>CM040119.1:320745396-321345396 GCA_022559845.1 Amorphophallus konjac | reverse complement strand
GGATTAAGTGAATTACAGCTAAAACTACCTCCACGCAGGGAGGGGCCTTCAGCCGGCCAAGCGGGGTGGGGAATTATGCAAAGAGGACCGACTTTCCGAGCTCCGCCGGTTCTGCCTTTCTTCTATATTTCTAGATAGGGGGTCGATGTTGACGCTGCCAAAAATTCCACAGAGCTCAGAACCTAATGAGACTTGCTCCAAAAGCTTGCTAACGGACCAAGGATGATCTCTGAATTTTTTCTGAGCCTGGTACAGTAGTTGCTGGCCGGGGCAGAGTCTGGAACCGGACTGATTGGTTCTGCCTCTGTCTGGAGCAGAACAATGTGGCTCGTTGCATAGGGTTCCACGATCACTACCAAGCTCTGATTGAGGCAAGACCTAAACCGTTGGAACCGTGGTCGAGTATTCTTTCTGTCGGCACTGACGGCGAGGTCGGAAGATGTCGGAGAAGACCGGGACGATCAGATGAGTAGAGGAGTGTCGGTTCTGGCTCCTGTAAACTGACCTGACACACTTGGAGTAGAAAATTTGTAACTTGAGATGCCAATGTCCAAATGCAGCTCTGCTTCTTGAGGATGAAAGAGACTTGAGAGGGAAGAATTTTTCTGAAGAACACTTGATCGGAATCTCAAAAGGTTCGCCGTGGTCGAGCTTCCACTATCGCTCTGGCTCTCTGCCTGGGGTCTTCTGCGCAGTCAAGGGAGATCGGCTCCTACGGACAGCTCCGACCTCGGAAGCTGGCGAGACCACCTTTGTTGGAAAGATAACTCGCAGACGATTCCAGAAATGTAAGCCTTGTCACCTGAATCTGTGAGGGACGGTCGTGGCTGCCTTTGCAAGTCGCTGAAACTCTGCTGCCTGAAACAGAGATAGAATGAGGAGATGTGCAAGGGGATTGCAAGGGGGAGGGGGGGTGAACTTGGTTTGACCAAGGGGGAGGTGGGGGGCGAATTTGAGAGCTTGGGGGTGGGGGGAGATGAAAGGGCACAGCCCAAGGGGAGGGAAATTTGAATTTGGGCTTAGGGAAGAGCCCTTTCAACCTTGGGGAGAGGAAGGGTTGCTTGGGAGAGTGGAAAGGTGCCTAGGAGAAGGGGTTTCCACCTAGGGGTTGGAAGGGGAATTGAATGAGTGCATGGGGAAGGGGAAGGGGCCTTAATGAGGGGTGAATGGGGAGGAGAGAGAATGAATTTTGAAATTGGGGTGGGGAGGAGAGAGAGAGAGGGGGCACAACCCACTTAGAGAGAGTGATAGTAAGAGAGGGAGAGAGGGGGAGATATTGAGAGGGAACTAGAAGGTGTGAAATTTTCTGGATTCATTATTCAAGCATAAGTTCTTCCATATGAGGAGTGGGGTGGCCTATTTATAGGCACAAGACATTTCACATGACCATACTGACCCTGACAACTGACATAATGACCAAATACTCCAAGGGAGGGGCGCCCTTGGGCCTAGCCCACTATTTGGGCCCAATAGCCTAATGAACCAACATAATGACACACGACTTAGGAAAATGACTTTCTAACCTAGGTACATGACTCAAATAAAGGGAAAATTGCATGATTAAGACTCAAATAAAAATAAGGAAATTACATGACTTGACTCACTAACACACGAGGAACATAATGGCGTACACCGATGATCAATCCGAGCTTCAAAAAAAATGTGGAGGGGCAAGGGATGTCCCCATCATATCCCCGGGGTGGGGAAAACTCGACCCTGTCGAGTATGGGTCCACCGGGAAAGTAGCACACCGAACTGCGGCTCTGGGCGATCCACGATCTCCATACTCAACCCGCGACCATAGTCGGGGAACGACGCTTCAGCTTGACAAAGTGGCTCGGTCATACCCTCATGCTAGCTATGATGTCTTGCTTGCCTAGTATTGCTGCCGTATGCTCACGTCGGGCTCTCGGGCTAATTTGTGGTGGCACTCCGAAGGTGTCTCTCGCAAGGATAGGCGTAAGCTCAAGGCACTCACTAGGATCCACCGCGGTGCCCCTAGAGGGTGCTGGATCCGCCACATGAGAGATGGGGAGAATCCCAAAACCCTTTTGAAAGTTCAACCCATAAGTCGGGTTGCCAAAGCCACTCGGAACTTGGCAAGGTCCAAGTCCTCGTGCCCTCAATTTGGAGGTGACCCCAGGGTAGAGCCACTCCAAAATCATCATCGTCAAGTTACCAACTTGGAGTTTCAAGTGGCGCTCACGAGTTTTTGCTTGCTTATTGTGAATCTCACCGCTTGCTACTTGATATTTGCTTGGATGCATATGACATGCTTTATGATGCGGTGGGAATGGACAATGTATGGTATGTAAAGGTGGTCCGGGGCAGCCAAATGTAGTTCGATCTTGCTTTGATGCCATGAGGACTGTGATAGACTTAGGGGGCCCGAGACATCCATAGATGAACCTTTTATGCATGGGTATGATGAATGTCGGGGGACCCGGACATCCATGTATGCTCCTAGCATTCATAAGACCAATGGTGAATTGGGGAGGACCGTTACACCCAAATAGGGACCACTCATGCTTCCTACTTGACATGTGGGTGTTGTGAATGAATGGACCCGACTTCTTAATCATGCCAAGTGGTGTGTTGTGCCAAGACTCATGCACTCCTATCCTAGAGATGACTTCCATGTGCATGGGTGTGGGGTGTCCCTTGAGCTTCCACTCGTATGGATCAAAGGGATCTAAGAAGGGAGGCATCATGGGGTGGGACAATTCTTCAATCCCAAGGTTTATGTTGCCTAAGGTCAATGCTCCCTGGGTGTAACCCGATTCTAGGAAGGGAGGGGTTTGGGTTAATATGGGCTGTAAGGATAGGGTAAGGTGGGTGGTGAATAAGGTGAGTGGGTTACATAGAGATCTAGGCTCCCATAGGAAAGGGTCAAAGGGATCATGGTAAAGATCACCTAGATAGGGGTACTCCATGTCCTCAAGGTCCTCATATGGTGGGGAGTCGCCTTCCTCTAATGAAATGGTTGGGCCGGTGTATGGGGTGGGTTGGTTGGTCAAGGTTCTAGGAATCACAATGGTAGGGGAGTGGACCGGGATGGGCTCTTCCACTATGGGGAGAATGAAAAGGAGGTCACTAGTGTAGCAACCAATAGTGTAAATCAAGGTGATAGACCCAATGCATGGATGGATGAGGTCAAGGCTCTTGGGTCGGTCCACCCCTAGGGTCAACAAAGAAGTCAAGTCTAATTGCCACTCTAGACCTTGGAGGAGATCATCCCAACATTCTACCTCATAGTAGGATTAGATTGTGGTGTGATAGGAGTGGAAGGGTACAATGGGAAGGTTTTGCTCCATGGGTGGGTAAACATAGGACATGATGGGGTGAATTGGTCTCTCCTTTAGCCATCTAGCTAGGGGCCCATCTATGATTACGGTGCTATTTATGAAGGCTTGTGGCTCTTGGGGGTCCAAGCTATGTGGAGGGGACATTTATGATTCTTCCTCACCATAGGTATGAACTTGGGTTTCCTCAAGGATGGGGATGGGTTCCAGAATGGTATCTACTCCCATGTGGATGGTTGTGATCTCCTTTCTCAAGGGAATGGGAAGGTCTATTGAGGGTGGGGTGATTATGGTTGGTGCATGGTGTACCCGGGGTGGTGGGTAATGGGAAACTTGGTTTTGGATAGGGAGGGGAAGTAGTGGAAGCCTAGGACTTGGGACTTTTGGGGTAGGGAGTGGGAGATGGGTTGGTTGGGGTCGCTTGGGTTGGTTGGTTTTGGGGGGAGTGTCCCTTTTAGGGGACAAGGGAGGGGTGGTGGCGGGGACCAAGGGGGCTTGTGGGGTATGGGTTTGGTGGGAGCTTTTGGATTTGAGGGTGGTGGCCGTCATGGGCCTAGGTGGAGGGGTGGACACGGTGTCCACTTGGTTTTGAATGGTGAGGGTTGGATGAGTGGTGGTCATCATGAAGGGGATTGGGTCGGTTAGGGGCCTCTTGCCCTTGGGATCGTTTGGGGTGGAAGTGGGGGCTAAAGGGGCTTGACTAGTGTAGGTTAGGGAAGGGGGTTTTGGTTGGGGTGTGGGGGCCCTCATGGGGTTAGGTGGGGAGGTGGAGGCCTTGGACACTTGGGTTCTAGTGGTAAAGGTTTGGACGGGTGGGTTTGGGGAAGTGGGAGTGCTCCTTCAGTTTTGGTAACCTGGGTAGGAAGGGGACATATATTTTGCCCTAAGTTGCTCCTTCATGTCCTTCCAAGTGGTGATGGGAGTTTCCCTTCTAAGTACCTTTAGCCCGACAATTTGCATCCAATAAGTTTCTGCCCGTTTGGTAAGTTGCATTTTAGCAACCCATGCCTTTTCATCCTCGGACATAGGATACCAAGTGAAGTATTGGTCCATTGTAGCTTCCCAATCTAAATATTCTCTAGGAGAGGTTCCATCAAAGGTGAGAAGTGGAAAAGGGACCATCCTATCGTCCGTTCTTGGGGCGGGCCTATTTTCTCCAAGTTGGTTGAGTCGGCCCGATATGTTATCAAGCCGCTCATTGGCATAGGTCAAGGCTTTCATGAAATAGTTGACATGGCCAGAAAAGTTATGGGTGTTAGTGGTAGGCATCTCTTGGTGGCTTGGACTTATGGAGTGGGCCGATTGGTAAGGTCGATATGAGGTGGCCATACTAGGGGACAAGAGTGATGCACTTGAAGACTCTAAATGCATAGACATGCCCTAGGACCAACTTGATAGAGATAAGTTGTGAACTTGCTCTGATATCACTTGATGTAAAACCGACCTATGGACCTATTTTGTAAGCATTCAAGTTTGAGCAGCGGACTCACACTAGCGAGCTCACCCGTATGGTGCACACTAGTACCCGATGGCGACTAGGCGATGTTGGAGAGGGTCCGAGGCGGGACCTTTAGGCTCCAGTGGTTGGCTAGCTTGGGAAGAACCCCAAATGGGCCTAGGATGCCCAAATCATGGGCGGCTAACACACCAAGGGAGTGGGTTAAGTGGATGCTCTCACAACTCGCCCGCGGTGGTCACTCAATTTGGTGGCAATTTAAATCGGACACTCTCATACCGCCGATGGAGTAACTAAAGCAATACTAAGATAAGCAAGTCCATTACAGCAATGAGGGATGTTCAGGAGCTCACCTAGTCGGCGTGAAGACGCCGACTCCGGTCGGAGACGGGGGCGAGCGGGGAGGCGAGGGTATGCACCCGTACGCCGCGTCGATTGAAGCTTCAAACCTGTGACTTGATAATGATATGAACTACACCCCATGCAAGGGGGGGATCTCGGGGTGGGGATTAAGTTAATTACAGTCAAAACTACCTCCACGCAGGGAGGGGCCTTCAGCCGGCCAAGCGGGGTGGGGAATTATGCAAAGAGGACCGACTTTCCGAGCTCCGCCGGTTCTGCCTTTCTTCTGTATTTCTAGATAGGGGGTCGATTTTGATGCTGCCAAAAATTCCACAGAGCTCAGAACCTGATGAGACTTGCGCAAAAAGCTTGCTAATGGACCAAGGATGATCTCTGAATTTTTACTGAGCCTGGTACAGTAGTTGCTGGCCGGGGCAGAGTCTGGAACCGGACTGATTGGTTCTGCTTCTGTCTGGAGCAGAACAATGTGGCTGGTTGCAGAGGGTGCCACGATCACTACCAAGCTCTGATTGAGGCAAGACCTGAACCGTTGGAACCGTGGTCGAGTCTTCTTTCTGTCGGCACTAACGGCGAGGTCGGAAGATGTCGGAGAAGACCGAACCGATCAGATGAGTAGAGGGGTGTCGGTTCTGGCTCCTGTAAACTGACCTGACACACTTGGAGTAGAAAATTTGTAACTTGAGATGCCAATGTCCAAATGCAGCTATGTTTCTTGAGGATGAAAGAGGACTTGAGATGGAAGAATTTTTCTGAAGAACACTTGATCGGAATTTCAAAAGGTTCGCCGTGGCCGAGCTTCCACTATCGCTCTGGCTCTCTGCCTGGGGTCTTCTGCGCAGTCAAGGGAGATCGGCTCTTACGGACAGCTCCGACCTCGGAAGCTGGCAAGACCACCTTTGTTGGAAAGCTAACTCGCAGACGATTCCAGCAATATAGGCCTTGTCACCTGAATCTGTGAGGGACGGTCGTGGCTGCCTCTGCAAGTCGCTGCAACTCTGCTACTTGAAACATAGATAGAATGAGGAGATGTGCAAGGGGATTGCAAGGGGGAGGGGGGGTGAACTTGGTTTGACCAAGGGGGAGGTGGGGGGCGAATTTGGGAGCTTGGGGGTGGGGGGAGATGAAAGGGCACAGCCCAAGGGGAGGGAAATTCGAATTTGGGCTTAGGGAAGAGCCCCTTCAACCTTGGGGAGAGGAAGGGTTGCTTGGGAGAGTGGAAAGGTGCCTAGGAGAAGGGGTTTCCACCTAGGGGTTGGAGGGGGAATTGAATGAGTGCATGGGGAAGGGGCCTTAATGAGGGGTGAATGGGGAGGAGAGAGAATGAATTTCGAAATTGGGGTGGAGAGGAGAGAGAGAGGGGGCACAACCCACTTAGAGAGAGTGATAGTAAGAGAGAGAGAGGGGGGGGGAGATATTGAGAGGGAACTAGAAGGTGTGGAAATTTTCTGGATTCATTATTCAAGCATAAGTTCTTCCATATGAGGAGTGGGGTGGCCTATTTATAGGCACAAGACATTTCACATGACCATACTGACCCTGACAACTGACATAATGACCAAATACTCCAAGGGAGGGGCGCCCTTGGGCCTAGCCTACTATTTGGGCCCAATAGCCTAATAAACCAACATAATGACACACGACTTAGGAAAATGACTTTCTAACCTAGGTACATGACTCAAATAAAGGGAAAATTACATGATTAAGACTCAAATAAAAATAAAGAAATTACATGACTTGACTCACTAACACATGAGGAACATAATGGCGTACACCGATGATCAATCCGAGCTTCAAAACAAATGTGGAGGGGCAAGGGATGTCCCCATCATATACTTTGAAGACTAAAGATCAGGTTATTGATGTTTTCAAAGAGTTTCATACCAGGGTTGAAAGGGATACAGAGAGACAGCTGAAATGCATAAGGTCAGACAATTGTGGTGAGTATATAGAGTCATTTAATGCTTATTGCAGGTCACAGGGCATTCAGCATGAGATGACAATTCCTGGTACACCTCAGCATAATGCAATTGTAGAGAGGATGAACCGCACCATAATAAAAAAGATCAGATGCATGGTTTCACAAGCCAAGCTACCCAAAAGATTTTGGGATGAGACATTGAGGACCGTAGTTGATGTTATCAACTTGTCACCCTGTACAGCTCTAGATGGTGATGTCGCTGAACATGTATGGTCAAGAAAAGATGTATTCTACGAGCATTTGAGAGTGTTTGGTTGTCGTGCATTTGCATATGTCCCAGACATTGAAAGGTCCAAGTTGGAAGGTAAGACAAAAGAATGTATTTTTCTTGGGTACTCACGTGATGAATTTGGTTACAAGTTTTGGGATCCAGAAAAGCAGAAAGTATTCAGAAGCAGATATGTGATCTTCTTTGAAGATCAAATGTAATGCCCTGGATCTTTGTTGGATCTTTATTGAGTCTTTCGGATCCTTTTCGGAGAGTTTCAGATCACTTTTGTAGCTCCCGAGTTAAGTTTTACGATCCGTGTAGATTTTTCTCTCGTACTAGTTACGGAACTCTGCGGTGAGTTTATTTCTGAATTCATCGACTCGTGGATGATACAGTGGCGATGTACCCTTCGAGCCGACCATTTTGACTATTTTTGCGTGTTATTCCGAGACCGGGTCAAAAAAATCAGATTTTTTGGAAATTAGGAAAATTTTCTAATTTCTTTCTATAAATTCAATTCCACTATCTCTCCTACTCATTTTCAACTTCACGCTATATCACTCCGTTCTCTCCCGTCTCTGGTCCGTTCGGCGCGGGGCACGCACCATTGCAGAGCTGGCTGAGGCGTGGACGTGCTCGAGTGATCGGTTCGCGGGAAGGAGCAGCGGATGGAGCGTGGCGGGTGTGATCCCTCGGTGGATTCTGAGAGGGCGTCGTTCGTGATTCGGTGCTTTTCGGCGTGGTTTAGTCGCTTTGGCGCTTGATTTCTTCGGTAGAGGTAAGGAGATGGATCACCACTTCGTCCTCTACGTTTTCCCTGCTTTTGTGCGTAGTTTGGTGCTCGATCGGGGTAGATCAGGCCGGTTTAGTAAAAATCGTAATTTTTGGGGTTTTCTGGATTCGTCGGAAAACGGCAACCATTCTTGGTCTAGTTAGTGTCAAAATGACCGCTGGTATATCCGGATCCCATTCATGTAGGTTTTGCGTCGATTGGTCGTCATTCGGGGCCGGTAGGGGTCCGGGAACCCCGGTGACCCGTTTTGGGTCGATTCATCAGAATCGCCCTATTCCTGCGTTTTAGCGCGTGCATGTGGGCTTTTTAGCCTCCCGAAGTTGTTTCTCATCGTTTAGCTTTGTTTCCCCTGCGCTTCAGTGTGAATGGGACGTGGAACGGCCCGATTGGGCGTTTCCACTGTTTTCCTGCCGTGGCCGGTGTAGCGGTCGTTCCAGAGACCGTCACAGTCTCTGATGGCCCTACGATAGACCGCCACAGCGTCTGAGTGTTTTTAAGTTTTCATGGCTGAGGGAGTGTGACGGTCCATAGGTGACGCGTTACAGCCCTCTGACGCGTCCCGGCTGATGCGTCACAGCTTTTTTGTCGTCTTGTGTTTTGGTTAAGTCGGTTCCTCTGACGCGCCTGCCCTGGTGCGTCAGGCTTGTGTAACACACCTGCTTTAGGCCGTTACATTCTGGTTGGCTGGGTTTGATCGTTTATGTCGGTTCGTGTAGCGTTTGTGCCCCTGTGCGTCACAAGTATGTAACGCGCCTGTCCCAGGCCGTTACACTTTGTTTTGGCTGAGTTGGGTGGCTGTGTGTCGGTTGTCTCTAACGGCCCTGCCCCCATGCATCACAGTGTTGTAACACGTCCGTGTTGGACCGTTACGTGTTGTTTGGGTCTTTTGGCCCTGAAGCGCCTGCCCCGGTGTGTCAGGCTCGTGTACCGTGCCTTCAGGGGTGCGTTACAGTCCTTGTGGCCGTGATGGCCGTTGGTTTGTTTTGTTCTGTGTTGGTCTATTTTAGGTGATGTTTAGGGGCTGTTTAGAGGTAGGTTTGTGGCGTGTCTATGTGTGTGTCTCTCTATGTTAGAGTGTGTGTCTGTCGCTCCCGTGGTCTGGCCGCTTTCCCCATGGACGTCGGTCGATGTTCCTATGAAGGCTAAGACTACGATTCCGAGTCTGTCGGCAGTTTCCCGTGCTGCCTGTGGTGTTTAAGATACTGGTGACAGTGCATATTTGACTGTCTGTACTTCAGCGTCGTGTTTCGAGCTTCTTCCTTGCGTCGCCCTTGACATCCAGCAGTCGACGGGTGACCCCGATATACGGTTTGTAAGCTAGTTTCCGTCGGCTCCTGCGGTTACCGTAGCGTTCTATGGGGAGAGAAAACTAGCTAGAGGCCTAGCTCTAGGCAGAAGCTAGTGTATGCACACGTGGTTAGGGGCAGAGGACTGACACTGACAGGCATGACCCTGACTAGTACTTGTAACCGTGTTTCCGCGTGGGTCTGCGACTCGGCCGAGCTCGCATAGGCCGCGACCGGTGGGCAGTTGAGACACTTGTGAGGTTTGTCGTGACCTGTCCGGGTTAGCCTTTCCGTGGCTACACTCGAGGTCTGTATCATGTCCTGTGCACGACGCTCCGGTCGTGTTGTCTGTGCATGTCTAGGTCTTTTCTAGGCCTTCTTTTGCATGCCTGTTGTAGATATAGGTTGGGGCGTTTTGTTTGGCTTTTTTCCATTTTCCTTGCTGCTCCCAACTCCTCTTTCCCTTTCTAGGCCTGCTTGCCTGTTCGGGTTATTCCCCTCGTCCTTACATGTTCCCTACTCCTGCTTCCCTTTCTTTTACAGTTTTCTAGTGTTGTTCCTTGCTGTTGTTCCTGTTGTTCCGTGTTACTGCGTGTTTTTCAGTGGTGATCCGCGTGACCCCTACTGAGCCAGTGACACGAGGCTCACCCCTGCTTTTTAGGTGGGGTGATGTGTTCGTTCTGCTTCCGCGGGTCCTGGAGTTCGAGTCGTAGCTGCTAGCTGGTACCTCCGTCGGGCTTCCCGCGACTTTCCGATGCGTTTTTCTTTTCTGTCGACTGTACTTGGTAGACTTGTTGTCTTTCCTTTGGACTTGACTCTAGGTATATAATTGTTTAAAATTGATTACTAATAAAATGTAATTTTTATTTCTGCTACATTAGCAAACCGATCTAATGAAATTTAATTGCTTGCTGTTATATATGTCAGTTCAATGTACTACACGACAATCCTTTTTCCCTTCGGAGCTTTACCGCTCTTGGGAGGCCTCGCGGGTTCCAAGTGGTATCAGGTGTATTCGGTAGTCCTACCGGGTATATCTGGTATCCGGAATCTGGGTCATCACAGTTGGTATCAGAGCGTTGTTGTGTGAAGTACATGGGAATCTCAGATATACAATGTCCAGAGTCGCTAAGTCCAGTACAATCTTCAGTTGGCGTTAGGTTTCATGATTTTCGTTTCTTGCTGTCGTGGGTCATTTCTTGGTAAGCTGCTCGATGCATGACTCGTCCCCTATAGTCGTGTGATCAGCTGTTGTTGTGCCTTGATGTGACCCAGCTTGCAGTTGTATTACGTGGTTCTGTGTTCTATACGGAGCTGGAATCCTGCGAGTGTTGCCGTTGTTGTTGTTTTTGTAAGTGCTGTTTCTCTATGATTTTGTCTGTCTATCGGTGCTACTGTTTTGCTGTCGCTTCTCCGTGAATCTGTCGTTGGTGTCCTATGTGCCAGGTGTTCCCTGTCACCTTTGGCACTGGAGCCGATGATGTGGTCAGGCTGTCAACTGAGAGGACTGTGTTTCCTTGTTTAAGCTGCTCCCTGATGTGTCGGTCGTTTTGTTTCTTGGTGTCTATTCGTTTCGTAGCTAGGTTGTCGGGTTGTTCTTCCCTGCTTACCCTTGCTAGTCCTTAAATTTCGAGGATGAAATTTCTTAAAGGAGGGGAGGATGTAATGCCCTGGATCTTTGTTGGATCTTTATTGGGTCTTTCGGATCCTTTTCGGAGAGTTTCGGATCGCTTTTGTAGCTCTCTAGTTGAGTTTTACGATCCGTGTGGGTTTTTCTCTCGTACTAGTTACGGAACCCTACTGTGAGTTTATTTCTCAATTCATCGACTCGTGGACGATACAGTGGCGATGTACTCTTCGAGTCGATCGTTTTGACTATTTTGCGTGTTTTTCCGAGACCATGCCAAAAAAATCAGATTTTTCAGAAATTAGGAAAATTTCCTAATTTCTTTCTATAAATTCAATTCCACTATCTCTCCTGCTCATTTTCAACTTCACGCTATCTCACTCCGTTTTCTCCCTTCTCTGGTCCGTTTGGCGCGGGGCACGCACCGTTGTGGAGTTGGCTGAGGCGTGGATGTGCTCGAGTGATCGGTTCGCGGGAAGGAGCAGCAGATGGAGCGTGGCGGGCGCGATCCCTCGGTGGATTCCGAGAGGGCGTCGTTCGTGATTCGGTGGTTTTCGGCAAGGTTTAGTCGCTTCGGCGCTCGGTTTCTTCGGTGGAGATAGGGAGATGGATCAACACTTCATCCTCTACATTTTCCCTACTTTTGTGCGTAGTTTGGTGCTCGATCGGGGGAGATCCGGTCGGTTTAGTGAAAACCGTAGTTTTTGGGGTTTTCTGGGTTCGCCGAAAAACGGCAACCATTCTTGGTATAGTTAGTGTCAAAATGACCGCTGGGATGTCCGGATCCCATTCACGTAGGTTTTACGTCGATTGGTCGTCATTCGGGGCCGGTAGGGGTCCGGGAACCCCGATGACCCGTTTTGGGTCGATTCGTCAGAATCGCCCCGTTCTTGCATTTTAGCGCGTGCATGTGGGCGTTTTTAGCCTCCCGAAGTTGTTTCTCGTCGTTTAGCTTTGTTTCCCCTGCGCTTCGACGTGAATGGGGCGTGGAACGGCCCGATTTGGCGTTTCCACTGTTTTCCCGCCGTGGCCGGTGTAGCGGTCGTTCCAGAGACCGTCTGGTGCGGACACCAGCGCAAGCGAATAGCACGAGTTGGCGAACCGACGGCACCATCCGCAGAGCCCCAATTGGACTACATCGTCTTCCCTTTAAAATGGGGATAATTTAGCTTCAATTTGGATACTTTTTGCATGAACATTGGGCTAGTAATGGTCTTTATAGTTGTGTTTTCATATTGGGCTGCTTGTAAGGCCCTTAAATGGCCATTTTGGTTAAAGCCCCTTAGAATGCCCTAAGAAGGAATGGCCTTGGACCATTATGATAGATCCATTAGCCATGGAAGCCCCAATTGGGCTTCCTTCATCCTTGGGCTATCTAGATTAGAATGGCCTTAAGCCATATTGGTTCCATATTGGCTTAATAGGCTTAAGGAAGACCATGGCCAAACTTGGCCCATTCAAGGCCCAAGAAGGGGGGCGCCCCCTATTTTGTGGTATTAGGCTAGAATTTTGGTTTTCTTTTCTTCCATTCTCCATTTACCACATGGGACATTAGAATGTCGGTTGGTAAAGGGGAAATGGATGCCACCTACCCCCCCTTTACTAGAATTTCAAAGTTAGGTGAGTTTATGTCACCTTGTCCCCCCTTCTTTCCCCCTTTCTAGATCCATGCGCACCCACCCCCTCCCCTTTGGATCCCACGTCCTCCCCAACCCCCTCCCCTTGCTAAACCCTATATAAGGGCATGTATAGTGTTTGATTAGAAGTTAATGAAATTTTGTTGAGTGAGATTTGCATTAAGAGAGTGATTCTCTTCTTTCCTTCTTGGGTGTGATACCCTTGTGCAGTCTTGTGACGGGACAGAAATTGGGCGTGTGATTCACCCCCGTATCTCTCCCATCCCCTTATCATCTGCTTCAACCAAAATTATCCTTGATACCTTTACACGTTAGGAAGAATTCAGAAGTGGTTTCGCGTCGATCGGAGTTTAGGATCACCGGTGGCGGTTTTTCTCGTGGTGGCGCGCAGATCTGTCCCAGATTGCTTCCCAGATCTGAAGTTTCCTGATTATGAAATTCCACAGATCGCCTCTCAAGCCTTCAGGCACTGATTCTTCGAGTGATTGTAGGATTTCGAGTCCTCTTCGCGTTGCCGCTGGTCTCGCCTCGATCCGACACCTGTGCTGGTAGTGGCGACAATTCTCGTGGGATCGCGCGAGCTGATCTCAGAGTCGACATCCAGAGCCTGCCCCGCCTCCTCCGGTCTAGATCAGAGCGAGTCTTCTAAACCACGACTTCCTATGGACGTCGCCAACGATCTCCCACAAACGACGCCTCGATCTGACGTCGGAAACTAATTTTCCGTTAATTACTCGTCTTTCAGTGCAGTTCTGTGAGCACAGAACTAGAGGCTGAATCAAGTCACTGCTGCACCCAGATCTGAAAGGATCTGATCGCGCCCTTCGGAGTGGATAAACAAAATCCTATCGCCGATGTTCTCAAACAAACGGCACTTTGATCGGGCATCGTATCTGGCCATACCGGCCTACGCAAGTTCGCTGCGCAGGGTGACCAGCGCGGACAGAGCCAGGTCGGCTTCCCATCGGCGTACCCGAGCGTCTCCGGCACGCGTCCCTCGCCTCCTGCGAGTGTCGCCCGTCAACCCGAGTTCCAGCAACCCCAATTTTGGCCATTGTAGCTTTATACCTCTCTACGTGGAGTGGGCATTAAGTTCTGCAATTGTAATTTCAAGCGTTGTGTGTATTGGGTTGTTCGGACTCGGCCGGGAATTCTTCCCCACGCCTAGGCATGGAGGTACACGCTTCGATTCCTTTCTCACTTTGCTGATTTAGTATATTGTCTATCATGCTGAGTTTGTGAGATTAGGACCGTTAGCTAGTTCCAAATCACCGTACGTGTGAGTTGTGAGTACCCGTTCCATAGCTCCAGTCGAGCACCGAGGTCGGACTGCACCACCCTAGGCGATAGTGGTTCCTTAACCGCTGCGAACCCCACGTTTCCCTCGCAAGGGACGATCGTCGGGCTAGCAAGAGTGCTGTTGAGAGACGTCTCCACCCGGAGAATATCACGGTGGTCAGCCGCCCGGCTTGCCTTTAGCATGTTAGTGCTGGCCGCACTTCGAGTCCGTCGTACGTCTTAGCCCGATCGTCCTCCGTCCCGCATCAAATTGGTATCAGAGCGACGTTCTAAGTCTAGGGTCATCTAGGTCTAAGGTTGCATTTGCATTCCTCTACTCGGTATATCAAAAGGTGTGACACGAACATTAGGTTACGCCTATCGGGAAGACCGCACACTTGCGCGAGTGATCTTCGGATCAATTATCTTCGCCTAGTACCGAATAGTGGGTTAAGTCTAGGTTCCTCAGCTTGCCTTTGCAGTGCATTCCGATCTTTGTGTCTTTGCATCGCATTGTAGGGTCGTGTCTAGTCCAAGAGAGTCTTGTCACCGTGTGTCTGCATGTCCACAACCCGCCACCCCCATGGCCATCCCCCGAGACCATGTGCCGTTCCAGCGACCTATAGTGTCCATTGCCATCCTACCAAATGGGTTGCATACGAAGATCGACTTCAATAGTAGGGTGTCGTCTAACTGTGTCTCACAAGACATAGTTGAGTCGCTCTCAAAGACCGGGGAGATTGTTCTCAATGCTGGCTTTGCATTCGTAGAGTTCCAATGGAGGTTCGGCCCCGTTCTTTATGATGATGGAGCATGGTGCAAGGTCGACACACTTGCCGGCCCATGCATTATTTTAGAGAAAAATTGGTTGGAAGAGAGGAGAGCGACCTTTGACCGGGATAGGAGGACTTGCACCTTACATTCACCTCACCTACCCGGCGAGTTCATCATCCACGACGGCATTCGGCCGACCACCACCATATCACCAGCCACCCCAATCCCAACGGTTAGCTCCACCTTCGGAGTCACGCCCGCCACCACTCCCGGTGCCCGCCCATGTTTGCCATATCTCCGACCAGTGTCCTTCACATTCACCAATCTTAGAGGACACACATTTGGAGGATGTCCCACTCGGGCTTATTTAAGTGAATGAGGCTAACCAAGAGTTGGCCGATGATTATCTCGCTGATGTTGAGGGGTTAGAGAGTGACCCAATAGAGGGCCAAGGTCTATTAGTCACCCCAATCCCACCGGTCATCTCGGACTTGTCCATCCCGTCCACTTTGTCCTCGGTCGATGTCCCATCTACCGACACCACCCTCCCACTACTACCCGTCTCTCCTACGGTAGCGCAACCGCTAGTGACTACCGTACCATTGTCGGCACTCTATGTTGACGTGGTATGGTTTGAATTCTACCATACATACGAGAGACAATATCCGGACTTACCCTTTTGTGAGTGCCACACCCGATGTCCGGATTACTTTCCCGTCACCCGCCTCTTGATCCTCTTACACTTCCATACCCGAGAACGAGTCTTCTCAAATCGGAGACGGTTGACGAGGGGTGAGACTCACAACATCAAATTGTGGGTGAGTCTATCTTTCCACTTGGAGTATGCAGATGGTGTCCAACTTGTCTTTAGAGCATCTAGTGGGCATAACCTCAGTCCTAGGAAGTCGTTAGGCTTTGTCACCCCGTCTGTTTGTGTCTAGGTTTGTCTAAGGTCATCTATGTGTCTGTTTGTCTCTCGAGTTTGTTTTCTTTCATGCATGAGATTTGCATACGTCGTGTCCCAATCAAAGGCCAGCCATACGCGTATAAGGAATTAGCTGATGCATGCTACATGTCTGTGAGTTCAAAAGGGAGAGTACGTCATGATCAGGGTCATACCTGAACGGTTTCCTCTTGGGGGCCGTAAAGCAACTCTAGGCCCACGATACCCGCCCTTCCCGAGTCACTAAACACGTGGGTTTGAATGTATACGTTATTGAACTACCGGATGACTATGGTGTCAGTTTGACATTCCATGTTTCTAGTCTGGTAGCATATCGGAACCTACGGTGATCCCTAGTGAGTTTCGGGCTTTATCCATCTATTGTGAGTGACACCACCGCCCGAGAGTCCACCTCTTCCAGTCTCAATGCACGCATATAGATTTTATACTGGATGAGCAGGTGATCACCCCAGGAACGGAGCTTACCAACACTTCATAGTGCGTTGGCGAGAATGCCCCACGATGAACAACGTCTCGATCACATGCGGAGGGTTCAAGCTCCAGGACCCATACTCGACGGGGTCGAGTTCCTCCCATCCGGGGAGAATTGGTGCGGATACCAGCGCAAGCGAATAGCACGAGTCGGCGAACCGATGGCACCATACGCGGAGCCCCAATTGGACTACATCGGCTTCCCTTTAAAATGGGGACAATTTAGCTTCAATTTGGATACTTTTTGCATGAACATTGGGCTGGTAATGGTCTTTATAGTTATGTTTTCATATTGGGTTGCTTGTAAGGCCCTTAAATGGCCATTTTGGTTAAAGCCCCTTAGAATGCCTTAAGAAGGAATGGCCTTGGACCATTATGATGGATCCATTAGCCATGGAAGGCCCAATTGGGCTTCCTTTATCCTTGGGCTATCTAGATTAGAATGGCCTTAAGCCATATTGGTTCCATATTGGCTTAATAGGCTTAAGGAAGACCATGGCCAAACTTGGCCCATTCAAGGCCCAAGAAAGGGGGGCGCTCCCTATTTTGTTGTATTAGGCTAGAATTTTTGTTTTCTTTTCTTCCATTCTCCATTTATCACATGGGACATTAGAATGGCTGCTGGTCAAGGGGAAATATCTGCCACCTACCCCCCCTTTACAAGAATTTCAAAGTTAGGTGAGTTTATGTCACCTTGTCCCCCCTTCTTTCCCCCTTTCTAGATCCATGCACACCCACCCCCTCCCCATTGGATCCCACGTCCTCCCCAACCCCCTCCCCTTGCTAAACCCTATATAAGGGCATGTATTGTGTTTGATTAGAAGTTAATGCAATTTTTTTGAGTGAGATTTGCATTAAGAGAGTGATTCTCTTCTTTCCTTCTTGGGTGTGATACCCTTGTGCAGTCCTGTGACGGGACAGAAATTGGGCGTGTGATTCGCCCCCATATCTCCCCCATCCCCTTACCATCTACTTCAACACAAATTATCCTTGATATCTCTACATGTTAGAAATAATTCAGAAGTGGTTTTACGTCGATCGGAGTTCAGGATCGCCGGTGGCGGTTTTTCTCGTGGCAGCGCGCAGATCTGTCCCAGATTGCTTCCCAGATCTGAAGTTTCCTGATTATGAAATTCCACAGATCGCCTCTCAAGTCTTCAGGCACTGATTCTTCGAGTGATCGTAGGATTTCGAGTCCTCTTCGCGTTGCTACTGGTCTCCCCTCGATCCGACACCTGTGCTGGTAGTGGCGACGATTCTCGTGGGATCGCGCGAGCTGACTTGAGCAGGCCTGGCTCAGAACCAAAGTCAACTTCTAGAGCCTACCCCGCCTCCTCCGGTCGATATCTGAGTGAGTCTTCTGAACCACGACTTCCTATGGACGCCGTCAACGATCTCCCATAAACGACGTCTCGATCTGAAATCGGAAACTAATTTTTCATTAATTACTCGTGTTTCTGTGCAGTTCTGTGAGCACAGAACTAGAGGCTCAATCAAGTCGCTGCTGCACCCAGATCTAAAAGGATCTGATCGCTCCCTTTGGAGTGGATAAACTACATCCTGTCGCCGACGTTCTCCAACAAACGGCGCTTCGATCGGGCATCGGATCTAGCCGTACCGGCCTCCGTAAGTTCTCAGCGTAGGGTGACCAGCGCAGACAGAACCGAGTCGGCTTCCCATCGGCGTACCCGAGCGGCTCCGGCATGCGTCCCTCGCCTCCTGCGAGTTTGGCCCGTCAACCCGGATTCCAGCAACCCCAATTTAAGCCATTGTATCCCTATACCTCCCTGCGTGGAGTGGGCATTAAGTTCTGCAATTGTAATTTCAACCGTTGTGTGTATTGGGTTGTTCGGACTCAGCCGGGAATTCTTCCCCACGCCTAGGCGTGGAGGTACACGCTTCGATTCCTTTCTCACTTTACTGATTTAGTATATTGTCTATCATGCTGCGTTTATGAGATTAGGACCGTTAGCTAGTTCCAAATCACCGTGCGTGTGAGTTGTGAGCGCCCGTTCCATAGCTCCAGTCGAGCACCGAGCTCGGACTGCGCCACCCTAGGCGACAGTGGTTCCTTAACCACTGCGATCCCCACGTTTCCCTCGCAAGGGACGATCGTCGGGCTAGCTAGAGTGCTGTTGAGAGACGTCTCCACCCGGAGAATACCACGGTTGTCAGTCGCCCGGCTTGCCATTAACGTGTTAGTGATGGCCGCACTTCGAGTCCGTCGTACGTCTTAGCCCGGTCATCCTCCATCCCGCATCAAATTGATATCAGAGCGACATTCTAAGTCTAGGGTCATCTAAGTCTAAGGTTTCATTTGCATTCCTCTACTCGGTATATCAAAAGGTGTGACACGAACGTTAGGTTACGCCTATCGGGAAGACCGCACACTTGCGCGAATGATCTTCGGATCGATTATCTCCGCCTAGTATCGAATAGTGGGTTAAGTATAGGTTCCTCAGCTTGCCTTCGTAGTGCATTCCGATCTTTGTGTCTTTGCATCGCATTGTAGGGTCGTGTCTAGTCCAAGAGAGTCTTGTCATTGTGTGTCTGCATGTCCACAACCCGCCACCCCCATGGCCATCCCCCGAGACCATGTGCCGTTCCAGCGACCTATAGTGTCCATTGCCATCCTACCAAATGGGTTGCATACGAAGATCGACTTCATTAGTAGGGTGTCGTCTAACTGTGTCTCACAAGACATAGTTGAGTCGCTCTCAAAGACCGGGGAGATTATTCTCAATGCTGGCTTTGCATTCGTAGAGTTCCAATGGAGGTTCGGCCCCGTTCTTTATGATGATGGAGCATGGTGAAAGGTCGACACACTTGCTGGCCCATGCATTATTTTAGGGAAAAATTGGTTGGAAGAGAGGAGAGCGACCTTTGACCGGGATAGGAGGACTTGCACCTTACATCCACCTCACCTACCCGGCGAGTTCATCATCCACGACGGCATTCGGCCGACCACCACCATATCACCAGCCACCCCAATCCCAACGGTTAGCTCCACCTCCGGAGTCATGCCCGCCACCACTCCCTGTGCCCGCCCATGTTTGCCATATCTTCGACCAGTGTCCTTCACATTCACCAATCTTAGAGGACACACATTCAGAGGATGTCCCACCCGGGCTTATTTAAGTGAATGAGGCCGACCAAGAGTTGGCCGATGATTATCTCGCTGATGTTGAGGGGTTAGAGAGTGACCCAATAGAGGGCCAGGGTCTATTAGTCACAACAATCCCACCAGTCATCTCGGACTTGTCCATCCCGTCCACTTTGTCCTCGGTGGATGTCCCATCTACCGACACCACCCTCCCACTACTACCCGTCTCTCCTACGGTAGCGCAACCGCTAGTGACTACCGTACCATTGTCGGCACTCTATGTTGATGTGGTATGGTTTGACTTCTACCATGCATACGAGAGACAATATCCGGACTTACCCTTTTGTGAGTGCCACAACCGACGTCCGGATTACTTTATCGTCACCCGCCTCTTGATCCTCTTACACTTCCATACCCGAGAACGAGTCTTCTCAAATCGGAGACGGTTGACTAGGGGTGAGACTAACAACATCAAATAGTGGGTGAGTCTATCTTTCCACTTGGAGTATGCAGATGGTGTCCAACTTGTCTTTAGAGCATCTGGTGGGCATGACCTCAGTCCTAGGAAGTCGTTAGGCTTTGTCGCCCCGTCTGTCTGTGTCTAGGTTTTTCTAAGGTCATGTATGTGTCTGTTTGTCTCTCGAGTTTGTTTTCTTTCATGCATGAGGTTTGCATACGTCGTGTCCCAATCAAAGGCCAGCCATGCGCTTATAAGGAATTAGCTGATGCATGCTACATGTCCGTGAGTTCAAAAGGGAGAGTACGTCATGATCAGGGTCATACCTGAACTATTTCCTCTTAGGGGCCGTATAGCAACTCTAGGCCCACGATACCCGCCCTTCCCGAGTCACTAAACATGCGGGTTTGAATGCATACGTTATTGAACTAACGGATGACTATGGTGTCAGTTCGACGTTCCATGTTTCTAGTCTGGTAGCATATCGGAACCCACGGTGATCCCTAGTGAGTTTCGGGCTTTATCCATCTATTGTGAGTGACACCACTGCCCGAGAGTCCACCTCTTCCAGCCTCAACGCACGCATATAGATTTTATACTGGATGAGTAGGTGATCACCCTAGGAACGGAGCCAACCAACACTTCATAGTGCGTTGGCAAGGATGCCTCACGATGAACAACACCTCGATCACATGCGGAGAGTTTAATCTCCAGGACCCATACTCGACGGGGTCGAGTTCCTCCCATTCGGGGAGAATTGGTGCGCACACCAGCGCAAACGAATAGCACGAGTCGGCGAACCGACGGCACCATACGCGGATCCTCAATTGGACTACATCGGCTTCCCTTTAAAATGGGGACAATTTAACTTCAATTTGGATACTTTTTGCATGAACATTGGGCTGGTAATGGTCTTTATAGTTGTGTTTTCATATTGGGCTGCTTGTAAGGCCCTTAAATGGCCATTCGTTAAAGCCCCTTAGAATGCCTTAAGAAGTAATGGCCTTGGACCATTATGATGGATCCATTAGCCATGGAAGGCCCAATTGGGCTTCCTTTATCCTTGGGCTATCTAGATTAGAATGGCCTTAAGCCATATTGGTTCCATATTGGCTTAATAGGCTTAAGGAAGACCATGGCCAAACTTGGCCCATTCAAGGACCAAGAAGGGGGGCGCCCCCTATTTTGTTGTATTAGGCTAGAATTTTTGTTTTCTTTTCTTCCATTCTCCATTTACCGCATGGGACATTAGAATGGCTACTGGTCAAGGGGAAATGGCTGCCACCTACCCCCCTTTACTAGAATTTCAAAGGTATGTGAGTTTATGTCACCCTGTCCCCCCTTCTTTCCCCCTTTCTAGATCCATGCGCACCCACCCCCTCCCCTTTGGATCCCACGTCCTCCCCAACCCCCTCCCCTTGCTAAACCCTATATAAGGGCATGTATAGTGTTTCCTGATTACGAAATTCCACAGATCGCCTCTCAATTCTTCTGGAGCTGATTCTTGGAGTGATCATAGGATTTCGAGTCCTCTTCGCATTTCCACTGGTCTCGCCTTGATCCGACACCTGTGCTGGTCGTGGCGACGATTCTCGTGGGATCGCGCGAGCTTATCTGAGCAGGCCCGGCTCAGAACCAGAGTCGACTTCCCGAGCCTACCCCGCCTCCTCCGGTCGAGATCTGAGCCAGTCTTCCAAATCACGACTTCCTCTGGACGTCACAAACGATCTCCCACAAACGGTGTCTCGATCTGACGTTGGTAACTAATTTTCCATTAATTACTCGTGTTTCTGTGCAGTTCTGTGAGCACAGAACTATAGGCTGAATCAAGTCACTGTTGCACCCAGATCTGAAAGGATCTGATCGCGCCCTTCGGAATGGACAAACTACATCCTGTCGCCGACATTCTCCAACAAACGGCGCTTCAATCAGGCATCAGATCTGGCCGTACCGGCCTCCGCAAATGCGCTGCGCAGGGTGACCAACACGGACAGAACCGGGTCGGCATCCCATCGGCGTACCCAAGCGGCTCCGGCACGCGTCCCTCGCCTCATGCGAGTGTGGCCCGTCAACCCAGGTTCCAGCAACCCCAATTTAGGCCATTGTAGCCCTATACCTCCCTGTGTGGAGTGGGCATTAAGTTATGCAATTGTAATTTCAACCGTTGTGTGTATTGGGTTGTTCGGACTCGGCCGGGAATTCTTCCCCACGCCTAGGCGTGGAGGTACGCGCTACGATTCCTTTCTCACTTTGCTGATTTAGTATATTGCCTATCATGCTGCGTTTGTGATATTAGGACCGTTAGCTAGTTCCAAATCACCGTGCGTGTGAGTTGTGAGCGCCCGTTCCATAGCTCCAGTCGAGCACCGAGCTCAGACTGCGCCACCCTAGGCGACAATGGTTCCTTAACTGCTACGATCCTCACGTTTCCCTCGCAAGGGACGATCGTCGGGCTAGCTAGAGTGCTGTTGAGAGACGTCTCCACCCGGAGAATACCACGGTGGTCAGCCGCCCGGTTTGCCTTTAGCGTGTTAGTGCTGGCCACACTTCGAGTCTGTCGTACGTCTTAGCCTGGTCGTCCTCCGTCCCGCATCACCGTCACAGTCTCTGACGGCCCTACGATAGACCGCCAAGGCATCTGAGTGTTTTTATGTTTTCGTGGCTGAGGGAGCGTGACGGTCCATAGGTGACGCATTACAGCCCTCTGAGGCATACGGGCTGATGCGTCACAGCTTCTTTGTCGTCTTGTGTTTTGGTTAAGTCGGTTCCTCTAACGCGCCTGCCCTGGTGCGTCAGGCTTGTGTAACATGCCTGCTCTAGGCCGTTACGTTCTGGTTGGCTAGGTTTGACCGTTTATGTCGGTTCGTGTAGCGGATGTGCCCCTATGCGTTACAGCTGTGTAACGCGCATGTCCCAGGCTATTACACTTTGTTTTGGTCGAGTTGGGTGGTTGTGTGTCGATTGTCTCTAACGGCCCTGCCCCCATTCGTCACAGTGTTGTAACGCGTCCGTGTTGGACCGTTACGTGCTTTTTGGGTCTTTTGGCCCTGACGCGCCTGCCCCAGTGCATCAGGCTCGTGTAACGCACCTTCAGGGGTGCGTTACAGTCCTTGTGGCTGTGATGGTCGTTGTTTTGTTTTGTTCTGTGTTGGTCTGTCTTAGGTGATGTTTAGGGGCTGTTTAGAGGTAGGTTTGTGATGTGTCTGTGTGTGTGTCTGTCTATGTTAGAGTGTGTGTCTGTCGCTCCCGTGGTCTGGCTGCTTTCCCCGTAGACGTCGGTCGATGTTCCTATGAAGGCTAAGACTACGATTCCTAGCCTGTCGGCAGTTTCCCATGCTGCCTCTGGTGTTTGAGGTACGGGTGATAGTGCATGTTCGACTGTCTGTACTTTAGCGCCGCGTTTCGAGCTTCTTCCTTGCGTCGCCGTTGACGTCCAGCAGTCGAGGGGTGACCCCGATATACGGTTTGTAAACTAGTTTCCGTCGGCTCCTGCGGTTACCGTAGCATCCTACGGGGGGAGAAAACTAGCTAGAGGCCTAGCTCTAGGCAGGAGCCAGTGTGTGCACACGTGGTTAGGGGCAGAGGATTGACACTGACGGGCGTGACCCTGACTAGTACTTGTAACCGTGTTTCCGCGTGGGTCTGCGACTCGGCCGAGCTCGCATAGGCCACGACCGATGGGCAGCCGAGACACTTGTGGGGTTTGTCGTGACCTGTCCGTGGCTACACTTGAGGTCTGTATCATGTCCTGTGCACGACGCTCCGGTCGTGTTGTCTGTGCCTGTCTAGGTCTTTTCTAGGCCTTCTTTTGCATGCCTGTTGTAGGTATAGGTTGGGGCGTTTTGTTTGGCTTTTTCCCATTTTCCTTGCTACTCCCTCCTCCTCTTTCCCTTTCTCGGCCTGCTTGCCTGTTCGGGTTATTCCCCTCGTCCTTACCTGTTCCCTACTCCTGTTTCCCTTTCTTTTACAGTTTTCTAGTGATGTTCCTTGCTGTTGTTCCTGTTGTTCCGTGTTACTGCGTATTTTTCAGTGGGGATCCGTGTGACCCCTACTGAG
Organism: Amorphophallus konjac; assembly: GCA_022559845.1. Taxonomy (NCBI): domain Eukaryota; kingdom Viridiplantae; phylum Streptophyta; class Magnoliopsida; order Alismatales; family Araceae; genus Amorphophallus; species Amorphophallus konjac. Next base: position 321,321,640 of record CM040119.1, on the reverse strand, counting down.
CCAGTGACACGAGGCTCACCCCTGCTTTTTAGGTGGGGTGATGTGTTCGTTCTATTCCGCGGGTCCTAGAGTTCGAGTCGTAGCTGCGAGCTGGTACCTCCGTCGGGCTTCCCCCGACTTTCCGGTGCATTTTTCTTTTCTGTCGACTGTACTTGGTAGACTTGTTATCTTTCCTTTGGACTTGACTCTGGGTATATAATTGTTTAAAATCTATTACTAATAAAATGTAATTTTTATTTCTGCTACATTAGCAAACCGATCTAATGAAATTTAATTGATTGCTGTTATATCTGTCAGTTCAATGTACTACACGACAGTCCTTTTTCCCTTCGGAGATTTACCGCTCTTGGGAGGCCTCACGGGTTCCAAGTGGTATCAGGTGTATTCGGTAGTCCTACCGGGTATATCTGGTATCTGGAATCTGGGTCGTCACATCAAACCTTTGAATATTTCAAGAAAAAGGTACCAGCCAAAACTTCTGAAGAAGGCTTAGCAGATTGTGATCCAGTCTCTCCTCTAGTATGTCAAGGTGATGGGAGAGATCAGCAGGAAGATGACGCAGAGGCAGATGCTGACTTACCTGCAAAACATGTTAAGCAGGAAGTAGATGAGGAGCAACCTCCTATAGAACCTCAGCTAAGAAGATCTTCCAGAGAACATCAGCTTTTCAAAAGGTATTCTACATATGAGTATGTAATGCTTACTGATACAGGTGAACCAAAGTGTTACCAAGAGGCAATGAAAAGTGAGCAGAAGAATAAGTGGTTAGAAGCTCTGTAGGAAGAGATGGATGCTCTGCAGAAGAACCACACCTATGATTTGGTGCAACTACCAAAGGGAAGGAAGGCATTGAAGAACAAATGAGTTTTCAAATTGAAGACTCAAGAACAATGTTCTCAACCAAAATACAAGGCCATATTGGTTGTAAAAGACTTTGGTCAAAAGTATGGTATTGACTTTGAAGAAATTTTTTCTCCTGTTGTAAAAATGTCTTCTATTCGTGTTGTTTTAGGTTTTGCTGCTAGCCTGGACTTGGAGGTTAAGTAGCTAGATGTGAAGACAGCTTTCCTCCATGGTGATTTAGAAGAGGAAATGTATATGGAGCAACTAGAAGGATTCAAAGTCATAGGTAAAGAAAATTTTGTCTGCAGATTGAGAAAGAGCTTGTATAGACTGAAGCAAGCTCCAAGGTAGTGGTACAAGAAGTTTGATTCATTTATGACTGAAAATGAATACAAAAGAACGGTTCCATATCATTGTGTATACATCAAATGGTTTGGTGAGAATTTTATTATTCTCTTATTATATGTTGATGACATGTTTATCTTTGGAAAAGATATGTCTATGATTAACAAGCTGAAGAATGAACTTAGCAAGTCCTTTGCAATGAAGGACATGGGGCCAACAAAGCAAATATTGGGCATGCAGATTTCTAGTGACAGAAAAGCCAAGAAAATATGATTGTCACAGGAGAAATACATTGAAAAGGTATTGGACAAGTTCAGTATGAGTAATGCAAAGCCAATTGGTTCTCCTTTTGCAGGTCATTTTAAGTTGTGCTAAGAGCAGAGTCCAACAAATGAAGAGGAGAAGGAGAAAATACAGAAAGTCCCTTATACTTCAGCAGTTGGAAGTCTGATGTATGCAATGGTATGTACGAGGCCGGACATAGCGTATGCAGTTGGTGTTGCCAGTAAATTTCTTACAAATCCAGGAAAAGAGCATTGGGCAGCAATGAAGTAGATCCTTAGATATCTCAAGGGTAGCTCCAAAATGTGTTTAAGTTTTGGGGGTGGACCACCTGTTCTGACAGGTTACACAGATGCAGATATGGCAAGGGATATTGATACAAGGAAGTCCACATCAGGTTTTGTTCTTACTTTTGCAGGGGGGAGCTATGTCATGGCAATCCAGGTTACAAAGGTGTATTGCTCTCTCCATCATAGAGGTAGAATATATCGTTGCTACAGATGTAAGGCCCCAAAATTTATATAAGTATTTTCTAGATTATTTAATAATTTTCTAGAATTAATAAAAGGGCTAAAGGAATTTATAAAGGGTTTAATTAAGTGATAAGTTATTATAAGACTCAAATAAGTTAGACAATTAACCCAACTCACTTAAATAAAGTCCAAAAGGGTTTTAAACCAAGCCCATTAAGATTGGCCCATATTCTAGAAGGTATTTAAGCCTATCCACGGATTTTTGGATAATTACGATATATATATATATATATATATATATATAAGGATAAAGATCAAAAAGGTTTTAATAATTTAAAATCCTAACTACGACCAATGTAACGGTCTATCGACCGACCGCCACAATCAAGTGACGCATGGGCATTGGACCGTCACTTGTCTGCAGATTCCATGAGTAAAAGAACTCATACAAGGATTGAAATTTTGATGATCTTATCCACTACGGATCGATTGGGAAGGCTTGTAACATTGCTAAGGACTCTTAGAGATTAGGATTTGATGAAATAAGGACTCTAGAATCGATCTAATCCTCAGACCCTAGTCTAAACACTATAAATAGGGCATAGTTCTGAACTGTGCGACCCTTACTTTTTGGACGTAAAGAAGCAAGGTAAGGAGTCATTATTTCGGGTAAGTTGTTTAGAAGTTTTTGTTCATTATACTTTAGACTAACGCCCCTCCAAATTTCACATCTTTAGGTCAAGAGGTCGTGGAGTTAGAGCCCAAGGAAGTAGCTGAAAAAGTCACAAGGGAAGGTGAAGAACTAGGGCAAGTTTCTCAACCAAATTCAGAAACTTCAAACTAAGTAAGAGGTAGGTTATCTCATGAACGGAAAAAACATACTAATAGGACCAATGGCCTCTCATATGATTTGATTTCAAGCATGCTAGATCATTGATTTCATGATTTATTAACTATATACATTGCATGCATCCCCTAGCCCTAATAAAAGAGAATTCAAACATGATGTTCATCTAATCTACTGATACCTACGCATATAGATAGCCTCTACTTCACCATCATGCCTAGAATATGTTGATCTCCAGACATGATGTGAGTTAATCTCTTAGTCTCCATGTTCAAGTTTTCTATAGCTGATGACGTAACGTACTAGGCTAAGATCGCCATTATCAAATAACGGCCTTAGACAGACCGTTACACACTGTGTATTGCGTTTTTTCCTCTGTTGATAATAACACGCCAAGACTGACGCGTTGCTTTCATGTAACGGCTCCTCGACAGGCCGTCATTTTCACTGTGACGCCCTGACCCTAGACCATTACAATCCGTGTACTGGCAACCCTAGGCAGAATATATCATGCCACCGTTACTTATGTTGATGCCTAGATATCTAAGTAGCAACCCGATTTCATGTTTTTAAGATTATCAGATCGTTCATATTAGGTATTGCATGTGTGATACCTCACTTTTTATTTTGAGTTATTCTAGTTTCATAGAGCCTAAATGTATAGTTTTGTACTATAAAGCATGACTTTTAAACGTTATATTGACGGAGTTTTCATCATGATTTCACATAGATTGTATATCTCTCTCTGTCAATAGAGTCAAATTCTATAAGTATATGGCACTTACTCTGGTATGATGCCATTAGTTTACACGTTGCACTATAGGAACACTATCTTGGAAATGAGGACCTCTCTATTGGATATTCCTTCCAATGGACTAAGAAATCATTGTTTCAAGGCCTCCGTAATTCTCCGCGAGCCTGGGATTCCCACTAGGACGTCGAGTTGGTTGTACCAATAAAAGCCCATTAACTAGATTACACTATCGGGTTTTTGGTTCTTGAAAAGTAACGGCCCTGGACTGGACCGTCAGGCCCAAGTAACGGCCCAGTTCCAGACCGTCACATTCGTCTGAGCCTCTTTTTATTTTCTGGACTCTGATCATTGTAACGGCCCAGCACGGACGCGTTATATGATATAACGGCCCAAACCATGACCGTTACATAACTTGCACTTATTAACCCCAGGGTTAACCAAGGGTTAATATGCTAATGATTCTAGACATACCTTGATGATCTAGAACTTATCATATTGCTTAATTGACTTAAATAATGAATGAAAGTTAAGAAATATGCCGTTATGCTGTCGAATTATTCCAAGAGCATAGCCTTGTTTAAATCATTCTTGACTCATATGTTCATACGTTGAAGCATTCATTCATTGTTATTGATTATCATGAGATTATTGGAATTGCTAAATTCTTGGCCATACTTTACTGTTACATGCGTGGAAGTAGCTTAATTTATACGTGAAGATGCGATCGAGCACTGATTGTGTTCAAGGGCCCTCTGCTAGTCCCCTCGGCTGATTGTCGGAAACATACTATTTTATAAACCATGGGATATGATGCTACTGGCGTCGCATTGCGCTGGGAGTACTTGTTTTATAAATAAGTGAAGATCCATGATACAAAGTGACATGACTTGACATTTCTGATTGTTATTCCACAGAAATTCACGAACTATGTACTCAAAAGAGACTAGCGTGATGAATATGTGGCACTGATCGTACATTCTTGATTGAAAAGGCCAGATATCATGTTACACTCTTGCTAGCTCATTCTATCTCACATGATTATCTTGTTACTTGGTTCTATCGCATGATTGATTCGCATTGCATGATTTTACCTAATTCTCTAGAGCTAAAATGCTAATTACTTTAATAGTGCCTTCATGTTGATGCGAAGATACCTACTGGGCAAGTGTGCTCATGACCTATTGTTCAATGATTTTCAGGAGATGGGTATAGTTCGCATTTGGATTCGGGTGATTCGAGCAGCGGGTCCGAGAGTGATTAAGAGTTGTCCTGATACGAGAGAAGACTTAGGCAGTTTCAAATGTTTAGATGGAGTCAATGTAATTTTTCTTATTTCTTGAGTCAATTAGCGAAGAAGTCACAATATGTATTTTTTGAATATTTGATTATGAAATAAAGTTGAGGTTTGATTACATCTTGTGCAATTGCATCTATGTGATTGTCTCGCGCTCTGAATGTTCTTGCTTGCAAGAGGCTTACCATGCCGGCTGTTCGCGCTCCCCGGGCGAGTCTTCTGCTGTAAATAAAGGCTCGGGGCGTGACAACAGAGGTTTGCAAAGAAATGTTGTGGATGAAAGAATTCTTATATGAATTGGGGCGGAAACAAGATAGCTATGTGGTGTTCTGTGACAGCCAAAGCGACATCCACTTGTGCAAGAACCTAACTCTTCATTCCAAGTCAAAGCACATTGATGTCAGATACCACTGGATTATAAATGTGTTTGAAGAGAAGCAATTGAAGCTTCAGAAAGTTCACACAGATGACAATGGGGCAGACATGTTGACAAAGACTTTGCCAAAGGAAAGGTAAGAGGTTTGCCGACGACTGGTCTGCATGACTACACACTGAGCAGTCTCGGGGGAGCCTCCCTTATGGGCCGAAGGGGGAGGTTGTTGGGCCCTTGGCCCTTTTATTTTTTCAGCTCAGGCTCTGTCCAGTGGACCGCCGCGACTGGGCCGGTCGACCGGAACAGACAGGGGTTCTGTCCGGACATTACTGGTAGACCGCCTCCACAGGGCCGATCGACCAGAACTGGCAGAAAGCCAGTCTTCCAATAGCAGAGAACTGTCGGTCGACCGCCCCTATCGGTCCAGTCGACCGGCAACCCCGATACAGCCATCTTTGACTTCTTGTTCCATGTCCAAGAATAGATCTTTTACTTGGTTTATTTAATCCTAAAAGTCTTGGGATTTGACAGGTTTGGTGGATTTGGTTCCTGGGTTGTCCCTTGACCACCCTAGATGTATAAAACATCTCATTGGGGTCTAAAACCTAGGGTCGCAAGGTGAGATCTAAGAGGCCATCAAGGATGGAGAAAATGGGTTATTGTAGCTCCGGGGAAGAAGGTGCTGCTATAGGAGAAGGTGAAGAAAGGGAAGATCTTCATCAGTTAAACAGGTTTCTCACTATAGGGAAGATCAGGTTTGCAGTAGGTTCTGCTGTGATCGAGTAGGAGAGTTCAGTTCTATTTGAATCCCAGTTATTCTCTTGTAGTTCTAACTCAAGTCTTGGCAAGAGACTTTGAGTAATCTGTATTGTCATTACATTCATAGTGAAGTTTCTCCTCTGGCTTGCTCGTGATTTTTTCCCTTCACATTGGAGGGGTTTTCCACGTAAATTTTGTGTTCCATGTGGATGTGTTGTTCCAATCGATTTTTTCACTGTGTTATTCGGTCAGTCTAGATATGTTCATGCACATAATTCGGTGTATTTATACCCATCATAGACACTACACGCACGGTCCCGGATCGAGGGGGCGATGTCAGGGAGCGGCAGCAACCCCACCGCGACGGAAGGGAGGGGGTTCAAACGGAAGTGATCGCGGAAATGGCCAGAGGGGAAGCAAGCAAGCACCTAGCGATAGAGGACGATGACATCGCAGCGGTGATCAAAGGGGTCCTCTGTCTACACCCTCTCGGGGTTCCACTCTTGTTTCCACGTGAATCAGTGGAGGATACATACCCAGTTTGCTGGGCTACAACGTCCCTAGGAAGACGTCGCGGGTCGTCACCTGCAGTAGTATATGGGCCAACGAGAGTTGTTAACACCAACGAGATTAATTCCCGAATAACTAGCTGATAGATTTCAGAGGAAATTAATCATTTCCGGCTTAATTATCCCTTCCGGTGTGGGAATTAAGGAGGTTTTGCCCAAGAATCAACTGTTTATATGGGGAAGGATCCAGTGAGACCTTAAAAGGGGGACTTTGCTAATCGGTCTAGGTTAAGTCGAGCACGCTAATCGACTCTGATTAGCGGGGTTGTGTGAGGGAGAGGCTGGGCCCACCACTCTCTCTCATCCAATCTCCTATCCTAATTGGATGTCAAAGTGGTGTTAAATGATCATTCCACATGTGCTTATTAAAATTTTTGGATATAATTAAAATAGTAATATATATATATATATATATATATATATTCTTTTGATCATCATTTTATCTTAACAGTTTACTATTTCACCTTCCAATACTCTTCATGGTCTCACACACACACACACACACACAGAGAGAGAGAGAGAGAGAGAGAGAGAGAGAGAGAGAGAGAGAGAGAGAAGAGAGAGAGAGAGAGAGAGAGAGAGAGAGAGAGAGCCCTCTGCACATACATTTGACCATGCATATTGTCACAAAAACATACCTCTTGTACCATAACTATATTCTTCGCATATTATCTTTCCAAACTCATTATATATATACATGATATGGGCTAAAAGTAGTAAGACTTTGGGAGGGCTTTTAAACATAAATGCTGATAAATAATGGGCTCATGTGTTGTGTACCTTGGGTGCCCATAGTTCAACAGGAGGAGAAGTTGAAGAGGCGAAGAAGAAGATGCTCATGGGACGCTGGCTTGTGTGTATGCTTTGTGTACTTGGATTGCGGACCCAAACGGCGGGCATGGCGGCCAACACCGTGGAACCAGGGACGTCGTCGACTCGATCCGCCGCGTGGTGGGTCTCAGCGCTTCTGCTTAATTTCTCTCGTTCAGCACATGGCGCCATGAAAGCTAGCCAAGGGTGTGGAGCCAGAGGACGATGTCCTTGCCATGGCTGCCAACGCTGGAGCTGTGGGTTGTCCACACTGGGAGGGAATCCAGTGAAGACAGCCGAAGAGAACACAGCGAAACAGCTAGCCTACAGTTAGGGCCGCTCATTCATATCAGTGAATCTCCTGTGGGTTGCCAAGTTATGCTCAAGTAATGTGATAGATTAATTCCCCTGCGTTAGAAATTGAACAAGCTTGACGTTGGAGCGATTTGTGGAAGCACAGGAAAGAGTCCTATCATGTGTGGAGAACCCTAGGAATGTTATCTCCTGTTATCGATTTCTCTAGGAGTTCATGCATGCATGTGGATTGATACTCTTCTTGCTGGCTGGCATGGTGGGAGTCCGCCAAGTGCAACTCTGATCTTAGCCACAATGAATCTATACTATATACTATAGGAGAATCGAATGGTTTTTTTCCGCCGGTTCGATGACAAAGTTGAGAATAGAACGGCTTTTTTTTCCGCCGATTCGATGACAAAGTTTTTTCCGCCGATTTTTCCGCCGGTTCACCATCGCGTCGACGGCATCGGACCTCTCCTCCGTACCATTAGTGATCGACTGTCGTCTCCATCTATGCCAACGTCGCGTCGAACATCGACATGATCCTGACGAGGGGAAGATGCTTGTGAGCCGAGGCGGAGCAGAGAACCGCTCGATACTTCCTCTGCGGTGTCGGTACGATGGTGCGCCAGATCCCGCGGGAGAAGACGGAGATGGGCGACGGCACAGAGGAAGAGGAAGAAGACCGGAGGAGGGAGGCGGCCTTAGCGGCCACTCCACTGCTTCGGCCCGGTTTCAAGTCCTCCAAGGTTTCCTAATCCCAGATCGACAAGTTTAGGGTGATCTCTCTCTCTCTCTCTCTCTAAGCCCAGTTCGACCTGGATGCTTACACGGCGACAAGGGCAGACGAGGTGTTGATGCGATACCAGCCTGCGTCTGGAAATTCTTTTTTTGTTCCATGTTTCTGATCCCGTGGTTTGTTTGGTAATTTCTCAACATAAATTGCAAGGTAATTTCTAAGTGAGTTCAAAATTTTCCATATCGATTTCTCATCCGGGTGCTTACTGGCCCTTTGTCATGGTGTAAGATATCTGTTGCTTCCTAGACGCCCTTTGGAAACAATGCAACACATGAATATCGTAAATACATTTTTCATAAATTTGTATACCATTTCATTTTTATTAATATTTTTTTGGTTATTTTTCATAAACATAATTGAATTTATGATGAACTCTGTTTATAAGAAGCATCTTCAGCGTAGACCAACTTTAACTAGGTCTATGGAGATTGCGTTTTTTAGGAGATTCTGAGTTTACAATAGACAAATGAATTTATAGTGAATCTATTCTTAACAATCCAAACTAAGGTCAGGACCAAAAATGAGACTTAGATAAACCCAAACAATGACCATGACTTGGGAATGGAGGGTGTGGTGTTGCTGGAACTGAGCTATACTATCGGATATAAAGTGACATCTATGCCTTTCTTCCCCAAATGCTTGCAGTGAGCCTCCCCCCAGCACCCCGGCGTCAGAGATGCCACCAGGTACCCCCCGTCCCCCGAGGGAGAGCACCCGGAGGTTCTTGACCCCCAGGACCACGCTGACCCATCTCTCCACCCAATGTCTCAAATTTAAGGTTACCTGTTGAATTTTGCTATATGCCTATAAAGATGATAAACATGGCATATGATCAATCCTATTGAATTCAAGATATAATATTAGTATACCCCTACAACAAAGGGTAAAAACTTATATATAATGCTAATGTCTATGCTCCGGTGGCATACTCACTACCAAAAAAAACAGGAATACCGACAGATATTTCAGACTGATATTTTCCGTCTTAAAATCCGTCTGTATTTGTGACGGATTAGTTTCCGTCATAAATTCCGTTGGTATTAAGGACATATTATACTCTCTCTGAAGATCCGTCTATAATTATAGACTGAATATATTCCGTCTTTATATACGTCGCAAATTTGGGACGGACATTCAGACAGAAATAATCCGTCTGAAATTTCAGACGGAAATAAGTTCCGTTCCTATTTTCGTCTCAAAATTTCATCGATCCCGCCACCATCCACCCCTCCCTCCCACCCCGTCCACTCACCCCCATTTCCACCCCCCCACTCTCCCTCTCACTCTCTCCTTCTCCTCTGCCCTCTGCTTGCGGTCGTCGCCGCTGGAGCCGTCGTCGCGGCCGGCCCCACCGTCCTCGCCGTCGCCGAAGGCCCCGCCGTCCTCGTCGTCGCCGCCACTCGCCAACCTCCCTCCCTCTCACGGTCGTGGTCGCCGTCGCCGCCATCATCCTCTTCTCACGGTCGCCGTCGCCGCCGGCCGGTAAGTGGTCTCCCTCTTCCGATCATGTTCCCCTCCCTCACTCAATCCCTCTCCCGATCCTGTTCCCCCTCACTCAATCCCTCTCCCTCTCCCCTGTCCGGCTCCCTCACTCCCTCTCCCTCTCCCCTCTCGCGCTCCCTCACTCCCTCTGGCCGCCCTCCCCCACCCCCTCCACCGCCCTCTCTTCCCCTGTCTGTGGCCCCCCTCCCCCTCACAGACACACACTGTAACGGACAAGCTTGGGCCTGACCCGCTACGGGCCATACTCGACATTTTCCACCATCAATTGGCTCCATCTATACTATAATACTTACCCATGCTCCCTCGCTATTAATACCTCCTCCTTAGATTCTAAATTTCACAGGTGGCAGAATTCATAGAAGATTTATTCTTTGGGGTGAGATTTCCGAATCTACATTAGTCACCTAATTAGACAAAAATATTATTCATTTCTTGACATTTGCTAGTTTTGTTAGATTCTCCGTCATAAAAAATGTTATTCATTTAGATAGAATTATCTTATAAAAAACTCTCTACTTAAAGAAAAATATTCGAGATCTCTTTGGTTTTTATAGTTGAAGAACTATCTATTTGTTCCAATCCCTAGACCTTTTTCTCTCCAAATAATTTTTAATCTAAGAAGACAGTATCTTTCTTAGATGTCATGTGAGGTATGTGAGGTACTGCAAAACAGCATAGTCCTTCCATTCTAAAATTATCAATCTGGTTAGTTTTGATATGTTTGAATTAAAAATCAAAATGAGAAACAAATGCCAAGGCACTTTAAATATCTTATGGCGCATCAAACATGGAAACATCATTGAAAGCAATATGTTATGATATTAGGGCCGGTTTGATAACGAATTAGAGTGAAGTAGTGACGATAGAGAGTTATCTACGAAAGCACGATTATCAAACACCTCCTTAACAGCCTATCAAATGGCACCTTAATACACGATGATATTGAGCAAGCTGCTTATTATTAGCTAATTAATAAATACCCCAAACAAACCAAAGAAAAATTTCGTGTAATCATCAGATCGGAGATCCCACTCCGAGCACTGCCATCTCTTCCTCTTCTATTGCACCTGAAGATCTGGCCTTCTTCAAGATCGTCCTCAATGATTTACAGGCTGAGATCGATGCCTTGTTCGCCCCTTTGTCGGCTCTGCAATCTCGAGTTCAAGCTCTGGAAGATAAGAAATTCATGGGAGATCAAGTCCGAGCAACTAGTCATCACAAGATTCGTCTTTCAGGTTCCCATGTTCTGGACTCTATGAAGAACGTTTCTTGTTCTTCTTTTCATCCTTGTTCGTCTGATTCACTTAATTAGCTTCCCAATCTATGATGGTAGCTATGATCCCTCTGTGTGGTTGAAGGAAGCAATATTTTTCTTTTCATCATACCCCAGTAGGTCATAGGGTAGATACGGCTTCTTTTCACCTTCGGGGTAAAGCTTTGGACTGGTTTGGGAGCCTTCTTACTTCAAGACCTTCAGTTTCTTGGTTAGACTTAGTTGAAGAATTCAATTTCTGTTTTAGATCTACCAGTAGTTATCGTCAGATTTCAATCTCATGTCCCCATGTTTCTGGCACCTTTCATGAGGTCAAAAGCAAAAGGGAACAACAGAAGGATATAAAGAACAATTTCGATTCTAGAATCCACAGCAGAAATAGTAGTTCAATTCTTGGGGGTTCAAGCTCAACAGTTCTATCAAAATCACACCATGAAAATCCTATTTATGCTGCTTCAGATATAGTTTATGAGCCTGGTTTTTCTGTGAGCCAGTATACTTCCCAAGATGAGTGGCCTGTAGTTGATCAAGCAACTGCAGGATGTGGTGCCTCCCTTTCAGAAAAAAGTGTTGCTTCTGTTGATTATGCTGACAGATCTACATCATTAAGCAAGTCTATACATCCATTAGCTGAAAACTGAGCAAGTCTATACATCCACCAGCAAGTCTATACATACATCCAGCAAGTCTATACATCAGCAAGTCTATACATCCAGTAAGTCTATACATCCATCAAGTCTATACATCCAGCAAGTCTAAACATTCATCAAAGTCTATACATTCTTCAAAGTCTATACATTCTCCATGCATCTTCATAGCGTTTACACCTCGCGGGACCCAACAAAATTAATTCTAAAAAATCACTCCAAAAATCATAAAAAATATAAATAAACACTTAAAATCACAAAAACTATTACAAAAGTCAATGAAACTGATCACCTTCGTTGGGATAAAAGTGACTTAGGCAATGAAAACTGGCATACTATATATGACTGAGTCAATCAATACGGCTCTACCAGCTTGAGATAGAAATTTTGACTGTCAGCCTTCCAATTTTAGCTGCACCCTTGTTAGGAAATGCAATACCTTTAGAGATGGACAACCAGCAGAGGAGGAAGAAGAAAGGAGAAAGAAAAGATCAATAACAAGAACATACAGGGTGGGAAAGCACATATCTTAAGTAGATATAGAGAAATGGAATGACCTTGTCTTATAATGATAAGAAGATGAAATGGAATGACCACATATCTTAAGTAGTACACATATACAAAGATGTGGATAAATGCAAAGAAATCAGAATTCTCTATAGCAATAGGTAAATACCCAAAAAATTCGTTTTGTGATTTAAAACTTTGTAGATTTTAATTGCATGTAAATATATTTTTATATCTGATTTTAATAGAAATTTGATGTTAATTTGACTCAAAAATGTAGATTGTTTAGCTTCGATATTCTTCATTTGAAAAATTTTATAATTTGGGTGTTATTTAATTTGATATGTGCATAATGATAATTGCGTTGTTATTTAATTTTATGTTATATAAATACATGGGGTATTGCCTGTGAGCTGAGGTGCGTGGGTGCGACCTAACATTACACGCACCTCAGGAGAGCGCGTTAAAACCGTGTCAATGTGCCTTCCCGTTCAAGACTTTGGGATTGATGTGTATGTTCTCATTTGTTTATGAGAATGTATATATCTACCTCAAAGTCTTGAATTGTCCCGTTTGGACAGTCTGTGAATGTTTGATCGCACTTAGACAGTCATTTACTATATGTGTTTGTATGGTTTGTTGAGAATTTCGGTTGCGTTTCCTCACTCTTCTCTGATATACCATTATTGATTTTGAGTGTTTTCTTAACCACTTACTTGTAAGTGTTTAAGAAAATTTCAAAATCAATAAATATTTTTGGTATATCGGAGAAGTGTGGGGAGATGATGCCGAAATTTTCAGCAAATCGTGCAGCACATATAGTAAGTGATTGTGCGATCAAACATTCATGGATGGGTTAAAAGGTGATAATCTAATCAATATTCCTCTTCCAACTGCAAATGGTCTATGATGAACGATGTGAGGAAAGGGTCGGGTGTAATATTATGAGTAATGATTTGAAAGTTAGGATGTGTATTGTCATTTATTGGGTGTAGGCAAAATGTCGACAGATCGTTCATGGATGTATCGTAGAATAGTTGACCGGGTGGTGTCAGATGACTTTAAGCTTGGGGTTGAGAGTTTCATTCAATTTGCATTGGGGAATCCAAATGCAGCAATAGATCGCAACGGTCACATTCGATTCCCTTGTTCAAGTTGTAGAAACTTGAGGTGGTGTTCAACATGGGATGTGCAACATCATTTGTACACGAAAGGGTTTGTGGATGGTTATACGAATTGGACGTGTCATGGTGAGCAATTTTTGAGGTATGAGCCCGACAATATTGCAGGCACAAGTGGGTACGTGGATATGGTTGTAGATGTTGCTGGTCCTAGTTTTAATGTTCATGAGGAAGCACCGAATAAGACAGCCGAAAGATTTTATGAACTACTTAGGGATGCTGATGAGCCGCTGTGGGATGGTTGTGAAAAGCACACTCGATTGTCTACAGTGTCACAGTTGTTGAACTTGAAATCTGAATATCACATCAGTGAGACTTGTTTTGACCGTCTCCTCCTCTTGATCAAGAGTATGTTGCCTCGAGACGAGAAGTTGCCAGAAACTTTTTACCGTGCAAAAAAGATGGTCAATGACTTAGGACTTGGATATGTGAAAATAGATGCATGTCCGAATCATTGTATGTTATATTACAAAGACGATGCAGATAAGATATCATGTTCCATTTGTGGCCATGACAGATTCAAACCTAAGGGGGGGGTCAATTCAAAGATAAAAGATGTACCTTACAAGGTGTTGCGATACTTCCCTCTTGTGCCTAGGCTGCAGCGGTTGTATATGTCCTCAAAGACGGCTCGACATATGACATGGCACACCGAAAGAGTACGTCGTGCCGATGATATAATCAGTCATCCTGCCGATGGTGAAGCTTGGACTCACTTTAGTCGTACTCATTTTACCTTTTCAAGGGAGTCACGTAATGTTCGATTGGGTTTATGCACAGATGGTTTTAATCCATTCGGTGGTTCAGTGGCATCTTATTCTTGTTGGCCAGTGTTCATGACACCGTACAACCTTCCGCCGCACATGTGCATGAAGCGAGAAAATCTATTTTTATCCTTAGTAATTCCTGGTCCAAAAAGTCCCGAAAAAATTTGGACATATATCTCAGGCCGTTGATTGATGAGCTCAAATTTTTATGGACTGATGAAGTTGTTACTTATGATGCATATAGGAAGCAAAATTTTATTATGAAGGTTGCACTGATCTGGACAATAAGTGACTTCCCTGCATATGGAATGCTATCTAGTTGGAGCACACATGGGAGGTTAGCATGTCCTTACTGTATGAAGATAACAAATCATTTGTATTGAAACATGGTAGGAAAGCATGCTGGTTTGATTACCATCGGCGGTTGCTACCAAGTGACCATCCTTTTCGAAGGTAAAAAGACTCGTTTAAAAAAAATACTGTTGCAATGGATGAAGCTGACTTGCAACGGGTGTCGGGTCTACATATGGCGTCACGGGTGCACAATTTACCAGATGTAGTTCAATTGTCTGGTAGCACACGGTAACTCCCTAGTTTTGGAAAGGATCACAACTGGAACAAAAAAAGTATTTTTTGGGAATTACCTTATTGGTCAACTCTTCTTGTACGACACAATCTGGATGTCATGCATACCGAGAAGAATTTTTTTGATAATGTGTTCAATACGATCATGAATGTTAAAGGGAAAACAAAGGACAACGTCAAAGCACGTATGGATTTAAAGATGCTTTGTAAACGTCCAGAACTGGAACTACATAACGTAAATGGCAAAACTGTGCAGCCTAAAGCAACTTATGTGCTTCATGATACACAGATCAAGGAAGTATGTCAGTGGTTGAAACAGTTGAGATTCCTAGATGGATATGCATCCAACATAGCCCGTTGTGTGAATGTTAATGAGGGGAAAATATATAGTATGAAAAGTCACGACTGTCATGTGTTCATGGAGAGGCTACTGCCCATTGCATTTCGTGATTTGTTGCCAAAGCAGATATGGGGAGCACTAGCTGAGATGAGTCAATTTTTCAAGATTTTATGTGCATCTGAACTCAGACTTTGGGATGTACAAACTATCGAAGAAAAAGTTGTCACAACTGTTTGCAAGCTAGAGAAGATATTTCATCCGGTATTCTTTGATTCGATGGAGCACCTGGTCATTCATTTTCCATATGAGGCTATCGTCGGAGGGCCAGTACAATTTCGATGGATGTATCCATTTGAGAGGTATGTGACAATTTTTGTTAACTTACAAGTCGTCCATAGCCAGTACATATCGTTGCCATCTGACTTGTTGTTGTAGGTGTATGCATGAATTAAAAATGAAAGTTCGCAACAAGGCACAGGTGGAGGGTTCGATTGCTGAGGCATACATTCTTGAAGAAATTTCGAACTTCTGTTCTATGTACTTTGAGCCAGAGATTCAAACTCGTCGTACTCGACCTCCACGTAATGATGATGGGGGAGTGGATGAATGTTCCGATCGGCTCTCCATATTTAAACATCCTGGACGTGCGTTCGGACGTTGCTTGACTCGCACGCTCGAAGAAAGAGAGTTGCACGCCGCTGAGATATATATTCTTTTGAATTGCCTCGAGATTGAACCTTATGTTGAGTAAGTTCTTAATTCACATTTCCAGCAACTCCATAAGTTGTTCATCCTTCTTCTGCAGTTCATTTAAAGTAGTAATGCATTTATATTGCAGGCAATTTGATTCAGAATTAGCTGAAAAATGTCCAAATATCCAGGATGTGGAGATTGAAAAAGAACGCGAGAAGTTTTTTTCCAATTGGCTGAGAAACCGAGTTAGTGTCAACTATGAATATATATGTTTGTATCTACATATGTTGAGGTAATTATTATTATTTTAACTACTCTAATTTGAATATAGGTTGAACAAGGTCTCATTACTGATCAAAGAGTACAACAGATAAGTTATGGCCCCTCGAATCAGACACGTGCCTATCCAGATATATTGTGAATGGATACAAATTTCATACAAGGGATTATGGGCGAAATAAGTCTACGATGAAAAGCGGCGTATGTGTGAAGGGAAATTTATACAATGAAATAGAATTGGACTATTATGGTATTCTTGAAGAAGTCTTAGAACATCAGTATTTGGGACAAGACAATCATGTATACATATTTAAGTGTCAATGGTTTGATCATAATTCTGTTGTATATGACACAAATTATGGGATTGTCAATGTCAAGCATAGGTCTAAACTTAAGACCTATGAACCGTTCATTTTAGCCGCACAAGCCCAGTAAGTGTACTATTCAAGCTATCGATCATCCAAGAATAGAGATTGGTGGGCAGTTTGCAGGGTTAATTCAAAACTCTTTCCCACTTATAAGTTAACTATGAGTGGAGATGTCTCAAAGGTTGCTAGTGCTGAATATTATCAATCAGATGAAATTGGCGTTGTCGGTCCCTCTAGGTTTAATCTGGACAAATCCGATGAGCCACTGTCATTACGTACGCGAGATGAAGTGGACGAAGTCGATCCGATGGAGCTAAATGTTGATGTTAGAGGGGAGGAAGAATCAGATGGAGATGAAGAGTTTGAATCTGATGAGGCTACTATGGATGACGAAGATGATGATGATGAGCTAGATATATCAACATGAGGGAGGCATGTTTTGATAATTTAGTAAGATGATTCTTACTTTTAAGCATAATTTTAAATATCATTTGTCTAGCCTTATATAATTATGGATTAATATGTATTAATTGTTTTGTTATTAATAAGGAAATGGTGTGAGGAGGTCGTACTAGGAGTGGGAGGAGACAAGGCAGTGAGAAGGGCGCTACTCCCTCCTCGCTAGCATCTTCTTCAGACACAGGTATATTTGATCAATAAGTTAGCTATATAAATATTTTAATTATTTACAAACTTAAAAGAATTTATTTATAGGTGCAAGTGTCGGCTCACCACCACCTGTACAGACGCCACCACCACTACTTACAGGTCCTAGTGCCCTCCCACCACCTCCCGCTACAGGTATATCTATTTTAATTTTCAGTAACATGTTGCATTTACTTATGAAAATTAATGCAGGTCCCACCTCGGCGTATCTTTGAATTTCTAGCAAAATATTCATTTACCTAATGTGAATTACTACTTACAGGTCCTAGTGCCCTCCCACCACCTCCCGCTACAGGTATATCTATTTTAATTTTCAGTAACATGTTACATTTACTTATGAAAATTAATGCAGGTCCCACCTCGGCGTATCTTTGAATTTCTACCAAAATATTCATTTACCTAATGTGAATTACTACTTACAGGTCCTAGTGCCCTCCCACCATCTCCCGCTACAGGTATATCTATTTTAATTTTAGTAACATGTTGCATTTACTTATGAAAATTAAATCTTGCAGGTGTCAGTGGCCTCCCACCTATTGATTTGATGTCACCCCGACCACCTCCCGCTACAGGTATGTACATTTTAATTATAAGTTCGCAATATTTGTATCACTCCACATGAAAATAAATTCTTGCAGGTGTCAGTGGCCTCCCACCTATTGTGTAGATGTCACCCCGACCACCTCCCGCTGCAGGTATGTATATTTTAATTATAAGTTCGCAATATTTGTATCACTCCACATGAAAATAAATTCTTGCAGGTGTTAGTGGCCTCCCACCTATTGTGCAGATGTCACCCCGACCACCTCCCGCTGCAGGTATGTATATTTTAATTATAAGTTCGCAATATTTGTATCACTCCACATAAAAATAAATTCTTGCAGGTGTCTGTGGCCTCCCACCTATTGTGCAGATGTCACCCCGACCACCTCCCGCTGCAGGTATGTATATTTTAATTATATGTTCACAATATTTCTATCACTCCACTTAGTTTTACTTGTGAAGATCTATTCTTACAAATCCCAGTGCCCTCCCACCACCTCCCACTGGTACAGGGCACACCCCCACCAGTCAGCCACTTGACGATGCCGGCAGTTGTCACAAGGGAGGCACGGCCCATGATAGACGTCGCCCGTGTTGGATCTCCGGGTAAATCTATAAGGTTATATTACATTAATTAGCCTTCAACTGTCTAATATGAATATTTTGACATTTGCAATTGCAGTACGAAATTTGAACCCCACACTACTGTCCATCATTCCACCGAACTCATGTTGGCACATGTGCCCGGGGCAACATCCACTTTCAGAGAATTTCGATGTCCGTCCGCAATTCATTGTACAACATGTTCTTAGTAAGTAATTACGTCATTTAATTCAAGTATTTCCCAAACTCAATTTACAACTTTATACTAAGTGTGAAAAGTAATTGATTAACAGCGGTCTTTTCAATTCACATGTGGACATGACGCGGCGAGATGTCGTCGTGCCTGGGAGTCTACTATGCTCTCAAGTTACAAGAGAAAAATACATGAGGCCCGAGCACACGCAAAAAAATTGAGTGGGGGGAGTGAAGACCGACAATTGTGGAAGGCGCACCGCCCTCTATGGATGAGGCAGGAGGATTGTGAGATATCTTGTGACTATTTTGCCGACCCCAAGTGGATAGAAAAGTCTGAAAAAGCCAAAGCAAATAGGGCATCAAAATCAGGTTCAAATTTCCATACGAGTGGGTCCATCTCTTATGCGGCTCATAAACAAAAATTGGTAAGTAATATAACAATTTATCCCAATATTTGACTTTTTTTACTATGAATTGTATAACAGGCTGTGGAACTTAATCGACCTCCGTCGTTCCTCGAGGTGTTCGACAGAACACACAAAAAGAAGGGGACTAATGAATTTGTGAGTGAGACAGCTAAGTCAGCAGCTGTAAGTTTATCTACATATGTAACTTGTACCGTTTATTTAAATCGGCATGTAATTAATATGAAATTGACTAGTTATTTTATTCAATTTGTAGGAAACATATAGCCAAGCAGTGACAGAGAAGTACGGGGAGGGAGACACGCAGCAGCCGAAGTTCGATCCGGTGGAGTGGGTGGCAGTAGCTGGCGTACCGAAGAAAGGCCGACTATATGGTTTTGGGGAGAGCCTAGACGCTAGCGCGGTGATATCATCGTGTGCGAGTTCTAGCTATGCCCAAACCAGTAGCAGTGCCTTCACTATACCTTCCGTTGCCTCCAGCGCTTCTGCCAGCGACATGATGGGCATGGTCCGATCACAGATTTCTGATATGCAGCTGCAGCAGTAGCATTTCCAACATGAGATCTCTAGCCAGGTGTCAGTGGTTTTGCAGGCAATCAGTGGCCTCGTCTCCCAGGGGGGAATGGTCCCTCAGCAATCCACCACCACCACATCATAGGCCGCACAGGTGAGTGTTTACTATGTTTTTATTTTGATGGAATTACTCAATTATGTTCATTTGAAATTTTAAAACTCATTTACTTTAGAAGAATTGAGAAAATCCGGGGTTCGGGGGTCTAGAACTTGAAATACCGGCCTGATGGCCGTGCCGATCATTCGAACACGATCGGGGAGATGAAAGTGACTTGTCAGAACTGACAGAATACAAATCGGATGTCCGGTTTGAGCTCGGCGCTCAAAAGTGCATTCTCCAAATACACTTAGTTTAAATGAACTACCAGGTCGGGGTCGGGGGTCTAAAACTTGAAATACCAGTCAAATGCCCGTGCCGATCATTCCAACACGACTGGTGAGATGAAAGTGACTCGTGAGAACTGACGAAATCCAAATCGGATGCCCGGTTTGAGCTCGGCGCTCACAGTTCATTTTTAAAATACACTTAGTTTAAATGAACTGCCAGGTCGGGTCCGGGGGTCTAACACTTAAAATACTAGTCGGATGACCGTGCCGATCATTCCAACACGACCAGGGAGATGAAAGTGACTCGTTAGAACTGACGAAATCCAAATCGGATGTCCGGTTTGAGCTAGGCGCTCAAAAGTGCATTCTCCCAATACACTTAGTTTAAATTAACTGCCAGGTCGGGGCCGGGGGTCTAAAACTTGAAATACCAGTCGGATGCCCATGCCGATCATTCCAACACGATCGGGGAGATGAAAGTGACTTGTCAGAACTGACGGAATCCAAATCGGATGTCCGGTTTGAGCTCGGCGCTCAAAGTTCATTTTTAAAATACACTTAGTTTAAATGAACTGTCAGGTCGGGTCCGGGGGTCTAAAACTTGAAATACCGGTCGGATGCCCATGCCGATAGTGCCAACATGACCGGAGAGATGAAAGTGACTTGTCAGAACTGACGGAATCCAAATCAGATGTCCGGTTTGAGCTCGGCGCTCAAAAGTGCATTCTTAAAATACACTTAGTTTAAATAAACTGCCAGGTCGGGTCCGGGGGTCTAAAACTTGAAATACCGGTCGGATGGCCATGCCGATCATTGCAACATGACTGGGGAGATGAAAGTGACTTGTCAGACCTGACGGAATCCAAATCAGATGCCCGGTTTGAGCTCGGCGCTCAAAGTTCATTTTTAAAATACACTTAGTTTAAATGAACTGCCAGGTTGGATCCGGGGATCTAAAACTTGAAATACCGATCGGATGGCCATGCCGATCATTTTAACACGACCGGGGAGATGAAAGTGACTTGTCAGAATTGACGGAATCCAAATCGGATGTCCGGTTTGAGCTCGGCGCTCAAAAGTGTATTTTCTAAATACAATTAGTTTAAATGAACTGCCAGGTCGGGGCCGGGGGTCTAAAACTTGAAATACCGGTCGGATGCCCATGCCGATCATTCCAACAAGACCGGGGAGATGAAAGTGACTTGTCAGAACTGACGGAATCCAAATCGGATGTCGGTTTGAGCTCGGCGTTCGAAAGTGCATTCTTAAAATACACTTAGTTTAAATGAACTGCCAGGTCGGGTCCGGGGGTCTAAAACTTGAAATACCGGTCAGATGATCGTGCCGATCGTTCCAACACGACCGGGGAGATGAAAGTGACTTGTCTGAACTAATGGAATCCAAATCGGATGTCCGGTTTGAGCTCGGCGCTAAAAGTTCATTTTTAAAATACACTTAGTTTAAATGAACTGCCAGGTCGGGGCCGGGGGTCTAAAACTTGAAATGCCGGTCGGATGCCCATGTCGATCGTTCCAACACGACCAGAGAGATGAAAGTGACTTGTTATAACTGACGGAATCCAAATCGGATGTCCGGTTTGAGCTCGGCGCTCAAAGTTCATTTTTAAAATACACTTAGTTTAAATGAACTGCCAGGTCGGGTCCGGGGGTCTAAAACTTGAAATACCGGTCGGATGGCCATGCCGATCATTCCAACACGACCGGGGAGATGAAAGTGACTTGTCAGAACTTTCAGAATCCAAATCGGATGTCCGGTTTGAGCTCGGCGCTCAAAAGTGCATTCTTAAAATACATTTAGTTTAAATGAACTGCCAGGTCGGTCCGGGGGTCTAAAACATGAAATACCGGTCGGATGGTCATGCCGATCGTTCCAACATGACCGGAGAGATGAAAGTGACTTTTCATAACTGACGGAATCCAAATCGAATGCTAGGTTTTAGCTCGGCACTCAAAGTTCATTTTTAAAAGACACTTAGTTTAAATGAACTACCAGGTCGGGTCCGGGGGTCTAAAACTTGAAATACCAATCGGATGCCTGTGCCGATCGTTCCAACACGACCGGGGAGATGAAAGTGACTTGTCAGAACTGACTGAATCCAAATCGGATGTCCGGTTTGAGCTCGGCGCTCAAAAGTGCATTCTCCAAATACACTTAGTTTAAATGAACTGTCAGGTCGGGGCCGGGGGTCTAAAACTTGAAATACTGATCGGATGCCCATGCCGATCATTCCAACACGACCTAGGAGATGAATGTGACTTGTCAGAACTGACGGAATCTAAATCGGATGTCCGGTTTGAGCTCGGCGCTCAAAGTTCATTTTTAAAATACACTTAGTTTAAATGAACTACCAAGTCGAGGTCGGGGGTCTAAAACTTGAAATACCAATCGGATGCCCCTGCCGATCATTCCAACACGACCGGGAAGATGAAAGTGACTTGTCAGAACTGACGGAATCCAAATCGGATGTCCGGTTTGAGCTCGGCGCTCAAAGTTCATTTTTAAAATACACTTAGTTTAAATGAACTGCCATTTCGGGTCCGGTGGTCTAAAACTTGAAATACCGGTCGGATGACTATGCCGATCATTCCAACACGACCGGGGAGATGAAAGTGACTTGTCAGAACTGACGGAATCCAAATCGGATATCCGGTTTGAGCTCAGCGCTCAAAAGTGCATTCTCCAAATACACTTAGTTTAAATGAACTGTCAGGTCGGGGCCGGGGGTCTAAAACTTGAAATACCGGTCGGATGGCCGTGCCGATCATTCCAACACGACTGGGGTGATGAAAGTGACTTGTCAGAACTGACGGAATCCAAATCGGATGTCCCATTTGAGCTCGGCGCTCAAAGTTCATTTTTAAAATACACTTAGTTTAAATGAACTGCCAGGTCGGGTCCGGGGGTCTAAAACTTGAAATACCAGTTGGATGACCGTGCCGATCGTTCCAACACAACCGAGGAGATGAAAGTGACTTGTCAGAACTGACGGAATCCAACCGGTTTGAGCTCGGCGCTCAAAAGTGCATTCTCCCAATACACTTAGTTTAAATTAACTGCCAGGTCGGGTCGGGGGTCTAAAACTTGAAATACCGGTCGGATGGCCGTGCCGATCATTCCAACACGACTGGGGAGATGAAAGTGACTGGTCAGAATTGACCAAATCCAAATCGGATGCCCGATTTGAGCTCGGCGCTCAAAGTTCATTTTTAAAATACACTTAATTTAAATATTGTTTCAAGCTAGTAGTTGATTTATAAAATCTGCAGTTATCAATTTGATATGTTTGATTTTAATTTATGTTAATTTCTTCGCATTAATTTTTTTATCTATGAATGAATGTTATTATTTTTTTAATGTAGGGGGATCCTTCTGCGGGCGGCGACAGAGGAGATGAGCAGGGCAGGGAGGATATGGTGGATGATGTACCGGATATTTCTTGATGTTTGATGATATTCAGACGGATCAACAGGGTTAATGTGTTTTTTTGTGGTATTTATTTGATCAGCATGGTGTTGAATTTTTTTTCGGTGGTGTTTACTTGATTAGCATGGTGTTGAGTTATTTTTTTCTGTAGTGTTTATTTATTTGAACATCATGGTACGTTGATGTTGAGTTTTTTTTCGGTGGTGTTTATTTGATCAGCAGGTCCCTAATATTTTTTTTCAACATGTTGAATTTGTGATGTTTATGTATGATCCAACAGGTTTTTTAGAATAATTTAAGATTTTAAAAAAAATATAAATGTAGATTTCAGACGGATTTTCAGACGGTATTTGGAATTCCGTCGTAATATATGTTTGAAATACCGACGGAATTCTGACTACTTTTCGGACGGCATCTTAAATTTCGGACTAGAGTTGGGTTTAATTTCGGACGGTTTTTGCAGATCCGTCGTAATATCCGTTTGTAATGTCAGACGGTTTTTACGATGGAAGAGAAATCCGTCGCAAACATTTCAGACGGTTTTTACATATCCGTCGTAATATTTGTTTGTAATTTCAGACGGTTTTTGCGATGGACGAGTTATCCGTCGCAAACATTTCAGACGGTTTTGCTGTTCCGTCGTAATATCCGTTTGTAATTGTAGACGGTTTTTGCGACGGAATAGAAATCAGACGGAACATTTCTCGTATGATCTTCAGACGGAATATGTGACTGAATTTATTCTGTCTTATTTTCAGACGGAATTTCAGACTGAAAAATGAACTGTCACAAATTTGTGACTAAGAATTTCAGACTCCCGTGTTCCGTCTGACATCTGTCGGAAATCCGTCACAAACCTGATTTGTGACGGAATTTCAGACGGATTTGAGACGGATAACGGCCGTCTGAAATGCCACTTTTTTTGGTAGTGACTAATCGCTATCATGATTTTTATATATATATCATTCCTGAAGAGATTGTTTCTTGAACGGACTGCAACTGCTCAGTCACTTCTTGGTAGGTTCACGCCCACTTAATTAATTAGAAACAATGCATAGAGCAGATGACATTCTGATCTTGTAAATAACCATGTTATGTAGATAAATAGACTCATCTAATTAACAATGCCTACTAAAAAATAGGACTGCCCCTTTCTAATTCTGCCATTACTCCTTTCATAGAATTCAAGCCTTTGAGATCAATATATAGATGCCTTTCCATTTCTTATTGTTTCCTTAATTAGTATAACTTCATCTCCAACCATTAAAACATATGTCATTTGTTACTGAATCGAACAGATAACCTTAAATTTGAGACATTGGGTGGAGAGATCGACTTAGAATTAATTATATAGCCACAGAGAGACTCATCTTGAATATATACGTGATGTAAAATTAATTGGCTTTCATCAGCACGCTATCTCCCTCGATGCATCAATCCAGGTAAAGTCATACGATAAATTTACAGCTTCTGAAACTGCAAGGTCAAACTAGGGAAACACAATATATATATATATAAATGACTTGCCTCTGATATATTCTATGTTAATATTGAAATGAAAACCAACCCATTTGTTGAGTTATTGGATAGAGTGTCAAAATTGACATGGAAATGAAGTGGCCTTTCCCTGATTTGGGCCTTCATTTCCTACTAACATTAACATTGAAGGCTTAGATCATGTCCACCTTACAGTCGCTAATTTTTGGCTTCAGTTCCAAATCTCTATATATATATATGTGTGTGTGTGTGTGTGTGTGTGTGTGTGTGTGTGTGTGTGTGTGTGTGTGTGTGTGTGGAGCTGATGTTATAGTTCATCTCATCCATGGCTGTCCCCACGTCACAATGAGCCATATTTGGCATCTAAAATTGTGGGTGTTAAACTTTAGTTTGAGGATCACAACTATTTTTGTTGTATCAATGATAAGTGTCCATTTCTTATGATAATTCATCGCATGAACACCATTTTATGTGCACATAATTAGACAATTATGCATATTTCATAGTTAACCTCAACTCTGCATTTAAATTAGAGCTTTCACGTAAATTGATTAATTTGGCGCTTTTATTTAATAATTTAAAGTTGTGATCATGAGCATTAATTCTCCATTGTATAACCATGAGCATTTGAGATTTATATGCGCATTATGATGATTTTTATGGACTACATTACAATTATGTGTGTGCAGGACACCGAAGGTAATTGTAAAAGAAGCCGAGGGTAAAATTGTCACCACCACTTTGACCAAGTCAAAAGCACATATTTTGGTTGGAGGGAAAAAAATTTTAAAAGTTTAAAATTGAGGAAAAGAAACACATATTTTGCTTGGAGGGAAAATTGAATTCAAAGTTTGAAATAAAGGAGAGAAATGATGAGCCTTGGGAAAGGAGGAGCCCAAAGTCTAAGAAATGGGGTGCCCACCTACTTTTCCTCTTCCACATGTATCATATTCCACTTAAATTCTAGCCATCCATCTCCTTTTGATACAATGTCCACCCTCCATCTACTCAACTTTCCTATAAATATCCTATGACAAGGAGGAGAAAGGGAGTTCTTCTTTTGGGTAATCTTTCACTCTTTCTCTTCCAACCTTAGGTCTCCGGTTTCTCTCACGTAAGTTCATTTTCTCCTCTTACTGTCTTCATAAAAGTTCTTCATTTTGTTGTTCTCTACAACTTCTTCTTCTGTAGCATCTTCTAGCTCCTCCTAATTTTTAAGCTATTTCATGTTTTTCACTGTGCTATCCTGTTCATCTGTGAACCATTGTTTCTCTCTGTTCTTCTCCTTATTTCTCTCCCTTCTGATCATTTTCCTCTCCTACTTTCTTCATGAAAGTTCTGTATTTTTCAAAGATCTTCAACTTCGTCGTCTGCACCATCTTCTAATCCTCTATTGTTTTTAAGTTATAATATCTTTTTCAAAGTGTTGTCCTATATTTTTACTGTTCATCCGAGGTTCTACACCCTATTCTTCTCAAGTTTTCATGCCCGTCTGTTCTTCGTTTCACCTTAGTCTCTTCATGAAAGTTGTTCATCGTTCTTAAATCTAAAGTTTCTTCTTCTATCACTTCCTCTAATTCTTCTTCGTTTTTAAGTGATTTGTAGTTTTACAAAGTTTAATTTTTTTTGTCAATTTATTGTTCATCCGTGCAGCACATTTCTGTTCTTCCCTAGTTTTCACCATCTTCTGATCTTCTACTCTCTCTACACTCTTCACAAAACATTTTCTTCTCTTACTGATCTTCAACTTTTGTTTCAACACTTCTTCTAAATCTCTATGATTTCAAAGTTATTTCACTTCTAATCTTGCTCCGTTTCTATTATTTCTATTTTACCATTTTTTAGCTCCCTTCCTTTTCTATCTCTCTCTCACTCCTTTATTTTCATCTAAACATCCCAAGGCGGAGATTCTCCCATTGGTCCTCTTGGCGGCGTCCATCTCCACGGCGGGGCGATCCACTCCAAGGCTCGGCACGACGATTAGGCGGCGATCTTCATCTTCATCTTGGCTATATTCTTTCCCCTTTTCTTTATTTTATGAGTTGTAATTTTCATTTTCATAGAGTATACTTTTCACTTCCATCTTAATAAAAGTTCATCTTTGTAAATTGTGGTTGTCTTAGTTCCTCTTTCTATCTCTTCTAAGTTCTTTTCTTTACCCCTCTCATCTTCTTTAGTGGGTTTATTTTTATGCAATTTATTTTTCCTTAGATTAATCTCACTCAAAACTTGACTTTTCAAAGCATAAAGATATTTTTCCAACTTATTCCAAAATGTTATTTCCTCCTCGTGGGATCGACTCCACTTACCACTATACTTGATTTTTCAATCTTTAAAAGTAAGTCAGTGCGAATATTTTAAAATTGTGGCATGGCTTTTCAACGACGGGTTTGTGGCTATTAATTTGTGGCGCCGTTACCGGGGAGGAATGATGATTTTTTATTTAAGAACTTTATTTTTCTTGTGTTTATAGTGTACTAATAAAGTTCTCTTTTCTTATTTTTACAGGAAAAAAAGGGAGAAAAAGCAACTTGAAAATTCAAAAAAAATCAGAGGTAAGTTCTCCACCTTTTCCTTATTCTTTTTGTCATTCATTTCAAAAAAAAAAGAATGAGAGAATGCTTTTCAAGTAAGTATCCAAACTTTTTCTCCTTCATTTTAATTTTATATCTCTACATTTCATATCTTGTGGTTAGATAGGTTCACTAAATTAAAAAAAAACTCTTCACTTGAACCAAATAAAAATTCTCATTCCAAGAGTAGAAACCACACTTTCATGCTTTAGGTCATGCATCATGTAGGATAGAAGTTCTTCCTTCCTTATTGTTTAATTTGTGTTAATTTTATTTTAGAAGATTACGAGGGGCAAGGTGAGTACTCTAACTTTTTAAAAGCATACTCATGCATTTCCATGCTTGTATAGAACCCCTTGTTTGAACTTACTTTGTTGCATATCATTTCAAAGTATCTTAAGGGCAACACCCATAAGCAAGATAAGGTGGAGATTTCATCACCCTTCCTTAGCCCACAAATCACAATTCCCTTGCATCTTTGCATCACCTAGACCTTAAATAAAATCCAGTAGACGTTGGCCCTAGGTTCACACTGTGGTTCTTGTGTTATTTGGGCTTACCCTCTTGTGAAAACCGATGCCTAAGGTAAGACGGTCGGACGGTAAACTCCTTAAGCGGGCTAGTGGTTTCTAATTAGGACCTTGCGAAAGCAAGGGGAGCCTCCCACTACCCCACCCCTTACTTCGCCGGTAGAAATATTGAGGGTAAACTCAAATTACACTTTAGTCATTTTGTTAAACCCAATTTGTAGGTCTAGGTCACACATAGGTCATTAGGTAATTTATCGACAACTTGTTTGTGTTTGCATAAAAAAAAAATTAAACAAAAAATCAAAAAAATTCCTTCTCTTCTCTCTCTTCATACTAGTTTGTGTCAAAATCAAAAAAAAAGAAAAAAAACAAACAAAAATTATCATAAAAAAACCTCTTTCATCTCTCTCTTCACCCTAGTTCATGCAAGGTAGACGATCTCAACATCCAAACCTATTAGGACCCATTCAAGAAATTGAGAGAGTTTTCTATCTAGGGAACGATCTCCAACAAGATTGTATGGCCAAAAATCAAGGATCTCACCACCAAAATCTAATGGCCGAAAATCCTGATCCTCCAAAATAAATGAAGGACTATTTCTTGCCCAATCAATACCAACCGTCCTTCTATGTCCAAGCACTCAGAACCAGGTGGTTCATTATGAAATCAAGTCTAGTACCATCCAAATATTTTCATCTTTCTATGGAAATCCTAATGAAGACCCTTACAAACATCTTGATGAGTTCCTTCAGATCTGCTCAACTTTTAAAATTCAGAATTTCTCTGATGATGCTCTTAGGCTAACTCTCTTCCCATTCTCTCTCAAGGATAAGGCCAAATATTGGTTAGGAGCCTTGGGTAGGATCATTGATACATGGGCAGAAATGTAAAAAGAATTTTTGAAGAAGTTCTATCCCATAGGGCGAACCAACACAATGAGAAGAGCCATAACTGGATTTACCCAAAATACTGGAGAACATATGCATGAGGCTTGGGATAGGTTGAAAGGTCTATTAAGAAAATGTCCTCGTCATGGCCTGTCAAGTTGACAAATTGTTCAAGCATTTTATGAGGGACTAACGGAGAATTATAGACAAATGGTGGATGCATCATGTGGGGGAGCATTCATGAGTAAGAGTGAGGATGAAGCGTATGATCTATTTGAAATGTTGAGTGAAAACTCCATCGGTCATGCCTCACTTTCATCATATGAACGAATGATCGGACCAAACAAGAGGGCTGGGCTTTACAAAGTCAATAATCAAGGGGAGTTTGAGAATAAGATGGACATCAATGCCATAACCCAGAAATTGAATAAAATAGATTTGTTAGCCCAGAAGATAGATAAGGTTGATATGGTGGCTCAGAAGCTAGACCAGTTATTGGCTATGAATATGCATGAACCTTCTTCATCTTCTGCTCCTCAACCTCAACAATTCTCAACTCTCAGTCAAGAAGAAACTTATGCTTTGTGCTCTAGCCTTAGCCATTCTGTGAGTGAGTGTCCCATAGCAGCCCAACTTTCTCCATTTATCCAAGAACAAATCTTTGCTGCCCAAGGTGTCTCTAAGCCCGCATACGACCCTTACTCAAACACCTACAATCTAGGCTGGAGAAATCACCCAAATTTTTTTTGAAAATCCAATCAAAGCCCATCCACCCAATCTCATCCCTCACACCATTCAAATCAAAAATAATATTTTCCAACGCCAAGTCAATCTAATCCAAATCACTCTTATTCATCTCCTTTTATCCATCAATAATTTGATGCGGGATGAGACCACGGACACGACAAGCTCGCGATTTTCCCTTAACGAGGGAAGCGTCGGATGTGCGCGGTTGAGAAACCAGCAATGAGCTAGGGTGATCGGCTCTCTTTTGTACCTGGATCGGGTCACCGGACGGTCACGCTCTCTCTCTCGCAGCAGCGGTGATATGCAAATACAGCGAGCTAGGTCCTAAAACATGCTCTCTAGCAGTGGCATAAACAAGCATATATGGAAATAAGCGAAATGCCAAGCAAGGAACGAATGCGATACCTCCACGTGCTCGGCGTGGGGAAGACGGACCCGGCCGAAACTCGTACTCCTGGAATAATGATACACAATATTACAGCAATACAAGTCGCTTCCCACTCCACGCAGGGAGGTAAAGGGCTACACAGATGGGCCCGGGCGGACCGAATTCGGGTTGACGGGCGGCTTCTCGCGTCTCTTCGGCAGCACCCGAACTTGTGACTGTGGGGCCCACGTGCTGTCCGGAGGGGCCGTGTGGGACCCAGTGGCACCGCTGTGGTGGTGGAAGCCTGGATGAGCGCTCCCTGGAGTGGAGGCGCGCTAGTTCGCCGGCCGGAGGCCAGGCGGCTCCAATCGGCACCGGTCGGAATAACCGGCCACAGATCTGTAGCATCTGATTTTCAGCGCGCGTCCCGGCAAGAACAGACGCTGGGATCAGCCCCGACGTCGGATCGACACGAAACTGGCGCCGTTGGAAAGATCTCTTGAAGTACTTCAATCGAGGCCTAGATATCAGACCTGGATCTGCACGGATCTTAGCTTTAATGAATTTTTGAGTTTCTGTTGTATAGTGACCGGACTCTCAGATCTGCAGATAACTTGTCTGAGAACTACCGTTGACCGATAGGAATACCTTGGATTCAGACTTAGACCTCTTCATCAACGTTGTAGGAAATCCAGAGAGGAAATCGGAACTAGTTTTTATGAAAGGTTTAGAGGTGGCTACGATTTTCTGTGATTTTTGCACTGGAAGGTGGTCGGATCTGTAATCTGGCTGATAGCACTATAGCTGAGGTAGATCATGATTTTTGAAAAATGGGTAGAAGGCTGATCAAAAATTAATAAAATTCATGGAGTGAGGGGTTGACGGACAGAACTCCCAGTAAAATTGGGAGGGTTTGGAAAAATCAAAAAGATGGTCGGAGATGGGAAACTCAGAGCTGATGTCACTGTAGATAGAGACAAGATAGATCTGGGAGTGAAAGATGAATGAAAATGGAAAATTACTAAAGGAAGGAATTGGGACGTGAAAATTTAGGTGGAGGTGGGGATTTAAGGTAAGAACGCACCCTCAAAATGTCAGCTTAAGATCTTCACGTGGTGGAGAGCAAGAATTCATGGAAGACACCTCTGTCCAGTAGGACAGAACCTTGAAGATGGTTCCGCGACGGCTCGAAGGCGGCACGAATGGCGGCGGCGGAGGCACAGATGATCATCGGAGATAGAGGGGAGAAGATAGAAGATAGAAGATAGAAATCACTCTAGAACTGGAGGTTGGAGGAGAGGAACCAGAGGGGAGAGGAAGGGGGTGCACCAAGCTCCTTGGTTTACAACAAAATTTCTGATTTTTCATTAATTTTCAAAGGAAAATACATGGTTTTATATGCTTCCAATCTAATCCAATGTAGACCCTTGGATCTAGGGATGGGGAATGAAGTGCTGGGATTAAGTGTGAATGACACACACACAAAATAAATTAATGCTAGTGGAAGGGGGCGCCCCTTTGACCAAGGGAGAGGTAGGTGGCGAACCATTGGAATGTTGACCCATTTAACCCCATGTGTCCATATGACTAGTCCACCCTTCTAGATGTCCACCTAAGATGGTTGACCAGCCCCACAAGGTGACATGGACCAATGGGAAAGGGATGAGGGCCCCCTAGTTGGACCTACTACATAATTGCACAAAAATCGACACAATCCATGGGAATGACTCATTGGCTTATAAAGCCTTACATTTGCGTACATACTTTCCCAAGGATATAAACACAAACTAAAAGGACATAAATGCAAAAAAAAAATACAGGCTCGGCGTCGATTCCCATCAACTCTCCCCGGGTGGGAGGAACTCGACCCCGTCGAGTAGGGGTAGGGATGCTCGAGTACTCCGGCGGATCCGTCACCGTGCCAAGTAACGCAGGTACGCTCCACTCCAAGTGATCGTCACCTGCTCATTCCATATATACTCGATATACATGAACTGCTATGGGCTAAAGGTAGACACTCCGGGTGGGCACTCTCAAAATGGAAGGAAGCAGCTCGAAGACTCACTAGGAATCACCGATGAGTCCCTGTTGGTGACTGATCCGGGTATAGATGTAGAATCGATCCCATACTCATCGAATGAGTCCACTCGCCTCTTACTCATAAGAGAATGACAACGAGCTTGCACAAGACACATGCAGACTCTCAAACTTACACACAAACTATGCAAACAAACCACACAAAACAAACCACACAAAGAAAGGCACATTGACTCAACTATGACCCTAGACACACCTAATGTTAGTCCGACCCGTATATGGATGACGGCAGACCAGGACACCCGAATGTGTGTCATGCATGCATTTGATGTAACCGGAGGTTGACGTCATGGGGAACTCCTAGACACCCTACGATGCACCAATCATGGGCATTGGGCTTGGATGTGGGAAGTTCGGAAGGTGCGGGTGGTTTAGACGGATCAGGGAAACCAAAGTTTTCATGACCCCCAAATGAAGGTTCGGACCTATGACTATGTAGAGGTTGTTTGGCCCGAGTGGTAAAGGCATGATAGTGAACTCCGCGGAGGAAGTGGAGTGAAGATGGAGGCTCGGGAGACTCACTAGTGAGGGGGTCAAAAGGGTCGAAGAAGATATGACCCCGTGAGATGGGTTCCAACATGACATGGTCCCAAGTTTGGAATTCATAGTCACCGTCATACCTTATGATCGGTGGGACGACGGACATGTGTAGAAAATAGGACTCCTCCCTTGGGCAAAAGGGAACGAAGTCGGGCTCGACCGGCATCGGGAGGAGTAGAAGAATCTCCGTGGTGACACAACCCACGGTGCACTCGGAGGTAATGGACCCTAAGGCCGGATGAGTGAGGCTAAGACTCGTGGGTTGGTCAAAGCCTCGGGCCAAAAGATGCGTCAACTTCCATTGTGAGTCTAATCCCATGATAAGATCGTCCAACGTATCAACATGGTGACTAAATCGAAATGTGGTATGGAATGAGTTGACCGGCACTAAAGGTAAGGTGGGGTCCATAAAGGGGAAGGGATGTGGGACCAAGCCATCCTTGAGCCAACTAAGAAGTGGCTCGGCTATGAAAAGCATACCTGTCAGAAACATGGGTGGCTCAGGCTTGGGTGGTTCCAAATGACAGGGTTCCGAAGCAAGTTCGGAAAGAAAGGGTGGTGAGCATGGGTCCGTAGGTGGAGCGGACTGATATAAGTGGACGGGCGGTGACACGAAGATGGTCGGCCGAAGGATGTCATGGAAGACGAACTTGCCGGGTAGGTGAGGTGGATATAAGGTGCAGGTCCTCGTATCCCGGTCAAAGATCGCTCTCCTCTCTTCCAACCAAGGTCGCCCTAACATAATGTATGGGCATGTTGGCGTACCAAGGTTGCACCATGCACCATCACAGTAAAGAGTGGAGCCGATCATCCTTTCAAACTCGACAAAAGCAAAATCCCCATGGCGGATAATCTTACCCACCTTGGAGAGGGACTCCACGATATCAAGAGAAACCCAATTATCTGAATCCTTATGAGCGAGATGGAGTCTCGTTGTGGACCCATTGGGTAGAGTAGCTTTAGTAACGAGATGAGTGAAAGCTAATGGTCGGGCCATGAAGGCATTAGAGTGGGCCACAAAGGATTTCCCTTCGGACGCATGGTCTTGGGGAACGGCCATGGGTAGCGGACATGGACATGCATACACACGGTGATAAGACACTAGATCGACTATGCACGTTTGGAATGCATGCACACTAAGGACCCTAGACGTAAACCAAGACTCGGTACGGGGCGGAGATAAGCGATCTGAAGATCACTCCCGCAAGTGTGCGGCCTTCCCGATAAGCGTAGCCTAACGTTCGGACAACACCTTTTGATATATCGAGTAAAGGCATGCAAATGCAAAAGATATTTTTTTTGTTTTAAAACAATGATGACCCTAAACACGACTTAGACAATGACTAATGACTAGACGTAAATGACACACTTTTTTTTGACACCCTAGACTCAACTCGCTCTGATACCAAATTGATGCGGGACGAGACCACGGACACGACAAGCTCGCGATTGTCCCTTAACGAGGGAAGCGTCGGATGTGCGCGGTTGAGAAACCGGCAATGAGCTAGGGTAATCGGCTCTCTTTTGTGCCCGGATCGGGTCACGGGACGGTCACGCTCTCTCTCTCGCAGCAGCGGTGATATGCAAATACAGCGAGCTAGGTCCTAAAACATGCTCTCTAGTAGTGGCATAAACAAGCATATATGGAAATAAGTGAAATGCCAAGCAAGGAACGAATGCAATACCTCCACGTGCTCGGCGTGGGGAAGACGGACCCGGCCGAAACTCATACTCCCAGAACAATGATACACAATATTACAGCAATACAAGTCGCTGCCCACTCCACGTAGGGAGGTAAAGGGCTACACAAATGGGCCTGGGAGGACCGAATTCGGGTTGACGGGCGGCTTCTCGCGTCTCTTCGACAGCACCCGAACTTGTGACTGTGGGGCCCACGTACTGTCCGGAGGGGCCGTGTGGGACCCGGTGGCACCGCTGTGGTGGTGGATGCCTGGATGAGCGCTCCCTGGAGTGGAGGAACACTGGTTCACCGGTCGGAGGCCGGGCGGCTCCGATCGACACCGGTCGGAATAACCGGCCACGGATCTGCAGCTTCTGGTTTTCAGCGTGCGTCCCGGCGAGAACAGACGCTGCGATCAGCCCCGACGTCGGATCGACATGAAACTGGTGCCGTTGGAAATCTCTCTTGAAGTACTTCAATCTAGGCCTAGAGATCAGACCTGGATCTGCACGGATGTTGACTTTAATGAATTTTTGAGTTTCTATTGTACAGTGGCCGGACTCTCAGATCTGCAGAGAACGTGTCTGAGAACTGCCATTGAACTATAGGAATACCTTGGATTCAGACTTCTACCTCTTCCTCAAAGTTGTAGGAAATCTAGAGAGGAAATCGGGACTAGTTTGTATGAAAGGTTTAGAGGTGGCTACGATTTTCTGTGATTTTTGCACTGGAAGATGGTCGGATCTGGAATCTGGCTGATAGCACTGTAGCTGAGGTAGAACACGATTTTTGAAAAATGGGTAGAAGGCTGATCAAACATTAATAAAATTCATGGAGTGAGGGGTTGACGGACAGAACTCCCAGTAAAATTAGGAGGATTTGGAAAAATCAAAAAGGTAGTCGGAGATGGGAAACTTAGAGCTGCTGTCACTGTAGATAGAGACAATATAGATCTGGGAGTGAAAGATGAACGAAAATAAAAAATTACTAAATGAAAGAATTGGGACGTGAAAATTTAGGTGGAGATGGGGATGCAAGGTAAAAACACACCCTCAAAATTTCAGCTTGAGATCTTCACGTGGTGGAGAGCAAGAATTCGTGAAAGACACCTCTGTCCAGCATGATAGAACCTTGAAGATGGTTTCACGGCGGCTCGAAGGAGGCACGAACGGCGGCGGCGGAGGCACAGATGATCACCGGAGATAAAGGGGAGAAGATAGAAGATAGAAATCACTCTAGAACTGGAGGTTGGAGGAGAGGAACCAGAGGGGAGAGGAAGGGGGCGCACCAAGCTCCTTGGTTTACAACAAAATTTCTGATTTTTCATTAATTTTCAAAGGAAAATACATGGTTTTATATGCTTCCATTCTAATCCAATGTAGACCCTTGGATCTAGGGATGGAGAATGAAGGGCTGGGATTAAGTGTGAATGACACACACACAAAATAAATTAATGCTAGTGGAAGGGGGCGCCCCCTTGACCAAGGGAGGGGTAGGTGGCCAACCATTGGAATGTTGACCCCTTTAACCCCATGTGTCCATATGACTAGTCCACCCTTCTAGATGTCCACCTAGGATGGTTGACCAGCCCCACAAGGTGACATGGACCAATGGGAAAGGGATGAGGGCCCCCTAGCTGGACCTACTACACAGTTGCATAAAAACCCACACAATCCATGGGAATGACTCATTGGCTTATAAAGCCTTATATTTGCATACATACTTTCCCAAGGATATAAACATAAACTAAAAGGACATAAATGTAAAAGAAAAGGTACAGGCTCGGCGTCGATTCCCATCACAATTTCAGCAACCTCTTTTCCATCAAGCTCAGACCGCATATCAAGCTCAATTTTCTCAGGGCCAATTTCAGCAATTTCCTTCACATCGTTCCCATCAGCCACCTCCTACTCAGCCCACTTTTGATGACAAGTTTGAACAACTCCAACAACTTATTCTTACCCAAGCACAATCCATTTCTAAGTTGGAAAATCATATAGGGCAACTTGCTGCTAATAACATGAGAAGAGAGGTAGCCCAGCTCCCTAGCCAACCGGTGGCCAACCCCTGTAATCAACAACCTCCAGGCTTCCCTCCAAGAGCTCCCATTCTTCCTCAACCCAATCAGCCCAACCAACCTCAGCTGCCCCCTCCTATAGGTCTTCAGTTCAAGAATTCCAAAGCCATCTCTAGCCTTAGGAGCGGAAAAATTCTTAATGACCCTTATCAGGCTAGGGATGTGGGTAGTAGTTCTGGCCAAGATGCCCACGAGGAGAGTGATAGTGAAGAGGAGGAGCTGGTAATTATGCAAGAAAAGAAGAGGCAAGAGGGGGGAGAAAACAAGCTGGACAAAGGGAAAGCAAAGGTTGATGAAGGATCCCGAGAGTATGTTCCTAAGGTCCCATTCCCTGATGCATTAAAGCCAAAAGCTTAAAAGAGAAAGCCGGTCCAATAAGAAGAACTAGTGGAATTGTTTAAACAGGTAAACATCAATATTCCACAATTGTACACAATCAAACATGTGCCGGCGTATGCAAATTTTTGAAAGAGTTAAGTACACCAAAAAGGGAATCAAAGGCGGTAACACAAAAGCTCTGCTTGTCCGAAGATGTCAGTGCAGTTGTTATGAATCATTTGCCTAAAAAGTTGAAGGACCCCGGATGTAATATCTCGGACCTTTCGGATCCTTTTCGTGGGCCCTGGATCTGGTTTCTCGGAGTGTCTGGCTGCGTTAATTGTGTCCGAAATTTCGTTTTGGTCATCTTTCGTGTTTGGATCGGTGCGATCCGGAGTCATTTTGGGGGCCCGGAAGCGTTCCGCGGCTTTTCCGCGCGTGTTTTCCGATTACCAGTATGTGTTTCGGTAATTCCTTCGGAACCTCGTTGAGGGTGAACCGGGTCGTTCACCTAGGCGAGAGTGGTACCGTTGCGATTGGTGCATTCCGAGGATCGTCGAAATATATTTTTCTATTTTTTGGTATTTTTTAAATTTTTCAGATTTTTTATAAATACCCCTCTCTTTTCTCTCTCCCCCACTTCCTCTTCTTCTTCCTCCTTCTTCTTCCTCCCACCGTGACCAACCCCCTCTCCCCCTCTCTCTCCCATTCGATCGCGGTGAGCCTCTCTCCGACTGCAGACGGCGGCGGGGCGACGGCTCGGTTGCGTGGGCGACGGCGAGGCGAGCTCGTGGGCGTGCGGTGTTCGTGGGAAGCGTGGAGGAACGAGGTTTCCAAAAGCGTTCTTCGTGGGTTGAGCTTGATTCGGCGGAGCTTTCGCTCCATTGAGGTACGGTGACGTTCCCTAGCCTCTAGCCTTCCTTTCCCGCGATTTGTAGGCCGAGGGGAGGCCGAGAGATGGGATTTCTTGCGAGTTTGGGGTTTTCCATGATTTGGGGAGAGCTCGCCCGATCTATAGATTTGATGCATGATTTTGCATTTTGATGGCCTAGAATCATGCTAGGGGTCCCCAGGGGTCTTCCCCTTTGATTTCCGCCTCTCCGGCGAAGGCATGGGGGCGTGGCCAGTTTTTTTAGGCGTTTCCCATCGTTTCGCCCTCGGGTAGGTGTGACAGTCCTTCCAGTGACCGTTACACTTTGTAACGCGCCCAGATCAGTGCGTTACAGCCCTGAGTGCAGCCAAGTGGGGTCTGTGGCCTGTGATAGTCCCACGATAGACCGCCACGGTGTTGTGACGCACCTAGGTTGGACCGTCAAGGGCGTTCGACCGTTCGCTGCTGACCGTTGGGGGTCAAGGCTTGTGACGCACCTGGCTTGCCGCGTCACAGCCATGTGACGCCCTTATGTGGGTGCATTAGAGCAAACGCATTCCCACGTTATAATGCACCAGGGTTGGTCCGTTACTCTCTGTGACGCACCGAGTAGCACGCATCACAACTGTTCTCTGTTGTCTTGTGACGCACCAGGATAGGTGCGTCACAGTCTATAACGCACCATGGTAGGTGCGTTACGCCCTGTTTTGCACCGAGCGTGTGACGCCCCTGCGTTGGGCCGTCAGGTGGTTGTGACGGTCCTGCCTAGACCGTCAGAGCCTGTGACGCGTCTTGGGTAGACCGTCAGGCTCTGGGTTGCCCCGGGTGGTTTTCAAGCCCGTTTCTATTTCGACCGTGGTCGCCGTGCGACGGTGCTGGTACGTGGGGCGGTCCCCGTACGTCATCGGATGCGGACGTTCTTTTCCGTTGACTCGAGAGTCTACTCCTTCAGTGACCCTCCACTAGTCGTAGCCTGCTTACACGCGTGTGGTCCCACCAGGGAGTGGTAGAGAGGCTACCCTTAGAGATGGTTTGTGGACCGGTTTCTGTCGGACCCCTCGTCGGTAGCTAGAGTCTGACTTCGGGGGAAAACCGGTCAGAGGCCAGACCTAGGATGCATGGTCTGTGTGTGCACACGTGGTTGGGGGCGGTTGGACCCACGCTGATGAGCGTGACCCCAGCTAGTCACTCATTGTGGCTCTTGTGCGGTGTCCGTGCCTCTGGTAGGCACTACAACGTCAGGCAGTTCACCTGCGGTGCGGTGTAAGTCGTTAGGTGACGCTACCGACTGTGCTTCTAGTGGGAGGTACTCCTGTCGAGTCGGGGGTGGCAGACTGTCAGTCTTGTGACTTCGACCTTCGGGTTTGGTCATGTTGACCGTTGAGTTCCGGTTGTCCGTCGTGGCATATGTGTTGATTTTCGTGCCGTGAGACCGGTGTTTTGTAGATGAGAGGGTTTCCCTTTTCGAGGTACTCGCTTATTGCTAGTGTAGCGGTTTCTCCATTTGCGAGGTAGGGTCCGAGTGATCCCTACTGAGTCTTGTTCTGAGACTCATTCCCTACGTGTTTTCACCGTGTTTCAGGTGAGGCGCGACTTCAGGGGAGCACGTCGGAGGCTCAGCGTGGTTCAGGTGCCCAGCATTAGAGCCAGAGGTCAGAGCCGGGGTATGCCCTGTGTAGCTGTACTTTTCTTTCTTGTCTCTGTACTAGTTGTGGACTACTACTGTTGTTATTTTATTGTTATCTTGTGGACCATGTATCATGTAAAATGTTAATTTATTTCCTGCTTAAATATATGAACTATTTAATTTTTATAATTATTTGTGATACTTGTGTAGTCTCCACACCATCCTTCTAACCCTTTCGAGTCTTCAGACTCGTGGATGGCGGTGCGAGTCTCGGGTTATCGGGCCTTCCTGGTAATCAGATTCTCCGATCATTACAGCTGGTATCAGAGCAGCGATTGTGGGATTATACGAGAATCATAAGTAATTGTAGTGGTCCATTAGTCCACAGCGATGATGTACAGTTGACACTGGCATCGGGCATCGTGTGTTTTTCTTGACCTTGCCGTTTCCGTGTTTTCTGTCTTTTGCTTCAGGTGCGAGTATGGCGCCGAAGCGGGCGACTCGCTCTCAGCAGGGGCAGTTAGCTGGAGGTCAGAAGATCCAACAGGAGGTTCGTGAGGAGTAGGAGGAGTAGAGCAGATTGCCACTTGCGGCCACCAAGGCAGTGGATGCTGCAAGGTTTTCAAGGGCCGAGGATTTCTTCCGTGGCATGTACCAGCTTATGTCTCAGCAGTTCGGCGGAGAGGCTGGTGAGGGCTCATCGACCAGGGGTGGGCCAGGCCGAATAGTGAGGAATTTTTTGCAGTTCCATCGACCTTGCTATGGCGGTCAGCCATACCCTGATGTGGCTCGAGATTGGCTCGACGAGATGGAGTGGGTGTTCATTTCCGCGCGATGTGCTGCAGAGGACAGGGTGATGTTGGCCTACAACCAGTTACAGGGTACGGCTCGAGCGTGGTGGTCTTCTGAGTGGAAGACATCTTTTCAGTCGCGTCCCCTTGAGCAGATTGTGTGGAGCAACTTTGTCTGCGCTTTTGAGTGTACGTACTGTCTAGAGTTTATTACTACGCAGCGGATATGTGAGTTTTTGTAGCTGGTCCAGGGCGACATGTCCGTGTTGCAGTACAGGGCCCGATTCGTATAGCTGGGTCGGTATGCACCTCATATCATAGAGCATGAGAGGGTGAAGGCCGCACAGTTCGTTCAGGGCTTGAGGCAGGAGCTGAGGCATCATTTGATCACGACCGGGGCCATTGATTTGGAGACAGCGTCGCATGTCGCGGCTTCCTTAGAGAAGGATATGCAGAGGACTCGAGGACCGATTAGCTAGGGACAGTCTTTGTCGGGTCATAGCCAGCAGTCGGCTACCCAGCAGTAGGGTTCTTTCCAGCATGCGTCGGATGGTTCAGGAGCGCCGACACCGGCAACGTCAGTGACAAGATCTGTGTCTTTTGGCTCGAAGGTCAAGAAGTTCTTCAGGAAGAGTTTCCGGAAGAAGAAGCCCAATGGTCAGGGACAGACTTCATCGGGCAGTGTACAACAGCCAGCACCTTTGTAGCGACAGGGGTCAGTGGGTGGATCACGGGGACCGTGTCCATGGTGTAGTGAGTACCATCCCGGCAAGCAGTGCACGGCGCCGATTGTTTGTTTTCGGTGTGACCAGCCAGGGCATATGGCACGTGACTGTCCTCAGAGGCAGCAACATCAGCAGTTTCCTCAACAGGAGCAGGTTCCTCAGCAGTAGAGGTCACAGCAACAGGGATAGTATCCGCCGCTACCCAAGTCTGCTAGTGTGGGAGGTTGGCAGAGAGCTCGAGGCCAGATTACACACATGACCAAGGCAGAGACAGTGGCGTCGCAGCTCGTGGAAGCTATCGTTCAGATTTTAGGTTGTGCGGCTCGGGTTCTGTTTAATTCTGGTGCGTCTCACTCGTTTATTTCGAAAGATTTCGCGCTGAGCATTGAGGAGCCAGTGACCCAGTTGTCCTGTGATTTGGCCGTGGAGTTGCCTTCGGGTGATTTTATGATCACTCCGTATTGTTTCGATGAGATTCCGGTGTGGGTTGAAGGGCGGAGTTTGCCGGCTAGGCTCTATGCGTTGCCGCTTCAGGACTTTGATGTGATTTTGGACATGGATTGACTCGAGTCACATCATGCGTTGGGGGATTACGGCTCGAAGAGGGTTTATTTTTGACGACTTCGTGGACCCACCTTCTATTTCCAAGGTATCAGGTCTTCCTCTTCCCGCTTTCTTATTTCTGCGATTCGAGCTCGTCGTTTGCCTGATGCGGGTTGTCAAGGTTTTCTCACCTCCGTGGTTGTGGCAGACCGGATGGAGCCGGGTGCGAGCACATCCCGGTGGTGTGCGAGTTCCCCGATGTTTTTCCAGAGGACTTACCTGGATTGCCTCCCCAGCGGGAGATCGATTTTGTTATCAAGGTTGTGCCTGGTACGGGACCTTTTGCGAAGGCTCCCTACCGTATGGCCCCTGCTGTAACGACCCAGAGTTCAGGATACCGATATACCGATAACATCGATACACCGATACCAAGAACTGGGGAAGCCACCCAAGAGGCTGATGAGGCCCCTGAAGGGTTAGTAGAAAAGTGCCGAGGGGTATGCATAACGAATTGGAATTTGGAACGCGCAGTTAAGATTTAAGCGTTAAAATAACACAAGTGCGGAAGCAATTCAAAATAACCAGAGTGATATATATATATATAACTAGTCCAGAGTCTCAAAACACTAGTCCACAAGGGTACAACTACACGGGGCATACCCCGGCAAAAGTACAACACAAGCCTCAAAAAGGCAGCTCGTGCACA
Source organism: Amorphophallus konjac (assembly GCA_022559845.1). Classification (NCBI taxonomy): domain Eukaryota; kingdom Viridiplantae; phylum Streptophyta; class Magnoliopsida; order Alismatales; family Araceae; genus Amorphophallus; species Amorphophallus konjac. The sequence goes on along the minus strand of CM040119.1, from coordinate 321,279,699 downwards.
GCTGGCAGCTAGGAACGGTCCCGAAACAGCACACTAGACTCCGGGAGACGGCGGGCGCGGCTCACCTGAAAGGAGAAGGGTGAGTCACAGCCAGACTCAGTAGGGGTCACGCGGATCCCTACCTCGCACTAAACAAACGGTCATGCATAAATAACAGCAATTAGAGCATGCATTTAAACAAACAACCGGCAAAGGCATGTATAACTAATCACAAGAAAGTTGTAAACTCTATCTAAGCAGGTATAACAGCTAACACATGCCAATCATAATTAAATGCAAGCGACTGAAACTAAAACTACCAAATAGAATAAGTCTTAGCTAATCCAAACAATAAGGAAGGACAACCACTGGAGCAGAAACCAGAAGCGTCCACTGACGACTTACACTGCGTCTCAAGCACTCGCAGTCGACGAAGTGACAAGCTAAGCGCGTAAACAGTACCAAACCAAGTGACCAGTCGGAGTGGCACCCGTCGGTGTCAGTCCACAGTCTCCGACCACGTGTGCACACACTGACTCCAGCCTGAGCCAGGCCCTCTAGCCAGTTTTCTCCCTTGGTAGGACGCTACCATTGGCTGGGAGCCCACGGAACTAGCTTACAAACCGTGCATGGGAAACATTCCCCTCCGCCATCCTCAAGCGGGTCGGCACTCAACAGACCTTAGGGCAACAACAGTGGCTCCATTGCTTGGAAAGAAAGGCTACTCTAATGGTAATAAAACACGCCATTAAACATTAAAACAATTCGAATATGGCATGAGTATAGAAAGGAACACATATCAAATGGGCTGGCAACATTATTAAAACCATCAGGGAAGCGGCGGTCGAATGCCCACGCGCTACTTGAAAGTGGCGGTCGGGGACTGGCGCGTTACACCAAGAATGACGCGCTGGCCTCCGTCCGTTACTTCCACCTGAATTCCAGCTCAAGGGCGCAAGAGGGAATGTAACGGTAGGGGCCCTATGCGTTACTTCCAAGCAACGCGGTAGGTCACCGCCGTTATATCCACCCGAGGCCACCAAAACAACTAACAGCGTTGGAAACGACAGCAGGCGAAGCAACGCTCCGGCCTAAGCGCGTCAGAAGTGAACGACGGTCGGCCAATAGACCGCCGGACTCACCGCCTCACCTAGCTAACTGAAAACAACGGGTGAGTAACGGATGGGATTCCCACCGTTACTCTCCAAATGACGCACCCCCGATGGGCCGTTATTTGGAAGCGACGCGCCCACTATGGACCGTCGGGCGAGTGACGGTTCCTGGCAGGACCGTCACTTCACCTGGGTTACGGGTGGGTACGGTTTGAAAACCGAAGCCCTCCCGGATGACAGAAATCGCCGGGTATCGACGAAAAACCTGATAACCTGCCAAACCACGCATGCTAAACAACAATTTAACAACTTAATCTAGCACATGCAAGGCCTAAAACGCATTAAACTCAAAGATTAAGCTAAAACCCCAAATATGAAAACATGGACATCATGCATGCTACGGGGCGCAAATCAATAAACGGGCTAAGGGAAATGATCCTAGCGAAATCGAGATTCCATCCCCCTACCTTTCGCAAGCCGAAACCGACGAACGGGCCGCATGCAAGGAGGAAGAGCCACAGAGCCTTCACGCTCCTCCTCGCTCCCACGATCACCGATCCACGCCGAAAAGGGTACCTTTGCGCTCCTCTCGATGCAAGGAATCCAACGGCGCCAACCTCGTCTCAATTCGTCGCCGTCTCGACCACGATCCCTAAGAGAGGGGAGAGGGGCGATCGTGCGAGAGGAGAGAGAGGGAGAGGGTGAAAGAGAGAGTTCGACGGGGAGAGAGAGAGAGGGTGAGGGATTATAAAATAAAAATAAAATTAATATATATATAATATAATCATTATATATATATAAATCTTATTAATATCAAATAATCCTCAAATAACTCCAAATAAATCCGGAAAAATACCAGACAAATTCCCAAAAATCCAGGAAAATAGCCGGAAACTCCAGAACAAATAATAAAACAAAAACCAACGAGGATCCATTAAGGCACGGGCCTTACAGTCCCTCCCTCCTTACAGAAATTTCACCCTCGAAATTTATAACAACCGAAAAGGAGGAAACTGAGAAAGGACATATACCTCACTGGAACAAAAAGGGAAAAAGCTGACGCATCTCATCTTCACGCTCCCAAGTAGACTCATTACCAGAGTGACGCTGCCAAGCAACCCTTACCAGAGGAATAACCTTATTTCTCAACCGCTGCTCACGGCGGTCTTCAATTCTGATAGGAAACTCTGGTGTAGACAAATCAGCAGTCACTTCGGGCCAAACTGAATCATCGAGAACATGAGAAGCATCTGGCACATATTTCCTCAATTGAGACACGTGGAACACATCATGAATAGCTTGGATAGCCGCAGGAAGTTACAAACGATAGGCCACCTGACCAATAACCTCAACAATCGGAAAAGGGACAATATACCGCGGACTAAGTTTTCCACGCTTCCCAAATCTGGAAACACCTTTCATCGGAGATATTTTAAAAAACACCATATCTCCAGGCTCAAATTGTAGTGGACATCTGCGCTGATCTGCATAGCTTTTCTGTCGACTTTGAGCCGTCAATAATCTCTGTCTGATCAGACGAACCACATCAGAACATTGCTGCACCATATCAGGTCCCGTCAACAATCTGTCCCCAACATCAGACCAGTTCAGAGGAGTACGACAAGGACGACCATACAGTGCCTCATACGGAGCCATTCCAATACTGGAGTGAAAACTGTTATTATAAGCAAATTCAACAAGTGGCAAATGCTGACTCCACGAACCTTGCCAATCAAAGCAACACAATCTCAGCATGTCTTCCAAAGTCTGAATAGTCCTCTCTGACTGTCCATCTGACTGAGGGTGATACGCTGAACTGAAAGCTAACTCAGTGCCCAAAGCTTTCTGAAAACTACGCCAGAAGCCGAAGGTAAAACATGGGTCACGATCTGACACAAGTGAAACAGGAATTCCATGCAGTGGCACGATCTTCTGCACATACAGCTCGGCCAACCTCTGCACATTCCAAGCAACTTTAATCGGCAACAATCTGACAGTTTTAGTCAATCTGTCGACCAATAACCAGATGCCATCAAAACCCTGAGAAGTCCGAGGCAAACCCACCACAAAATCTGTAGTAACATGGTCCCATTTCCACATCGGAATCTCTAACAGCTGAAGCAAACCACCTGGCTTTTGATGTTCGGCTTTAACTAACTGACAAGTCAAGCACTTAGAAACAAATATAGCCACGTCTTTCTTCATACCTGGCCACCAGAACTGCTTCTTCAAATTCTGATACATCTTGGTGACACCCGGATGAATAGCAAAACGAGAACCATAGGCCTCACTCAGAATCTCAAGTCTTAAATCATCATCAGCGGGAACATACCATCTGCCCTGGAAACTGACAACTAGCTCGTCATCAAAATCTACATCATAACTTGATATAACACGAGCCAAATCAGAATCAGCTCGCTGAGCATCTTTGATCTGATGATACAAAGCCGAACCCAAAACTAAGCTAGCACAAACTGCCGTCTTCGGATCAGCAGGAAACTCTGCACTAAATGCCTCGCTCGGAAGCTGTTCCCACAATTTCCATTCATGAAGCAACAAATGACTAACCTGTACTTTCCTGCTCAGAGCATCCGCCACGACATTCACTTTACCTGGCTGATAGGAGAGTGTAAAGTCAAAGTCTTTCATGAATTCCATCCATTGCCTCTGCCTAAGATTCAGATCTTTCTGAGAGAAAATATACTGTAAACTCTGATGATCAGTAAAAATCTGAAATTCCTCACCATACAGATAATGTCTCCAGATCTTTAAGGCAAAAACAACTGCAGCTAGCTCCAGATCATGCGTGGGATAGTTTCCTTTATGCTGTTTCAACTGCCGGGATGCATACGCAATAACCTTACCATGTTGCATCAGCAGTGCACCCAGACCTACTCGAGAAGCATCTGTACAAACCACAAATCCACCCGAGCCGGAAGGCAAAGTCAACACAGGAGAAGAAGTCAATAGCCTTTTCAATTCAACAAAGCTAGCCTCACACTGATCCGACCAGAAAAAAGACACATCCTTATGAGTCAATCTAGTCATCGGGGCTGCAATCTTCGCAAAGTCTTGAATGAACCTGCGGTAATACCCAGCCAAACCTAGAAAACTTCGAATCTCTGTTACAGTTCTCGGTCTCTGCCAACTCAAAATAGCATCAATCTTTGCAGGGTCCACTGCCACTCCATCACCAGAAATCACATGGCCAAGAAAATGAATTTCTCGAAGCTAGAATTCACATTTGCTGAGCTTCGCATAAAGCTCGTGATCCCTTAGAGTCTGCAGAACGATCCTCAAATGCTGCACTTGATCTTCATCGGAGGCAGAATAAATCAGAATATCATCAACAAAGATCACCACAAACTAATCAAGAAATGGACGAAAGATACGCTGCATCAAGTCCATAAAAGCTGCTGGGGCATTAGTCAAACCGAACGGCATGACTAAAAATTCAAAATGACCATATCGAGTACTGAAAGTAGTCTTCTCCACATCGGATTCCCGGATCCGTAACTGAAAATAGCCAGATCTGAGATCTATCCGTGAAAAGACAGTAGCAGACTGTAACTGGTCAAACAAATCATCAATCCTGGGAAGCGGATATTTATTCTTGATAGTCACCTGATTCAGCTGTCTGTAATCAATACAAAGCCTCAGGCTTCCATCTTTCTTTTTCACAAACAGCACTGGGGCACTCCACGGAGAAAAACTGGGGCGAATATAACCTTTTTCCAGTAACTCTAGTAGCTGTGCTCGCAGTACTTTCAATTCAGCTGGAGCCATTCGGTACGGCGGCTTTGCTAAGGGGCCGGTACCTGGAATCAGTTCAATCACCATTTCTATCTCTCGGTCTGGAGGCAAGCCTGGCAACTCGTCAGGAAACACATCAGGGAACTCACAGACAACCGGAATATCACAAACGTCCCGTCGTGGTTTCTCAACAACAACCACTGAAGCAAGGAATCCCTGGCAACCTGCGCTAAGCAACCTATAGGCTCGAATAGCAGAAATAATCATACGAGAAGATCGGGATCGAATACCTTGAAAATAAAAGGCTGATTTTCCCTGTGGCTGAAAATAGACTTTCTTCGATCTGTAGTCAACCACAGCTCCATAATGCTCCAACCAATCCATTCCCAGAATAACATCATAATCTGCCAGCTGCAACGCATGCAATCTCGCCGGCAACCGGTGATTATCGATCATCACATGAGATTCTTCCAGGCACAAAGGTGTAACCATGAAATCTCTAGAAGGTAATTCAACAAATAGCTTACAAGACATCTCAGAAGTCGGTTCCTCAATACATGCCATGAAATCCTCAGAAATAAAAGAGTGAGAAGCACCAGAATCAAATAAGACACGAGCTAAATGACCATAAAGCATAATCGTACCTTCAACCAGATGGGACGCAACAGCATCAGCTCTGGTCAAATGAGAAACCTTGCCTTTTTGCTTCTTAGAACTAGCTGAAGATTGCTGAGAAGACGCCGACGCTTGAGAGTAAAATTGCTAAGCTTGAGGTGCAGTCGGAGGTCTGAATTGCGGCTGCTGCTGAGGTTGAGAAAATTGAGGAACTTGCAATTGCTTCGGCCTCAGCGGGCAATCACGAACTACATGACCCGACTGATCACACCTAAAGCAAACAACAGGAAGAGAACACGGATGGCCCTTATGATGACCACCGCATCTCCGACACGTCCATGGCTGACTGACAGCTGAGCTCTGACGAGTCTGCGAAGAAGGTGTTGTCGGCTGCTGAACAGAATCTGTACCGGAAGGCTGCTGGAAAAACTTCTTCTTCTTCTTGAACCTTTTGAATTTGGGCTTGGAAGGAGAGGAAGCACTAGAAATCTCTGACTGGACCGAGAGAACACATGGCACTGGCGGTCGGTAAGTCTGCTGCGACTGAACTACCGGCTGCACTGACCCTGCCTGAGGATATCCACCAGGTCTCGTCATCTCCAGCTCTAAAGCCACCGCTGTCTGGCACGCACTATCCAAATCCGCAACACGACTGGCAATAAGAGGCATCTTCAATTCAGGCCTCAAACCTCGCAAAAATTGATGAGTCTTCAAAGCTTCACTAGCCAGCACATGAGGCGCATACTGACCCAATTCCAAAAACTTATTCCGATACTGAAGCACTGTCATACTGCCCTGAGTCAGCTCCATAAATTGATACATCTTTTCCATCTGAAGATAGGCAGGAGTATAAGCACGCTCGAAAGCAGCAACAAACTCTGCCCAAGTGATCTGCCGAAGAGGTTTTGAATGAAAGGCAATCTGCCACTCGGCTTTCCACCACGTGATGGATGTACCATGGAGTTGAAAAGCAGCAAGCATAACTTTTTCGTCTTCAGCACACTCCATCGACACGAACACACGCTCGATCGCATCCAACCATTGCCTTGCCACCTCTGGATCAGCTTGACCATCGAACGCAGGCGGATTGAACATAAGAAATTCTTTCAATGCCTTGCCTCGACTGCCAGGCGCTTCAACAGGAGGAGCAACAATCGGCACTGGAGGAGGAACAACTGGAACAGCAGGAACTGCAGGAGGAGGTGCAGAACTGCTATCTTCCCTAGGCGCATCTTGAGGAGCACGAGGAGCTCGAGGAGGTCTTCCCCGACGAGGAGGCATAATTATGCTGCCAAAACACAATTCAATCACAATTAATCAATCACACGGAAAACATCCTATGCCAGCAATAAACGACAACAAGACTAGCTCTGCACAAAGCACAAATTTCAATTCCTTATACAAATCCTCAAACAACGCTCTGATACCAACTGTAACGACCCAGAGTTCAGGATACCGATATACCGATAACATCGATACACCGATACCAAGAACTGGGGAAGCCACCCAAGAGGCTGATGAGGCCCCTGAAGGGTTAGTAGAAAAGTGCTGAGGGGTATGCATAACGAATTGGAATTTGGAATGCGCAGTTAAGATTTAAGCGTTAAAATAACACAAGTGCGGAAGCAATTCAAAATAACCAGAGTGATATATATATATATAACTAGTCCAGAGTCTCAAAACACTAGTCCACAAGGGTACAACTACACAGGGCATACCCCGGCAAAAGTACAACACAAGCCTCAAAAAGGCAGCTCGTGCACAGCTGGCAGCTAGGAACGGTCCCGAAACAGCACACTAGACTCCGGGAGACGGCGGGCGCGGCTCACCTGAAAGGAGAAGGGTGAGTCACAGCCAGACTCAGTAGGGGTCACGCGGATCCCTACCTCGCACTAAACAAACGGTCATGCATAAATAACAGCAATTAGAGTATGCATTTAAATAAATAACCGGCAAAGGCATGTATAACTAATCACAAGAAAGCTGTAAACTCTATCTAAGCAGGTATAACAGCTAACACATGCCAATCATAATTAAATGCAAGCGACTGAAACTAAAACTACCAAATAGAATAAGTCTTAGCTAATCCAAACAATAAGGAAGGACAACCACTGGAGCAGAAACCAGAAGCGTCCACTGACGACTTACACTGCGTCTCAAGCACTCGCAGTCGACGAAGCGACAAGCTAAGCGCATAAACAGTACCAAACCAAGTGACCAGTCGGAGTGGCACCCGTCAGTGTCAGTCCACAGTCTCCGACCACGTGTGCACACACTGACTCCAGCCTGAGCCAGGCCCTCTAGCCAGTTTTCTCCCTTGGTAGGACGCTACCATTGGCTGGGAGCCCACGGAACTAGCTTACAAACCGTGCATGGGAAACATTCCCCTCCGCCATCCTCAAGCGGGTCGGCACTCAACAGACCTTAGGGCAACAACAGTGGCTCCATTGCTTGGAAAGAAAGGCTACTCTAATGGTAATAAAACACGCCATTAAACATTAAAACAATTCGAATATGGCATGAGTATAGAAAGGAACACATATCAAATGGGCTGGCAACATTATTAAAACCATCAGGGAAGCGGCGGTCGAATGCCCACGCGCTACTTGAAAGTGGCGGTCGGGGACTGGCGTGTTACACCAAGAATGACGCGCTGGCCTCCGTCCGTTACTTCCACCTGAATTCCAGCTCAAGGGCGCAAGAGGGAATGTAACGGTAGGGGCCCTATGCGTTACTTCCAAGCAACGCGGTAGGTCACCGCCGTTATATCCACCCGAGGCCACCAAAACAACTAACAGCGTTGGAAACGACAGCAGGCGAAGCGACGCTCCGGTCTAAGCGCGTCAGAAGTGAACGACGGTCGGCCAATAGACCGCCGGACTCACCGCCTCACCTGGCTAACTGAAAACAACGGGTGAGTAACGGATGGGATTCCCACCGTTACTCTCCAAATGACGCACCCCCGATGGGCCATTATTTGGAAGCGACACGTCCACTATGGACCGTCGGGCGAGTGACGGTTCCTGGCAGGACTGTCACTTCACCTGGGTTACGACGGTTTGAAAACCGAAGCCCTCCCGGACAACAGAAATCACCGGGTATCGACGAAAAACCTGATAACCTGCCAAACCACGCATGCTAAACAACAATTTAACAACTTAATCTAGCACATGCAAGGCCTAAAATGCATTAAACTCAAAGATTAAGCTAAAACCCCAAATATGAAAACATGGACATCATGCATGCTACGGGGCGCAAATCAATAAACGGGCTAAGGGAAATGATCCTAGCGAAATCGAGATTCCATCCCCCTACCTTTCGCAAGCCGAAACCGACGAACGGGCCGCATACAAGGAGGAAGAGCCACGGAGCCTTCACGCTCCTCCTCGCTCCCACGATCACCGATCCACGCCGAAAGGGGTACCTTTGCGCTCCTCTCAACGCAAGGAATCCAACGGCGCCAACCTCATCTCAATCCGTCGCCGTCTCGACCACGATCCCTAAGAGAGGGGAGAGGGGCGATCGTGCGAGAGGAGAGAGAGGGAGAGGGTGAAAGAGAGAGTTCGACGGGGAGAGAGAGAGAGAGGGTGAGGGATTATAAAATAAAAATAATATAATATATATATAATATAATCATTATATATATAAAAATCTTATTAATATCAAATAATCCTCAAATAACTCCAAATAAATCCAGAAAAATACCAGACAAATTCCCAAAAATCCAGGAAAATAGCCGGAAACTCCAGAACAAATAATAAAACAAAAACCAACGAGGATCCATTAAGGCACGGCCCTTACACCTACTGAGTTGAGGGAGTTGCGAGCGCAGTTACAAGAGTTGCTGGCCAAGGGGTATATTCGTCCTTGCTTTTCCCCTTGGGGTGCGCCCGTGTTGTTTGTGAAGAAGAAGGACGGTAGCTTGCGGATGTGTATTGACTACCGACAGCTAAATGGGGTGACCATTAAGAACAAGTATCCGTTGCCGCGGATTGATGACTTGTTCGACCAGCTTCAGTTTGCTCGAGTGTTCTCGTGGATTGATTTGCGGTCCGATTACCATCAGCTGAGGATTTGCGAGTCCGATGTGGAGAAGACTGCATTTAGTACGAGGTACGGGCATTACGAGTTTCTGGTGATGCCGTGTGGGCTCACCAATGCCCCCGCAGCCTTCATGGACTTGATGCAGAGGGTATTTCATCCGTATTTGGACCAATTCGTGGTCATATTTGTGGACGACATCCTTGTTTATTCACGGTATGCCGAGGAGCACGCGTACCATTTGGGTGTGGTGCTGCAGACGTTGCGAGATCACCAGTTGTATGCGAAACTCAGTAAGTACGGGTTCTGGCTTTGTGAGGTGCACTTTTTGGGGCATGTGATTTCTGGTGATGGTATTTCCGTGGACCCTGCCAAGGTCGAAGCAGTAATGCAGTGGCCGAAGTCAAGGTCTGTGACAGAGATCCGGAGTTTCTTGGGGCTTGTGGGCTATTACCGGCGTTTTATTCAGAATTTTTCATGCATTGCGGCCCCGATGACTAGACTTACGCAGAAGGATGTACCTTTCACCTGGTCTGAGGAGTGTGAATAGAGTTTCAGGCAGCTAAAGAGATTGCTCACCTCGGCTCCGGTGTTAGTTTTGCCTTCAAGATCGGGAGGTTTTTTGGTGTGTACAGATGCTTCCGGGGTCGGATTGGGTGCTGTGTTGTTGCAGCATGGTAGAGTGGTGGCTTACGCATCTCGGCAGCTGAAGCCCCACGAGGCGAACTACCCTACCCATGACCTAGAGTTGGCAGCTGTGATCTTCGCGCTGAAGATCTGGAGGCATTATCTATACGGTGAAAAGTTTGAGGTGTTCACTGACCATCAGAGTTTGAGGTATGTGTTCACGTAGAGCGACCTTAACCTCAGGCAGAGGCATTGGATGGAGTTCCTGAAGAATTATGACTTCACCCTGTCTTATCAGCTGGGCAGGATGAATGTCATCGCCGATGCTTTGAGTCGGAAGGTTGCGGTCAGTGCCTTGATGTTGAGGAAGTGGAGGCTCTGAGAACAAGTGCCCGAAGTTTCGTTCAGGCTCAAGATTCCCCTTGAGCCAGGGTTAGCGGTGCTTGCGAGTCTGACTGTCACGCCTGCTATCCGCTGTCAGGTGATAGAGGCTCAGCATGCGGACCCCGAGTTGCCCCAAATTTTGGCTTTGGCTAATGTGGAGCTCGGCGAGGATGGTGTTGTGCGATTCCGTGGCAGGCTGTACGTCCCAGCCGAGGAGCAGGTTCGTCGTGCGGTGTTGCGCGAGGCTCATGGGAGCAGGTACACCGTACACCCGGGTGTAACGAAGATGTATCAGAACTTGCGGAGGCAGTTCTGGTGACCTGGTATGAAGAGAGATGTTGCCAAATTTGTGGCCAGGTGCTTGACATGTCAGCAGGTGAAGGTGGAGCATCAGCGATGAGGAGGTACTCTCTAGCCCTTGGATGTTCCCGCGTGGAAATGGGACCACGTGATCACGGATTTTGTGGTGGGGTTGCCGAGGACTCCGAGTGGGCAAGACAGTATTTGGTTGCTGGTGGATAGGCTGACGAATGTGACTCAGTTGTTACCGGTCAAAGTCAGCTGGAGCGTGTCTAAGTTGGCTCGTCTTTATGTGGAGCAGATCCTGCCGTTGCATGGGGTTCCCATTTCTATCGTGTCGGATCGGGATCGACGCTTCACTTATGGATTCCGGAGAAGTTTCCAGCAAGCTCTTGACACGGATTTAGCATTTAGCTCGGCGTACCATCCTGTGGACGCATAAAATTGCACGTCCATATGTCCCGCTAAGCTCCGCATTAATGTCAAAGTCAAAGGAAGAAGACCCGGAGAGACTGGCCATCCAGGGCTCCGAGAAAATACTACCGCCCGACAAATCCCCGCATTTGCATGGGCGTATTAAGAGAACGAGAAGTCACAGGATGTCCTCCTGAATTAACACACTGCTACGGACCCACCCTCGGCCCCCTAACGGTGAAAAAATATCTCAAAGAATGCACATCTTCAAGTTCCCGAAGAAAAACCAAAGGCCCATGTCAAAACGGCACCTTTGGTGCCTCCAGCGGCACGGGCCTAAGGCCCTTCAGCGGCACGACATTTCAGCTCCCAGCGGCACGGCCCTTCAGCCCTTCAGCGGCACGGCCATTTGGCCCTCCGGCGGCACGACCATTTAGCCCTTCAACGGCAAACTTCATTCAGGGTTTCACCAAGTCTGTACATTGGCTGGTTGCACAAATGAAGTATTTACATCCGAGCCCAAGTCTGTACACTGGCTGGCTACTTCAAACGAAGTCTATACAGCCGTCAGCCCAAGTCTGTATGTTGGCAGTTGCACAAACGAAGTATGTACGTCCACCAGTTCAAATTTCAAGTCCATACATTGGTGAAGTCAGTACATACACCAGTTCGGATTTCAAGTCCATACATTGGTGAAGTTTGTACATCCACCAGTTCAACTTCCAAGTCTATGCATTGATGAAGTCTGTACACCGATTTTGACGCAGGCCCCTGCAAGTCTATACATTGCAGCTGAGTTGAAGTCTGTACATCCACCAGTTCAACTTCCAAGTCTATACATTGTGAACTCTCAAGTCCGTACAGACCTTCCATGCTCAAGTCTGTACATCGTCCGATTGCCTTGCCAAAGTCTATACACTCATGAGGCAAGTCTGTACAGAGTTCAGACGCGAAGTCTATACACTCATGAGGCCAGTCTGTACAAAGTTCAGACGCGAAGTCTATACACTCAAATGGCAAGTTTGTATAGAGTTCAGACACGAAGTCTATACGCTCAAATGGCAAGTCTGTACAGAGTTCAGACACGAAGTCTATACACTCGTTTACCAAGTTTGACCGCCAGCGGCACAGTCATTGCCCTTCCAGCGGCATGGGGCATCTTGGCTCCTTCAGCGGCAAGGCCTTTGGCCCTTTAGCGGCACAGCCCTTCTGCCCTCAACGCCTTGCACCCTCTCCCCAGCGGCACAGCGCTGAAAGCCTCCCGACGGCACGCACTGGCAGAAGATACAACGGTCAATAGGCAGACCCATTGGGGTGCAGTCCAGCCACTTCAAACCTAGCTAGCGCCTGTCTCCCTGTCACCTTCTGGCTGGAGGAGGGGAGATCTTTGCCTGACGAGGAAGATACCGAAGTCAACCTCGGATGGCAGTGCCATCATGAGGCTCCCCCGTCAACCGTCCATGTATAAAAGGCCCCCCACGAAGAGAGACAAAAAAAAAGAAGAAGAAGAAGACGCCCGTTCGAAGAGAGCTCGAGAAGAAGAAGAAGTGCAAGAGAAGAAGAAGAGCAAGAGAAGAAGAAGAAGAGAAGAGGTTCCTACCTCTCGCTCCCCCTAGGCTGTTCGACCACCACCGTCTGCGTGAAGAGAGGAAAGAGAGAAGAGAAGAAGAGAGGAGTGAGGTCTGGGAGGGGAGGAGCCTCCCCTTCTGCTCCATTCCCCTCCCCACATTGTATTTTCTTGTTTCTTTTGTTTGTCTTTTCCTTCCCCTTGTAATGTATTGGCCATGGTTCTCCGTGAATGGAATGCACTCTGTCAATTTGTTATGCCTAGCCTCCGCCGTGGTTTTCTCCTCATCGTTCGTCTGTGGTTCGCATTTTCACCCTGACTTTCTAGCTTCGTTATGATTGCCCCTTGTGCCATTGGTTAGCTCAGCTCAACGTGTGGTGTTCTTGACTCACCAGTGCAAGGCTGGCTCCTCCCCTTTCCATCTGCCTGCTTAGCGGTACACTTCCCTTTATTCAAGCCCAGCGGCACGCCCTCTCCAGCCGCCAGCGGTACACCCTTGGCTGCCTCAGCGGCACACCTCCCCTGTTGGCCTGCTCAGCGGTACACCCTTGGCTGCCTCGGCGGCACACCTGGCCCTCTCCCTTCCAGTCAGGGTCTCCTTAGGCTACATTAGCCCAGTGTTTCCTGTCTGTCATCCCCTCCGAGTTTTCCGAGGTTTTATTAAGGTGTTGCCGCTCTTGGGCGCCCACCTCCAATTGTCGGGTTCCGCTACTCTATGTGGTCGCGTTCCCTATATCTCCCTTACGCTCGGGTCAAGGGGAGATGCTGCCGAACTTTCGTTAGAAACGACAACATATTAAGAGGACAAAATGAAGTAACAAACAAATGGGACAATAACGAATTGAAAGACAAAGAGAAAGCAACAAACAAATGAAACCAACAACAATAAAACATTCTAATCAACCAGAGGAACACCCTTCAACCTCCAGCGGCACACTCCTAAATTCCCCCAGCGGTACACTCTTCCTTGCCTTCTGAACGATACACGTCCTCAAACCCTCCAGCGGTACAGCCTCAAACCCTCCAGCGGTACAACCCTCAACCCTCCAGCGGTATAGCTTAAACCCTCCAGCGGTACACCCCCTTTCCCTTCCAGCGGTACACCCCCAGATCCTTCAGCGGTGCGCTCTCAGCTCTCTAGCGACACACACTTCCCAGCCTCCAGCGGCACACTCCCTTGGCCCTCGACGGCACACTCCCTTGGCCTTCAACGGCACACTCCCTTTAGCCTCCAGCGGCACACTCCCTTGGCCCTCAGCGGCACACTCTCCACCAGCCTTCAACGGCACACTCCCCACCACCCACTCCACACACGTGTCGAATGCAACAGATAATAATAATAATAATAATGGACCCATAATAAAAAGGGTGTGAATAGTAATGATGACGAACTCAATAAATAAATAAGTAAATAATAATAATAATAATAATAATAAAGAAATAAGTAATAATAACGATGAACTTAACAATAATAATAATAAACTAAAAATATATATGTATAATAGTAATGAATAATAAATGAATAAACAATAATAAAGAAATAATAAATAAGCAATAATAACAACAAATTCACTCCAAAAAATATGTAAAAATAAATAATAATAATAATAATTCAAATAATAATAAAATGATGAGACCCGCTCCGTAGCCTCATTCTCCTCGAGACCCGGTATAAAGGGAACATTAATGTCGCCTCCCCAATTCGGGTTCGGACCTTGGGAGCCATCCTAATATGGCCGTAATCGGACATTGCTCTGGGCCGACAGTTTGGCAAACCGGACTCGTTCTCATTGGATTTTGTTTCCGCTCTTTCATTGAGATTGATGTAAACTCGGCATACATTTGTGCGGGTTTATTTTCCGTTTACGTCGCGCCTTTAATACGGATCTTTATCCGAACATACAGTGGTCCATGAACGACCAATACAAGCTGGATGGAACGAGATGGCTCCCGTCATCCCTGGACCCTACACATGGGAATATCAATAAGGCCTTCGTGGGCTATGCTTGGACCTCGGGTCCGTTCTGATTATGGTCATTGTCTAACCCATATCCTTGACCTACAGCCCGCTCCCTTTGAACACGTTTTTGGTTTTTGGAATCTAGTCCCGAGACTCTTCCCCGTTGCCCTCCGGCACCGGAAACATTAATGATGCCCACGCAAGCCCCGTTTGGACCGCGGGAGGCGCCCCCGGTATGGTCCTGACTCGATCTCGCACTGGGCCAATAAATTCACTAGTTTCCTGCTACGCTAACCGAGACTTAACCGAATGTTTTCAGTGTCTCGGAATAATATATTTGACGTATCCCGGCATACATGTGTTCCAGGTCTTCCCGCGACGATTGCGATATTTTCAAGCCGGACGCCCGCCCGAATGTCGAATGGTCCCTTGAATGACCGACACATTTTGAATGTTTGCTTCCCTAGACACAGGGCTTTTCAGCCGATTCAAGGGATATTCCCTCGTTGCCCCTTGGCACCGGAAATATTAATGACGCTCATGCAAGTCTTGTTTTGACCGCGGGGGGTCCACCGCAGTATGGTCGCAACTTGCTCTTGCACCGGGCTAACAGATTTATTTATTTTTGACCGCTCCAACCGAGGCTCAGCCGAACATTTTTCGCTCTTCCGAATGATAAATTTGCCGTACCTCGGCATACATGCATTCCAGTTTTCCCGCGACAACCGCGATTTTCTCGAGCCGGACATTCGTCCGAACATTAAATGGTCAGTACACGACCGCATGACCGCGAATGGTTTTCTTCTCGCCCTCGCATGAGGATTTCAATACCTCGTAATAAACCTTTCATGTAATTAATTTCTTGGCCACGAGGCCCTGAATCTCGGCGATTAATCTAGGGTCTTCCCTCGTATGGGAGATGTAAATGACGTCGTGGCCTTTATGGCGCGGCAGGTTTTGGTCCCGACACGAACCACACAATCGTCTGACGAAGTCAGGTCGAGCGCACTATGGGCTCTTCGGAGTCCGAATAAATTGTCACATTGTGACTGGCACGCCCACGCACTTAATAGACGAATCGACCATCTTAATAGACGAACCACTTGAATGAGTGAATTTAAGTGCGTCCGCAAGTCTAGCACGCCCGGTGGGACCTAAACCACCCTTCATCTCTTCGCTGAGATTTGGGGTCTCATGGCCTCCTAATTAACGATGTCTGCCTGCTTTGATGAATGTCAGGTGCTGTCTTCGCCAACCCTATGGGGAGAAAATTCAGACTCGGCGTAGCTGCCTTCTTGGCCTCGAGGACGCTGCTTCGAAGCATATCCAGCTTCCAAGAATCATGGGGGCTGTTATAAAAAAAAAGAGAGAAGAGAAAGAGAAGAGAAGGGAGGGGAAATCAAACCCCCCCCCTCTCCTCAAGAAGAAAGAGAAGAGAAGAAGAAAAGAAGAAGAGAAGAAGAGAAGAAGAAGAGAAAAGAAAGAAGCAAAAAAAAAAGAAGAGAAAGAATTGGCAAGAGAGGGTTGTACGGCCACGTCCGTCGAGACCCGTGCTGAACAAAGATCACCATTGTGGGGTTAATGCGGTGGAGCGAACTACTCATCCCCTCCCTGGGGGGGTGAGCGCTCTCCTGCACCTCCACCCTGGTCAGTCATACAAAAAAAGGAGAAGAAAAAAAAAGATAAAAAAAGGAAAGAAAGAAGAAAAGTTGGCCAGCATCGCCGACTAAAAGAGCAGGAAGAAACCCAGCGTCCCGCCTGGCTCTAGGAGGGTCCAAGTCCGCAGTGCAGTGCCCCGGTCCGTTCCACCTTTCTGCTGCCTCTATCCGACACAAGATGGCCCCTTGAGTGGCTTTTAGAAGATCCAACCATCCACAATTGTAGCTTGATGAATCGCTGCCCGCCGTGGGGGAATACTTTGTAGCAATGAGGCCAAGCACGGCCACCACTCCCGAAGAGAGCATGCACATACCCCGCCATGGGGGGGGGCATAAGAGGCAAAAGAATATACACCCTACTCTTGGGGGCACATGAAGAGATTCTATCCCGTCCAGGGGCACAACAGACAACAAAGCTACACCCCGGCTCAGGGGCCTTTGAAGAAGAAACATACCCCGGTCTAGGGGCATAGAAGCAGAAGACATACCCCGACTGTGGGCACGTGAAGAGAAACACACCCCGCTCTGGGGCATAATAAGCAGAACACACACCCCGGCTTGGGGGTATTTGAAGAAGAAATATATCCCGATATGGGGGCATATGAAGAGAAATACACCCCCGACCCGGGGGCACGAGAGAAGAATCAACCCCGACCTCGAAGGGGCATAAGAAGAGGCAAAGCCACACCCCAGTTTGGGGGCATTTGAAGAAGTTACATCTCGCCTGGGGAGCATAAGAAAGAGAATAATACACCCAGACTTAGGGGCATTGGAAAAGGCAACCTACCCCGCCAGGGGCGTAGAAGTCAGGAAGAATATGCCCTATCCCGGGGGCCTTTGAAGAAGAAACACACCCCACCTTGGGGGCATCAGAAGCAGCAATACACTCCACTCTGAGGGCATTAGAAGCAAAATACATCCCGCTACGGGGGACACAAGCAGCAAGAACACACCCCGGTCGGGGGCATAAAAGCAAAGAGACCCACATCCCGACTTGGGAGCATGTGAAGAAGGAGGATACCCCGCTTAAGGGGCAATTGAAGAAACAGCTTACCCTGTCACGGGGGGGGGGGGGGGGGGGCATGAGAAGAAAGACCATACCCTGTTTGGGGCACACAAAGAGAGAAGCACATCCTGACTTGGGGACACGAAGAGCAAAAGAAACCTGCCCGCCATGGGGGCATATGGGAAAAGGATACACCCCGCTACGGGGGACACGGGAAGCAGAATAATTCACCCCGCCATGGGGGCACATGGAGAGAAGTACACGCTTCGCCCGGAGTGCGCAAAAAAAAAGCAAATACACCCCGCCATGGGGGCATGAGAAGCAAAGAGGAAGAACCTACCACGGCTTAGGGGCATGTGAAGGGAAGCGTACCCCGCTCTGGGGCATAAGAAACAACAGGATCCACCCCGCCATGGGGATATAAGAAGCAGCATACTTTCCACCTCAGGGGGGGGCATAAGCAGCAACATATTTTCACCCCGATCTAGGGGCATAGAAAGCAAAACAACACACCCTGGCTTGGGGGCATCTGAAGAGAAGCATACCCCGCTCTAGGGCATAAGAAGCAGAACACACACCCTAGCTTAGGGGTATTCGAGGAAGAAGTATACCCAATATGGGGGGCACATGAAGTATGCATCCACCTCGTCATGAGGGCATAAGAAGCAAAGATCATACTCCGCCATGGGGAATAAGAAACAAGAATTCACCCCGGCCCCGGGGCATACAAAGAAAGAAGCAAACCCCAACTTAGGGACATCAGAAGAAGAAACATATCTGCCTGGGGACATAGAACCCGTAAAGAACACGCCTCAGCTCAGGGGCACTCGAAGAAGCACATCCTACCTTGGGAGCATAAGAAGAAAAGAGATCACCCCACCTTAGGGGTATTTGAAGAAGAAACATGCCCCACCTGGGGACATAGAGGTCATAAAGAATACGTCCCGGTTTAGGGGTATTTGAAGAAGAAAGACACCCCGACCTGGGGACACTCGAAGAAAGAACCACATCCCGCTCCTGGAGGCACATAAAGAGAGTACGCCCCGCCATGGGGGCACATGAAGAGAGTCCACCCCGAGTCGGGGATACATGAAGCAACAGAGAATACACCCCGCCTTAGGGGAATCTGAAGAAGAAGCATACACCCCGCCAACGGGGGCATAGGAGCCATCGAGAACACATCCCACTTTGGGTGCACAAGAGGCAAACATCCCCCAGCCTGTCGGGGCAGAAGAAGAAGAATCCCCCCCTCGGAGGCATAAAAAAGTAAAGATACACCCGGTGTCCGGGGCACATGAAGAGAAATGCACCTCCCTTTGGGGGCACAACGGGCAACAAAGATACACCCCCATGCCTGGGGTATATGAAGAGAATACACTCCATCCCGGGGGCATAAAAAAGCGGAAGGCGCACTCCACCTTGGGGGCACATGAAGCGAAAAGAATGTACCCTTGCTTATGGGAATACAAAGAGAAGTATACATCACTTTGGGGCAGAGGAAGCAGAAGAATACACCCTGCCTTGAGGGCATATGAAGTCAAGAATCACACCCCCGTCTTAGGGGTATTTGAAGAAGAAGCATACCTCGCCTTGAGGGCCTGAAAGCTATAAAGAACACGCCCTGATTCAGGGGCATATGAAGAGAAGTCCACCCCGGCCTAGGGATATTTGAAGAAGAAACATACCCCGCCCGGGAGCATAGAAGCCATAAAGAATACGCTCCGGCTTAGGGGTATTTGAAGAAGCTACATCCCACCTTGGGAGCATAAGAAGAAAAGAGAATCCACCCAGCTTAGGGGCATTTGAAGAAGGAATACATCCCGGTCTCGGGGTCTATGAAGCAACACGCACACCCCCCCCCCTTTTGGGGGCATTTGAAGCAGAACAAACAACATTCCCCAGCTTGGGGGAGCATATGAAGAAAGGAATACACCCCGATATGGGAGCACATAAGCAAAAAAGAAGAGTTCACCCCTCCTCGGGGGCATAAGAAGCAAGAATTACACCCCGCCTTGGGGGCATCGGAAGCAGCACCACACTCCACTCTGGGGGCACTAGAAACAGAATACATCCCAGCCTGGGGCACATGAAGCAAAAGACATACTCCGCCATGGGGGCATTAGAAGAAAAGAATTCACCCCGGCCTGGGGACACTTAAAAAAAAAGAACCACACCCCGGACTGGGGGCATACAAAGAAAGAAACTCACCCCACCTCGAGGGCACAAGATGCAAAACACACCCCACCTTGGGGGCATAAGAAGCTAAGAACATACCCTGCCATGGGGGCATTAGAAGCGGAATACATCCCCGCTCTGGGGGCATATGAAGCAACATACATCTCCGCTCTGGGGGCATATGAAGCAACATACACCCCGCCTGGGGGCATAGAAGTCATAGAGGAGACTCCCCGGCTCAGGGGCATTTGAAAAAGAACTACACCCCACAATGAGGGCATGAGAAGCAAGAGATATACCCCGTGTCGGGGGCATGTGAAGGGAAATACACTCTGCCCTGGGAGGGTGCAAGAACCAGAGGAATTCACCCCGCTCTGGGACATAAGAAGCAAGGATCCACCCCGGCTTAGGGACATGAGAAGCAAGAAGTTATACCCCGAGCTAGGGGGACACAAAAAAGAAACAATAATAACAACGCATCCGGCCTTGGGTGCACCGGAGGCCAAATATACCCCACTCTGGGGACAGGATAAGTAGAAGATACACCTCGTCCCCGGGGATATAAGAAGCGAAAGAATAAACCCCAGCTTTGGGGCATTTAAAGAAGGAGCACACCCGGGCTTCGGGCCATTTGAAGAAGGAGAACACCTCATCCCCGGGGGCATAGAAGTCACAAAGAACAAACCCTGATTTAAGGGCATCCGAAGAAGAAATGTACCCCACCATGGGGGCGTATGAAGCAAACGAAACATGCCCCGCATGAGGGGTATGAAAACAAGAACCTACGCCCTGCCTGGGGGCATAGGAACCATGAAGGATCTACCCTGCCACGGGGGGCGCATGAGGAGAACCCATCCCACCTCGGGAGCACAAGAAAGAGAAGAATACACCTTGGCGTGGGGGCTTTAAAAAAGAAACAGACAAAGCTGCACCTCGACTCAGGGGTATCTGAAGAGAGAGCACCCCGATCTGGGGTCATGAGAAGCAAAAGAATACACCCCGACCTGGGGACATGTGAGAAGCATCTACCCTGCTCCGGGGGCACCAAAAAAAGAGAAACACACTCCGCCGTTGGCGCATAAGAAGCAGAAGCACCTACCCCACTCTGGGAGCAAAAAAAGAAACACACTCCACCCTTGGTGCATAAGAAGCAGAAGCACCTACCCCACTATGAGGGCATTTGAAGAGCGCTATACCCCACCTTGGGGGCATTTGAAGAAGAAACACACCCTGGTCTGGGGACATGGAAGCCATGAAAAATACACCCCGCCTGGGGGCACAAAAGCAGAGAGGCAAAGCACACCCCTCAGGGGGGCGCATACCAAATAAAGCTACACCTCAACCTGGGGGCACATTAAGATAAATACACTCCAGCGCGAAGGCATTAATGAGAAAAGAAGAGCAGAATAAAGAAAAAGACACGCATGAGGCAAACGTGGTCTCCAAGCTCGCCTCATCACACAAAAGGAAAGAAGAAGAGAAAAAAGAGACATGAGACAGACGTGGTCTTCGAACCCGCCTCTTTACATAGAAAAAGAAAAAGAACAGACAAGAGACAGACGTGGTCTTTGCACCCGCCTTTCTACACAAAAGAAGAAGAGAAGAGGAGAAAGAAGAGTCACGAGGCAAAATTTTACCTCCGACCTTTGGCCACCCAACAGAATAAACCATTCACTTTGGTTCGGATCCTTTCCCAGCCAGAGGATTACAGAATCAACCTTTCACTCCGGTTCGGTCCTTCCCCGGCCAGAGAATCAAAAGAATCAACCTTTCACTCTGGTTTGGATCCTTCCCCGGCCAGAGAATCAAAAGAATCAACCCTTTACTCCGCTTCGGGTCCTTCCCCGGCCAGAGAATCAAAGAATCAACCTTTCACTCCGGTTCGAGTCCTTCCCCGACTAGAGAATCAAAAGAATCAACCTTTCACTCCGGTTCGGGACCTTCCCCGGCCAGAGAATCAAAAGAATCAACATTTCACTCCGGTTCGGGTCCTTCCCCGGCCAGAGAATCAAAAGAATCAACCCTTTACTCCGATTCGGGTCCTTCCCCGGCCAGAGAATCAAAGAATCAACCTTTCACTCCGGTCCGGGTCCTTCCCCGCCTAGAGAATCAAAGAATCAACCCTTTACTCTGGTTCGGGTCCTTCCCCGGCCAGTGAATCAAAGAATCAACCCTTTACTCCGGTTCGGGTCCTTCCCCGTCCAGAGAATCAAAGAATCAACCTTTCACTCCGGTTCGGGTCCTTCCCCGGCCAGAGAATCAAAGAATCAACCCTTTACTCCGGTTTGGGTCCTTCCCCGGCCAGAGAATCAAAGAATCAACCTTTCACTCCGGTTCGGATCCTTTCCCGGCCAGAGAATTAAAGAATCAACCTTTCACTTTGGTTCGGATCCTTTTCCGGCCAGAGAATTAAAGAATCAACCTTTCACTTTGATTCGGATCCTTCTCCGTCTAGAGAATCAAAAGAGACCCTTCTCTTCAGCCTCACACGGCTCGCTACCCAACTCCTTTTGGCTCAGCCATTTCGATCAAGGCCCACTACTAGGATTAATCCATTCGGCCCACCACGCTCCCAATATCTCTTGGCTTTTCAGCCCCCCTTTTAATATCCCAACCTTTGGCCTTCGCGGCCTGCTTCCCAATTCTGGCTCCCGTAGCCTGCTCCCCCTTTGACCTCCGTGGCCTGCTCCCCAATTCTGGCTTTTATAGCCCGCTTCCCAACTTTTGCTCTCGCAGCCCGCTTCCCAACTTGGGCTCTCGCAGCCCGCTTCCTTTTGGCCTTTATGGCCTGCTTCCCCAATGTCCCTCGGCTTCTATAGCCCGCTTCCCTGATGTCCTTTCGGCCCTCCGTGGTCTGCTTCCCTAATACTTTTACTACCACTACACTTATACGTAGCAACAATATTTCCTTATGCAAAAATATATATATAATAATAACAAAACACGACAACAAAAAGAGAAAGAGAATGCTCGGTTACCCTGCTTGTGTGCTTGCTTATAATATAGAATAACGCACCTCCTTGAAATTTTCTAGGACCTTGTTTCCTTGCTAAATAATAATGCCCCGAGTCCGGATGCGCGTGCGTCGCGGCATATGCTCGAAGGGAACCCAGTTATGGCAGGTGCACACGTCAGGGGGAAGAGTCATGGCTAAATTATTAAGTCCAACTCACAAAATAAACCTGAAGCAATGCTCTCACACTTCGCACTTAACGTGTTCAATAGCTTTCAACCATAGGGATTGCCCGAATTTCTTCTTAGCACTCTACGGAGACTTGAATTCCTGCACTCGCGTGAAAGGTAATCGTAAGGAAAAAGATGCCTACCCCCCACTGTAAAAAAAAAGAGAGAAAAAAAAGAGGAACGCGGAGCCGAGTAGCTGGGAATCTCCACTGAAACAAATGAGGAGACTCGCGCGAAATGGTGAAGCGAATCACAATAAGGATGAATCTTAGTAGTCAGGAATCCCCATTGAGACACATGAGGAGACTCGCGCCGAACGGTGAAATCCGCTACCAAAATAAATAGACGAGGACTGTGCGAAGCTACCGAAAGTCGAAAGCCTGGAACTAATGTGTAGGCGCTAGAGTGATCTTCGAGTGTCACCAGGAAAACCTGTATATCCCTATGGTTAGGGCTCTTTGTTCACACATTTGCACTGCCATATCACAGAGAATTGCCTCGGGCGAAATGCGTGAATTTAAGCTGTGCATGCAAGACATGCGATATCCTCTTGATGGGTGCACCACCCCTCAATTGTGCCTCGTGGCCTACACCGTGTCTGCAAATTATGGGCGATATCCCTATCCCATCCCCTATAGAGGGAGCTACCTTATGTGTACTTATGTTATGCCTGCTGACGAATGCTTACATGCTTGAATAAAGAAATAAATAATAATAGTTAAAAAAATATAAGCTCAATTTTGGCTATAGCAGTCTGCCTTCCCAATTTTGGCTCGTGGAGCCCAATCTCGACCCCCATGGCCTATTTTTCGCCCTCGCGGATTGTTAATTTCTCAACTTCGGCTCTTGCGGCCTGCTTCCCCAACTTCGGCTCTTCGCAACCCGCTTTTCAACTTCGGCTCTTCGCAACCCGCTTTTCAACGTCGGCTCTTGCAGCTTGCTCCTCCAATTTCAGCTCTTGTAGCCTGCTTCCCAACTGCGGCTCTTGCAACCCGCTTCTCAACTTCGGCTCTTTGTAGCCCGCTTCCTAACTCTGGCTCTCGTAGCCTGCTTCCCTTAATCTCAGCTCTTGCAGCCTTCTTCCCAACTTCGGCTCTTGCAGCCCGCTGCCCTTCGGCTTTGTAGCCACCTTCCCGATTGCGGCTTCCGTAATCCGCTTCCTCAATTTGGGCTCTCGTAGCCTGCTCCCCAATTTTGGCTTTTGCAGCCAACTTCCCGATTGCGGCTCTTGTAGCCCGCTTCCCCGATTTCGGTCTTCACGGCCTACTTCTGCAACACCGATTTTTGGCCCTTGCGGTCCACTTTCTCGGGTTCGGATTTCTTAGCCAGTACTCCTGGCGCATTGAAAGAACATCGGATTCTCTTCACTCTAGATCGGACCTCCAATCCGACTAGAGAATGAAACACCCTCTCACTTTGGTTCGGACCTTCCATCCAACTAGAGAACAAAAGACTTTTCACTCTAGATCGGGCCTTCTGTCTGGCTAGAGAACAAAAAGACCCTTCCAATCTAGATCGGATCTTCCAGTCGGCTAGAGAACTAAATAGAATCCTCTCCACTTTGGTTCGGACCTTCCGTCCAGCCAAAGAAATAAAAGACCCGTCATACAGCTGGTACCCCCGACGCATCAAAGAACAAAACATCGTCCCACCTTGGCCCGAGCCCACTGTTTGAGGGAGGAGTCAACCCTCTTTCCCTGTGTTGACACTAGCACGTGTCAATGACTTGACCATCTCTCCATTGCCCTTCGGCGATGAACATCACCTCTTTTGGTTTGGACCTGCCGTCCAGATCATTAAAGGAATGAATTCTTCTCTCCGTCTCCTCGGGCGATGAATACCTCGTCTAAAGGAATAATCTCTCCTTCCGTCCCTTCGGGCGACGAATAACCCATCCGATTCGGACCTTCCATCCAGACCATTGAATTAACAAATTCTCCTCTCCGTCCCTCCGGGTGACGAACACTCCTTTTGAATCAACAAACTCCTCCCTCCGTCCCGTTGGGCGACGAATATTCCTTTGGAATCAACAAACTCTTCCCTCCGTCCCTTCGAGCGATGAATAATCCTTTGGAATCAATGAACTCTTATCTTCGTCCCTTCGGGTGACGAATATCCCTTTGACTTGGACCTCCCATCCAGGTCATTGAATGAACAAAGTCTTCTCTCCATCCCTTCAGGCGATGAATATCTCTTTGGCATGGACCTCCCATCCGGGTCATTGATTAAACAAACTCTTCTCTCCGTCCCTTCGGGCGGTGAATATCCCCTCTGATTTGGACCTCCCGTCCAAGTCATTGATTAAACAAATCATGCTCTCCGCCCTCATGGCTCGCCTTACAACATCTTTTGGCCCGCCTGGCCTGATTTATAGACTTCAGTTCTCGTGGGCCTGCTCTCCCCATCATGTTGATGAATCGCTCAGCTGGGCTACACCCGCAGGCCCCGCTCGCTCATCCTTCGCCCGCACTGCCCTTGGGTGGGGGACATTTGTGGATGCATAAAATTGCACGTCCATATGTCCCGCTAAGCTCCGCATTAATGTCAAAGTCAAAGGAAGAAGATCCAGAGAGACTGGCCATCCAGGGCTCCGGGAAGATACTACCGCCCGGCAAATCCCCGCATCTGCACGGGCGCATTAAGAGAATGAGAAGTCACAGGATGTCCTCCTGAATTAACACACTGCTACAGACCCACCCTCGGGCCCATAACGGTGAAGAAATATCTCAAAGAATGCACAGCTTCAAGTTCCCGAAGCAGAAGCAAAGGCCC
The DNA here is from genome assembly GCA_022559845.1 of Amorphophallus konjac. NCBI lineage: Eukaryota > Viridiplantae > Streptophyta > Magnoliopsida > Alismatales > Araceae > Amorphophallus > Amorphophallus konjac. The sequence goes on along the minus strand of CM040119.1, from coordinate 321,254,153 downwards.
CTAACAAAATGGCACCTTTGGTGCCTCCAGCGGCACGGGCCTAAGGCCCTTCAGCGGCACGGCATTTCAGCTCCGAGCGGCACGGCCCTTCAGTGGCACGGCCATTTGGCCCTCCAGCGGCACGGCCATTTAGCCCTTCAGCGGCACACTTCATTCAGGGTTTCACCAAGTTTGTACATTGGCTGGCTGCCCAAACAAAGTCTATACATTCGAGCCCCAGTCTGTACACTGGCTGGCTGCTTCAAACGAAGTCTATACAGCCGTCAGCCCAAGTCTGTATGTTGGCAGTTGCACAATCGAAGTCTGTACATCCACCAGTTTAAATTTCAAGTCAATACATTGGTGAAGTCTGTACATCCACCAGTTCGGATTTCAAGTCCATACGTTGGTGAAGTCTGTACATCCACCAGTTCAAATTGCAAGTCTATACATTGCAGCTGAGTTGAAGTCTGTACATCCACCAGTTCAACTTCCAAGTCTATGCATTAATGAAGTCTGTACACCGCTTTTGACGCAGGCCCCTACAAGTCTATACATTGCGGCTGAGTTGAAGTCTGTACATCCACCAGTTCAACTTCCAAGTCAATACATTGTGAACTCTCAAGTCCGTACAGACCTTCATTGCTCAAGTCTGTACATCGTCCGGTTGCCTTGCCAAAGTCTATACACTCATGAGGCAAGTCTGTACAGAGTTCAGACGCAAAGTCTATACACTCATGAGGCAAGTCTTTACAAAGTTCAGACGTGAAGTCTATACACTCAAATGGCAAGTCTGTACAGAGTTCAGACGCGAAGTCTATACGCTCAAATGGCAAGTCTGTACAGAGTTCAGACACGAAGTCTATACACTCGTTTACCAAGTTTGATCGCCAGTGGCACAGTCATTGCCCTTCCAGCAGCATGGGGCTTCTTGGCTCCTTCAACGGCAAGGCCTTTGGCCCTTTATCGGCACAGCCCTTCTGCCCTCAACGCCTCGCACCCTCTCCCCAGCGGCACAGCGCTGAAAGCCTCCCGATGGCATGCACCGGCAGAAGATACAACGGTCAATAGGCAGACCCATTGGCGCGCAGTCCAGCCACTTCAAAGCCAGCTAGCGCCTGTCTCCGTGTCACCTTCTGGCTGGAGGAGAGGAGATCTTCACCTGACGAGGAAGATACCGAAGTCAACCTCGATGGCAGTGCAATCATGAGGCTCCCCCGTCAACCGTCCATGTATAAAAGGCCCCCCACGAAGAGAGACAAAAAAAAGAAGAAGAAGAAGACGCCCGTTCGAAGAGAGCTCGAGAAGAAGAAGAAGAGCAAGAGAATAAGAAGAGCAAGAGAATAAGAAGAAGAGAAGAGGTTCCTACCTCTCGCTCCCCCCGGGCTATTCGACCACCACCGTCTGCATGAAGAGAGGAAAGAGAGAAGAGAAGAAGAGAGGAGTGAGGTCTGGGAGGGGAGGAGCCTCCCCTTCTGCTCCATTCCCCTCCCCACATTGTATTTTCTTGTTTCTTTTGTTTATCTTTTCCTTCCCCTTGCAATGTATTGGCCATGGTTCTCCGTGAATGGAATGCACTCTGTCAATTTGTTATGCCTAGCCTCCGCCATGGTTTTCTCTTCATCGTTCGTCTGTGGTTCGCATTTTCACCCCGACTTTCTAGCTTCGTTATGATTGCCCCTTGTGCCATTGGTTAGCTCAGCTCAACGTGTGGTGTTCTTGACTCACCAGTGCAAGGCTGGCTCCTCCCCTTTGCATCGGCCTGCTTAGCGGTACACTTCCCTTTATTCAAGCCCAGTGGCACGCCCTCTCCAGCCGCCAACGGTACATTCTTGGCTGCCTCAGCGGCACACCTCCCATGTTGGCCTGCTCAGCGGTACACCCTTGGCTGCCTCGGCGGCACACCTGGCCCTCTCCCTTCCAGTCAGGGTATCCTTAGGCTGCATTAGCCCAGTGTTTCCCATCTATCATCCCCTCCAAGTTTTCTGAGGTTTTATTAAGGTGTTGCCGCTCTTGGGCGCCCACCTCCAATTGTCGGGTTCCGCCACTCCATGTGGGCGCGTTCCCTGTATCTCCCTTACGCTCAGGTCAAGGGGAGATGCTGTCGAACTTTCGTTAGAAACGACAACATATTAAGAGGACAAAATGAAGTGACAAACAAATGGGGCAATAACGAATTAAAAGACAAAGAGAAAGCAACAAATAAATGAAACCAACAACAATAAAACATTCTAATCAACCAGAGGAACACCCTTCAACCTCCAGCGGCACACTCCTAAATTCCCCCAGCGGTACACTCTTCCTTGCTTTCTGAACGATACACGTCCTCAAACCCTCCAGCGGTACAGCCTCAAACCCTCCAGCGGTACAACCTTCAACCCTCCAGCGGTACAGCTTAAACCCTCCAGTGGTACACCCCCTTCGCCTTCCAGCGGTACACCCCCAGATCCTTCAGCGGTGCGCTCTCAGCTCTCTAGCGACACACACTTCCCAGCCTCCAGCGGCACACTCCCTTGGCCCTCAGAGGCACACTCCCTTGGCCTTCAACGGCACACTCCGTTTAGCCTCCAGCGGCACACTCCCTTGGCCCTCAGCGGCACACTCTCCACCAGCCTTCAATGGCACACTCCCCACCACCCTCTCCACACACGTGCCGAATGCAACAGATAATAATAATAATAATAATAATAATAATAACGGACTCATAATAAAAAGGGGGTGAATAGTAATGATGACAAACTCAATAAATAAATAAGTAAATAATAATAATAATAAAGAAATAAGTAATAATAACGATGAACTTAACAATAATAATAATAAACTTAAAATATATATGTATAAAAGTAATGAATAATAAATGAATAAACAATAATAAATAAATAATAAATAAGCAATAATAACAACAAATTCACTCCAAAAAATATGTAAAAATAAATAATAATAATAATAATTCAAATAATAATAAAATGATGAGACCCGCTCCGTAGCCTCATTCTCCTCGAGATCCGGTATAAAGGGAACATTAATGTCGCCTCCCCAATTCGGGTTCGGACCTTGGGAGCCATCCTAATATGGCCGTAATCGGACATTGCTCTGGGCCGACAGTTTGGCAAACCGGACTCGTTCTCATTGGATTTTGTTTCCGCTCTTTCATTGAGATTGATGTAAACTCGGCATACATTTGTACGGGTTTATTTTCGTTTACGTCGCACCTTTAATACGGATCTTTATCCAAACATATAGTGGTCCATGAACGACCAACACAAGCTGGATGGAACGAGATGGCTCCCGTCATCCCTGGACCCTACACATGGGAATATCAATATGGCCTTCGTGGGCTATGCTTGGACCTCGGGTCCGTTCCGATTATGGTCATTGTCTGACCCATATCCTCGACCTACAGCCCGCTCCCTTTGAACACGTTTTTGGTTTTTGGAATCTAGTCCCGGGACTCTTCCCCGTTGCCCTCCGGCACCGGAAACATTAATGATGCCCACGCAAGCCCCGTTTGGACCGCGGGAGACGCCCCCGGTATGGTCCTGACTCGATCTCGCACTGGGCCAATAAATTCACTAGTTTCCTGCTACGCTAACCGAGACTTAACCGAATATTTTCAGTGTCTCGGAATAATATATTTGACGTATCCTGACATACATGTGTTTCGGGTCTTCCCGCGACGATTGCGATATTTTCAAGCCGGACGCCCGCCCGAATGTCGAATGGTCCCTTGAATGACCTACACATTTTGAATGTTTGCTTCCCTAGACATAGGGCTTTTCAGCCGATTCAAGGGATATTCCCTCGTTGCCCCTTGACACCGGAAATATTAATGACGCTCATGCAAGTCTTGTTTCGACCGCGGGGGGCCCACCGTAGTATGGTCGCAGCTTGCTCTTGCACCGGGCCAACAGATTTACTGATTTTTGACCGCTCCAACCGAGGCTCAGCCGAACGTTTTCCGCTCTTCCGAACGATAAATTTTCCGTACCTCCACATACATGCATTCCGGTTTTCCCGCGACAACCGCGATTTTCTCGAGCCGGACATTCGTCTGAACATTAAATGGTCAGTACACGACCAACATGACCGCGAATGGTTTTCTTCTCGCCCTCGCGTTAGGATTTCAATACCTCGTAATAGACCTTTCATGCAATTAATTTCTTGGCCACGAGGCCCTGAATCTCGGCGATTAATCAAGGGTGTTCCCTCGTATGGGGGATGTAAATGACGTCGTGGCCTTTATGGCGCGGCAGGTTTTGGTCCCGACACGAACCACACAATCGTCTGACGAAGTCAGGTCGAGCGCACTATGGGCTCTTCGGAGTCCGAATAAATTGTCGCATTATGACTGGCACGCCCACGCACTTAATAGACGAATCGACCATCTTAATAGACGAACCACTTGAATAAGCGAATTTAAGTGCATCCACACATCCTCAGTCTGATGGTCAGTCAGAGAGGACCATTCAGATTTTGGAGGATATGCTGAGGTCCTGTTGCCTGGAGTGGCAGGGGAGTTAGATTCACCACCTACCGTTAGTGGAGTTTGCCTACAACAACAGCTATCATTCGAGCATCGGCATGGCTTCTTATGAGGCGTTGTATGGGCGTCCGTGTTGAACTCCACTTGATTGGTTTGAGGTTAGTGAGCGTGTTTTGATGGGACCGGAGTTGGTGCTACAGTGTGTGGATGTTGTGCACTTGGTTCGTTAGAACATGTTGGCGGCCCAGAGTCGACAGAAGAGCTATGCTGGCCGGAGGCGGCAGTCTCTCGCGTTCGCCGTGGGCGATCGTGTGTTCTTGAGAGTTTCTCCGATGAAGGGGGTGATACGTTTTGGATGGCGTGGGAAGCTGAGTCCCCGCTATGTTGGTCCCTTCCTCATTGTGGAGTGCATCGGGGAGGTGGCTTATCGGTTGCAGTTACCCCCTGAGTTGGCGTCGTTGCATGATGTGTTTCACGTCTCGATGGTACGTAAGTATATGCCTGATGACTCTCATGTGCTTGAGGATTCTATTTGGCCCGAGGTGACTCCAGATCTTTCTCTCCAAGAGTTTCCGGTCCGCGTGGAGGACAGGCGAGAGCAGCGCCTGCAGAACAAGGTCATCCCCTTGGTTAAGGTGGTGTGGCAGCGACACTCTGGTGGTGAGGCTTCTTGGGAGCGTGAGGACGAGATGCGTCAGCAGTTCCCTTACCTATTTGAGTGAGTCTTCCTCTTCTTTCCCCTTGGGTTGTTCTCAATTTCGAGGACAAAATCCCTTAAGGGGGGAGGGCTATAATATCTCGGACCTTTTGGATCCTTTTCGTGGGTCTCGGATCTGGTTTCGTGGAGTGTCCGGCTCCGTTGTGTCCAAAATTTCGTTTCGGACATCTTTCGTGTTCGGATCAGTGCGATCCGGAGTCGTTTTGGGGGCCTAGAAGCGTTCCGTGATTTTTTCGCGCTTGTTTTCTGATTACCGGTGTGTGTTTCGGTAATTCCTTTGGAACCACGTTACGGGTGAACCGGGTCATTTACTTAGGCAAGAGTGGTACCGTTGCGATTGGTGCGTTCCGAGGATCAAGGAAATATAATTTTCTATTTTTTGGTATTTTTTAAATTTTCTGAATTTTCTATAAATACCCCTCTCTTTTCTCTCTCCCCCACTTTCTCTTCTTCTTCCTCCTTCTTCCTCCCACTGTGACCAACCCCTCTCCCCCTCTCTCTCCCATTCGATCGCGGCGAGCCTCTCTCCGGCTGCAGACGGCGGTGGGGCGACGGCGCGGTTGCGTGGGTGGCGGCGAGACGAGCTCGTGGGCGTGCAGTGTTCGTGGGAAGCGTGAAGGAACGAGGTTTCCAAATGCGTTCTTCGTGGTTTGAGCTTGATTCGGTGGAGCTTTCGCTCCATTGAGGTAGGATGACGTTCCCTAGCCTCTAGCCTTCCTTTCCCGCGATTTGTAGGCCGAGGGGAGGCCGAGAGATGGGATTCTTGCGGGTTTGGGGTTTTCCATGATTTGGGGAGAGCTCGCCCGATCTATGGATTTGATGCATGATTTTATGTTTTGATGGCCTAGAATCATGCTAGGGGTCCCAGGGGTCTTCCCCTTTGATTTCCCCCTCTCCGGTGGAGGCATGGGGGCGTGGCCAATTTTTTTGGGCGTTTCCCGTCGTTTCGCCCTCGGGCGGGTGTGACGGTCCTTCCAGTGACCGTTACACTATGTAACGCGCCCATATGGGTGTGTTATAGCCCTGAGTGCAGCCAAGTGGGGTCTGTGGGCTATGACGGTCCCACGATAGACCGCCACGGTGTTGTGACGCACCTAGGTTGGACCGTCAAGGGCGTTCGACCGTTGGCTACTGACCGTTGGTTTTTGACCGTTGGGGGTCAAGGCTTGTGACGCACCTGGCTTGGCTCGTCACAGCCATGTGACGCCCCTATGTGGGTACGTTAGAGCAAACGCATTCCCACGTTGTAATGCACCAGGGTTGGTCCGTTACTCTCTGTGATGCACCAAGTGGCACGCGTCACAGCTGTTCTCTGTTGTCTTGTGATGCACCAGGGTAGGCGCGTCACAGTCTGTAACACACCATGGTAGGTACGTTACGCCCTATTTTGCACCGAGCGTGTGACGCCCCTGCGTTGGGCCGTCAGGTGGTTTTGACGGTCCTGCCTAGACCGTCAGAGCATGTGACACGTCTAGGGTAGACCGTCAGGCTCTGGGTTGCCCCGGGTGGTTTGCAACCCCGTTTCTGTTTCGACCGTGGTCGTCGTACGATGGTGCTGGTACGTGGGGCAGTCCCTGTACGTCGTCGGATGCGGACGTTATTTTCCATTGACTCGAGAGTCTACTCCTTCAGTGACCCTCCACTAGTCGTAGCCTGCTTACACGCGTGTGGTCCCACCAGGGAGTGGTGGAGAGGCTACCCTTAGAGATGGTTTATGGACCGGTTTCCATCGGGCCCCTCGTCGGTAGCCAGAGTCCGGCTTCGAGGAAAAATCGGTCAGAGGCCAGACCTAGGATGCATGGTCTATGTGTGCACACGTGGTTGGGGGCGGTTAGACCCACGCTGACGAGCGTGACCCCAGCTAGTCACTCGTTGTGGTTCTTGTGCGGTGTCCGTGCCTCTGGTAGGCGCTACCACGTCAGGCAGTTCACCTGCAGTGTGGTGTAAATCGTCAGGGACGCTACCAACTGTGCTTCTAGTGGGAGGTACTCCTGTCGAGTCGGGGGTGGCAGACTGTCAGTCTCATGACTTCGACCTTCGGGTTTGGTCGTATTGACCGTTGAGTTCGGTTGTCCGTCGTGGCACGTGTGTTGGTTTTCGTGCCATGAGACTGGTGTTTTGGAGATGACAGGGTTTCCCTTTCCGAGGTACTCGCTTACTGCTAGTGTAGCAGTTTCTCCGTTTGCGAGGTAGGGTCCGAGTGATCCCTACTGAGTCTTGTTCTGAGACTCATTCCCTACGTGTTTTCACCGTGTTTCAAGTGAGGCGCGGCTTTAGGGGAGCGCGTCGGAGGCTCAGCGTGGTTCAGGTGCCCAGTATTTGTGCCAGAGGTCAGAGCTGGGGTATGCCCCGTGTAGCTGTACTTTTCTTTCTTGTCTCTGTACTAGTTGTGGACTACTACTGTTGTTATTTTATTGTTATCTTGTGGACCATGTATCATGTAAAATGTTAATTTATTTTCTGCTTAATTATATGAACTGTTTAATTTCTGTAATTATTTGTGATACTTGTGTAGTCTCCACACCATCCTTCTAACCCTTCCGAGTCTTCGGACTCGTGGGTGGCGGTGCGAGTCTCGGGTTATCGGGCCTTCCCGGTAATCGGATTCTCGGATCGTTACACCGGAGCTCCACTGATCTCTTGTGATATAGGTGGGATTACATTTGATAGAGCATTGATGGACCTTGGAGCCAGTGTAAACTTGTTACCCACATTTATATATGAGCAGTTTGATCTAGGGGAGTTAAAACCCACATCTATAATCCTTTAACTGGCGGATCGATCTGTAAAGACTCCAAGGGGACTATTGGAAGATGTGATTGTGAAGGTGCATGAATGTTATTTCGCAGTAGACTTTCTTATTCTGGATATGGCCTCGTCGGAGGAATTAAAGCACACACCTATCATTTTGAGACGCCCATTTCTTGCTACGGCCAAGGCCAATATAAATTGTGCCACGGGGATGATGGATATTTCTTTCAGAGGAGAGAAGGTTTCTCTAAATGTGTTCAAAGCATCTCAATATCTGGACCATGAGGAGGAATGTAGTGTCATTGAGGTTTTGAAAAACTAATTGAAGAAAGTCCGGAAGTTTATGAGGAATGTCTAGAAGAGGGTAGCATGCTCCAGGATTCTCCACTTTCTAGTGCACCCTACTCTAGAGTAGAGCCACTCCTTCCACTTCAAGCTGAACCTATTCTTCCATCTTTGGATCAACTGCCCAGTCTAGAATTGAAGCCTCTACCGGATCCTTTGAAGTATGCTTATCTAGGTCCCAACCAAACTCTACCATAATCATTGCTTCCAACCTCACTACTGCTCAGGGATCCCAACTCCTAGATGTCCTTCAGGAGCACAAGAGGGCGATAGGTTGGTCAGTGGCAGATTTGAAGGGTATTAGTCCGGATGTGTGTATGCATTACATTTACTTGGAGGACAATGCCAAGACGAGCAGAGAGATGCAGCGTCGGCTGAATCCAAGTATGAAGGAGGTAGTGAAGAAATAAGTTGTCAAATGGTTGGATGCCGGGATCATATATCCCATTTCTGATAGCAAGTGGGTCAGCCCAACTCAAGTTGTTCCCAAAAAGTCAGGGCTGACAGTTGTAACAAATAAGAAAGGAGAAGAAGTTCCTACACGATTACCAACAGGGTGGAGAATCTGCATTGATTACAGAAAATTAAATTCAGTCACACAAAAAGATCATTTTCCACTCCCATTCATTGATCAGATCTTGGAGAAACTGGCTGGGCAGAAGTATTATTGCTTTTTGGATGGCTATTCCGGGTATAACCAAGTTGCAATTTTCCCGGAAGATCAAGAGAAAATAACTTTCACGTGCCCCTATGGCACGTTTGTTTTTAGAAGAATGCCTTTTAGGCTCTGCAACGCCCCTACCACATTCCAGCGGTGTATGATGTCCATTTTCTCTGAAATGGTGGGAGAATGCTTGGAAGTTTTTATGGATGACTTTTTAGTATTTGGTGATTCATTTGAAGATTGTTTGGGAAACTTAACTCGGGTATTGAAAAGGTGAATTGAGTCGAATCTAGTGTTGTGCTGGGAGAAGAGCCACGTCATGGTAAAAGAAGGGATCGTTTTAGGCCATGTAGTTTCAGAGAGGGGAATAGAAGTTGACAAGGCCAAGGTAGATCTGATTTCTAATATTCCTTCCCCTTCTTCGGTCAAACAGATCCGTTCCTTTCTTGGCCATGCAGGATTCTACCGTAGATTCATTCAAAACTTCTCCACCATTGCTCGACCACTTACACAATTGCTTGCCAAGGACACTCCCTTTCATCTTGATGAGTCCTGTCTAGAGGCGTTCAATTCTTTGAAAGCGGCTCTCACACAAGCTCCCATTCTCCAATCTCCTGATTGGTCACTCCCTTTTGAGATCATGTGTGATGCCTCAGACCATGCTGTAGGAGCTGTCCTAGGTCAAAGAGTTGAAAAGAAATCGTGGTGATCTACTACGCGAGCCGCACCCTCGCTGATGCCCAAATGAACTACACCACCATAGAAAAGGAATTGTTAGCTGTTGTGTTCGCCCTTGAAAAGTTTTGATCATATCTGTTAGGGGCGAAAGTCATTGTTTATTCCGATCACTCAGCATTAAAATTTTTGATGACTAAGAAGGGAGCCAAACCCCGTCTCATACGATGGATTTTGTTACTACAAGAGTTTGATTTGGAAATCAGAGACAAGAAGGGGTTGGAGAATGTTGTTGCTGATCACTTGTCTAGGATTGTGATTCCTAAAAGTGCTCCTATGTCCGATTCCTTCCCCGATGAGCAAATTCTTTCCATCTCTCATACCTGAACCCCATGGTACGCTCACATAGTCAATTACCTGGCGGTAGGATAGATTCCAGAAGGGTGGTCTAGGCAGGAGAAGGATCGATTCTTTGCGAATGTTAAGTACTACTTTTGGGAGGATCCAGAGCTGTTTCACATGGGTCCAGATCAAATAATAAGAAGATGTGTCCCCAAGGAGGAGCAACAATCTGTTTTGAACTTCTGTCATAATCTCGCTTCTGGGGGACACTTTTCAGGAAAGAAAATAGCAGCGAAAGTGTTGCAGAGCGGATTCTATTGGCCCACATTTTACAAAGATGCTTACGAATTTTCCAAAACTTGTTTAAGGTGCCAAGCCGTGGGCAACAATTCAAAAAGAGATATGATGCCGCTCAGTCCCATTCTGGTAGTAGAAATTTTCGATGTTTGGGGAATAGACTTTATGGGACCATTTCCACCTTCATTTGGTAATGAATATATTTTGGTGGCAGTGGACTATGTTTCGAAATGGATTAAAGTTGTTGCTACTAGGACAAATGATCACAAGGTTGTGATGACGTTTGTGAAGAAACACATCTTTTCTAGATTTGGTTGTCCTAGAGCTATCATTAGCGATGGGGGCTCTCACTTTATTCATTTTTAATTCTGAGCTCTGCTTCGCAAATATGGCATCACTCACAAGCTAGCTACCCCCTACCATCCCCAAACTAGTGGCCAGGTAGAAGTGTCCAACATGGAGATAAAAATCATTCTACATAAGACAGTTCAGCCGGATAGAAAGGATTGGTCTGAGAGACTAGATGATGCACTCTGGGCCTACAGAACTGCATTTAAGACTCCCATTGGCATGTCACCTTATCGCCTCATTTTTGGAAAAGCCTGTCACTTGCCTGTAGAGCTTGAACATAGAGCATATTGGGCCATCAAACAAGTCAACTTTGATCTCATTCAAGCCGGGGCCCAAAGAGCCGTACAACTCAATGAATTGGAGGAACTAAGAAATGAAGCTTATGAAAATTCAAAAATCTATAAAGCCAAAATGAAAGCCTTCTATGATAAGCATATTCAAAGGAAAACTTTTCAACCAAATCAGAAAGTATAGCTTTTTAACTCTAGGTTGCGCTTGTTCCCTGGAAAGCTCAAGTCCAGATGGGATGGACCGTTTGTAGTTGTCAAAGATTTTGACCATGATGCCGTCAAAAATGTGAATCCTAAAAATGGTCAAATTTTCACTATCAACGGTCAAAGATTGAAATCTTATTTGGAAAATGATCAGTTGCAAAAAGAATCCATTGTCCTAAGTGGTCTGTAATAAAATCTTCGTTAGCTCTCATGCGTCTAGCTGAAGACAGAAAACTTAGCGCTTCTGGGAGGCAACCCACGGTTTTTGTTATTTTGACGTTTTTATTTGAGTGTGTTTTATTAGTCACGTTAAGGCCAAGGAGAGGAAGTCGTCGCCGTCCATGACATTGATGGAGGTTTCGTCCTGCATATCCGGTTGTCTCTTTCCTACTAAAAGGAATAATTTATTGATACATTGTTCTATTGCTTTCAATTCTATATGCCTCATTGTCATTCAAGTTGGGAGGGAGAGAAATTTTCATGATGCATATAGTACAACCTTATAGGAGTTCTGTCTTGCATGTCATCGTTGCATGAAAGTAGAAAGATGTAAATCCCATTTTGAGTTTCATAATTCATGCTTAAATTAAATGTAATTCTGGAATAGAAAAGATTAGGGAGAAGGATGATGGAAAATTTAGTCAATCTAGCCATGAAAAACTGATATAAGAATCCCTTTAAAGTTCATGTGCACTTTGAAAAAAGAGAGAGAGAGAGAGAGAAAAGAAATTCATGTTGCACACTAATGAAACAAGCAAGACAAGCTCTCTGCTATTTTTGGTATGTTGTCTGATATTCTGCACTTCTTAAGAAAATAGCTCTTTTTACATAGTTTTCTGCCAAATTATCTATCAAATAAGCATAATGGCACAAAAAAAAGGAAAAAATATACTATGAAAAATGCCCCTAGTCTTAGTAACCGGGTCTACTTCACTTAAGACGTCTTGATGTTCGCGTAAAACGGAAAAGGGAATCTGGATCTGCGAAACTGGGCATGCTTCTCCTAAGACAAGCGTCGAGGTTCACGTTGAGCAGTGAAGGTTAGTGCAGCATCATGTGTGGTATAAAAGATCCCAAAGGGACAAAGTAATAAGACAGACAAAAAGTTAATATACTTAATGCTCTGATTAAGAGGTGCAGGGTTGAAAGACATTTGCTTGGAATAGCGAATGGGGGATACAATTGTCTAAGATGTGGATTTGGTAGTTATACATGCACAAGTGCTATTGAGCTTTGATTTGAATTCTTAATCATGTACTATTAAGTTCTTACATAAGGCTAGTGTGCATTAATGATTCCAGATTCCTAATCTTTGGTTGATTCTATGAAGGGAGAACTGGATATGAGAGCATGAATTTTACAAACTCTTGTTAGTCCTAAATTTTAATTTATTGGCATTGCTAAGGGACTAGCAATGAGTAAGTTGGGGGTGTGATAAGTGTCCATTTCTTATGATAATTCATCGCATGAACACCATTTTATGTGCATATAATTAGGCAATTATGCATATTTCATAGTTAACCTCAACTCCGCATTTAAATTAGAGCTTTCACGTAAATTGATTAATTTGACGATTTTATTTAATAATTTAAAGTTGAGGGCCATGAGCATTAATTCTCCATTGCATAACCATGAGCATTTGATATTTATATGCACATTATGATAATTTTTATGGACTAAATTATAATTATGTGTGTGCAGGACACCGAAGGTAATTACAAAAGAAGTCGGGGGCAAAACTGTCACCACCACTTTGACCAAGTCAAAAGCACATATTTTGGTTAGAGGGAAAAAAATTTTAAAGTTTGAAATTGAGAAAAAGAAACACATATTTTGGTTGGAGGGAAAATTGAATTCAAAGTTTGAAATAAAGGAGAGACATGATGAGCCTTGGGAAAGGGGGTGCCCAAAGTCCAAGAAATGGGGTGCCCACCTACTTTTCCTCTTCCCCATGCATCATATTTCACTTAAATCTCAGCATCCATCTCATTTTGAAACAATCTCCACCCTCCATCTACTCAACTTTCCCTATAAATAGCGCATGACAAGGAGGAGAAAGGGAGTTCTTCTTTTGGATAATCTTTCACTCTTTCTCTCCCAACCTTAGGTCTCCGGTTTCTCTCACGTAAGTTCATTTTCTCCTCTTATTGTCTTCATAAACATTCTTCATTTTTTGTTCTCTATAACTTCTTCTTCTGTAGCATCTTCTAGTTCCTTCTAGTTTTTAAGCTATTTCGTATTTTTCACTGTACTATCATGTTCATCTGTGAACCATCATTTCTCTCTATTCTTCCCCTTATTTCTCTCCCTTCTGGTCATTTTCCTCTCCTACTTTCTTCATCACAGTTCTGTGTTTTTCCAAGATCTTCAACTTCTTCTTCTGCACCATTTTCTAATTCTCTACTGTTTTTAAGTTATAATATCTTTTTCAAAGTGTTGTCCTGTGTTTTTACTGTTCATCTGAGGTTCTGCACCATATTCTTCTCAAGTTTTCATGCCCTTATTCTTTTCACCTTAGTCTCTTCATGAAAGTTCTTCATCTTTCTTAGATCTAAAATTTCTTCTTCTATCACTTCCTCTAATTCTTCTTCATTTTTAAGTTATTTGTAGTTTTTCAAAGTTCAGTTTTTTTGTCATTTTACTATTTATCCGTGCAGCACACTTCTGTTCTTCCCTAGTTTTCACCATCTTCTGATCTTCTACTCTCTCTACACTCTTCACAAAACATTTTCTTATCTTCCTGATCTTCAACTTTTGTCTCTACCACTTCTTCTAAATCTCTATGATTTCAAAGTTATTTCACTTCTAATCTTGCTCCGTTTCTATTATTTCTGTTTTACAATTTTTTAGCTCCCTTCCTTTTCTATCTCTCTCTCCCTCCTCTATTTTCATCCAAACATCCCAAGATGGAGATTCTCCTATTGGTCCTCTTGGCAGCATCTATCACCATGGCGAGGCGATCCACTCCAAGGCTCGGCACGGTAATTAGGCAGCGATCTTCATCTTCATCTTGGCTATATTCTTTCCCCTTTTCTTTATTTTATGAGTTGTAATTTTCATTTTCATAGAGTGTACTTTTCACTTTCATCTTAATAAAAGTTCATCTTTATAAATTATGGTTGTCTTAGTTCCTCTTTCTATCTCTTCTAAGTTCTTTTCTTTACCCCTCTCATCTTCTTTAGTGGGTTTATTTTCATGCAATTTATTTTTTCTTAGATTGATCTCACTCAAAACTCGACTTTTCAAAGCATAAAGATATTTTTCCAACTTATTCCAAAATGTTATTTTCTCCTCGTGGGATCGACTCCACTTACGACTATACTTGATTTTTCAATCTTTAAAAGTGAGCGAGTGCGAATATTTTGAAATTGTGACACGGCTTTTCAACGACGGGTTTGTGGCTATCAATCAACACATAGACTTTTATATTATGTGAGTTTTAAGCAAAGTGAGAATTACTATGCATCATTGAAATATAACTTATACGACTGAGATATAATTTACAAGATTGAAAAATAGAGGTTGTCGTGAAATGTGTCGGTTTGCTGAAATTTTTAAGTCATTGATAGAGTTATGATTCACTGCTTCTAATTATTTATTCATGAATCATATGTTTTCATGTAGGATAGTCAAAGTTGACCTGAATTTTCCACCCAAACCAGTTGCATCTTCTGCTGCAAAGGATCTCATTAGGCAAGTCAGTCTTCTCTTTCCTCCCAGCCAAAAGTTGATCTTGAATACTTACCAAAACATGTGTAAATTTGTTTAACAATACTCATATCCGTTTGACTAGGACTGTAATCATCTGCACCGTGCTCTGCTATTTGCTTAAGCTTTGATTATTAGTATCAAGTGTTGTTTCCTTGGATGGAGTTTGGTCAAGCCTTAAATGTTATGTTCTAGCTTATGTATAACAATATTCTAAATGTACATTGGAATGCACAAACTCGTCTCATTTGATTTTATGTTCAAGCGTTATGTATAGCAGTATTCTCGAGGTACCTTGAAATGCATGGACTCAACTTCAACAATCCAAACATATACAATATCTCATGCTATCCCCTTTTCTTGTGGTATGCATTATGAAACCATTGGGATCATACCTTTCATGTATTGGTTCTCAAGGAGGGATGCTTGTGTATGTGCGTACATCAAGGATTATAATAGTATCTTACAATGTCAAAAGAAAGAGATCTTAGAATGCTTATTTTGTAAGTCAAGGTTGCAAAACACAGGATTGGTGCCTACATCTTTGGATCAAGATCAAATCGAGAGGCCAGTCCCCAATCTGGGCCTATCCTGGCTGAAGGATTGGTGCATGGATCAATTCCTTTTTTATTTTTTCTATCACAGTGACCTTAAATTGGATGCTAAGTCAGCCAGTATGACCTACGCTATCTATATATATGCTTGGACTCAAAGAAAGTAACCAATGCACATTGCATGATCAATTTGGCATAAAGATGCAGGGAGTTACCACACATGGAAAGTTTGAGCACTTGGATGAGGGTGAGAATGTTCTGTTAAAGAGCAGAGTGAGGGAGAGGAGACTTTGGTGAGGATGAGAAGGTTACTATCAATAAGAGTGATGAGAAAAGGCGACTTTTGTGCCTTAAAAGGTGTATGTTTCTCCGGGGGGTTATACAGACCTCCAATCCCCAAAAGATCTGACTCCATGTGGTCTTAAAGGTGACATGTATTAATATCAAATGGGTTAATCAAAGAGGTCAACCCACTTTATAATAAAGGAACAGTGAAAAACAACATTGTGATGAACATCAACATAGAAATCACAGAGATATCGCCATTTCAAATTGATAATTTAGTTTCAGAAATGTCGGATGCTCAAGAAAATGAACACAAAGAATTAATATCAATAAATGAAATAGTAAGCAAACACAAAGAAAATGATATACTAGGTAATTCACATTAACTTCAATTTTGTTCACTCTAACTGTATGAATTCAATAATTGCACTGACATTTTTATTTTATTGTAGATCTTATTGCAGTGGTTATTAAATCTGATTAGCCAACAACTGTTACAAGAAAATTTGATAGAAAAAAATTCACAGACAAAATTTAACACTAATAGACAACTCGTAAGTATAACAGCATTAATGTATAATACTTATATAATAAATTTAGCATTTATCATTTTTAGTTTTGAATTTAAATTTGTAGTTGCACTAATCAAATCGTGCTAACTCTATGGGAAGAATTTTTTCTAAAAGAATGAGCAATAATTCTGAAATCAATAGATTTCCGTGTAGATTTCTCATCCGGGTGCTTACTGGCCCTTTGTCATGATGTAAGATATCTGTTGCTTTCTAGACGCCCTTTGGAAGCAATGCAACACATGAATATCGTAAATACATTTTTCATTAATTCGTATACCATTTCATTTTTATTAATATTTTTTTGGTTATTTTTCATAAACATAATTGAATTTATGATGAACTCTGTTTATAAGAAGCATCTTCAGCGTAGACCAACTTTAACTAGGTCTATGGAGATTGTGTTTTTGAGGAGATTCTGAGTTCACAATAGACTGAAATGAATTTATATAGTAAATCTATTCTTAACAATCCAAACTAAGGTCAGGACCAAAAACGAGACTTAGATAAACCCAAACAATGACCATGACTTGGGAATTGAGGCTGTGGTGTTGCTGGAGCTGAGCTATACTATAGGATATGAAGTGACATCTATGCCTTTCTTCCCCAAATGCTTGCAGTGAGCCTCCCCCCAGCACCCCGAGATTCCTGACCCCCAGGACCACGCTGACCCATCTCTCCACCCAATGTCTCAAATTTAAGGTTACATGTTGAATTTTGCTATATGCCTATAAAGATGATAAACATGGCATATGATCAATCCTATTGAATTCAAGATATAATATTAGTATACCCCTACAACAAAGGGTAAAAACTTATATATAATACTAATGTCCATGCTCCGGTGGCATACTAATCGCTATCATGATTTCTATATAAATATCATTTCCCAAAGAGATTGTTTCTTGAACGGACTGCAACTGCTCGGTCACTTCTTGGTAGGCTCATGCCCACTTAATTAATTAGAAACAATGCATAGAGCAGGTGACATTCTGATCCTGTAAATAACCATGTTTTGTAGATAAACAGACTCATCTAATTAACCATGCATACTAAACAATAGGACTGCCCCTTTCTAATTCTGCCATCACTCCTTTCATAGAATTCAAGCCTTTGGAGATTAAAATATATTTGCCTTTCCATTTCTTATTGTTTCCTTAATTAAGATAACTTCATCTCCAACCATCAAAACATATGTCATTTGTTACTGAATCGAATAGATAACCTTAAATTTGAGACATTGGGTGGAGAGATCGACTTAGAATTAATTATATAGCCACAGAGAGACTCATCTTGAATATATACGTGATGTAAAATTAATTGGCTTTCATCAGCACGCTATCACCCTAGATGCATGAATCCAGGTGAAGTCATACGATAAATTGATAGCTTCTGAAACTGCAAGGTCAAACTACGGAAACACAATATATATATATAAATGACTTGCCTCTGATATATTCTATGTTAATATTGAAATGAAAACCAACCCATTTGTTGAGTTATTGGATAGAGTGTCAAAACTGACATGGAAATGAAGTGGCCTTTCCCTCATTTAGTCATTTGGGCCTTCATTTCCTACTAACATTAACATTGAAGGCTTAGATCATGTCCACCTTATAGTCGCTAATTTTTGGCTTCAGTTCCAAATCTATAGTATACCCATATATACATATATATGTGGAGTTGATGTTATAGTTCATCTCATCCATGATTGTCCCCACGCCACGATGAGCCATATCTGGCATCTAAAATTGTGGGTGTTAAACTTTAGTTTGAGGATCACAACTGTTTTTGTTGTATCAACACAGACTTTTATATTATGTGAGTTTTAGGCAAAGTGAGAATTACTATGCATCATTGAAATATAACTTATACGACTGAAATATAATTTACAAGATTGAAAAATAGAGGCTGTTGTGAAATGTGTCGGTTTGCTGAAATTTTTAAGTCATTGATAGAGTTATGATTCCCTGCTTTTCATTATTTATTCATGAATCATATGTTTACATGCAGGATAGTCAAAGTTGACCTGAATTTTCCACCCAAACCAGTTGCATCTTCTGCTGCAAAGGATCTCATTAGGCAGGTCAGTCTTCTCTTTCCTCCCAACCAAAAGTTGGTCTGAAATACTTACCAAAACATGGGTAAATTTGTTTAACAATACTCATATCCTTTAGACTAGGATTATAATCAGCTGCACTGTGCTCTGCTATTTGCTTAAGCTTTGATTATTAATATCAAGTGTTGTTTCCTTGGACGGAGCTTGGTCAAGTCTTAAATGTTATGTTCTAGCTTATGTATAACAATATTCTAAATGTACATTGGAATGCACAAACTCGTCTCATTTGATTTTATGTTCAAGCGTTATGTATAGCAGTATTCTCGAGGTACCTTGAAATGCATGGACTCAACTTAAACAATCCAAACATATACAATATCTCATGCTATCCCCTTTTATTGTGGTATGCATTCTGAAACCATTGGGATCATACCTTTCATGTATTGGTTCTCAAGGAGGGAGGCTTGTGTGTGTGTGTGTACATCAAGGATTATAATAGTATCTTACAATGTCAAAAGAAAGAGATCTTAGAATACTTATTTTGTAAGTCAAGGTTGCAAAACACAGGATTGGTGCATGCATCTTTGGACCAAGATCAAATCGAGAGGCCAGTCCCCAATCTGGGCCTATCCTGGCTGAAGGATTGGTGCATGGATCAGTTCCTTTTTTATTTTTTCTGTCACAGTGACCTTAAATTGGATGCTAAGTCGGCCAGTATGACCTACGCTATCTATATATATGCTTGGACTCAAAGAAAGTAACCAATGCACATTGCATGATCAATTTGGCATAAAACTGCATGCAGTTACCACACATGGAAAGTTTGAGCAGGAGGGTGAGAATGTTCTGTTAAAGAGCAGAGTGAGGGAGAGGAGACTTTGGTGAGTATGAGAAGGTTACTATCAAGAAGCGTGATGAGAAAAGGGGACTTTGGTGCCTTAGAAGGTGTCTATTTTTTGGGGGGGTTATACAGACCTCCAATCCCCAAAAGATCTGACTCCATGTGGTCTTAAAGGCGACATGTATTAATATCAAATGGGTTAATCAAAAAGGCCAACCCACTTTACAATAAAGGAACAGTGAAAAATAACATTGTGATGAACATCAACACAGAAATCACAGAGATATCACTATTTCAAATTGATAATTTAGTTTCAGAAATGTCAGATGCTCAAGAAAATGAACACAAATAATTAATATCAATAAATGAAATAGTAAGCAAACACAAAGAAAATGATATACTAGGTAATTAACATTAACTTCAATTTTGTTCACACTAACTGTATGAATTCAATAATTGCAGTGACATTTTTATTTTATTGTAGATCTTATCACATTGGTTATTAAATCTGATTAGCCAACAACTGTTACAAGAAAATCTGATAGAAAAAAATTCACAGACAAAATTTAACACTAATAGACAACTCGTAAGCATAACAATCATTAATGTATAATACTTATATAATAAATTAAACATTTATCACTTTTAGCTTTGAATTTAAATTTGTAGTTGCACTAATCAAATCGTGCTAACTCTATGGGAAGAATGTTTTCTAAAAGAAGGAGCAATAATTCTGAAATCAATAGATGAGAGACCAATAATAAGGGCATCAGCAATTCGCACGCATAAATATCAAGGTGATATCTCCCTTTGCCATTATATTTCTTATTAAATAATTTCTTTATCACTGATTTTTGCAGGAATCTTTGGGCTAGCAACAACGGCAAGAATAAAAATCAAATTGCAATCAGCAGATGACAACAAAATAGACGACAAAGAATGGTATAAATTATTTTTCAAGTATATTTTATTTACTTTGAATAATATTTCAATATATTCATTTAATTTCTACTTCTCATGCAGGAAAAAATTAAACAAACATGAACTCAAGGATAAAACATATGAGAGTAAAATAGAAAGCATAATTGCTCCAAAACACGAGTTGGTGATAATAGAATTATAGAAGAACTATTGAAAAATATAAAAAATGGAATTTCAAAGGTATGGTAATAAAACACAATCTTTTTTATATATCATACATAAAAGATTATTCAATCTTAACCTTCTTATGTGGAAAAATATTTATTAAATCAAAGTGACAGCACGTAGTATTGCAATAAAATACTAACACAGAGTGATAGTAAATTATTTTGTCCCAAATGTACATCTTATCATCTCGAAGTCATTGAGAGGTAATCAAAGTAGAAACATTTATCATATTTTTCTTGATCGTAAAGATAAGTAAAAGAATTAAAAATATATTTTATCGTATAGGTATTACTTGATATTGAAGCTAGCTGATGACACGACAAGTATATGGGTTATATTTTTCAATGAAGAAGCTGAAAAGGTTATAGGTGTCCTAGTAGACAAATTATAAAAAATAAAGGTATATCTTAAATAATAAAATATTATTTCAGGTATTTAATTTTGATATTTATTTTTTCCCTATAGAAAATTGAAGTTACAGAATTCAAAAGGATTATAGACAGATGCTTGACAAAGTAACTCACATTGACAATAAAAGCTACAAGCAGAGCAGGAAATATTTTTGGAGTAAATTACACGTGCATTGGAGTTCATAAAACAAAACCTCCAATAGAGAATGACTTGGATGATGAATTTTGTTAAACTAAAATAGATGTGGACCAAGGATTGGTAAAGACCAAGAGAAGAAAAATAGTTTTGGAAGATACTGAATAACAATCTCTATATAACTATGTTAAATGTTATTGAAGTTTAGTGACAGAGTAATGAATGGTTTATCTAGCATTGAAAAATGGAGACAGTTGTTAAGATAATTTTTAACTCAATATTTGTTCTCACCAAATCTTTCATTTCTTGGATTAATTGGAAAATAATCTGGATTGAAACCCATGGCACATATAAATGAACATTTCTTATCTAATTTGCTAAATGATTGAATGGTTATAAATAGGCAAAGGGACAGGATTCCTTGGATGAAAATGATATTAGTCATGGTGCAGAATACGGCAAGATGCTCCTCCAGACACATTAGTGGATTTACTATTATTCTTAGGTTGTCAATTTCTAAAATAGAAAATCGATCTATAACTTTTTGAGATGTAAGAAGCTAGGGTTATGAAGCCTCAAGAAATGGAACTACAATATGACTTGGAAATAAAGAAATGGATATTATGTTGTGGCGTTCTTATACATGTTCAACATTTGTTTGCAGCAAAAAAAAGGACTTGGTTCAAAGTAAAATGCGGCTTTGGGTGTATATCCCTGTGACAATCTCAATATGGCTAAGATGTTGAGTTAACTACAGTGCTGTGAGAGAGGAATGAATTGATGGGAACAGAGTGAATGAAATGCAAAAAAAGGTATTCTGAAATTAGCCTCAAGTTTGCAGAAATGAAGGCAAAAGGTAACTTGTTTTGATCAAGGAGTTAAACTTGTATTCGGTAACTATAGAAAACAGATCTGGTATAAGTGAGTAGTTGGGTTACTAGGAGAAACATTCCATTGATGCCATCATAGATTTGCCAAGCCGGCACGTGACATGTCTAGCTATAGTATATATTCTTTTTCCTTATGGATGTGTCATTTTTTGTCCTTCTTGAAGGAACAAAGTGCTGGATTGCAGAGTTGATATCTTTCAGTTATGTAAAATATCATATTTTTGGTGCTAAAATAATACCGGTTGCCGTGTATTGGGCTTTGTTGACAAGGGGAGAAGAGGGAAGAAAGTAACAAGGCAAATTAGTTTCTCCGGTCTATAAGGTTTTGTTTGGTTTATTATAACATGTTGTAATTTTTTAGTCTTAAATCTGGTGAAATCTTTAGATTTTAAAACTGCAAGTGCCTTGTTGGATGACTATAAAATGCTTGCGTGAGAAATCAAAAGCCTTGGATTTTGTTTCTGTAGCAATGTTAATAATTAGATAGTGGAAGTTCGTGTCAGCACACCCGTTAAACACTTCCTACTAATTTCTTTGAAGAGTTGCTGAATGATGAGTTACAAGCGCTTTCACATAGCTAGAAAGGTAAAGACTTATCACTATCATCAAAGAAGCCGGGTATGAGATAACGAAGGAGGATGTTTAATTAATTAACAAAAAATAATGTTAAGGTGAATGCTCTGGACATTGTTGCTCTATTCGAATTGTGAATTTCTTTAGTAATTTTTTTGCAAAGTAACTTTCTTCATGAAATTGTACTGGTTGATATCTGCTTGACTTAAATTAAGGTTTATCTTGACGTTACGTCTGTCCAGGAGTCGATATCAACCTAACTTCCAGTTTAAATCTTTAATAAGACAATCTGTTGTCAACTGTCTGGAGCACACATATGATACAATATTCATATATATTATCTCCTACATTTTGTTCGTTTCATTTGGTCAGTTATTTTTCTTGCCATCAATTAAAATGGCCAAAAGCGTTATTATAATTTTTTAAAAACGATCAAAGTAAACCCACGCGCGAAGCGCGTTCATTTGACTAGTTATACTGTAAAAGAAATAGATTAATGCTATAGCCTCTGATTATGAAGCGGATCCTCCATATGAATTGGATAGATTTTTGGATGTCGCATCCGCGATAGAAGCCATGTCAACGGGTCGAGCCAGACCCGGGTCAGATTATAGACTATTCAAATCCAAAATCAAAATCTTAAGATCTGAACTGGCCCAATTTGAAATAACTATGAGACTTCGGATTCGAGTCCGCTTTAGATCCAAAATCCATAATAATCCTCAACCCGAAACGTGGATCCTAAAATTTTCCAACCGTATTCACCTTCTCCAAGAGGAGGGGGCGGGGGTGAGTAGTGTTAGAAATATTTCCTACTCACATTGATAACGCTGAGGATGAAGTCGATAATCACGAGAGCACAAGGAAAACTCAAAGTGCAGGAAAAAACATCACAAAGAAGACACAAGATTTATGTGAAAAAAATTTAAAATCGGAGAAAAATTACGAGACAAATTTGTCCACTATGAAAGTCTTGGGAGAAGAGTACACTTGGTAGATTTATCATAACATTCTCCCTAAAAAAATTAAAGATGATAATAATCTCTCTCTCTCTCTCTCTGTGTCTTGGTACGTCAAAGAGAACATCTTACCACTCCCTTTTCTACTATTTTTCTTCTCCATAAAATAGTGTGCCAAGGTATTCCTCTTTTCATCTATTTCTTTCAAGAGAATACATCCACGTGACTTGCAAGTCACCCCTCTACAGCAGTCATTGTAACCTTTTGTTTCCCCAGAATGATATAATGATAACCTCGACCTCCACCCTTCACTATAAAGTCGTATCTTGTCTAACTTCTTCTCATTCTTGGTAGTTGCAGTTTCTCAAGCTATCTTCCATGAGAAACGCTCGATCCTAAGCAGACTTTCTCAATATTGAGCAAAATTGCTCGATCTGCAACCCAACTTCATGTCTTATGTCGAGCCAAAGGGCTGTGGTGGAAGCTCGTGCATGCAACGTCGAGCTATGCTCCCTACTCTCTTGGAAACTTGATGTGAAGCTCGGACATGTTAACCTACCATCACATGACGCGGCGACGACGTGAAAATGGATCGACGGCAACTCCAGATGACATGGACGGGAACGGATAACTTGCTACCTCACGTAGCTCGGCCTCATGTCGGACGGTCTCACATCGGGCGACACACTCACACTCACAAAGAGAATGAGGGAAGGGAAATGCAAGAGGGGAGGGCTCTCACACACAAAACAATCTTCATTCAATCTTATCATATCATACGTAACACCCTTAGCCCCCTATTTATAGGGAAGGCCATAATAATAATACCCTCACACTTACACTAATTGTGTTTATACCCTAGTCTAATAAAACAAAACTCACCCACCTAACTTTGACTTGTGGGTTTTAATCAAATAAAATACACAAAATACACACATGTCTTTTGACTAGTCTAATAAGACGAATACACACAAATACATATAAATACGTGTATCACTCAATACACACAAATATGCCGAGTCTTCAGGAAGTCGGATCTCCGAGCCATAAGCTCAGTGTAGTCGGGGCGGTGCGACGTCGGCTCCGAGTAGTGGATCCGGTAGTAGACCCGGTGTCCCCACCAACCCTCCCGGGGTGGCTAGAACTCGACTCCATCGAGTAAGGGGGGACACTGCTCTGGTAGTGATCCAGCAGATCTGGATTGAGGCGCTGGAGATCTTCCCGGCTGATCCAGGAATCATCAGAAGGTGGACGGTCCCGCCAGCAGACAAGGTAGCACTGGTACACCCGGCTCCGTGTAGTTATCACCTGCTCATCCAGTATCCTCTCAATGTGCTCACGCGGTGCTCTCGAGGCGGTGGGACGCACAGAGGTGAGCTCACTCTAAATGGGAGGAGAAGGCTCGAAATGGTCACTAGGAATCGCTGTGGGTTCCTTGTAGGCCACTAGGTATGTCACATTAAAAGTCGAGCCAATCTCATATTCGAGAGGTAAGTCCACAACATACACATTGGAGCCAATCTTCCGCAGAATTGGTAAGAGACCATCACTACGGACTTGTAACTTCTTAATGGCTCCCGAAAGGAGTCGTTCATGTCGAACCCGTACCATAACCATGTCACATTCTTAGAATTCATGGTGACGCCTATGTAAATCAGCCAATTTTTTATAAGTCTCATTACTGAGGTTGATTTGCTTACTAATCGACTCATATATACTCTTGACATGATGTGCAAACTCCTCAGCTGACTTGGACATTCTAGACTCGAGGGGAAGGGGAATGAGATCCACAGGTTTTATAGGTTTGTATCCATGCACGACCTCAAAGGGACTCATACCTATGGACCGATTGACCGAACTGTTGTATGCAAATTCGGCTCTAGACAAGAGAAGATCTCAAGTGCCAGAATGTTCCCCTACAAGACACCTCAAGAGATTCCCTAAACTCCTATTGATGACCTCTGTTTGCCCATTGGTTTGTGGGTGATAGGCAGTGGAGAATTTGAGTTTGGTGCCAACTATGTGCCAAATTATCTTCCAGAAGTAACTAGTGAACCGGACATCTCGGTCAGACACGATGGTTTGGGGGAGACCATGCAGTCGCACGACTTCATCAAAGAATAAGTGGTCTACTCTAGATGCATCAGATGTTTTGGTACATGCAATGAAGTGGGCCATCTTAGAGAATCTATCAACAACAACAAAGATGGAATCATGCTTGTGGGCAGTGCGAGGTAAACCAAGGATAAAATTCATACTCACATCAACCCATGGTCGATCAGGAACGGGGAGAGGAGTGTAGAGACCAGTGTTCTGTTTGACCTGTTTGGCCATTGTGCATGTCCTACACTAGGCTACAATCTTGACCACATCTTTCTTCAGGCCAGGCCAATAGAAATGCTCCTCCACAGAATGAATGGTCTCGTTGCGGCCAAAGTGACCAGCAAGACCTCCAGCATGCATTTCCCAAATCAGAAAATCCTGAACAGAAGTCCTCGGGACACAGAGTTACTGCCCTCGAAACAGAAAACCATCCTGGAGTAGATAGTCAGAAAATGCTATCGAGGATCCAACAGACAGAGTAGAATAGACAGGGCCAAAATCTTGACACTCTACATAGAGTTCCTTCATGCGGTGAAACCCGATGACCTCTACCCGAACAGTGGAAAGAAGGGAGACCCTTCGACTCAAGGCGTTGGCCACCTTATTCTCTTTTCAGCCTTATGTTTTAGGATAAATGTGAAAGACTGGAGGAATTCTATCCACTGACCTATTGAACATGTGTGCTACATGATTAAATCATTTTATGGTTTTGATGATGTCTGCCTCTGTAGTTGGTTTTGATGATGTCTGCCTCTTTAGTCATTAATGAAGTATACCTGCATTTGATAATGTTAATATTCATACATTTCAGGTCATCATATTCTCAATTCAACATATCAAGAATGGCTTGCAACGCTTAACCAATTGGCCGCACAGAAATCAAGATAGATCCAAAGGCGCCAAGATCACTCAAGATGCAAAGTGGAAAGGAAGTGCAACAAATCACTCAAGACTCAAGATGCAAGTGTAAAAGATCACTCAAGATACAAAGTGGAAGCTCAGCAAGATAGAAGCTCAACAAGATAAGCTATATGTCAAAGGTGAAAGCTCGTTGAGCTAAGTCAAAAGAAATGGAGTGAAGATGTCAAGGTGAAAGCTAAGGAAGAAGAACTCTTGTCATGTGATAAACCATTGGATGGTGAATGACTGGAATGAAGTTGGCACGATGAAAGGAACGCGTCTAAGAAAGGAAGCAAGCTTCTACAAGGTCCGAGCATTCATCCAAGATGATCAAGGTTCAAACACTTGGTTTACATGTTCCAAATCCAAGGTCAATGCACAAAGAAGTATAGCCAAGAGAATCCAAAGCTAAAGACTGCGTTGATACGTTCAAGACTATCAAGGGAGATGCCACGGACATGAATGGGCTGCAAAAGAAGTCAAGCGGCGGAGTTAGATCGGCTAACGGACCAACCCGGGGTGAACCCGGTTCTGCCCAGCTGGCGGTCGACCGCCAGCAAAGGGGCGGCCGACCGCCCCAGTCAGGGACCGCCCAGCTGTAGTTCTGGCAGCTGGCGGTCGACTGCTAGCCAGTGGCGGTCGACCGCTAGTCCCAGGGATTGCCCGTTTACAGGTTTCTCAGTGTAGGTCGACCGCCAAGAGCTGTAGGTCGACCGCCAGCCCCGAGCCAACCAAGTTTGACCTCGAAATCCACCTCGTGGCCAGCCCCTTTCCATGGTTTTGTTTAATCAAACCTCACCTAACTTCCCATGATTTGTGGATCTGGTCTGGAGGGCATCTATGGACCATCCAAAGTCTATAAAACACACACTTGTGAGGGTTAGAAACTCAAGTTGATGGAGTTGATGAAGTGAATCAAGGGAGGCCATTTCGAGAGCACTGTAGCACCTCCGTGAACAGTACTTCGGCTGGAGTTCTTCATCCTTCCAAGAGATTCAAGCCTAGATCTGAAGCTATCTCAATCTCCAAGGAAGCAAGAAGCATTCAAGGCTCTCAAAGGTGATCAAAGCTGCATCCATAAACCGCTTCATCAACTCAAGAGGATCAAGAGAAGATCAAAGCTACATCCAATATCCTCTCCATCAACTCAAGGTGATTCAAGCTCATATCTCAATCCAGCAACCTCCAAGGAAGAGTAGAAGAAAGCAAGGCTAACAAGGGAAATCAAAGGAGGCTGCAAGGGTGTGTTCAAAGAAGAGGAGTTCGAGTTACTGTTCACGTGAACAGTACTCCGTGAAGAACATCTTCATCCAATCCAAGGTATTCAAGCTCATATCAAAGAAATCATCTTCCAAGATCTGTGAAGAAGGAAGCAAGGATCAAGGTAGCATCTATTCATTTCTTCATCCAATCAAAGAGATCAAAGAGAGAAGATCAAGAGAGGAGATTGGAAGAACAGTTACTGTTCACATGAACAGTACTCCGTGAAGAACAATCATCCATTCAAGGGTGATTACAAGAAGATTGATTTGCAAGAAGAAGATATCCCTGCTGCTGATCAACAAAGCATATCGATACAAGGGCCAATTCCCTCTTACTCAATCTCTTGTTTTAATTCCTTCACATCTGTTTTACTTTCAATATTGTTAAACATTGAAGTTGTGATTCGTCCCTACCGGTGGTTAGTAGGAAGGCAATTGGAGGGTGTTCCAATTTGTGGTTGACATCCCTACCAGGTGGTTAGTAGGAAGGCAATCGGGAGTTCTCCGATCTGCGGTGTAGCCGTCCCTGCCGGCCTTGTGTGTAGGAAGACAGAAAGAGAGTTTTCTTTGTTCTGTGGTTTGGGGCGTGTCCCCGGGTCAAGCTGTGAGTCAGCAAGGAAGCCTCACCGAGTTTTGGTGAGGGGTGGACGTAGGTTGCGGGGTTGTAACTGAACCACCTTAAAAATCCCTGTGTTGTGGGTTGTTTATTGTGTGTGATTGATCTATATCTTCTAACCCCATTCGCAGGTTCGTGTGCTTCCACACTTGGTTATATTGCTCACACACATATGCACTTTGAGTGATCAACATGGCATACACACACACACACACACGGTTGTTGCAAGCTATTGCATGTTCATCTATGTGTTATGCTTTGTAATTCACTTAAAGAAGTGTGGATGTTTCATAGCTTGTAATTCAAGCCTTTTCATTTGAGCCACTCTACTTAATTTCGCTGTGCATTGTGCCTAAGTGATTCATTCACTTTATAAGAGTGGTTTAAGCTTCCGCTAGCTAAGAGTTTTTAAATAGGCCAAAGTTTCTGATAGGATCTATTCAACCCCCCCCCTTCTAGATCCGTTTACACCTCACGGGACCCAACACGACCATGCCTCGGGTTAAGCCCTTCTGAGAGCTAAGGAATTTTAGAGCCTCGTGGTCCGAATATAAGACAAACTCTTGAGGTAAGAGATAGTGTCTCCAGTGTTTGAGGGCTTGGACCATGGCATAGAACTCCTTATCATAGGTGGAGTAACGAAGCTTTGCATCAGAAAGCTTCTCACTGAACTAAGCCACGGGGTGGCTTTCCTGGCTAAGCACTCCTCTTATTCCTACGCCAGATGCATCACAGGATATCTCAAAGACTTTGGAAAAGTCTGGCAGGCGAAGGACAGGGGCTTTGGTCATGAGCTCCTTTATGGCACGAAAAGCTTGGGGGACGGCTTTAGTCCACTCAAAATTTTCCTTACAGATACAATCCGTAATGGGTGTCATAATGGTGCTAAAACCCTGAATGAAGCGTCTGTAGAAAGTGGTTATCCCATGGAAACTTCGAACGTCATGGACATTCTGGGGCTCTAGCCAGTCTACTATGGCTCGGACCTTGGATTGGTCCACAGACACTCCATGACTTGAAACCACAAATCCGAGAAAAGTGACCCGATCTGTCATGAATTCACATTTAGTAAGGTTGACAAACAAGGTTTCTCTCCTCAAAGTCTCACAAACTTCCCTCAAATAGTGGATGTGATCCTGAGGGTTGTGGCTATAGATGAGAATGTCATCAAAGTAGATGACAACAAAGCGACCAATGAGAGGATTGTTGAGTACGGACTGAATAGATCTAGAGGGGGGGTGAATAGATCTAGCCCCTTTTTCAATTTATAAACCAAAGATCGACTAGACCTTAAGCAAACAATGGGTTGAAAAGATAAAACTGATGACTACAGCGACAACAAGCAATAAGAAGAGCACACACCACAAGCAAAACCACAAGACAGGATTTTTTGGTGGTTCAATCTCTTCCTGAGACTTACGTCCACCCCTTGCTCAACTTGAGCAAGGTTTCACTAAATGAGAACACCTGATCTCAACCAATACACCGCTGATACACAGCTTCTTCCTACTGACACACAGCTTGTACCCGCTGCCTCACAGCTTGACACTTGATGTAATGAAAAGAACAAAAGAAGCAACAGGACTGAACAAGAGCGTTTGAATCAGAGAAAAGGAGTTCAGCCTGGGACTGCAGATAACAGGAATAGACTCCATGTGGAACTTCCAGACGATTTCCTTCAGCTGCGACGCTGCTGGAGTCTTGCTTGTCTTGAGTCAGTCTTTCTTCTGCAGCAATGAAGATGCCTTCGGTCTTGTGCAGTCTTTGTGATTTCTGAAGAGCCACTCCTTCTTTCCTCTTTCAGAGTATCTTCGTGGGTGTATCCTTTCTTTTGCTTCTACTCTGTGCTCCACACCCTGCCCTCTGTCATCTTTTCCTTTTGTACCAGTTCTTTTCAAAGCATAGGCTTTTCCCGCGCTGATTCGTAATTGAGCGCACATCTATTGGATTATCGGCTAGAAAATAGGGAGAAGATTTACCCGAAAGATTAGAATAAGTTTGACTGGTTCTTTCCAAGATTCTCTCCTTAAATCTAGTGCGGAATCTTATCATCTGAACCGCCCAACAACCTGCAGCAACAACCTGCAGGTTTCTCTCAACAGAAACTGAATTCGGTTAGAGTTCGGTTCTGGACGCTGCTTCGCCTGTGGTCGACCATGACCCTGTCGCTGGTCGACAAGAAGCAATGTCCAGATGACTGGTAGTTCAGGCTGATGCTCTGTCTGTTCCGTGGTCGACAACGACCTTCTCGCTGGTCGACAAGGGGTAAATGTCCAGACGATTGTTTATTCTGGCTGATGCTCGTGGTCGACAACGGGCAGGCCTTTGGTTGACCACCGAAGCTTGTACAGAGGAAAAGTAGCTGGAGCTGTGTCTTGTTGGATTCGTTGGTCGACACTAACCTCTTCACTGGTCGACAGGCAAAGTTTGAAAACTTCCTCTGATCTGTTGACTTCATTAGTACTTCAGTAAACCTGAAATAACTTGAACTATCAGATTGGCATTGAATTGGACACATCCATCATGTGAAGACGCAATCAATCAATCTTGCATGTGTTGTGTTATTAAAATGGATTAATCACACATATCCTTTGTCATCATCAAAACTAAAGGGATGCACAACATTCTCCCCCTTTTTGATGATGACAACCATGAGTCATTGTGACAAAACATGCAATTATTTCAGCCAGACAATTCATTTGATATGTTATTCAAAAACATCCTAGCATTAGTTACAAGGTGACTCAACACAGAGAAGGTAAGATGAAAATAACATAAACATAAGCAGACTTGGCATTAATTAGCACAATGACATTGACATGAGACTCTCTCTCCCCCTTTGTCAACAACAAAAAGAGGGGAAACCAAAAAAAATCACTCCGAACAGGATGTGAAAGGAGGTGATGGAGCAGAAGTTGATGGAACCGAAGGTGAAAAAGAGATGAACGACTAGGGTAGTGAAACAGCGCGATGATGAAAACGAAGGGACAAGATTAAATCAGCTGAATTAACTTTTGGGGGAATTGATTGAAGTGTACGCCATTTCCTGAATGAAGCATTTATTTAACCTATCCACTCTTAGCAGTGACCACCTTGTAAACAAGTAGAGTGGGCCTTGTGGTTCATTGAATTTGAAGGTATTGCACCAAAAAACTTGCGCCCCATATCTAATTTTCCTCCATATGACTTCTCAAACTTATAATAGAGTTCATGAGGCTGTTTTACTAACTGTGCTAGCTGAATAGTGTTTTCAACTTTTCTTTGCATGCCATGCCCTTGGTCAACCATTATCCTCTGCCTTTTAGTTTTTCCTTTTGGAATCATTGTGAAAGCTGTGGTCAGGTTTATCACATGCTTTTCTACACGAGGAGACACGCTTTTTACACGCCAGAAACCTCGGCTACTTAGCATGCCTAACCATTCCACTTTTAACTGGGACACACCTTTTATCCGTGAGGATATACGTTTATCAGACGCCAATATCCCCAGTTACTCAGTATGCCCAATCTCAATAATTTTTGATAGTAGCAGAGATAGATTGATTCTTCATGACACACATGCCTCTCACTTATTTTTCATCTATTTTTTCTTAAAATGGGAGGCAGTAGTTTCTCAGAGTCCAATCCATTGCTCTACCATGAAGACAGAGTTATGGCGTATTCCACGTGCATTCATGCTATATTTTTGGATTTATATTAACTGTTCAGCACGGGCACAGGTAGAGAAACCGACTTACTACTAAAAATCATAAGTCTTCAAAATCATGTGACAGAATCATAGTTATGGTTTGAATTTATTGAAGTAGTACAGTCCAAATCCTCATTACTACACTCAACCTCTACTCTTATTAAATACATTGGTGATTTTACTGGAAGATATGGTTAGATTATTCAATGTTTTATCAAGGAATGAGTTTACACTTTTTCTCCCCCTCAATTTGAGAATCCATGCTGAAATAAACAATAATGTTGGCCAGGATGAGATAGAAAGACACAGGGAATGGAAAGTATGGATGATGATGAATGAGTGAAGATGAATCTGAGCCCAAACAGTTTAAACAGACCAGAAGATTCCCTACCAGAACTAGTGTCAACCAGGAACCTGTCTAAAGTGGACATTTGCTTCCTTACAGATCCATTGTCGACCATGGAGCTGTCTCTGGTCGACATCTGCGTAGTCACAGAACCAAACAGTTTCCTATCTTGATGCCTTGGTCGACCACTGCCCTGTCGTTGGTCGACCACCAGAGCTAACCAGTAGCAGTGCCAGGAATTTGCAGAATGTTGCTTGAGTAACAGCCAACACTAGAGCTTCCAAACACAACCAGTACCAGAGATCTAACTGACATATCTAATTACAGAAATGACAGAAAGCCATAAACAGATCATATCAATATTTCAAGAATTTTCAGATGATATTCTGCATAACCCCAACTCCCTTCTTAAAGTGGAAAATCTGTCATTGTTAAGGGGTTTAGTGAAGATATCTGCCAATTGTTTTTCAGTTTCTACAAATTGAAGCATGAAATTTCCTTTGGATACCTCATCTCTCAGAAAATGATGACGGATCTGAATGGGGTTTTTAGACAAGTTAATAGCACTAGTGTTGTCACATAAAATGGGTGCACAACCAAGATCTACATTGTAGTCGTGGAGTTGATGTTTTATCCAAAGAACTTGTGTCCCACAACTCCCTACTGCGACATACTCAGCCTCAGCAGTGGAGAGTGCTACAGAGTGTTGCTTTTTAGAAGCCCATGAAATTAAACATCCACCTAAGAATTGACAATAACCACTAGTACTCTTCCTATCAATTTTGCAACCAGCATAATCAGCATCCGAATATGAAATCAGATCTAGTTTGCAATATGTCGGATACCACAAACCCAATTCTTGGGTGCCGGCAAGGTATCGAAAGATACGCTTGACAGCTCCTAAATGTGATTCCCTAGGACTAGACTGATATCTAGCACACATGCATACACTGAACTGAATATCTGGCCTTGATGCAGTTAAGTATAGTAGGGATCCGATCATACCTCTGTATTTCTTGGCATCTACCATGTTACCTTTTATATCGGCTTCCAAGGTTGCACTTGTACCCATGGGTGACTCGATTGGCTTGCAGCTTTCCATGCCAAATTTCTTCAACATTTCTTTTATGTACTTGGATTGATTTATGAAATATCCTTCTCTACATTGTGAGATCATGGGTCTTGGAAAATAATGTTTGATCAATTTTACCTCTTGTGTATCCCTTTTTAATGAGGAAGGAGCTCAACCTTTCGTACCAAGCCCGAGGAGCCTGCTTTAATCCATACAAAGCTTTATGCAATTTGAACACATGATTAGTAAGTTCATCATTTTCAAAACCAGGGGGTTGTTCCACATAGACCTCTTCTTTTATAATGCCATTTAGAAAAGCACTTTTTACATCCATTTGTTGTAATTTGATTCCATGAGATGCTGTAAAGGCTAACAATATCCTGATGGCTTCTAATCGAGCAACTGGAGCATATGATTCTTCAAAATCAACCCCAAATTCCTGGTTGTACCCTTTAGACACAAGCCGAGCCTTGTTTCTCATTACAACCCCTTCTTCATTCAACTTGTTTTTATATACCCATTTGGTTCCAATTACAGGTGAAATGTAGGTCTAGGGACAAGGCTCCACACCTGATTTCTTTCAAATTGATTTAGTTCTTCATGCATAGCATTTATCCATGATTCATCTTTTAAGGCTTCCTCTACAGATTTGGGCTCTATTTGGGACACAAGAGCAAGTTGATCCAGTTCATTAATGGCCTTAATTTGAGATCTAGTCTTCTAGGATCATGTATTCCACCAATAATGTTATCTAAGGGATGATCTCTAAGAAGTCTCAAGTTTTCAAGATTGTTACCTGAGATGATCTCTCCTTCGGTCTGATCATTAGAATTACTTTGGTTTGTTTCTTGATTATGTGCTTCTTCATTCTCCTTCGATTCTTCTTTGTCTTTCAGAAATTCTCCATCTTCTTCCTCCTTGCTGACCTGTTCATTTTTAATAAGATTATTAACTTCATCAAATGAGATATGAGGGGATTCTTCAACAATTTGATCTTTGGAGTTAAAAACCCTATAGGCTCTTGATCGGTCAGAATAGCCCAAGAATATTCCTGAGTCACTCTTTGGTTCAAACTTGTCCAAGACTCTTTTATCGTTGTTATGAATGAAACATCTTGCACCAAAGATTCTAAGATGAGCTAGAGATGGTTTCTTACCTTTGAGCATTTCATATGGAGTTTTTGCACTAGATGGTCTTACCATTGCCCGGTTTACAATGTAGCATGCTGTGTTGACAGCCTCAGCCCAAAACTTCCTTGGAAGATTAGCTTCAACCAACATGGTTCTAGCCATCTCGACAAGAGTGCGGTTCCTTCTCTCTACAACTCCATTTTGCTCCGGTGTCCTTGGTGAGGAGAATCTGTGGGTTATGCCCTTGTTTCTGCAGAATACATCAAAATCAGAATTTTCAAACTCCCCCCCATGGTCAGATATGATTGTACACACTTTGGACTTACCATCCTGCTTCATTCTTTTGTAAAATTCCTGAAATTCATGAAAGGCATCACTTTTATGTGATAAGAACATTACCCATGTAAATCTGAAAAATCATCCACTAGAACATAACCATATTTCTTACCACTCAGACTGGCAATTCTTGTTGGGCCAAAAAGGTCCATGTGTACAAGTTCTAGGGGTCTAGGTGACTGACTTTCAGTTCTACCTTTGAATGATTTTCTTGTTTGCTTTCCTTGGGTGCATGCTTTACATACTTTGACATTTTGAGCAAACGAAATTTCAGGCAAACCAAGAACCATTTTATTTTTCACAAGTTTGTGCAGCACCCTATAGCTAACATGCCCTAGCCTTCGATGCCACAACCAGGTTAAGTCCTCCTTCTTGGCGGTTAGGCACAAGTTGGAGTGGGCTGGATCATCCAAGTCTATCATGTAGACATTGTTCACTCTCTTGCCCATAAACTTGGCTGTATCTGAATTTGGTTCGACAATCTTGCAGATCTTGGAGTCGAATATCACTTTATGGCCTTTGTCGCACAGTTGACTAATGCTCAATAAATTGTATTCCAGTCCATCCACCAGCAATACATTTTCAATACAGTTTGAAGGTTCCTTACCTATCTTACCTATCCCAATGATCTTTCCTTTGTTATTTCCCCCAAACGTCACATATCCTCCATCCTTTGAGCTCAGCTGGGAGAACTTGGTCTTATCTCCCGTCATGTGTCTTGAGCAACCACTATCTAAGTACCACTTGTTGTGCATGGCTGCCAGACATTCCTCCATGATAAATTACACAGAAACTTTTGGACCCCAATGGTACCTGGGTCCAAGATAGCTTGTGAAATCATGAAAGTGCTGTAATAACATTTTGGGAACCCACATTTTGTTAGAGCAGTTTATTTTTTCATTTCTTAACTTGTTCAGGTTGTGTTCCTTTTGATTTAATGTTCCTCTATTTTGAGTCCATTTTCTTAAATTCCAATTTCCATTCTGTTTCAGCTGAGAGAAGTTGTGGGTTCTGTTTGTGTGTCTGGTCGACATCTGGTATGTCTGTGGTCGACCAGGGTTTCTCCAGAAGCCAGCACCTGTTCTGGCAGATCCTCTGGTCGACATAGGAGGAGTCTGTTGTCGACCAGCCTGTTTCCAGACACCTTGTTTTACAGGTTTGGGTTTATTAACATAATTTAATGCTTTGTTTGTCTGGTTACTTCTGTGAATTTGAACTTCTCGTCTGATATGACTGTTGTTTTTAAACTGATGTGGATTATCCATTTTCCCTTTAGAATTCCTCTCTTCCAAGGTGACATTAATCTGTTTAGAGGAGCTTTCAGCTATATCCTTTTGTTTGTTTTGATATAAGTTTATCAAGGGGCCTTTTCCTTTAGAGTCAGCTATTTTATTTAAAGTTTTTATTTGGAATTCCTTTTTAGTTGCTGGGTTGTACCCTAACCCCTCTTTCTGAAAGTTTACTTTTATTCCCAACACCGCGTTCAAGTTTTCTTCACCCTTAGTCATTTTTTCCAACGTTTCCTGTTTATTTTTCAGTTCACTTTGGATTCTTTCTATTTCTTTCAGAAGTTGACTGTTTTCTTCCTTGAGTGAGTTGTTTCTTTCTTGAGTTAGCTTAGTTTCCTGTTCATATTCTTGAGTCTTTAATTTTAACTCGTCAATTGTGTTTTTCAGTACTTCATTTTCTTCTAATATCCCTTTGACGTTTTCTTCATCTATCTCGCGTTGATTCAATTTATTTTGCAAGGTGGTGATCTCCAATTCTAGTTCAGTTCTATTGGCAATTGAGTTGCTGTCATTATTGAACTGATTAACCTTCTTCTTCAAACTTTTATTTTCCTTTCTTATTCTTTCATATGTATCAAGTAAATCTGAATAGGCTTCTTCCCAATCTGAGCTAGAAAAGTCTTGACAAGGGGAGGTTACCTCAAAATCGTTGCTGTCTCCTTTGGCCATTAGACATGTGTTTCCTTCTTCTTCCTCGGAAGTTGTTTCCTCTTCGCTGCTTTCCTCCTCCTCGCTCCATGTGCTTATCATTGCCTTTGGTTTCTTGCCTTTCCACTTGAAGCTTGATTTCTTAGGAGCCTCTGGACATTCAGCCTTCATGTGTCCTGGTTTCCTGCAGTTGTAGCAAACAAGCTTGTTAGATGAAGCTTTTTTTTTGTCATACTTAAACTGGGATGATTTCCTTACCGTGCCCTTAGGATTTTTAAATCCCTTACCTTCCTTCCGCAGGAACCTTCTGAACTTTCTTGTTAGCATGGCTAGCTCGCCAGTTTCCTCACCTGTGCTAGATGAGTTATCAGTGTCAGATAATTCAGAGGTGCCTATTTTAGTCTTCAGGGCGAGCTGCTTCTTTTTCTTGCCCTCGTCTTCCTTTCCTTTTAGATTGACTTCATAGGCCATTAGGGAACCTACTAGTTCATCCACAGTCATAGTAGTGAGGTTCTTTGAGTCCTCAATGACTGTGGCCTTGGTATGCCACATAGGAGTGAGGGACCTTAAAATTTTTCTCACTACCTCTTGCTCCTTGTAGGTTTTCCCTAGACTCTTTAAGCTATTTGTTAGTTGCACTAGTCTAGCATACATATCAGAAATGTTTTCATCAGTTTTCATTCTAAACATTTCATATTCTGAGACTAACATATTTGCTTTTGACTCCCTTACCTCTGACGTACCTTCATAGATGATTCCGAGTCGATCCCACATCTCCTTGGCTGTTGCACATTGTGAGACTCTTGAGAACTCCGTGGGATGAAGTGCGCATTGCATTACGTTCATAGCTCCCCAGTTGATGGTTGATTTTCTGACCTGTTCTCTGGTCCAGGTATCCTCGTCTTCGGGCAGCTCATAGGGTCCGCGGCTCACTACTCTCCACATCTCATGATCTTGTGCTCTCAAGAACACCTGCATACGATTTTTCCAGTATGAGTAATCATTTCCATCAAAGTATGGTGGTCTAGTCACTGAGTGTCCCTCAGCCATTAGACTTCTAGAGTTCAGTCCGCTAGGTCTCTCCTGGTTGTTAGACCACATTTTCGGAGAGTCTAGCTCTGATACCACGTGTTGAGTACGGACTGAATAGATCTAGAGGGGGGGTGAATAGATCTAGCCCCTTTTTCAATTTATAAACCAAAGATCGACTAGACCTTAAGCAAACAATGGGTTGCAAAGATAAAACTGATGACTACAGCGACAACAAGCAATAAGAAGAGCACACACCACAAGCAAAACCACAAGACAGGATTTTTAGGTGGTTCAGTCTCTTCCTGAGACTTACGTCCACCCCTTGCTCAACTTGAGCAAGGCTTCACTAAATGAGAACACCTGATCTCAACCAATACACCGCTGATACACAGCTTCTTCCTGCTGACACACAGCTTGTACCCGCTGCCTCACAGCTTGACACTTGATGTAATGAAAAGAACAAAAGAAGCAACAGGACTGAACAAGAGCGTTTGAATCAGAGAAAAGGAGTTCAGCCTGGGACTGCAGATAACAGGAATAGACTCCCTGTGGAACTTCCAGACGATTGCCTTCAGCTGCGACGCTGCTGGAGTCTTGCTTGTCTTGAGTCAGTCTTCCTTCTGCAGCAATGAAGATGCCTTCGGTCTTGTGCAGTCTTTGTGATTTCTGAAGAGCCACTCCTTCTTTCCTCTTTCAGAGTATCTTCGTGGGTGTATCCTTTCTTTTGCTTCTACTCTGTGCTCCACACCCTGCCCTCTGTCATCTTTTCCTTTTGTACCAGTTCTTTTCAAAGCATAGGCTTTTCCCGCGCTGATTCGTAATTGAGCGCACATCTATTGGATTATCGGCTAGAAAATAGGGAGAAGATTTACCCGAAAGATTAGAATAAGTTTGACTGGTTCTTTCCAAGATTCTCTCCTTAAATCCAGTGCGGAATCTTATCATCTGAACCGCCCAACAACCTGCAGCAATAACCTGCAGGTTTCTCTCAACAAAAACTGAATTCGGTTAGAGTTCGGTTCTGGACGCTGCTTCGCCTGTGGTCGACCATGACCCTGTCGCTGGTCGACAAGAAGCAATGTCCAGATGACTGGTAGTTCAGGCTGATGCTCTGTCTGTTCCGTGGTCGACAACGACCTTCTCGCTGGTCGACAAGGGGTAAATGTCCAGACGATTGTTTATTCTGGCTGATGCTCGTGGTCGACAACGGGCAGGCCTTTGGTTGACCACCGAAGCTTGTACAGAGGAAAAGTAGCTGGAGCTGTGTCTTGTTGGATTCGTTGGTCGACACTAACCTCTTCACTGGTCGACAGGCAAAGTTTGAAAACTTCCTCTGATCTGTTGACTTCATTAGTACTTCAGTAAACCTGAAATAACTGGAACTATCAGATTGGCATTGAATTGGACACATCCATCATGTGAAGACGCAATCAATCAATCTTGCATGTGTTGTGCTATTAAAATGGATTAATCACACATATCCTTTGTCATCATCAAAACTAAAGGGATGCACAACAAGGATGAAGTGCTTCTGTCATAAGCCTCATGAAAGTGCTGGGTGCGTTGGATAGCCCAAACTGCATGACAAGCCACTCATACAGACCTTCTTTTGTTTTGAAGATTATCTTCCACTCATCACCTAGTCAAATCCAGACCTGGTGGTAGCCATTTTCAAGTCAATCTTGAAAAAGATGGTGGCTCCACTCATTATGTCAAGCATATCATCAAGATGAGGAATAGAAAACATATACTTGACAGTGATCTTATTGATGGCACGGCTGTCAACACACATCTGCCAAGT
Organism: Amorphophallus konjac; assembly: GCA_022559845.1. Taxonomy (NCBI): domain Eukaryota; kingdom Viridiplantae; phylum Streptophyta; class Magnoliopsida; order Alismatales; family Araceae; genus Amorphophallus; species Amorphophallus konjac. The sequence continues at coordinate 321,214,699 of CM040119.1, read as the reverse complement.
GCCATCCTTCTTGGGTGTGAGCAAGGCAGGGACAGCACACGGAATCTTGCTCACCCTGAGGAAACCCTTTTGGATAAGGTCCTCAACAATCCTTTGGAGCTCAGCACGCTCCTTTGGGTTCAATCAGTAATGGGGAAGGTTGGGTAGGGTGGAGCCAGGGACAAGATCAATGGCGTGTTGTACATCACGCATGGGAGGGAGTTGTGAGGGTAAGTCCTCAGGGAAGATATCCGAGAAGTCCTGTAGGATTGCCTAAACTTCAGGAGGGACAGAGACTCGGGACTCCTCGGGGGTGATGGTGACAATAACAGCCCAGACTTGGGCACCCTCAGCAACCTCTCTATTCAGTTCACGGACACCTATGAAGTTAAGGCGCCTAATCGGGTCATGGTCAACCTTAGGGGCCTTAGGGATGGATATCAAAGGTGTAAGAGAGGAGGGAATGAGAAGTTTCCCTTTGGTGGGGGTTGGGGCATTCTCTTGAATTTTGGGGGATGCTATGGGTGTGGAGGTAGGACTCTTTCCCGTGACAACCTTTGGGGGTGTCGGGTACAACTGAATCCTCTTCCCATTGTGGGAGAAGGACCACTGATTGGACCGACGGAATGTAGTAAGGTCTACATCATAGATCCATGACCATCCTAGGATGATGCTCCCGACCTTCATAGGCACTACATCGCATAGGATTTATCCATGGTAGAACTGGAACTGGATGGGAATGACACATGTAGTGGTGACTAAGATTGAAGTGTCATCGACCCAAGCCACATTGTATGGTTTAGGATGAGGATGTGTAGGTAGACCTAGACAGGAGATAAAGTATGAAGAGAATGTATTGATACAGCTTCTGTTGTCAAAGATCACCTTGCAGGGTTGAGAGTTAACTATGATGTAGGTTTGGAAGATGGAGTTCGACGCCAGTCATCCTCTTGTGGGCGTGTGAGGATGCAGCAAACTACACCCAACCATCCATGGCTAGAACTCTTAGCAATATCTCCCACTTGCACGTACTCGACATGCGTGCTGTCAAACCTAGCATCTAATTCCTCAAACTGGGCAATGAGATCAGGGTCAGGCTCATATCTCTCAAGGGGTTCTTCTTCTTGAGGTGGAAGCTCCACAGGTTGGGGGTCGGTGATGACTAAGGCTCGGGTGGGGTAGTTGGAGGCAATATGCCCTAGGTTATGGCACCTAAAGTAACGAACTCCCGAGACAGGGACTGGTTGGGAGGTGCTAGGGATGACTCTCTTTCCTTTGTCATCTCTCCTATCAGTTAGCGGTGTGTACTCCAGCCTGGGCACAGCAGCTGTGACGACTCGAGAATTCTGTTACCTGGAAGGCCCGATAACCTGAGACTCGAACTGCCGCCCATGAGCCGGGAGGGCTTGGAAGGGCTAAAAAGGAGTGTGGAGGTACCAAGAAATAGAAAATAAAACATGACAATTCAACAATTAACAGAAATAAATAAACGACTACAACAGAGTCCAGTCCAACAGAAAGTACAGTCTAAGGCAGAGAACATACCCAACACCGAGTGAACACTTGGCCCGGCGAGCTGGCAACTAAGAACCTCCGCACAGCACCTTCGAACCTCGAGGCAGAACCGCCGCACTTGAGAAGTAGAGGTGAGCCTCCTGTCACTGGCCCAGTAGGGATCTCGCGGAACCCCAACTGAGAGACAACGGCGACACGGAAAGCAGTAACTATGGTGGCCGGCAAAACCTCGCCTCTACAGCTACTCCTACTGCACCAAAGAAAACACGACCCAGTCTCCCATCGGGGGACAACCAAGTCACGCACCCGACATCCCGATTCCACAATCGGGGACCACCAGACACGAACTGCCCTAGCCACGCTACTAGGAAAATGCCACGATACCTCCGTAGCGGAGGCCTGCCCTCACAAGGGCCCAAGCCGAAACCGCACACGAAGTCCCATCTCGCAGACGGAAACAGAAACCCGGGACACGACAACTCACGTCACGTGACGGGAGCACTGCCCACCAGAAGAACGACCGGATGCGTCCCATGACATCTTACACCGCGTCACAAGTGTCTAGCTACAACGCCCCAGGCGGAGACTCAGACACACTAAGTAACCAGTACCACAGAACAAGGACTAGTTGGGGTCGCGCCTGCCGGCGCCGTCCGACACCCCCAACCTCGTGTGCACACTCAGACCATACGCCCTAGGCCTGTCCTCTAGCTGGTAATTCCCCCTAAGCCCGGACTCGGCTGTACGTGGGGGCCCTACGGTAACCAGCCTACTCACCGTCTCTCTCGGGTCAGCCACTCCACCACTCCCGAGTGGGTCAGCACCGCGTGCCGTAAGAAGGCTACGACTAGTGGACATGTCACAGAACGTGGACACAAAAAATCACACACGCACCCATCGTGAGTAACGCGAAGTAACAGGTGGCTCAAAGCCACCCGACTCTGGATAGCCCATTAGACCTACTAAACCCAACGGCCTTTGAGTCACAAGACGCGGGGTCAAGACCGTTGCGCACGACAGCACTGAACCGTCAATCTGGCCTAATCCCTAGGTCCAAAACAACGATGGGAAGACTCACGAGGTAGCTCACGACTGCCGAAACCCATCCCTCGAAAAGGGATACTAAGAAACCTCCAGCCCCAGGCTGGGAGACTGGACTCACCGTCCGAGGCCACACGCTTGGCCCACTCGGAAGCCACCTTCCATAGAAACAATGACGTGCGGGGAAACCTCACCACACTCACACCGATACACGGTGACTCGATCTAGCAAGAACACGGGAGCCCGAAACACATGGGGTCACCTGGACCCACCAAACCCATGGGCATGCTTATCGAGATAACATGGTACCTCTAGACACCCCAAAAATACGGCCACAAAACCCACGGGGTGTACGCAACACTCACGAGGCCAAAGGTCGACCATTGGGTCACAACCGGGTCGACCGGAGACCAACACAACACAATCAGAATGCTAGAAGGTCACCCAGACCTTTAAACCAATGGGAACACTAATCGAGGTAAACGGAACCTCCGGACACCCAAAGACACGGTTATGGAACTCCACGGGGTGTCAGGGACACACATGGCCCAAGGGGAGAACGATCAGCCGTAGACTGCCCGCCCTGGGCAGCCCGGCAGGCCACCCCAAGAACGCATTACACATGCATAGCGCGTTCAGGCAGAACACGCTATACATACCTAGCGCGTTCAACAAGATCGCGTTATACTTCTATAGCGCATTCAGAACAGAACGCGCTATAGGCCTATAGCGCGACAACGCAGAACGCGCTACTCACCCCTAGCATGACAAAAACCACCTTATTGTTCATCTTCCTCGATGAACATGCCATATCGGGGCGATGCGACCTTCAAGAACGCGCTACCTGAGACTAGCGCGTTCTCAGTCCGAAAGCGGAAGAACGGGAAAATGACAGGAAATCCATTCCACGCCCCATCCACCCCCAGGTGAAGGGGAAACAAAGGGGAAAACATTCCCCAACCTCTCTAGCACCGAGAAGACCCATTCAAACCCCAAAAACACGATTAAAACACAAGATTTGGCTCACACCCAAAGACATGCATTTTCCCCAAATCTCTCAAATAAGCCCGCTCGGATCACCACGGCCTACAAAACTCGTGAGATATGAAGTACACGGGTTGAGGGTCCATTTCCCTACCTCCACCGAAGAAACGACGCGTCGTGGACGCCGATCCACGAAGAAAATGCCGTGAAACCCCGCCAGTGCCTCACGCACGCGAACTGGCTTCACCGCGCCCCCGTCCCCCGATCCTCGATCCATCCTCGCCGTCCTCCCCACCCGCGTCGCCCCGCCTCACCCCCGCTTGGGTCCGTCGGCCGTCGGAGAGGAGAGAGTGAGAAATGAGAAGAGAGAGGGGTGGGAGGGTTTATATAGGAAAAACCCAAAAATTCTGAGAAATTCCAAAAATTAGGAAAAATTACCTCTGCGATCCTCGGAAAACGCACAACGCATTGGTCCCATCCTGGAGTCGGAGAACGTAACGGTTCACCCTGCACGGTGTTCCGAAGGTCTGACAGATAAAAACACGTGTAAAACCCAAAACGCGTCCCGGGACCCACAACGGTGCTCTGAAAATTCCAAAAAATTACCGAGGTGCTCCTCACCACGCCACGGACCCAAGGAAATTCACAGGCACACCACCAATGAGTCCGACAATCCGGTATAAAAAGTTCGAAGCTCACTCGGACAAGATCCGCAACCTGTGAAAAGACGATCCGAAACCCATGGATCCTGATCCGATGAATATCCGAAAAACCCGGGGCATTACAGCCCTCCCTCCTTAAAGAAATTTCATCCTCGAAATTCAGGACTGGCACCAAGTCACAGGGGAAGAATGCCTCCACCAACTGACAACGATGTCAGAGCCCCAGCACAGAAAACCTCGATACTCGCAAAAACCATGATCCTGAGGGACGCTGCCAGACATTGATCACGGATAATGCCTCGCTCACAACCCAAGACACATCGATCATCAGAGCAGGCATATGAAAAAGATTACAAGTCTGGCGTCACCTCAGACAACACGAACCCAACCACAGCACCGCTGACACCATTACGCTCACCGAGAAAACACACTCCTCGCCACAAGGACTGGACCACCGGTCAACGCCCATGCTCGGCGTACCAACCAAACGCCAGCTCCACAACCCACTGACCGATCGCACGCCCTGCACCGGGGACAACCATCACTGAGCTTCCACCAGCTCACACCTAGCAAGCCAAACACCAACAACAGCATCGGACCAGCTCTATCAGAACTTAAACTTCGACAAAACCCAGGTCCCATCCAGAAAGCACATCACAGAAACGGCCACCAAAGCCCTCACTTGCACACGGCTCTCTCTATTCTCGAGCCCCTACAACCAACATCTTCTGTCTGTGAAAGACCATCCACTGGTCAACAGACATTCCTTAACGGGAAACCTCCGTCGGCCCATCAGGCACGATCTGACTCACTGTAGGCCATCCGCTGACTCACACACAGACCAACACTACGACCGATCTCGAACCTCATGCCAACTCTACCCTCTCATGGGAGCATGGTGAAACCACATGACAATATCTCCCCTCGGTCCTCACGTCACTCGACTCAGACTTATGGGGAATCCTCCCTTGCTGGTCGCAGACCAGGGATCACCATCCCACGTCAACGTCTCTTCACGGTCCTTGCACAGGCATCATCGATCGCCCTATCTCATCAAATCCTATCTCATCAAAACCTACATCTTAATTAATCCAAGAGGACGTCCGCCAATCCCGACTCCCGCTCTTATCACTGAGCCACGGGACACACAACCACTTACAATCCACGATACACTTCTCCAGAACATGATCTCACTCGCGAACGCAACCTCCAACACACGAACAGGGCACTCACGGGGCCACCTCGCCAGCATATTTCCCCAACTCTCCACTTGCCAGTGTCATGAACGATAATATCTCGAGCAACGGCACGGCAACAACACGTCTCACGCCGTCGGAGACAATGCACATCGATGAACCAATCCTCCGCTGCTCCACACTTCCTCAGAAATCCACCCGTAGCAACCATTGCTACGATCCGCGCACTCTGATCCACACGCACAGCCACCACATCGACAACTCGGGATCCACCAACTCGACAACCATATGCAACCCCGCAGACTCCGATCCTTCGCATCGAGAACCAAAACACCAACCACAAATTCTCGCGAACACTGCCCAGCCGGCCCTCGTCCTTCCAGAACAGCGCCAACACCCTTACACATCACGGAACGGGCAACGCTTCTCATAGGCAACCACCTTGCCAAAAACACGGAACACATCTCACATGGATTTCATGGCACACAAAGGCCAACCAATCCGGACGCACAATGCAAGACGACGAACCTTAGCCAAATATGATCTCCCCCAACCAAGGGAAAAATTCAATACACTTCCGACTAATGGAAGGAAAAACTCCACGCTCAACCTGACCTCGAACCCTACACATACTGGGAACATCACCTTCCAGCACCAAGAAAATCATCACCTCCGTCGGGTCAGCACCTCCGATACACTCGGCGAGTGTCACGTCAGACCATGACCACAACATCTCTCGATGCACCACCGCTGTAATTCCCCGAATAGCAACACGCCACACCAAGAGCTGCAACACGAGCCATAACCGGCAATCGCCAACGCTCATCCTCGAGTCCCGAAACTCACCGCAGAACCTTCACAACTCAAGCCAAATCCAAGATGAACACAACCCATTCGCACACAGGAGCGTAGGAGCAAGAACTTACTAGGACACCTTATGGACACCGGAAATTGCACATTCAAATGTCATGCTCGGCCCAGCATCAACAACGGTCCCGAGTGAAGAAACCCCGAAGAAATCAATCACAAAAGGCCCCATATCCGACGGGGCCTCGAAGAAAATCAAGTGGGCCGCAACTCGTGCTCATAATGGGCTCAAAATCGCCCACTTAACCCTGCAGCAGCCTTCACCGGCACGGCCCCTTTTGGGCGCTCGCCGGCACGCCCGAAGGGCCATCAGCGGCACGCCCCAAAGGGCCTTCAGTGGCACGCCCCAAAGGGCCTTCAGCGGCACGCCCCAAAGGGCCTTCAGCGGCACGGCCCCGATGGCCTTCAACGGCACACCCCATGGGGGGCCTTCAATGGCACACCCCTGGGGGGGGTCTTCAGCGGCACAGCCTCCAGAGGCTTCAGCGGCAAGCCTTTTCGGCTCTCCATCGGCACGCCCATTTGAAGCCCTCCAGCGGCACGCTTGCTGAGCCCGCCAGCGGCACAGCGTGAAGTTTTTCAACGGCAAGACGACGTGCAGCCCATGCCCTACGCTTCCTTGGCGCGCAGTGAGCCGTCTGAGGTGGCAACCGTCCATTGGGCCACGTGAGCAACCCCCTGACGACCCAGGACGGGGCAACTCAAATGCCATCATCACAAGGCCACTTCCCGCCTTCAACGGCCGGGCTGGAGGGCTTCGGCTGTTGGAGGTATAAAAGACCCTCCGCTTCAACAGAGAAAAGGGGAGAAGGAGAGGCTCAGACGGCAGGAGACATACACAAAGAAGAGGCAGAGGAAGAGAAGCGAAGAGAAGAAGAGGCATCCCGGCGTGAGCTCCCTCCGGCGATCACCGGGAAGAAGCAAGAGTAAGAGAGAGAGAGAGAGCTCGATGTAATGGGAGAGAGAGTTAGGGGCTTTCCTTTGTAGCCGGTTCCTCCCCCCTCCTGTGCTGTTTTTTCTTTCATTTCTTTTTGTCCACAGCCTTGTCGTGGGCACTTTCTTTTGTAATGTATGAGTAGGGCTCCGGCCCCTTTTGCTCCCCATGAATGAGAGCCACCCTTCTTGGGTTTCTTCTGTGATTTCCGTTGATTTTTGCTCCGGTATTTGCAGCGTATGATGTGTTCATCCGTCCCTTCCTTCTCCGGCGTTTTGGAAGCCCCGTAGCAACGTGACTCTCCCTCCGTGAGCTTTGGCCCCCATGGGCTCTTCATCACCCCCTTGCCGTGGCCACTCGTCGTGCCCATCGACTTAAGGAGAGGGGGAGACCCTCGCCCTCTCCCCGAACGCCCAGTTATCAGTGACCTTTCCTTGGCCTCATGCTTCCCTTTACTCCCTAACTAGCCTGTAAGCCCGGACACTTGGCTCCCCCTGCCATTTCCTCAGCGCTACACCTGCTCGACCTTTGACCGGTACGCCCAGATTGGCCCTCAGCGGCACACCCAGTTCTAGCCCTCAGCGGCACGCACACCCATTGGCCTTTAGCGGCACACCCCATTCTGGTCCTCAGCGGGACACACATTGACATCCCTGGCCGGCACACCCCTTGGCAGGTACGCCCCCCTTCTTGGTTTGCCTTCAGCGGTACACTCCCCTGTTCAGCCCTTAGCGGCACACTCTCCAGTCCCCTAAGCGGCCTTCAGTCCGCTGCTCCCCTTCGCGTTTTCTGAGGCTCTATAAAGGTGTTGCTTCTCCGGGGGCCCACCTCCAGTTGTCGGGTTCCGCCACTCCATGTGGGCGCGTTCCCTTTATCTCCCTTACGCCCCTGGTCAAGGGGAGATGCTGCCGAATTTTTGTGAGAAACTAATAAACGATTAAAAGAGACAAAAGGAGGTAACAAACGAGCAGGATAATTAATGAAACCTTCCAACTCATCAAACCACTGCCGGCATCATAACGAGAATTGAACCGAACTAATCAACTACCCGGCAGCCCGAACGTCCGACCCGCAAGAAAAGAGACCGAACCGAACAAAACGGAACAAGGGAAGAATTTTATATAAAACTACACAAAAATTAAGACAAGAAGAAAAGAAAAGCCTTAAAACCAATAATTGAAAACTGATCGAGCCTCCACCATTACGCCCCATTGGCCTTCAGCGGTACGCCCCATTGGCCTTCAGCGGCACGCCCTCATTGGCCTTCAGCGGCACGCTCCCTTGGCCTTCAACGGTACACCCCTTTCAACCCTCAGCGGTACGCCCCTTGAACCTTCAGCGGTACACTCCCTTGAGCCCCAGCGATACGCTCTTTTGGCCTCCAGCGGTACGCCCCTTTCAACCCTCAGCGGCACGCTCCCCGTCAACCTTCAGCGGTACGCCACTCCTTCCCTTCGCCGGTACACCCCCAGCCAGTGTATAGACTTCGCACCCCAATGTATAGACTTATCCAGTGTATAGACTTGAGCCAACCAACGTACAGACTTCATGATAGCCGGTGTATAGACTTGGGCAGTGTATAGACTTCACACCCCAACGTATAGACTTATCCAGTGTACAGACTTTGGCCGGCCAACGTATAGACTTCATATCTCAACGTACAGACTTTATGCTGGGCGATGTATAGACTTTGAGCAGCCAGTGTATAGACTTGAGCCAGCCAACGTACAGACTTCATGATAGCCAGTGTATAGACTTGGGCGGTGTATAGACTTCACACTCCATATATCCAGTGTATAGACTTGAGCCAGCCAACGTACAGACTTCATGATAGCCAGTGTATAGACTTGGGCGGTGTATAGACTTCACACTCCAATGTATAGACTTATCCAGTGTATAGACTTTGAGCAGCCAGCGTATAGACTTCGAGCCCGGGGAACGTACAGACTTTATACCACCCCTATGGCCTTCAGCGGCACACCCCAAGTAGCCTTCAACGGTACACCCCTTTCCAGTCCCCAGCGGTACGCCCCTTCAACCCCCAGCGGCACACTCTTGCCCTCAGCGGTACACCATGTTTCCTTCGCCGGCACACTATATATATATGCATATATATGGCCCGATAAGGGCATCCAACGCTATCAAATAAATTAACAGAAATTACGCCAATTAAAAGGACTCAGAAGGCACAGCGTTAATAATGATTCAAGGGCATAAATAAACAACAAACATCAAATCAGAGATCAGAACATATAACCAAGAAAACCCCAAATAAAAGATGTTAGGGCCCACACCGCAGACCCCCATCTCTCCCCGCGACCCGGGGCAAAAGGAATAATAATGCCGCCCTCTCAGGCCGGGCTCGGACCTCGGGAGTCATCCCAACATGTTCCGGTCCCGACCTGGCCTCGGGCCGACATCTTGATCAGATCGGGTTCGCTCCTCGCTCCGGACGCCCTCCGAGTCATCATTAAAATTGCCGGGTGTTCGGCAGACACTTGAACGGATTTGTCCCGGCTTTTCCCGTCACGTTTCTATCACGGACCCGTCTCCGAATATAAAAAGGTCCACGAGTGGCCGACATGGCCAGTGGCTTACATCCTAATGCGTACTTTGGTGTGATTTTCTCCTGCCTCTTTCTTGCATAATTAGTATTATTCTTTTCGACCGCGGGGCCCCTAATTTCGGCAATTAATCAAGGGTTTTCCCTCGTATGGAGGATGTAAATGACGTCGTGACCTTTACGGCGCGGCGGGATTCGGTCCCGACACGAACCACACAATTGTCTGACGAGGTCAGATCGAGCGCACCATGGGCTCTTCGGAGCCCGAATAAATTGTCACCTCGGTGACTGGCACGCCCACGCACCTAATAAACCAACCGACGATTAAGCCCACCCGCCGAATAAAAAGTGCGTCCACAACTCTGGCACGCCCGGTGGGACCGATCCGCCCTTCATCTCTTTGTCGAAATTAGGGGCCCCGCTGCCCCCTTCTTGTAATACTAATTGTGCTACTTTCTTAAATGCAGGAAGAGAGAGAGGCATCATGGAACCGACAATGGCTGTTGTTTGCGGCCCTCAAGTCGTGGAGAACCATGTCCGAGGCGGCTTCCTGGCGGTGCCCCTCAACTTCGGGAGCTTCCCTCCCACCGTGGGCTTCCCCAACTTCTTGGGGGTAGCCTTCGCCAACATCCTCGAGGTGAAGGCGCCCGAAGAGTCCCAGGTCAACGCTCCCGCCCCGGGGGCCACTGAAGCTGATGCGGGACGGGACCACGGACACGACAAGCTCGCGATCGTCCCTTAACGAGGGAAGCGTCGGATGTGCGCGGTTGAGAAACCGGCAATGAGCTAGGGTGGTCGGCTCTCTTTTGCGCCCGGATCGGGTCACGGGACGGCTTCGCTCTCTCTCGCAGCAGTGATATTATAAATTGAAGGCGAGCTAGGTATCCCTACACATGCTCTCTAGCAGCGGCATATAAAGCATATAAAGAATTAAGCTAATGCCAAGTGTAAGGGTGAAGGCGATACCTCCACGCTCTCGGCGTGGCGAAGACGGCACCCGGCCAAAGCTCGTACTCCCGGGAACTTAGTACATTATGTTCACAGCAGTACAAATAAGCCCACTCCACGCAGGGAGGTAAAGGGCGACACAAGTGGGCCCGGGAGGACCAAGTTCGGGTTGACGGGCGGTTTCGGGCAATGCTTCGGCTTCACGCGTACTCGTGCTAGTGGGGGCCCACGTATTGACCGGAGGGGTCGTGTGGGGCCTGATGACTCCTCTGTTGTGGAGACACCTGGAAAGCGTTCCCCTGGGATGGTGAGCTGCTGGAACGACCGCCGGACGCCGGGCGGCCCTCGGACGACGCTCGCTGGGAACTCGGCCACGAACCTGAAAGTTCTGTTTGCAGGCGCGCGACTCGGAGAAAACTGCTGCTGCGATCAGCCCCGTCGTCGGAATGCGACGAGATTAGCGCCGTTGGAAAGCTGACTCAGAATACGTCGACGTAGGGGTCTTCAAAAAAAATAATCAGATCTGTATTTCTGATCATGTATTTTACAAGCTTGCTGGAATCTGGCCAGAACTACAGGGGCAGGTTCTGACTTCTCTGAAGATCGACGTTGACCGGGGAGAAGACCTCCGAATCTGGAAATGATTTCTTCAGTAAAGTTGAAGGTCTCTGAGAGAGAAATCCGGGACTATTTTTGGTTTTTTGATTGGATAAGAAATGGATTTTCTGGGATGTTTTTACTAGACCTGGGTCGGATCTGGGAAACTGTGGGCAGACTGTTCTTAGGAACTTGGACGGTTTTTGTAAAATACTTGGAGGGTGAACCAAAAATTAAGAAACTTCCTGGTGGTAGAGGGATGTGGACAGAGCTCCCAGTAAATTTGGGCGACCCAAAAAAAATCAAAAGGTGGTTCGAATGGGGTAAACTCAGAGCTGATGAACAGTAAACAGAACCAGGACAGATCTGGAACTTGGACTTGGACGAAAATCAAAAAATAGCTAAAGGATGAATTTTGACGTGATTTTTTTTGTGGGGATAAGGGTTCTAGAGGGGAACCAACCCTGAAATTTTGAGCTTCATAAGACGAAGGGAGTGACAGCAGGAATTCGGAGAAGAAGGGTCTGTCCTGGGGGGACAGAACACCGAAACCGTTGGCGACGACGCGTCGGCGGCGAGACGATGGCGGCGGCGATCACCGGAGCTTCTTCAGATGAGAGAGGGGATCAAGGGGGAGGGGAATTGCACTCTAGAAGGGGGCTGGAGGTGGAGGAACCAGAGAGAAGGAGGGGGAGGGGCGCAAGATCCAATGGGGGCAAATGCCTATTTTCTCTTAATTAATTCATTCAATATGAAAAATACAACCTTATATAGGATGCCAACCAAACTCACCCTCAGCCCTTGGATCTAGGGGTTTGGATTGAAGGGCTGGGATACAATGTGAATCACACATTTAATACATTAGTTTAATCTAATTTGACCATACTTATTCAACCTTGGACTAGATCCATTCAAACACCACCTAACAAGCCTAATAAGGCCAAAAGAGGGGGCGCCCCCTTCATGGGCCTCTCTTGGGCCTAGGCTGGTCCAAGGGCAGCCAACCCAACCCATTAACTCAAGTCTAGACTTGGGCCTTCCAAGTCTTGGTGGCCCATGAGAGGGAGTGGCCCAATTGGGCCTTAAATGACTAATATGGTCCATAAGGGTGGCACTTGGTCCAATATGAACTAGGCTTTCTAATGGACTCTACTAATGGCAATCTAACCTTGGACTTGACATAACAAATGGTCCATTGGCTTGATATAAGCCTTACAAGGAGCCCAAAAGAAAGAAAATACACAATTACAATCTCATACAAGCCATAACTCACAAATACACTCCACCCGTGTAATGAAATCGCCTTTGATGCCCCATCAATTCTCCCCGGGTGGGAGGAACTCGACCCCGTCGAGTAGGGGTATGGCTGCTCTGGTACTCCGGCGGATCCGTCACCGTGCTAAGTAGCGCGGGTATGCTCCACTCCAAGTGATCGGCACCTGCTCATTCCATATATACTCGATATGCGCACTGCTATGGCTAAAGGTGGTCACTCCGAAGGGGCACTCTCAAAAGGAAGGAGACAGCTCGAAGACTCACTAGGAATCACCGCTGAGTCCCTATAGGTGACTGATCCGGATATAGAAGTAAAACCGATCCCATACTCATCAAGTGAGTCCACTCGCCTCTTACTCGTAAGAGAACGACAACGAGCTTGCACAAGACGCATGTAGACAAACAAACGACACACAAACCATGCAAACAAATCACTCAAAACAAATCACACAAAGAAAAGCACACTGTTAGTCCGACCCGTACATGGGTGACGGCGGACCAGGACACCCGAATATGTGCCATGCATATACTAGATGTACACGATGGTTGATGGAAGGGAGGACTCCTAGACACCCTAAGATGTACCACTCATGCATTGGTGACCGATGGGATTTGGGTGAAGAAGGGGTAGGAGATCCAAAACTACCCTCGTCATCATCCCTAGATGTAGAGACGGCTTGCCGAATAGACCGAGGGGTATGGGTGGAATAGTGAACTCCTTGGAAGAGGTGGAGGGGATGTGATAGCTCTAGAGCTTCACTAGTGGAGGGGTCAAAAGGGTCAAAGAAGGTATGACCCCGGGAGATGGGTTCCTCCATGACACGGTCCCAATCGTGAAATTCTTGAAGGTGTGAATGGTCACCTTCATCCGCCATAGTGAACGGGACGATGGTCATGTGAAGAAAATAAACTTCCTCCCTTGGGCAAAAGAGAATGAAGTCAGACTCGGCCGGCATCGGGAGGAGTAGAAGAATCTCTGTGGTGACACACCCCACGGTGCACTCGGAGGTAATGGACCCATAGGCCGGATGGGTGAAGCTAAGACTAGCGGGTTGGTCGAAGCCTCGGGCCAATAAATGTGTAAAGGTCAACTGCCGGTCTAACCCTTTAAGAAGGTCGTCCAATGTGTCCACATAGTGACGAGACCGGAAGGTGGTATGAAATGAGTTGCTTGACACTAGTGGTAGTGTGGGGTCCATTGATGGGAAGGGAGGTGGGACCAAGCCATCCTTGAGCCAACTAAGAAGCGGCTCGGCTATGAAAAGCGTACCCGTTAGAAATACGGGTGGCTCGGGCCTTGGTGGTTCCAAATGAGAGGATTCCGAATCAAATTCGGAAATAGAGATGGATGACATTGGAACTCTCTCGAGTGGTGAAGGCCATGGTGTAGGCGGCTGGGAGGTAGATGCTTGTCTAAAGCCACCATACCGAGAAAAGTGTGACTCAAATGGTTCGACCACTAGAGCGACCGTATAGGATTCCGCTAGAGAGACTGCATTGCGGATAAGACATTCCAACTGGAAGTGAAAGCGCAAACCTCTCCGGAACTGAAATGCGGCCTGTGTTGCTCTCCTCTCCCAAACCATGTTCCAACCAATACTTATGATATGCCCGAAGGTACTCGGACACGGACCTATCACCTTGGACGGGTCGACATGGGTTGGCCATAGTTACCAAAATACGGGAATGGATCCCTAGGAATGGATATGCAAGGCCATTTGGGCAAGACACTAGACACTACCCTAAGTAATGCAAAGTTGGAATGCATGCACACTAAGGACCCTAGACGTAAACCAAGACTCGGTACGGGGCGGAGACAATCGACCCGAAGGTCACTCGCACAAGTGTGCGGCCTTCCCGATAGGCGTAACCTAACGGTCGGACAACACCTTTTTATATACCGAGTAAAGGGATGTATGCGACCCAAAACGACTCTTTTTGTTGTTTTAAAAATATGATGATCCTAAACACGACTTAGACCGACTAATGACTACATGACACTCTTTTTTTTTTTGAATGCAAACACCCTAGACTCAACCTCGCTCTGATACCAAATTGATGCGGGACGGGACCACGGACACGACAAGCTCGCGATCGTCCCTTAACGAGGGAAGCGTCGGATGTGCGCGGTTGAGAAACCGGCAATGAGCTAGGGTGGTCGGCTCTCTTTTGTGCCCGGATCGGGTCACGGGACGGCTTCGCTCTCTCTCGCAGCAGTGATATTATAAATTGAAGGCGAGCTAGGTATCCCTACACATGCTCTCTAGCAGCGGCATATAAAGCATATAAAGAATTAAGCTAATGCCAAGTGTAAGGGTGAAGGCGATACCTCCACGCTCTCGGCGTGGCGAAGATGGCACCCGGCCAAAGCTCGTACTCCCGGGAACTTAGTACATTATGTTCACAGCAGTACAAATAAGCCCACTCCACGCAGGGAGGTAAAGGGCGACACAAGTGGGCCCGGGAGGACCAAGTTCGGGTTGACGGGCGGTTTCGGGCAATGCTTCGGCTTCACGCGTACTCGTGCTAGTGGGGGCCCACGTATTGACCGGAGGGGTCGTGGGGGGCCTGATGACTCCTCTGTTGTGGAGACACCTGGAAAGCGTTCCCCTGGGATGGCGAGCTGCTGGAACGACCGCCGGACGCCGGGCGGCCCTCGGACGACGCTCGCTGGGAACTCGGCCACGAACCTGAAAGTTCTGTTTGTAGGCGCGCGACTCGGAGAAAACTGCTGCTGCGATCAGCCCCGTCGTCGGAATGCGACGAGATTAGCGCCGTTGGAAAGCTGACTCAGAATACTTCGACATAGGGGTCTTCAAAAAAAATAATCAGATCTGTATTTCTGATCATGTATTTTACAAGCTTGCTGGAATCTGGCCAGAACTGCAGGGGCAGGTTCTGACTTCTCTGAAGATCGACGTTGACCGGGGAGAAGACCTCCGAATCTGGAAATGATTTATTCAGCAAAGTTGAAGGTCTCTGAGAGAGGAATCCGGGACTATTTTTGGTTTTTTGATTGGATAAGAAATGGATTTTCTGGGATGTTTTTACTAGACCTGGGTCGGATCTGGGAAACTGTGGGCAGACTGTTCTTAGGAACTTGGACGGTTTTTGTAAAATACTTGGAGGGTGAACCAAAAATTAAGAAAATTCCTGGTGGTAGAGGGATGTGGAAAGAGCTCCCAGTAAATTTGGGCGACCCAACAAAAATCAAAAGGTGGTTCGAATGGGGTAAACTCAGAGCTGATGAACAGTAAACAGAACCAAGATAGATCTGGAACTTGGACTTGGACGAAAATCAAAAAATAGCTAAAGGATGAATTTTGACGTGATTTTTTTTGTGGGGATAAGGGTTCTAGAGGGGAACCAACCCTGAAATTTTGAGCTTCAGAAGATGAAGGGAGTGATAGCAGGAATTCGGAGAAGAAGGTCTATCCTGAGGGGACAGAACACCGAAACCGTTGGCGACGACGCGTCGGCGGCGAGACGATGGCGGCGGCGATCACCGGAGCTTGCTTCAGATGAGGAGGGGATCAAGGGGGAGGGATTGCACTCTAGAAGGGGGAGGAGGTGGAGGAACCAGAGAGAGGAGGGGAGGGGCGCAAGATCCAATGGGGGCAAATGCCTATTTTCTCTTCATTAATTCATTCAATATGAAAAATACAACCTTATATAGGATGCCAACCAAACTCACCCTCAGCCCTTGGATCTAGGGGTTTGGATTGAAGGGCTGGGATACAATGTGAATCACACATTTAATACATTAGTTTAATCTAATTTGACCATACTTATTCAACCTTGGACTAGATCCATTCAAACACCACCTAACAAGCCTAATAAGGCCAAAAGAGGGGGCGCCCCCTTCATGGGCCTCTCTTGGGCCTAGGCTGGTCCAAGGGCAGCCAACCCAACCCATTAACTCAAGTCTAGACTTGGGCCTTCCAAGTCTTGGTGGCCCATGAGAGGGAGTGGCCCAATTGGGCCTTAAATGACTAATATGGTCCATAAGGGTGGCACTTGGTCCAATATGAACTAGGCTTGCTAATGGACTCTACTAATGGCAATCTAACCTTGGACTTGACTTAACATATGGTCCATTGGCTTTATATAAGCCTTACAAGGAGCCCAAAAGAAAGAAAATACACAATTACAATCTCATACAAGCCATAACTCACAAATACACTCCACCCGTGTAATGAAATCGCCTTTGATGCCCCATCAGAAGCTGCTGCCGGCCGAGCTATGGCCAAGAACAATACCAGCGTCCCGACAATGACGCTGAGCTGCAACGTGCACCACGTGCACCAAACTACCGGCCCATCCCACCAAGGGTCGGCGTCCCCCCGAAGGAGGCTTCGGAGGAGCAACACCGGCGTCGGCTCAGGGCGTCGCATGTCAAACTCCGGAAAGTCCATGACGGTTGGGGCCCTCCGAGTCCGCCTAGACGGGCAGAGGTCCCAGGTGACGCTAGACCGCGTCGTCCCGACCGTCCCAGTCCGCAACTCCTTTCAAGGACTGGAGAAACTGAAAGGGAAGGTGACGCCCGCTGTTGTGGCCACCCCACCAAAAACTGCACCGGCTCACAGGCCGGCCAAACTGAAGCAAGTCTGGGTACCCAAGGAGGCCCAGCCCACTGCACCCGCCCAGGCAGGGCCCAGCACTTTCAGCCCGAGGAGGGCCCGAAGAGATGACAGGGTCGAGGTGATGACCCCAACTCTCCGACCGACACCCGTCATCCCGGTGCCGTCCGAGAATGTTCATCGCCGTCGCCGAGGGCGCCGGCACAATGCCGCCCGCCCGACTCTCACGGCCTACTCCCCTCCTGCCGCCGTCATCGACGCGTGACCCCAGGCCGCTCTCCCTGACCAGGAGTGGGAAGGGATCGAGCAGGCCATGAGGAACTACCTCCGAGGCCCGGGTAGCACCCCCGCTGGCCGCCAGAGACTACTGGGGGCAATGGCCTCCGCCTTCCAGGAAGAAAGGGGGGGACCCGCACCTAGCATGGAGTCGAGGACCCGCCCGGAGGAGCCGCGCCAGTCCCCTGTACGGGAGGAAGCGCCGCCCCGACGGTCGGTCTTCGACAGGCTGACATTCCCAGGAGGATCGTCCAGGAGGGCGTCAAGAAGAGATAAGAATAAGAAATGGCAGACATTCACCTGTAATATGGCAGGAGTTCGTGGTCGGTACGGGGCCTTACCCACCGACCCGGAAGAATTGGCCAGAATAGCCGCCAGGCCGGGACCCCTTACCAGAAGAAGGAGAGCGGCAGGCGGCGCGACACACACAGGCGCCGAAGGGGCCCTACCTGGGGATCCCCTCATGGCCCTCACGGCCAATGTGGTCACCACCGGCGACACGAGTGGTGGACCCTCGACATCATCCGAGGACGCCCCGGCCGAAGAGACAGGGGGCATGCCCAGTCTTCCCACAGCTGACCCAGCAATGCTGCTTATGATACAACGATTCCAGCAGGAAATCGAATCACTTAAAAAGCAGCTGAATGAGCAAAACACACCACCCCCGATGTCATGGCAGACCGAGGTTATACCCGAGGTACCCAGGGATAGGGGGCAGTCTTCAGAGGCAGCTCTTCCAGCGACCCTCGACCCTCTCGGGGGCGCGCCCCCGCAGCAAGCACATTGCACAGCAGCGACCCCGCCACAGGCTACGCTTTCACAAGGGTCCCCCATGGCCCCCCGAGCGACCGTGGTAGCCACCCCGAGCGCGCAGCCCGCTCATTTCTACCCGAGCCCAGTCGACCCGGCGGCAGTCAGCCGGTTGATGCTCGAGCAGATGATAGATATGAAGTTGGCCAAGAGGGGCGATGGGGATCAGACGCCTTTCGACGTCTACCGGGTGCCCTACCCGGCTCATTATGCTGCCAGGAAGTTGTCGGCTGGCGTCACCAAGCCGCCGAAATTTGAAAAGTTCAACGGGCAAGGATCTCCCAGAGAGCACATTGCCTACTATGTGAACGTCATGGGGGACCTGGCTGCTGATGAGGCCTACCTCCTGAAGTTCTTCGGCTCAACACTTACCGGACTTGCCTTTGAATGGTACTCCAGCCTGTCACCCGGGTCGGTGGCCGATTGGCTCGACATGCTGAAGAAGTTCAAGGAAAGATTCTACGTTGCCGAGAGAGAAGTTACCATGGCTGAACTCTACGCCACAAGGCAGAAGAATGATGAGTCGGCTCTCGACTACATTAAAAGATGGAGGAACCTTAGTATGAGGTGCAAACGCCCCCCGCATCAGGAGGACGCAGTGCAGATCTGCAAGCAAAACTTGGAGAAAGAAATCCTAGAGAGGATGATCGGCACTGAGGTCAAAACATTTGACCGCCTGAACAATGTGGTAGCGAAGATCGAGGCATTCTTTACCCGATACTCCTCCACCCCAGCCATGTCAAGCCAGAGGGCCAGGCAGGCGGAGAAGAAGCCGGCTTCCCCGGAGGTGCATGCACTAGACTTCCAGACTTTTGAAAAGCAGAAGGAGAAAGCCAAGGGAGCGGCCAACCCTCCGCCGCCTAGAACCACAGAGCGGCGGGAAGGCCCCTCGCTAAGGGAAAAGATGAGAAGCAAGTCATATTCCTTCTCCCGGGACAAGTCCAAGCTCCTGTTTAAATGGGCAACTAGCTACAATAAACTCACACTGCCCGAGCCGAAAAGGCCTGGCGACTTGAAGAAGAAGGATGACCCTCGCTTCTGCATGTACCATCGGGTGCTCGGGCATACCATTGAAGACTGCTACGTCTTCAAGGACGTTATTGAGTCCTTAATCAGGGACGGGGAGCTGGACATGGGGGAGCATAAAGTAGACCCCCCGCAGCCACACGAGCTGCCCAGCATAGCCTCCTCCGTCAATATGATCTCACTATATCAAGAGTTGCCAGAAGAATGGGCGGAAGCCTGTGCCCGCGCCACTTATGAGACTTTTGTCCTGGCCCCGGCCCAAGACCAAGAGGGTTGGCAGACTGTGCCCGGAAAGAACAGAAAGGCACGTGCCCCTCGGTCCGCCCCAAGGGTCCATCCAAGGGACGCGACACCCTCACCGGCACCACCACCGGCGAGCCCGGTTCGCCATGACACGGCCCCCAGGTTGGTCATGAGGCGGCCCACCCACAACAAGAAGAGCTCTGTCCCGCTGCGGATGCACCAGAAAATCAGCCCAGCGGTCGAGAAACTCCAGGCTATTATTGACGGGCTTGAGGATTATGAACAGCCCAAAATCCAGCCCGTCAAGCTAAAAGAATATGTCCCCTGGGAGGAGTTCGAATCACTCGAGCTGGCTACGGGAACATAAGCTGATGCAGACAAAGAGCCTCCCCTGTGGGGTGAACCTCCTCAAGAGCAGCCATCCGCTGCAGCAGGCAAGAAGAAGAAGAAGAGAAGACCCAGGGGCAAGAAGAAGAAGGAGGTCGTCTTCGCTTGCAACACCCTCTCGGCGTTGTTCGACACCACTCTCTCCCTGGAAGAGGAAGAAGAGGAGCCACCCCATGAACCGGCAGAGGTGAATCAAGCTGAGGCGTCCACCTCCCAGCACGCCACCAGGTCAGGGAGGAAGTGGGGGCGCCCTCCTCAGGGCAGCCTCAACATCATGCTCAGGGGAGAACAACCATACCAGATTCCCGACCCTGAGGTCCGAGGCACCGAGATCCCTCCCCCATCAGGTCTCTACCCCGGAGGTACCAAGAGTCAAGGCGCCCCGTCATTCGCCGAGTTCCTGTCAGCTCGAGCAGGAAGGCGGGCGCACCCCCAGGGGTCCTTTGTGACCAGTAAAGCAAGCATTCCCCAAGCTCCACCAGCTGCAACTCCTGCCCAGCCAGAAGGAGAATTCGACAGCATCCCAAACCTCGCCGAATTTATGCGAGAAACAGAGGAAGCCCAGCAGGCCCCGCTAGCTCAACAGGCTGCAGCAGAGCCCACAAAACAGGCATCCCCTGATCCGGCACCCCAACCTCAGGATGGGGGCAGGTGTGCTAAACCCGAAGAGATGAAACTACTCAAGGTGCGGGCTGCCGAGCGGATAGTCAGACACCTCAAGAAGATCCCGACCCGGTTCACCGTATGGGAGATGTTATCCTTGAACGAGGAAACACGGCAAGCCATCATAGCCGCCCTCCAGACGCCAGCACAGCTTGAAGCTTGTCTGGCAGAGATGTCACCTGACGTGGCCGTGGCCTTCACAGAAGATGACATGCTCCTGCCGACCTGTAGTCACAACAGACCCCTCTACATGAAGGGGCAATTGAATGGCCAGCCCATCAACAGGGTCCTGATCGACCCAGGAGCAGCAGTGAATATACTCCCTTACCGGGTGTACCAGAAACACTATTTCGACGTACACCTGGTTGAGGTCACAAATGTCAAGATTGCTGGCTTTAACCAGAAATGTGAGGTGCCCATGGGGGTTGCAGAGTTCAGCCTGACCTTTGATGACTTCACCACCAAGGTCCAGTTCCACGTCATCAACTCCAGCACTTCCTACAAGGCGTTGCTTGGCCGGCCTTGGCTACACCAGAACAGAGTGGTGCCTTCCACCCTGCATCAATGCATCAAATACCCCTGTGAGGGGAAGGAAGTTAGGATCTTCGCCGACCTCCACCCGTTTGAGGTGTTCGAGTGTCACCTGTCAGATGCCAACTTGTACTTAGAAAAGGCGAGGCAAGCTCCTCAAGCCACCCAAGACAAGGGAAAGAAGAGAATGGAATCAGAAGGCTGGTTTCCTCCGCCGCCTCCAGGCTATGTGGCTCCCCCACATGTACCATTTATTGCACAAGAAGAAGGGGTATTTAGGGCAGCCCCTCTCGCCATTTACCCTACACCGGGGGCACCTTGCCTCGAAGACCTGCTAGAAGATGTCAGGGTCCCGCCAGGGATCGTCAAGCCTGTGATAGAAATAGAATGTCAAGTAGCCGAGCAGCTGAAGACCTTCGAGGTGCCTAACCCAGAAGGGACGCCCACTATCTTCTATGTCGCTGGGGAGAAGCCAGTCAGGGAAGACGATGACTGCCGATTCCCTGACGAGTTGCATGACCCGCACGTCCCCATTGCGGGACTTTCCCACATGACTGACCAGGCAGCCAGAATGGTCCGAAAGCAGAAGATTCCTCCCTGCCAGCCCTCCAGCCAGAAGGAAATGTTTGAAAGGATGTGGAACCCACCAAACCTGGATCGACGGTTGCTGAAAATCACCAAGCACCCCGGTCTGGGCTTTTCACTAGAAGATTACTACGAGACTGATGTCATATCGGTCTCGACATGGCCCGGCGACGACCCCGTAGAAGCTACAGATTCGCGGGAAGCCTGTCAAGATGCATATCCTGGGCCCCCAGTTCAGGAGGCACAAGACGAAGAAATCTTCCTCTGGAAACCTCTCCGCCGCCGCTGCATGGAGAAGACCCCCTCCTTCTCCGAAGTGTCGACCTCGAGAGGGCACACCAGCGAGGCACCTCCACCCCGGTCGGCCGGCGAAACAAGGAGCAGAAGCATGGGCCAGGCTCCGAAATCCCCTCGATACGACCCCGTCATGTACGCCTTGTACCATAGGTAGCAACGGGAGATCGTGACACTAAAAGTACGACTGGCTGAGTTGACCTCGCTAGTCGCCGACCTGATCCAGGGATCTCTTTCCCCGCAGGGTGGCCGCATGCCTCGGCCCCGAGACGCCAGTCCTGACACTCCCGTCTGGTCAAGAAGGGAATTGAGAGACACGGCAAGCCTGTTGATCGGGCGACCAACCACGCAGGGCCTAACACTCCAAGAGAAGCTACAGAAGCCCTACTCCTTCCCCAGAGAGAAGACCCGGGGCATCTTCGACTGGGCCTGCCATTACGGCAAGGTCTCCCTCCCGCGGTCCAAGAGACCACAAGACACCAGAAGAAGTGGGGACCCACTATTTTGCCCTTACCACCAGATGCTGGGTCACGCCATTGAAGACTGCTATGTCTTCAAAGACATTGCTCAAAGCCTCATTGACAGGGATGAGCTCAGAATGGGGGACTACGTGGTAGCCCCGCCGCGCCCCCACGTGGCGGACAGCCCCAGGGCAGGAGCCTACACTGTGTCCGTTCAATACCAGGCGCCTGAAGATGCGGCTACTGTGGACGCGCTAAATTTCGCTCATTATGGGTATTATCATTATATTCTCTCGTTTGTCTATTCGCTTTATTGAGTGCGTGGGCGTGCCAGTCACCAAGGTGACAATTTATTCGGGCTCCGAAGAGCCCATGGTGCGCTCGATCTGATTTCGTCAGACGATTGTGTGGTTCGTGTCGGGACCGAATCCCGTCGCGCCATGAAGGTCACGACGTCATTTACATCCCCCATACGAGGGAATACCCTTGATTAATTGCCGAAATTAGGGGCCCCGCGGCCGAAAAGAATAATACTAATTGCGAGAGAGAGGTAGGGATAGATCACACTGGGGTTGTATTCAGACCACAAACCGTCGGCCATGTCGGTCACTCGTGGACCTTTTCATGTTCGGACACGGGTCCGTGATGGAAACGCGACGGGAAAATCGGGACGAATCCGTTCAAATGTATGCCGAGTATACGGCAATTTTAATGATGACTCGGAAGGCTTCCGGAACGAGAAAGTAAATCCGGACCGATTAGAATGTCGGCCCGAGGTTAGGTCAGAGCTTGGCCATATCGGGATAATTCCCAAGGCTCGAGTTCGACCCGAAAGGGGCGGCGTGGTTGTTCCTTTTGCCCCGGGTCCTGGAGAGAGAGAGGGCTGCAGTGGGGGCTCTGGCGTCTTTTATCTGGGGCTTTCTTAGTTATATCTTCTGGGATTTCTGATTTGCTGTTCATTACCTCTTTATACATTCATTCCGGGTGATTTCTCTTCTTTTATTCATGAGTGTTCCCATCATTACTATTTGTTTATTATTTATCATTTTTGTTTTATTAACCCCTGCCGCCTCTTTCATTATGATTAATATTACGCATTCGGAGTCCTTTAATTAGCGTAATTTTTATTAATTTATTTGCTATTGTTAATGCCCTTATCAGGTCATATATATGTGTATGTATATAGTGTGCCGGCGAAGGGGATAGGGCGTACCGGGGAACAAAAGGGTGTGCCGCTGGGGGTTGCAAAGGGGCGTACCGCTGAGGGCTACAGGGGCGTACCGCTGGAGGCTCAAGGGGCGTACCGCTGGGGGCTCAAGGGAGTGTACCGCTGAGGGTTCAGGGGGGCGTGCCGCTGGGGCAATTAAGGGTGTACCGCTGGGGCTCAAGGAGTGCATCGCTGAAGGCTGCAACGGGGTGTACCGCTGAAGGCTGCAACGGTGAGGGCCAGAAAAGGTATACCGGCAAAGATGTGAGGTAATGGGAGTATGCCGGGGAAGGGATCGGATGAGCAGGCCATTGGAAAACGATTAGGATGCACCGTTGGAGGGCCGATCAGGGGGATGTGATGGAGGTTAATCCAGTCTTTAATTACTTGTTTTAAGGCTTTTCTTTTCTTCTTGTCTTAATTTGTATGCAGTTTTATATAAACTTCCCCCTTGTTTTGTTCTGTTCGGCCTATTCGGCGCCAGTCGGAAGTTCGAGTTGCCGTGCGACTAATCAGTTCGGTCCAGCTCTAGTTATGGTGCCGGCAGTGATTTTGATGAGTTGGAAGGTTTCATTAATTATCCTGCTCGTTTGTTGCCTCCTTTTGCCTCTTTTAATTGTTTATTAGTTTCTCACAAAAATTTGATAGCATCTCCCCTTGACCCAGGGCGTAAGGGAGATAAAGGGAACGCGCCCACATGGAGTGGCGGAACCCGACAACTGGAGGTGGGCCCCCCGGGGGAGCAACACCTTCATAGAGCCTCGAAAAACATGAAGGAGAATGATAGACTGAAGGCCTCTAAGGGGCATGGACTGGGACTGGCCAAGGAGTGAGCTGCTGAGGGACTGAAGGGTGTGCCGCTGAGGGCTAAACAGGGGGTGTGCCGCTGAGGGCTGAACAGGGTGTACCGTTGAAGGCCAAGGCCAATGGGGCGTGCCGCTGAAGGCCAAGGCCAATGGGGCATGCCGCTGAAGGCTGATCTGGGCGTGCCGCTGAGGGCTGGAAAGGTGTGCCGGCCAAAGGCCGGAAAGGTGCATCGCTGGGGGGCCCAAGCAGAGTGTGTAAGCAAACTGGGGGGGGCCTTAGAAGCCATTCAGGAAAAAGAAAGGGCATTCAAGGCCGAGGGTAGGCCACTTGGTTACTGGATATTCGGAGAGAGGGTAAGGGTCCCCCCCTCCTCTAGGCCAGTGAGCACAACGGAAGGCCATGTAGGGTCTTATAGGGTCCCTGAGGCCAAAGCTCACAGGAGAAATCACATGTCTGACATGGAGGCCCCCAAGAACACCGGAGAGGTGGGGGGAAAGAGGGAGGAACCGGCAGCCCGTTGGAAACCTCAAAGACTAGCATAAGCCAACGGAATCAAAAAGAAACCCATAGAGGGTGGCTTTCATTCATGGAAATCAAAAGGGCATGGCCTTACATACACATTACAAAGGAAAATGCCCAGGACGAGGCCATGGACCCCAAAAAAAGAACAACGAAAGACATAAGATGGGGGGAGGAACAGGGTGCAGGAGGAAGGCAAGACGCCCCTAACTCCTCCCCCATTACATCGAACTCTCTCTCTCTTACTCTTGCTTCTTTCAGGTGGTGGTGGTCGTCGGAGGGAGCTCAGGCCGGGGGGGGCCTCTTTTCCTCCTCTCCCTTCTCCTCTTTCTCCTGTGCGTGTGTGTCTTCTCCGTGCCCTCCTGTCTTCTGTCGAAAACGGGAGTCCTTTATACTCCCCAGCAGCCGGGGCTTTGGCCACGGCCATCGAAGGCGGGAAATGGCTTGTGATGATGGCGGTTGACCTGCCCCATCCTGGGTCGTCAGGGGGTAGCTCACGTGGCCCAATGGACGGTTGCCACCTCAGACGGCTCACTGCGCGCCAAGGAAGCGTAGGGCATGGGCTGCACGTCGCCTTGCCGTTGAAAAGCTTCACCGCTGTGCCGTTGGCGGGCTGAACAGGCGTGCCGTGGGGGAGCCAAAAGGACGTACCACTGGGAGCACAAAACAACCGTGCCGCCGAACAGCCCTGAGGGCGTGCCGCTGAACACCCTCGCGGGCGTGCCGCTGAACACCCAAAGGGGTGTGCCGCTGAAGAGCCCTGAGGGCGTGCCGCTGAACACCCAAAGGGCGTGCCGCTGAACACCCAAAGGGGTGTGCCGCTGAAGAGCCCTGAGGGCGTGCCGCTGAACACCCAAAGGGCGTGCCGCTGAACACCCAAGGGGGTGTGCCGCTGAACACCCAAAGGGCGTGCCGCTGAACACCCAAGGGGGCGTGCCGCTGAACCCCAAAATGGGGCGTGCCGCTGAAGAGCCCTGAGGGCGTGCCGCTGAACACCCAAAGGGGTGTGCCGCTGAACACCCAAAGGGGCGTGCCGCTGAACCCCAAAATGGCGTGCCGCTGAACACCCAAAATGGCGTGCCGCTGAAGGCCCTTTGGGGCGTGCCGCTGAAGGCCCTTTTGGGGCGTGCCGTTGAAGGCCCTTTGGGGCGTGCCGTTGAAGGGCTCCTCACGGGGTGTGTACATGGGGCCCGTTCTGAGCCCGTTGCGAGCACGAGTCATGGCCCGTTTGATTTCCTGTGGGGCCTTTTGTGCTTGATTTCTCCGGGGTTTCTTCACTCGGCGCCGTTGTCGATGCTGGGCCGAACATGACATTTGGATGTGCAATTTCGGTGTCCACAGCTACCCCGGCCCCCGCAGGAGCGGTCTATGATGAATACATAGAAGAGCCCGAGATGGACCTATGCCCCTCTGAGCCAGCGGACCTCACGTACCCAACAGCTACGGCCCAGGAGGAGTGCGAGGTGAATGCAGCCTCCATGCCCAGTCATGATGAACAAGAAGAGGGAGATGGCGTCCTCGAGCCCGAGGACAATGAAGACCAAGACTTCGTCAATTTGTCGCCAACCCCGCCGGAAATTGAAAATGGCGGCCATGTCACGGTTGACGAATTGATTGAGGTCAACCTTGGTACAAAATATGACCCCAGGCCAACTTTTCTGAGTGCTCTCATGCCCCTACAGGAGAGAGAACAATACACAAAGTTGCTGCAAGAATTCCGAGATTGCTTTGCCTGGAACTACAAAGAAATGCCTGGGCTCAGCACCGAAGTGACTCAGCACATCCTGGCCATTGATCCCAAGGTGGAACCAGTGAAGCAACCTCCCCGGCGCATGAGGCCGGAGCTAACCAGCCAGATCTGCAAAGAGGTCGACAAGCTCATAAATGTCGGCTTCGTGGCGGAAAATCAATACACCACATGGCTGGCCAATATTGTACCAGTGAAAAAGAAGAATGGGCAGATCAGGATCTGCGTGGACTTCCGCGACCTGAATAAAGCCTGCCCGAAAGATGACTTCCCGGTGCCCATCATCGAAGTGATGATTGATGCAACCACTGGCCACGAGGCCCTATCCTTCAGGGACGGGTCATCCGGCTATAACCAAATCTGGATAGCCGACCACGACCGGGTCCATACAGCTTTCCGGTCACCCAAAGGGATATTCCACTATAAGAGGATGCCCTTCGGCCTCAAGAATGCCGGTGCCACATATCAGCGGGCGATGACCAAGATCTTCGACGAGCTGCTGTACGGCAAGGTCGAGTGCTACATTGATGATCTGGTCGTCAAGACGAAGAAAAGAGACGAGCACCTGAGTGACCTCAGGGTTGTCTTCCAACGGCTCCAGCAGTATGGGCTGAAGATGAATCCCATGAAGTGCGCCTTTGGTGTGTCCAGTGGGAAATTCCTTGGCTTTATTGTCCGGCACAGAGGGATCGAGATCGACCCCCTGAAGATAAAGGCCATCCAGGAGTTGCCTCCTCCGAAGAGTCTGGGAGAGCTGAGGTCCCTGCAGGGGCGTTTAGCTTACATCCGCAGGTTCATCTCCAACCTGTCAGGGCGCTGCCAACCCTTTCACAGACTGATGATGAAGAGTGCACCCTTCAGCTAGGGCCACGAATGCCAGCACTCGTTCGACCAGCTGAAGGAATACCTGAAGACCCCGCCTGTCCTGGGGGCCCCTGTCAAAGGCAGACCGCTGATTCTGTACATAGCGGCCACCGAATATTCACTGGGGGTAATGCTCACCCAGAACAATGATGAGGGAAAAGAGCAGGCTCTCTACTATCTCAGTCGAAGATTGGTGGGTGCAGAGGCTAAGTACACCCCGATTGAGAAAATCTGCCTTGCCTTGGTTTTCACAGTCAAGAAGATGAGGCACTACATGCTATCCCATGAAGTCAGCTTAATATCCAAGGCCGACCCCATTAAGCACAT
Organism: Amorphophallus konjac; assembly: GCA_022559845.1. NCBI lineage: Eukaryota > Viridiplantae > Streptophyta > Magnoliopsida > Alismatales > Araceae > Amorphophallus > Amorphophallus konjac. The sequence continues at coordinate 321,186,811 of CM040119.1, read as the reverse complement.
CCTTTTCCAGCCAGTCCCAAAGGGGCGCCTTGGCAAGTGGGCTGTGCTACTCATGGAATTTGACATCACCTACGTGCCGCAGAAGGCCGTTAAGGGACAAGCCGTCGCGGATTTCTTCGCAGCACACCCCGTGCCCGAAGACTCCCCTTTGGCCACCAAACTACCTGAAGACGAACCACTAGAGGTAGACCAAGTACATCAAGCCCTCTGGCAGCTATACTTCGACGGGGCCTCGAGAACAGAAGCGACCTCGTCCGGGCATGCCAAGGTGCGGGCCGGGGCTGGCATCGTCCTCAAATCCCCAGACGGAGAAGTGATGCATACTTCCTACTGCATTAGCAAACCCTGCACCAATAATGAAGCGGAATATGAGGCTCTGATCATCGGCCTCCAGGTCGCCCTTCAAATGGAGATCAAGATGCTCCAAGTGTTCGGCGATTCGCTGCTGGTCGTCAAGCAAGTCCAGGGACAGTTTGATGTCTGAAAACCTGAGCTGCTCCCTTATCACACTAAGCCGAAGCGGCTCATGGAGCGGTTCTACCTCCTCGAGATAGGCCATGTCGCCAGAGGGGAGAACGCACAAGCCAACGCATTGGCAAAATTGGCAAGCTCACTGGCAGTGCCTCCAGATGGATCTCTCCATATCCAAGTAATAAACCAGCGCCAGATGCCCAGCATGATAGAAGAGGAACCAGAAGAAGAGGAACTAGAGGTCACTACAGCAGAAGCCGTTAGTCAACCTGACTGGAGAGCCTCCTTGATACAGTGGTTCAAACACCAGCAATTACCTGACCGAAGAGAAGAAAGGATCAAGCTAGTCAGAACCAAAGACTCCTATGAGCTCCGAAAGGGAATATTGTTCCAAATTGTGGCGGATGCCAAACAGAAGCTACTCCTCCGATGCTTGTCCATTGAAGAAGCTTGGAGGGTTATGAAGGAGGTCCATGCCGGCACAGCTGGCGCACACCAGGCGGGGCCGAAAATGAAAATTGAAATCAAGAAACTTGGTTATTACTGGCCTGCAATGTTTAACGACTGCTGCGAGTACGCTAAGTCGTGTCAGAGATGCCAGGAGCATGCCACCATACCCAGGAAGCCTCCCGTACAGTTGCACCCAACCACGCCCAGTTGGCCGTTCGCCCAATGGAGAACAGATGTTGTGGGCCCTTTCCCCGCATCTTCCACAGGCTGCAAATATATTCTAGCGGCGACCGACTACTTCTCCTGCTGGACAGAGGTTGTTGCCTTACGGGAGGTCACCGGAGAAATCGTGGTCAGGTTTGTCCACCGTAACATTATATTCCGATTTGGCGTGCCCGACCGGATTGTGTCAGACAACGGCAGCCACTTCCGTAATCAGAAGGTTTACCGGCTAGCAGAAAAATACAAAATTGACTGGAGGACATCGACTCCTTACATTCCACAAGCCAATGGGCTGGCCGAAGCTTTCAATAAGACACTTTGCACTCTCCTGGCCAAGACTGTCAGCTCTAATAAAAGGGACTGGGAAGAAAGAATGTATGAAACGCTTTGGGCGTACCGAACTGTATACAAGACCCCAACGGGCTGCTCGCCCTTCTCTCTCGTATACGGCTCGGAAGCAATCGTCCCCGTCGAACTGGAGATACCATCCCTCAGGGTCGCCATTCAGCATGGGCTTGTCCCCGAAGGGCAGACCAACACCGAGCGAAGACTCGAAGAACTCTCTAGTCTGGAAGGAAAGCGGCTTCAAGCCCAACAGAATATTCAGGTCTACGAGGCCCGAATTTCGCGCGCCTTTGACAAGCTAGTCAAGGAGCGTGAATTCAAGAAAGGTGACCTTGTCATGGTCAAGAGAAGAGATCTCATGGCAGCCAACCCCAAGGGTAAGCTAAACGAGAACTGGCTCGGACCTTACGTAGTCCAAAAAGTCTACGAAGGTGGAGCCTATGTAATTGTCAACCACCGCGGGGAAGTTCAGTTTCCGCCTCTTAATGGAAGGCACTTGAGGTTGTACCACGCTCCGGCGCCCCCATTCGGGTAATAATATTACTCTTCGCCCCATTTTGGGGCGGATCTGCGTGATTAATGTCTGAATAAGCTGGCCACCAGCCAAGTTTCCAAAAAGGGAGAAAGGAATAGAAAGAGAAAAAAAAGAAGAAGCAAAAAGAAGGAAAAAAAATAGAAAGACAAAAGAAAAGAAGAAGCAAAAAAAAAGAAAAAAATATATAAAGAAAAAAAATATAGTATAAAAAAAAGGGGAAAGAAAAAAAAAGAAAAGAAAGAAGAAGCAAAAAAAGGGGAAAGAAATAGAAAGGAAAAAGAAAGAAGAAGCAAAAAAATTAGAAAGAGAAGGAAGGGAGAAGCAAAAGAAAGGAAAGAAAAATATCTATATAAAAAAAAAGAACCAGAAAAGGGGAACGCCCCCCATTTCCAGCCACCGCCCCGCATCAGCGGAGGTACCAAAAATTGACTAAAAAAAAACTAACTAAGGAACAAACTCTTCTCTCCGTCCTTCCCGGGCGGTGAGTACCCCTTTGGCTCGGACCTCCTGTTCGGGTCATTGACTAAACAAACTCTTCTCTCCGTCCTCCCCAGGCGGTGAGTACCCCTTTGGCTCGGACCTCCCGTCCGGGTCATTGACTAAACAAACTCTCCCCTCCGTCCCCTCTGGACGACGAGAAGTCCGGTCTCTGACCGAGACCCCCGCTTGAGGCCAGCACGCGCTTCTAATATTGCGGCAAAACCGGGGAGTTGCCCATTCGGTATGGTGGAGTGGTCCCCTCGTCCTCCCCCTGGGAGGGCGAGCACTCTCCTATACCCTGACACGGGTCCCTGCCTGGTCCTCCCCAAAGTGAATCCCTGCAAAGACTCATACCCTGCCAATGGGTCTCTACACAAAAGGGGGAAAAGATACAAGAGCGAGGAAAGAGGAAGGAGAAAATAATATGCACGGAAGAGAAAGAAGGGTAAGAAAGACAAATGCATACACAAAGAACGCGTGGAATCATAAATGCTTTGCACTATTCAAAAGAGGATCAAACTACATGTGCTGCGGGGCATACCCCTGTGTCACATTCAAAAAAAGGGAGAAATTAAGGGATGCAACACTTAGTCGATGTCCCTGAAGATGTCCTCGAGAGGAAGGATCCCGACGCAAGGGAAGTTCATCATATCGCGCAGTCGGCCCCTCAATCCCTCAAGATGGGCGAGCTCTGCTTCGACGGACACCACTTCAACGTCGGCAATGGCAAGAGCTTCCCTCTCCTCTGCCACCGCCCTCTCCGCCTCGGCGAGGCCAAGTTTAGCCGCAGCGAGATAGCCCTCCAGCTTCTCGATCCGGCTCTTGAAGGAACGAACGCTTCCTTCGCCTTCCTCTAGGGCCTTCCCATGACGTTCTCTACTGTGACGTCGGGACTTTAGGGTCTGCAGATACTCGTCTGCCTGAGCATCGAGGGCGGCACGCTCGTCAGGAGCCTGGGTCTCCAAGAACTCACGACGCTTGACATACTTCAGCAGTAGCAGAACCCGCCGCGACCATTCTCCCAGCGGGCAGCTGAGCACTTGCAACGCCCCGGTCAACTGCACCACTATAGTATGCACCTCCCTATATGACAGAGAAGGGTCGGCGAGGAGCATGGTCCGTAGAGTGATCAGCATTTGGCGTACTGGCGCTTCTGATGACGTATGGCTGACTGAGAGCGCTACCGGAGGAGTGAATTCCACGGTGCTGTCCACTTCTGCCCACAAGTCGGTGTCTACCGCCGCTGAAGATGAAGGAAGGGCGAGGGTCAAGTCGCCCGGCCGGCGTAGCTCGACGAGAGACCCTTGGCCAGCCACTGCCGGGGGAGCGGACAAGACCATTGCCGAAGCCTCCGGTGCCCCCATCGTTTGGAGCTCCCCTGCCTCCTCTATCTCCGTCTGGTCCGCCTCTGCCACTGCTCCAAGGAGCAGGGGTGCAGGTGCCGCCACCTCGGCTAGAGGAGGAGCTTCGAGCAAGGCCAGGCCCGAAGTCGCCACCCATAAACTCCTCCCTCGCTGCTGGGATCCCTCCAGATGCGCACGGAGCCCCGCAAATATCTGCTGCAAGAGCGGGTCCTCCATCTGAGCCGGGAGTTTCGGGAAGGGCGGAAGCGGAACCACCAGCCGGGGTAAGCGTCCCGCTTCCGCGAGTGCAGCAAGGCTCTCTGCTCCCAAGCCCGAGACTGGAGCCGGCCCCTCCACCGCTATCGGGCCAATGCTCGGTCTCCGTTTGGCCACAGCCTTCCGGATACGGCCAGGCGCCTCCCCCGATATCGGCATCGCCTGACCATGGGAATGGGAATCGGTTATTCGCCATCTAAGATAAACCATGCAAAAAGGGAGACCGCGGAGCCCGCATACTCACCTCAGCCGCTGGGATGATGCTACCCTCAGGCGCAATCTCCCCCTCCTCTAGAGGCTCGCCCGCCGCTCTGATAGTACTGGAGGGCTCCACGGGCGTTTCCTCTCGAAGGGCGTCGAGTAAAAGAGCCAACTTGCCCATGCCGACATCGACTCCCGTTGGGCGGTCGATCAGCGCAGCCGGGACAGCCTCCTCTGCGACCTCAAGTTCGGCCGGTCCTTGAAAATCCTAAAAAAAAAAGGGGGCGGGGGGGATAAGGTCGTCAGTCAATCACGAAAAAGGGAAGGGGAGCCGGCCCAAGCAAGCTCACACTCACAGCGGTCTTCCCCACAAGGCTCGGGGAGCCAGCAAGTAAGGGGGCCCCGAAGATCGGCTCAGGCGGCTCCGATGCCCCGGACCCGCCCTCGTCAGGAGCAGCTTCGTCAGAAGAATAGTTGTAATCTACCTCTTCCCCAGACGGAGACTCGACCGCCGTCGGCTCGGCCTGGGCCGGCAGAGGAGCTTCCACCTCAGAGTCTCTGTCTAGCACGTCCTCCCTCGGGCTAGGCGAGGCTTGCACTCTGATCTTCTTCCTCCTCACATATATCAGCATCATCGGGAGGTCGGGATCAGGCCCCAATGACTCGATGGCCGCCGCGGCAACGCCTGTCATGCAAAAGAAGATAAGCCATGTTGAATCTACTAGCCCCCAGAACAAAAAAAGGGGAGCTAACCGTATAGTCGAAAATATTTACCCCCTTCAGTTCCTGCGACACGAGGTGACCCACGGGCTTCCTCAACAGGCAAAGCCTTCTCGGGAGTCCCAGCCGTACCCTCGCCCGGGAGCAACACGGGCGCCGGTTCCTCTGTGCCGCCCGTAAGATAGAAGCACATCGTCGCCATGCGCGAATCCGAGGCCAACTCGGGAGGCCGGTCGACCGCAGACGACACGGGGGGCCGATGAATCTCACCAGCTTCGTGGCTCGGTTCGGTCCGCGTGGCTTCGAATTCTTCGAAGGACAAGATAGGGGCCACCGGCGAGGCTGCCGTCGGAGCCGGGGATGCCGCGGTCCGCCGCCGTTTTACCGTCTCTTGCCCTGCCACCTTGGCAGCAGCCAGTGCCTCCTTAACGGGCGACTGCGCCCGGGGCCTTCCCATTGCCTGCGGCAAGGGAGCCGGAGCCGCCGCCGGGGTCGCCTCGGCTGGGACCGCAACTTCACCCATGTCAGGCGCAGGCGTGGGCTCCTTCATAGGGGCAAAAACGAAAGGAAACATTCAGGCGTCGAGACTTTGCTCCGAAACAAAGATAAAGAAAGAGGCTTAAAAAGGCATGCTAACAGTCAGAGGCGCTAACCAGCAGGTCGGCTCGGCTCGGTCTGGGCAACCTCGAACTCCTCAAAGGACGGGACCCGTGGTGCCGGAGGGACAGCCGTCGGAGCCTTAGCCGATTCCGTCTTCCTCCGCTTTGTGTCCCGCTGCTTAGCCGCCTTGGCAGCGTCCACCACCTTCTTCACAGGCGATTTAGCCCGGGGCCTCTTCGCAGCCTTGGGCAAAGGAGCCGTGGTCGGGGCCAGCGGCGCTGCTTCAAAATACGCAGGCTTCTTCACCAGCCGGAGGAGATTCCGGTACGTGGCCATCTGCGTGCTGTCGGGATGGTCTACAAAGAAAAGAGGGGAAAGGACGAACATGCATTTACGATTAGTACCCAACTCACCGCGAAGGTCGCAGTGCTAAGAGACAAAACCGAAGAGCAAGAAGTGACTGAATACCATGGGGGCCAGTGTACAGCCGCAGCGTGATCGGCCAATAGCTCAGGGACGTCTCCTTGTCCCGACGCGCCGCCTCCCGGACTAGCCAGCAAACGTCTTCGATCATTTGACACCGGTCCGTAAGGTTGGCCAGATCCGCGTGCTTCTTTGAGGAGAGGTGACAGAAAAGATTAAAGTGGTCCATGCCCCATCCATCAGCATAATAATAAGGGATGTGCAGGCGCTTGCCCAGGAGGGAGGCCGTCAGATCTTCAATCTTCAGCCCGTTCACCCGGAGAAGGACGTATAGCCACGTGGTGTCCCTATAGTTCTCGGGCTTCCTCTCCTCCCGCCTCATGAACGTGCGGTACGGGCAGGCCAAATCCCTCTCTGGGCGCCAGCTCTTGGCAGGAGTCCCCTCTTCCTCTATGGGGAATGGGTAGTTGATGAGCTCCAGACGGTCGCTCCCCACCCGGCACAAGTCCCGCAGCGTCTTCTCATAGTCGTCCTTAGCCACCGGGGGTAGCTCCACCTTCGGCGTCGGCCTCATGTCTCGGGCTTGCCGACGAGCTGCCATGTACGCTGCCACCTCCTTCTCCTGCCTGTTCTTGAGCCGAAGGAGATGATCTGCGTCGATGTCAGGCACGGGCACTGGCTGTCGGCTCAGGAACCTCCTCTCGGCCCCATCCCAACAATCGGTCTTGTGCAACCGATAGAAGGCCGTTCGGCTATTCCACCACTTGATATAATCTTGGGTCACTCGGGGAACACGACCCGGGCCCGGTACTCTGAAGGAGGCGGAGTCCGCTCGGTGGAAGAAGTCCCACCAGCTCCTGGCGTGCTCAACAACTGAGCTCCCCCGGACGCCCTGCAAGGGCAGGCCGAACTGTGCGTGATGAGTAGGGATATGCTGGTCATACCCAAAATTGCGACCGAACCGGAAGGGGTAATACGGCTCTAGCAACACGTTCTCCCCTTTCCTGAACACCAGCACGCTCGGGCGAATTGACAGCGCCAAGTCCCTCAGCTCCGGCAATGGGCGGATCACATTCTCCTGGCTAATAGGGTGGACGTACCTCTCCACCTGGTCGTCTTTGCATTCCCTCTTGTTGTTCACCAGAGGGCTCGAATGTGCCGCCAGAGTCCAGAAATGAATAGTCCCGACCGCATCCCGGGGGACCGTTGTCAACCGGCCACGGATGTCATACATCCGCATGGAGGTGGAGCCCGGCTCAGCACTGGCAAATTCTAACATCCTCGGTATCAACCCCCAGTCCTGGAGAACTCACGGGGCAAACTCCGGGAACAGCGAACAGACCCACGCGTTGAAGAAGTGTAGTGGGCACACGTACCGGGCCTGCCTCGGGAACTGGTGTGTGCTGATGTCCCCCAGGGCCTTGTAAATCAAGCAGAGGGTTGCCGGGCACAGAGAAAGCTTGATCCCCCACGCCATCTGGCACGCCGGGTAGATGGCATCCGGCCGGATAACTGTCTCGTCGCCGTGCGGCATGGAAAATGAGCATAGCCAGTACGTGAGATAGGCGGCGCAGTGGGTCTGGGGATCCAAGCCCATCGGGTTAGGCCCGCTTCGACGCCCTCTGGACGGGATCTTCACATCAAGCTTCGGCTTCGCGCATTTCTTGGGAGCCACGGCAGTGCCGACGCAGGGGAATTCCTCGTACCGCTTCGGCCCATCGAAGAAATACTCCAGCCACAGGGGCATGCGCACCCTCTTCCTGTCCCCGCGGGCGGGCTGTTTCCCCTTGTGCGATGCCTGGTACAGCTCCCGGTACGCCTTCATGAGGTACCGATATGAATACCCCAGAGAATAATAGCCATCCCCGTTGGTCTCATCCTTGATCAAGTCGGGGAGGCATACTTCTTCATAAGGCTCCCCGTCGATGGGCAAGCCGCTCAACTGACTGAGGCTCCATAAATCCAGAGAAGTCTCGCCCTCCGTCGTGTAGAAGGTGTTAGTCGCTGCACTGAACACCTCAATCATGCCGCAACAGAGGCCCTTGGAAATGGGGTAGCCATATCGGGAGGCGTACACGCTGTGATAAACGCCGACCCGGACCAGCAAAGGAGCATAGTTGAACAGCACATGCTCCGTGAACTCCACCGCCCTCTCCCGGAAGGTGTGTGCATCCTGAAGCTTCAGCTCCCCGAACCAGCCCAGTGATAGATCATACTTGAATCTGATGGCCAAACAGTCCAAGATGAAGGGCTCTTCTCTGTAGCCCCACTTTAGGGGAGCCAAGAATAGGCCGAACCGAGGCGCCTCGTTGTGCACCTTCCCGGCAGACAAGTCCCATCTTGCCGGAGTAAACTGAGGCGCCCGCACCAGCTTGTCTTCGATCGGCAGCACCCCTTCAATCCCCAGAACCGGCTTCCACTCCCGGGCTTCTCCCACCAAGTACAGTGGAATACTCCGGGGGACGCTGTACAATAAACTATCTCGGGCCTGTAAAATGGCCTGCTCAGCCTTTTTCACGACCCGGAAGTCTCGCCCCTCCCGTGAGCGAAAATGCTTCAGAAATCGAACCAGGTGTCTGTCCTTCGGGAAGTCCTTCCTGTACTCCCCGGTGACCCGGTCAAATGTGAAGCCGCTGTCAACTCTGGCAAGCCTCTGGAAATCCATGGTATCCCCGTCAGACTCAGATGACTCTGCCAAAGCGGCTATCTCTGCGTGCTCCCGATCCAGGTCCTCTACGTTCAGCCAGGTGACCGCCGGCACGGGACCCCGCGGGATGAGGTCGGCACCAATAGCAACGGCGGGGGCGGAAGAACCACTTGGGGCAGCCATTTATCTGCAAAGATACATAAACAGAAGATCAGAATAAGCCGCATGCGAAAGGAAGTGAAAGACTGTAGAAGAAGGGCTTTGCTACAAGTCAAATAAACAAAATGTTGCCAATTCCTGACGAAATTTCGGCAGAGTTTACCCTAGGCCAGAGGCGTAAGGGGAAAACACGGGTGCGCGTCCACAAGGAGTGACGGCCCCAACAAAACATGGTGGGCCCCGAGAGGTAACACCAGAAGTCCCCCGGTCAAAAGAGTCTTCTCCCCTAAGCTAAAAGTCCCCACATACTGCCTAAAGCCCCTTGACCGGCACGCCCCTGCTAGTGGCTTCGCCGGCACACCCTCCAGGTGCCTTCCCCGGCACGCCCCCTGCTAGTGCCTTCGCCGGCACACCCCCAGGTGCCTTCCCCGGCACGCCCCAATGGGAGCTTCACCGACACACCCTCAAGGGGTCTTCCCCGGCACGCCCAGACGGGCCCCTTCACCGGCATGCTCTTGGGCCTCTTCCCCGACACGCCCCAACGGGGGGGCTTCACCGACACACCCTCAAGGGGTCTTCCCCGGCACACTACCCGCGCCCCGCCTTCCCCGGCACACCTACGCGGGACCGCTCCCCGGCACGCTCCGAGAGCCCCTCGCCGGCACGCCCTGGAAGGTCTTCCCCGGCACGGCCCCGCGTTACTTCACCGGCACGCCCTGTGCCCCCTTCGACGGCACGACCGGCGGCCTTCACCACGGCACCACCGGCGACCGCCTCTCCACACGCCATGCCAGAGGGGAAGAAGAAAAGAGAAAAGACAGGGGGAGGGGAAGGGGAAGAGAAGAGGAGAAGAATAGAGGGGAAGGAGAAGAGGAACGGGGAGCCTAGGGCTCCACCGTCCGCCGGACGTGGAGAAGAAGAAGGGAGAAAGAAAGAGAAAGGGGGGAGCAGAGAAGGAAAAAAAGAGGACGGGAGGGAGAAGAGAGGAAAAAAGAAGAGGAAGAGGGAGCCCTCTCGTGGCAGCCTCCCTACCCCGGCGAGAGGAAGACGACGACGACGCTGGCCGCGGTGGCTCCCGGTGATGAAGAAGATGAAGAGAGGGAGGGGGAGGCAGACGGTCGGCTGACGAAGAGAGAGAAGAGGGAGGGGAATTTGAACGGGGGTGGTTCAAATGAACCGCCCCCGCCCCTTTTATACGGCAGAGAGGTAGGGGGAGAGAAAAGAAAATAAAAAAGGGGGAAAGAGAAAGGGGAGGGGAGGAAAATAAAAAAGGGACGAAGGAAAATGGGGGAAAAGAAATAAAAAAAAAGGAAAAAAAAAGAGAGAAGGAATAAAAAATAGAAGGAGATAAGGAGGGATAAAAAGGGATAAAAAATGAACAAGAGGAGAAAATGAAAGAAGGGGAAGTAGGAGTATCTACAAAATATTAAATAAATAAATAAATATATATACCTACATATATGCTTACACTTACATACTCATCCACTCACATATGTGGAGGAATAGGCCAATAACGCGTAGTAATAAATGTCTCCCGGAGGCATTCCATCCCCCTGATCCTATGCAAATCGACGTCCGCAGGGGTGAAGATGACTCTGCCCCTACAGCTCTATCTTTGTCATAGTATCACTACCCTACCGCCAAATAAGCCCGTCCCTGGCACGTGGCCCTGTGCTTTAGCCACCTTCTGTCACGCAAAACTACCATCACGGACCTTACGTCCGGATTGGCAAAGCCCCCATCCTTACGTTGGCATTAGTCTCTTGCCAACGAATAAGTCCCTTTCCGACGCAAGGCCCCGTGCCCTAGCCACCCACTCCGCACAACACGGCCATTATGGACCTTACGTCCGAATCGGCACAGATTCTCCCGTTGCGCTGGCATTCTGTTCTTGCCAACGAGTGAACCTTATCTTCTGGCGCAAGGCTTCGTGCCCTAGCCTACACTCGCATATCACCCAATTTCTAAAAAAAGAGAGAAAATAAAAAGGGGTTAAAAATAGAGATACCCCGCCGGACTTGCCCCTACGTGGGGACAAGGGTAAAAATGGCAATAACCCGGCCGTGGCGAAAACCCGAAAGGGCGCTACGGGTAAAATTGGGTACCCTGTCACGTGAAAACCCGAGAGGGCGCGTGGGCAAAAGCAAGAGGGGGCCGGTACCGGCGAAAACCCGAAAGGGCGCTTGTATCGGTAATGTGGTACAAAAAAAAGAGAGAAAGAAGAGACAAAGAGACCAACAAACCAGATCAGTTCCCGGCATCCTGTCGGCACTGACGAAGAGACAAAGAGACCAAGAGACCAGGTCAGTTCCCGGCATCCTGTCGGCACTGACGAAGAGACCAAGAGACCAGGTCAGTTCCCGGCATCCTGTCGGCACTGACGAAGAGACAAAGAGACCAAGAGACCAGGTCAGTTCCCAGCATCCTGTCGGCACTGACGAAGAGACAAAGAGACCAAGAGACCAGGTCAGTTCCCGGCATCCTATCGGCACTGACAAAGAGACAAAGAGACCAGGTCGGTTCCCGGCATCCTGTCGGCACTGACGAAGAGACAAAGAGACCAACAGACCAGGCCAGTTCCCGGCATCCTGTCGGCACTGACAAAGAGACAAAGAGATCAACAAACCAGGTCAGCTCCCGGCACCCTGCCGGCGCTGACGAAGAGGCAAAGAGAACAACAAACCAGGTCAGCTCCCGACACCCTGTCGGCACTGACGAAGAGACAAAGAGAACAACAAACCAGGTCAGCTCCCGACACCCTGTCAGCACTGACGAAGGGACCAAGAGATCACCAAACCAGGTCAGCTCCCGGGACTCCGTCGGTACTAACAAAGAGACCAATAAACAACAAACCAGGTCGGCTCTCGACGCCTCGTCAGCATCGACAAAGAGAGAAGAGACGAAGACACCCACGGGCACCGCCCGGCTCATCCTTCGCCTGCGCTACCCGTGGGTGGGGGGCATTTGTGGACACCGAAAATTGCACATTCAAATGTCATGCTCGGCCCAGCATCAACAATGGTCCCGAGTGAAGAAACCCTGAAGAAATCAATCACAAAAGGCCCCACATCCGACGGGGCCTCGAAGAAAATCAAGTGGGCCGCAACTCGTGCTCATAATTGGCTCAAAATCGCCCACTTAACCCTGCAGCAGCCTTCACCGGCACGGCCCCTTTTGGGCGCTAGCCGGCATGCCCGAAGGGCCTTCAGCGACACGCCCCAAAGGGCCTTCAGCGGCACGCCCCAAAGGGCCTTCAGCGGCACGGCCCCAATGGCCTTCAACGGCACACCCCATGGGGGGCCTTCAACGGCACACCCCTGGGGGGGTCTTCAGCGGCACAGCCTCCAGAGGCTTCAGCGGCAAGCCTTTTCGACTCCCCATCGGCACGCCCATTTGAAGCCCTCCAGCGGCACGCTTGCTGAGCCCGCCAGCGGCACAGCGTGAAGTTTTTCAACGGCAAGACGACGTGCAGCCCATGCCCTACGCTTCCTTGGCGCGCAGTGAGCCGTCTGAGGTGGCAACCGTCCATTGGGCCACGTGAGCAACCCCCTGACGACCCAGGACGGGGCAACTCAAATGCCATCATCACAAGGCCACTTCCCGCCTTCAACGGCCGGGCTGGAGGGCTTCGGCTGTTGGAGGTATAAAAGACCCTCCGCTTCAACAGAGAAAAGGGGAGAAGGAGAGGCTCAGACGGCAGGAGACATACACAAAGAAGAGGCAGAGGAAGAGAAGAGAAGAGAAGAAGAGGCATCCCGACGTGAGCTCCCTCCGGCGATCACCGGGAAGAAGCAAGAGTAAGAGAGAGAGAGAGAGCTCGATGTAATGGGAGAGAGAGTTAGGGGCTTTCCTTTGTAGCCGGTTCCTCCCCCCTCCTGTGTTGTTTTTTCTTTCATTTCTTTTTGTCCACAGCCTTGTCGTGGGCACTTTCTTTTGTAATGTATGAGTAGGGCTCCGGCCCCTTTTGCTCCCCATGAATGAGAGCCACCCTTCTTGGGTTTCTTCTGTGATTTCCGTTGATTTTTGCTCCGGTATTTGCAGCGTATGATGTGTTCATCCGTCCCTTCCTTCTCCGGCGTTTTGGAAGCCCCGTAGCAACGTGACTCTCCCTCCGTGAGCTTTGGCCCCCATGGGCTCTTCATCACCCCCTTGCCGTGGCCACTCGTCGTGCCCATCGACAATAGGAGAGGGGGAGACCCTCGCCCTCTCCCCGAACGCCCAGTTATCAGTGACCTTTCCTTGGCCTCATGCTCCCCTTTACTCCCTAACTAGCCTGTAAGCCCGGGCACTTGGCTCCCCCTGCCATTTCCTCAGCGCTACACCTGCTCGACCTTTGACCGGTACGCCCAGATTGGCCCTCAGCGGCACACCCAGTTCTAGCCCTCAGCGGCACGCACACCCATTGGCCTTTAGCGGCACACCCCATTCTGGTCCTCAGCGGGACACACATTGACATCCCTAGCCGGCACACCCCTTGGCCGGTACGCCCCCCTTCTTGGTTTGCCTTCAGCGGTACACTCCCCTGTTCAGCCCTCAGCGGCACACTCTCCAGGCCCCTAAGCGGCCTTCAGTCCGCTGCTCCCCTTCACGTTTTCCGAGACTCTATAAAGGTGTTGCTTCTCCGGGGGCCCACCTCCAGTTGTCGGGTTCCGCCACTCCATGTGGGCGCGTTCCCTTTATCTCCCTTACGCCCCGGGTCAAGGGGAGATGCTGCCGAATTTTTGTGAGAAACTAATAAACGATTAAAAGAGGCAAAAGGAGGCAACAAAGGAGCAGGATAATTAATGAAACCTTCCAACTCATCAAACCACTGCCGGCACCATAACAAGAATTGAACCGAACTAATCAACTACCCGGCAGCCCGAACGTCCGACCCGCAAGAAAAGAGACCGAACCGAACAAAACGGAACAAAGGAAGAATTTTATATAAAACTACACAAAAATTAAGACAAGAAGAAAAGAAAAGCCTTAAAACCAATAATTGAAAACTAATCGAGCCTCCACCATTACGCCCCATTGGCCTTCAGCGGCACGCCCTCATTGGCCTTCAGCGGCACGCTCCCTTGGCCTTCAGCGGTACACCCCTTTCAACCCTCAGCGGTATGCCCCTTGAACCTTCAGCGGTACACTCCCTTGAGCCCCAGCGGTACGCTCCTTTGGCCTCCAGCGGTACGCCCCTTTCAACCCTCAGTAGCACGCTTCCCGTCAACCTTCAGCGGTACGCCACTCCTTCCCTTCGCCGGTACACCCCCAGCCAGTGTATAGACTTCGCACCCCAATGTATAGACTTATCCAGTGTATAGACTTGAGCCAGCCAACGTACAGACTTCATGATAGCCGGTGTATAGACTTGGGCAGTGTATAGACTTCACACCCCAACGTATAGACTTATCCAGTGTACAGACTTTGGCCGGCCAACGTATAGACTTCATATCTCAACGTACAGACTTTATGCTGGGCGATGTATAGACTTTGAGTAGCCAGTGTATAGACTTGAGCCAGCCAACGTACAGACTTCATGATAGCCAGTGTATAGACTTGGGCGGTGTATAGACTTCACACTCCATATATCCAGTGTATAGACTTGAGCCAGCCAACGTACAGACTTCATGATAGCCAGTGTATAGACTTGGGCGGTGTATAGACTTCACACTCCAATGTATAGACTTATCCAGTGTATAGACTTTGAGCAGCCAGCGTATAGACTTCGAGCCCGGGGAATGTACAGACTTTATACCACCCCTATGGCCTTCAGCGGCACACCCCAAGTAGCCTTCAACGGTACACCCCTTTCCAGTCCCCAGCGGTACGCCCCTTCAACCCCCAGCGGCACACTCTTGCCCTCAGCGGTACACCATGTTTCCTTCGCCGGCACACTATATATATATGCATATATATGGCCCGATAAGGGCATCCAACGCTATCAAATAAATTAACAGAAATTACGCCAATTGAAAGGACTCAGAAGGCGCAGCGTTAATAATGATTCAGGGGCATAAATAAACAACAAACATCAAATCAGAGATCAGAACATATAACCAAGAAAACCCCAAATAAAAGATGTTAGGGCCCACACCGCATCCCCCCATCTCTCCCCGCGACCCGGGGCAAAAGGAATAATAATGCCGCCCTCTCAGGCCGGGCTCGGACCTCGGGAGTCATCCCAACATGTTCCGGTCCCGACCTGGCCTCGGGCCGACATCTTGATCAGATCGGGTTCGCTCCTCGCTCCGGACGCCCTCCGAGTCATCATTAAAATTGCCGGGTGTTCGGCAGACACTTGAACGGATTTGTCCCGGCTTTTCCCGTCACGTTTCTATCACGGACCCGTCTCCGAATATAAAAAGGTCCACGAGTGACCGACATGGCCAGTGGCTTGCATCCTAATGCGTACTTTGGTGTGATTTTCTCCTGCCTCTTTCTTGCATAATTAGTATTATTCTTTTCGGCCGCGGGGCCACTAATTTCGGCAATTAATCAAGGGTTTTCCCTCGTATGGGGGATGTAAATGACGTCGTGACCTTTACGGCGCGGCGGGATTCGGTCCCGACACGAACCACACAATTGTCTGACGAGGTCAGATCGAGCGCACCATGGGCTCTTCGGAGCCCGAATAAATTGTCACCTCAGTGATTGGCACGCCCACGCACCTAATAAACCAACCGACGATTAAGCCCACCCGCCGAATAAAAAGTGCGTCCACACACCTCCGCCCAATCCTACCTCAAAATCCGTAAAGATAACCGAGATCGACACGCCACTTCTGATGCCGTGGAGCATAACAAGAACATCGGCTCGACAATCAGCAGCTCAACCAGAAGACCTTCCGCTCACCCGAGCACAATTCTTGACCAGAGCATCCGCTCCAACACCTCAAACCATAACCTCAGCGTCTCAGGGGCTGGACAATCCTCAGACTGGAGTGGCCAAACTCAATAACAACTCCCTCAGAGCACACTCACAGCCACTTAACGACGAACAATCCTCGCCAGCCACCTGACCTAGCTACAGACTCCTCGAATACAGCACCGCAGCAACACATCCGCCGGCAACCTTTGCCCAACGTAACACGACCAAGGCCACCACCCAAGGGAGAAAGCTCTCGACCTCGATCCGCAGACCCCACGCCGACACGAAAGCCATGAACAACAACCACCTTCACAGCGCCACGCAGCGCACTCAAGCTCTCGCATGAGAAACCAAGCGAAAAACATGCACAAAACCCTATGCCAGCTGCCGACTGTACTGGATCTTACGGACTCTGATCACTGTAATATCTCGAATTCCAAAGTACATCCACAACCACGCTCTGATACCAACTGTGACGACCCGAGAATCTGGTTACTGGGAAGGCCCGATAACCCGAGACTCGAACCGCCTCCCACGAGCCGAGAGGGCTCGGAAGGGCTAAAAAGGAGTGTGGAGGTACCAAGAAATAGGAAATAAAGCAGGACAAATCAATAATTAACAGAAATAAATAAATGACTACAACAGAGTCCAGTCCAACAGAAAGTACAGTTTAAGGCAGAGAACGTACCCAACACCGAGTGAACACTCGGCCCGACGAGCTGGCAACTAAGGACCTCCGCACAGCACCCTCGAACCTCGAGGCAGAACCATCGCACCTGAGAAGCAGGGATGAGCCTCCTGTCACTGGCCCAGTAGGGATCCCACGGAACCCCAACTGAGAGACAGCGGCGGCACAGAAAGCAGTAACTATGAAAGCAGGAAAGTAACTACGGTGGCCGACATAACCTCGGCTCTACAGTTACTCCTACTGCACCAAAGAAAACACGACCCAGTCTCCCGTAGGGGGACAACCAAGTCACGTACCCGACATCCCAATTCCATGATCGGGGACCACCAGACATGAACCGCCCTAGCCACGCTACTAGGAAAATGCTATGATACCTCCGTAGCGGAGGCCTGCCCTCACAGAAGGGCCCAAGCCGAAACCACACACGAAGTCCCATCTCGCAGATGGAAACAGAAACTCGGGACATGATAACTCACGTCACGTGACGGGAGCACCGCCCACCTGAAGAACGACCGGATGCGTCCCCTGGCGTCTTACACAGCGCCACAAGTGTCTAGCTACAACGCCCTAGGCGGAGACTCAGACACACTCAGTAACCAGCACAGAACAAGGACTAGTTGGGGTCGCGCCTGTCGGCGCGGTCCGACGCCCCCAACCTTGTGTGCACACTCAGACCATATGCCCTAGGCCTGTCCTCTAGCTGGTAATTTCCCCTAAGCCCGGACTCGACTGTACGTGGGGGCCCTATGCTAACCAGCCTACTCACCGTATCTCTCGGGTCAGCCGCTCCACCACTCCCGGGTGGGTCAGCACCGCGTGCCCTAAGAAGGCTATGACTAGTGGACGTGTCACAGAACGTGGACACAGAAAATCACGCACGCACCCATCGCGAGTAACGCGAAGTAACAGGTGGCTCAAAGCCACCCGACTCTGGACAACCCACTAGACCTACTAAACCTAACGGCCTTTGAGTCACAAGACGCGGGGTCAAGACCGTTGCGCATGACAGCACTAAGCTGTCAATCTGGCCTAATCCCTAGGTCCAAAACAACGATGGGAAGACTCACGAGGCAACTCATGACTGCCGAGACCCATCCCTCAAAAAGGGATACTAAGAAACCTCCAGCCCTAGGTTGGGAGACTGGGCTCACTGTCCTAGGCCACACGCTTGGCCCACTCGGAAGCCACCTTCCATAGAAACAATGACGTACGGGGAAACCTCACTGCACTCACACCGATACATGGTGACTCGATCTAGCAAGAACACAGGAGCCCGAAACACCTAGGGTCACCCGGATTCACCAAGCCCACGAGCACGCTTATCGAGGTAACACGGTACCTCCAGACACCCCAAAAATATGGCCACAAAACTCACGGGGTGTCCGCGACAATCACGAGGCCAAAGGTCGACCACTGGGTCACAACCGGGTCGATCGGAGACCAACACAACACAATCAGAACACTAGAAGGTCACCCGGACCTTTAAATCCACGTGAACACTAATCGAGGTAAACGGAACCTCCGGACACCCAAAGACGCGGTCACGGAACTTCACGGGGTGTCCGGGACACACACGGCCCAAGGGGAGCACGATCAGCCGCAGACTGCCCACCCTGGGCAACCCGGCAGGCTACCCCAAGAACGCGCTACACATACATAGCACGTTCAACAAGATCGCACTATACTTCTATAACGCGTTCAGAACAGAACGTGCTATAGGCCTATAGCGCGACAACGCAGAACGCGCTACTCACCCCTAGCGTGACAAAAACCACCTTACCGTTCATCTTCCTCGATGAACGCGCCCTATTAGGACGACGCGACCTTCAAGAACGCGCTACCTGAGACTAGCACGTTCTCAGTCTGAAACCGAAAGAATGGGAAAATGACGGGAAATCCATTCTACGCCCCATCCACCCCCAGGTGAAGGGGAAAAAAAGGGGAAAACATTCCCCAACATCTCTAGCACCGAGAAGACCCATTCAAATCCCAAAAGCACGATCAAAACACAAGATTCGGCTCATACACCCAAAGACATGCATTTTCCCCAAATCCCTCGAAGAAGCCCGCTTGGCTCACCACGGCCTATAAAACTCGTGAGAAATGAAGTACGTGGGTTGAGGGTCCATCTCCCTACCTCCACCGAAGAAACGATGCGTCGTGGACGCCGATCCACGAAGAAAATGCCGTGAAACCCCGCCGGTGCCTCACGCTCGCGAACCGGCTTCACCGCGCCCCCGTCCCTCGATCCTCGACCCATCCTCGCCATCCTCCCCGCCCGCGTCGCCCCGCCTCACCCCGCCTCGGTCCGTCGGCCGCCGGAGAGGAGAGAGTGAGAGGAGAGCGTGGGAGAAGAAAGAGAGTGAGAGAGTGAGAAATGAGAAGAGAGAGAGGGGTGGGAGGGTTTATATAGGAAAAACCCAAAAATTCTGGGAAATTCCAAAAATTAGGAAAAATTACCTCTGCGATCCTCGAAAAACGCACAATGCACTGGTCCCGTCCCGGAGTCGGAGAACGCAACGGTTCACCCTGCATGGTGTTCCGAAGGTCCGACAGATAAAAACACGCGTAAAACCCAAAACGTGTCCCGGGACCCACAACGGTGCTCTGAAAATTCCAGAAAATTACCGGCGTGCTCCTCACCACACCACGGACCCAAGGAAGTTCACGGGCACACCACCAATGGGTCCTACAATCCGGTATAAAAAGTCTGAAGCTCACTCGGACAAGATCCGTAACCCGTGAAAAGACGATCCGAAACCTACGGATCCTGATCCGATGAATATCTGAAAAACCCGGGGCGTTACAGCAGCGGGTGCAGGTAAGGGGTTCCGTAGGAAAGGTGCCATAGGGGCAACGGCCCGGAGTGGGGTAGCAGTAGGGACATAGGAAGTGGGGGGGCCAGGCCTCTCAGAGTAGCGAACTATGGGGTTTCGGGACTCGGGTTGACGGTAGGTGAGGACCCAAGGTGGGACCACCTTTTGATGGGGCATCAAAGGCGATTTCCATACACGGGTGAAGTGTATTTGTGTGTTATGGCTTGTATAAGATTGTAATTGTGTAATTTCTTTCTTTTGGGCTCCTTGTAAGGCTTATATCAAGCCAATGAGCCATTTGTTATGTCAAGTCCATTACTAGGTTACCTTAGTAGAGTCCATTAGGAGTGATTATCATATTGGACCTTATGCCACCCTTATGGACCATAAGAGCCATTTAAGGCCCAATTGGGCCACTCCCTCTCATGGGCTATCTAGATGGGAGAACCCATAGACCAAGCATGGGTGTGGATTGGGTTGGCTGGCCTTGGACCAGCCTAGGCCCAAGAGAGGCCCACGAAGGGGGCGCCCCCTCTTTTGGCCTTATTAGGCATGGTTGGTGTGTATTAGGTGGTGTTTGAATGGATCTAGTCCAAGGTTGAATAAGTATGGTCAAATTAGATTAAACTAATGTATTAAATGTGTGATTCACATTGTATCCCAGCCCTTCAATCTAAACCCCTAGATCCAAGGGTTGAGGTTGAGTTTGGTTGGCATCCTATATAAGGTTGTATTTTTCATATTGAAGGAATTAATGAAGAGAAAATAGGAATTTGCCCCAAGTGAGATTTGCGCCCCTCCCCTCTCTCTCCCTGGTTCCTCCACCCCCTCTCCCCTTTCTAGAGTGTAATCCCTTCCCCCTTCATCCCCTCCAGCATCTGAAGCAACTCCGGTGATCGCCGCCGCCATCGTCTCGCCGCCGACGCGTCGTCGCCAACGGTTTCGGTGTTCTGTCCACTCAGGACAGACCCTTCTTCTCCGAATTCCTGCTGTCACTCCCTTCGTCTTCTGAAGCTCAAAATTTCAGGGTTGGTTCCCCTCTAGAACCCTTATCCCCACAAAAAAAATCACGTCAAAATTCATCATTTAGCTATTTTTTTGATTTTCGTCCAAGTCCAAGTTTTAGATCTATCCTGGTTCTGTTTACTGTTCATCAGCTCTGAGTTTACCCCATTCAAACCATCTTTTGATTTTTTTTGGGTCGCCCAAATTTACTGGGATCTCTGTCCACATCCCTCTACCACCAGGAATTTTCTTAATTTTTGTTTCACCTTCTAAGTATTTTTCAAATTTCGGCCAAGTTCCCAAGAACAGTCTGCCCACAGTTTCCCAGATCCGACCCAGGTCTAGTAAAGAAATCCCCTAAAATCCATTTCGTCTCCAATCATAAAACCAAAAATAGTCCCGGCTTCCTCTCTCAACGATCTTCAACTTTTCTGAAGAAATTATTTCCATATTCGGAGGTCTTATCCCCGGTCAACGTCGATCTTCAGAGAAGTCAGAACCTGCCCCTGCAGTTCTGGCCAGATTCCAGCAAGCTTGTAAAATACATGATCAGAAATACAGATCTGATTATTTTTTTTTAAGACCCCTACATCAAGGTATTCTGAGTCAGCTTTCCAACGGCGCTAACCTCGTCGTATTCCGACGACGGGGCTGATCCCAGCAGCAGTTTTCTCTGAGTCGCGCGCCTACAAACAGAATTTTCAGATTCGTGGCCGAGTTCCCGCGAGCGTCGTCCGAGGGCCGCCCGGCGTCCGGCGGTCGTTCCAGCAGCTCGCCATCCCAGGGGAACGCTTTCCAGGTGTCTCCACAACAGAGGAGTCATCAGGTCCCACACGACCCCTCCGGTCAACACGTGGGCCCCCACTAGCACGAGTACGCGTGAAGCCGAAGCATTGCCCGAAACCGCCCGTCAACCCGAACTTGGTCCTCCCGGGCCCACTTGTGTCACCCTTTACCTCCCTGCGTGGAGTGGGCTTATTTGTACTGCTGTAAACATAATGTACTAAGTTCCCGGGAGTACGAGCTTTGGCCGGGTGCCATCTTCGCCACGCCGAGAGCGTGGAGGTATCGCCTTCACCCTTACACTTGGCATTGGCTTAATTCTTTATATGCTTTATATGCCGCTGCTAGAGAGCATGTGTAGGGATACCTAACTCGCCTTCAATTTATAATATCACTGCCGCGAGAGAGAGCGAAGCCGTCCCGTGACCCGATCCGGGCGCAAAAGAGAGCCGACCACCCTAGCTCACAGCCGGTTTCTCAACCGCGCACATCCGACGCTTCCCTCGTTAAGGGACGATCGCGAGCTTGTCGTGTCCGTGGTCCCGTCCCGCATCAATTTGGTATCAGAGCGAGTTTGAGTCTAGGGTGTCAAAAAAGAAAAAAAAAGAGTGTCATTTAAGTCATTGTCTAAGTCAGTCTAGGTTGCATTTGCATCCCTTTACTCGGTATCTCAAAAGGTGTTGTCCGAACGTTAGGCTACGTCTATCGGGAAGGCCGCACACTTGTGCGAGTGATCTTCGGATCGGTTATCTCCGCCACGTACCGAGTCTTGGTTTACGTCTAGGGTCCTTAGTGTGCATTAGTTATTGCATTCCAACTTTGCATTACTTAGTGTCGTGTCTAGTGTTTTGGTCCGAGTGTCGGCATGGCCATCCACTAGTTTCCCCGTGTCCCATGGAGTCCCAAACTCCCGGATGGTGGCGATACTATCTCAAATGGAAGGACCACCCGAACCACCCCACGAGGCCCGAAACCCGGGATTTCTACGGGTCCGATGAGCCGAGTGTCTATCTAGAATGGGAAGCCATTATGGATGATTACTTCGAGGTGTACATCATGTACGGGCCCATGCAAGTCAATGTTGCAAAAGGTGACTTTTTGGTGAAGCCGCTGCAACTTGGAGGGACATCAAATATTAGAGGGAGGATAGGAATCTAAGGCCCATCGAGTCATGGTGGGAAATGAAGAGAGTGTTTAGGAGGGCCTACGTTCCCCGCCCACCTACCTCCAACCACGGAGGTCATTCCACTCACCAACCCCACCAACTCACCCACAATCAAGTGGGCCACACCTCTACCCAATCCCACCCCTTCACCGCCGTCCAAGCCCACCAAAGTGACCCCAATCTAGTGGCCCGCCCATGCACCACCAACCAACCTCCCCTTGGCACTCCCATCCCAACCCACTCAAGCACCTCCAACCGAGTGGAAGTCCCGCTTATAACCGAGCCGAGACCCACACCCGAGCCGAGAGTTAAGGAGCTAGTCCACTCCAAGGTCCCTCCTCCAACCCGCTCCTTAGAGGAAATAAAGAAAATGATTTCGGATTGGTGGGAAAGGACACAAGCTACTCCACCACCCATGGATGCTCCATTGTTATCTACCTCCGGTCTTCATTCGAAACCATCAAAGTGGGAACTACCAAAGCCCGAGCCACCCGTGTTTCTTACGGGAACACTTTACATAGCCGAGCCACTTCTTAGATGGCTCAAGGATGGCTTGGTCCCACATCCCTTCCCGTCCATGGACTCCACCTTACCTTTAGTGCCAGTCAACTCATTCCATACCACCTTTCGATCTCGTCACCATGTTGACACATTGGACGATCTTGTCATGGGATTGGATTCACAATGGGAGTTGACGCACCTTTTGGCCCGAGGCTTTGACCAACCCACTAGTCTTAGCCTCACTCATCCGGCCTTAGGGTCTATTACCTCCGAATGCACCGTGGGTTGTATCACCACGGAGGTCCTCTTACTCCTTCCCTTACCGGACGAGCCTGAATTCATACCCTTTTGTCCGAGGGAGGAATCATACTTTTTGCCTACGGTCCCCGTCCCACCCATCACAATTCAAGAAGGTGATTATCCACACCTTCAAAACTTCTACACGTGTGACCGTGACTTGTGGGAACCCACTACAAGGGGTCACACATTCTTTGACCCCTTTGACCCCTACTCTAGTGGGCCCCGTGACCCATCACTTCCCTCATACCTTATCGGGGAAGTCCACTTTCATACCCCTTTCCTACGGGCCGGGTCCTCCATACCCACCAAGCCCGTCCACGATACACCACCACCCAGCTCTTCCACACCCGGCTTTCCTAGCCCTCTCAAGTCTCCCAAATCCAAAGGGCCGTCCATGCATGACTGGGTCATACTTGAACATTTAGGTGTACCTCATGTCACCCATCTCCGGTTACATAACATGCATGCATGGCACACATTCGGGTGTCCTGGTCCGCCATCACCCATGTACGGGTCGGACTAACATTAGGTGTGTCTAGGGTCATAGTTGAGTCGGTGTGTTTTCTTTGTGTGGTTTGTTTGTGTGGTGATTTTGAGTCGATTGTTTGTGTGATTTTCATTCATGTGTCAGTGCATGGTGAGTCTGCATGTGTCATGTGCAAGCTCGTTGTCGGTCTCTTACGAGTAAGAGGCGAGTGGACTCACTTGATGAGTATGGGATCGGTTTTACTTCTATATCCGGATTAGTCACTTATAGGGACTCAGCGGTGATTCCTAGTGAGTCTTCGAGCTGTTTCCTTCCTTTGAGAGTGCCCCTTCGGAGTGACCACCTTTAGCCATAGCAGTGCGCATATCGAGTATATATGGAATGAGCAGGTGCCGATCACTTGGAGTGGAACATACCCGCGCTACTTAGCACGGTGACGGATCCGCCGGAGGACCGGAGCAGCCATACCCCTACTCGACGGGGTCGAGTTCCTCCCACCCGGGGAGAATTGATGGGGCATCAAAGGCGATTTCCATACACGGGTGAAGTGTATTTGTGTGTTATGGCTTGTATAAGATTGTAATTGTGTAATTTCTTTCTTTTGGGCTCCTTGTAAGGCTTATATCAAGCCAATGGGCCATTTGTTATGTCAAGTCCATTACTAGGTTACCTTAGTAGAGTCCATTAGGAGTGATTATCATATTGGACCTTATGCCACCCTTATGGACCATAAGAGCCATTTAAGGCCCAATTGGGCCACTCCCTCTCATGGGCTATCTAGATGGGAGAACCCATGGACCAAGCATGGGTGTGGATTGGGTTGGCTGGCCTTGGACCAGCCTAGGCCCAAGAGAGGCCCATGAAGGGGGCGCCCCCTATTTTGGCCTTATTAGGCATGGTTGGTGTGTATTAGGTGGTGTTTGAATGGATCTAGTCCAAGGTTGAATAAGTATGGTCAAATTAGATTAAACTAATGTATTAAATGTGTGATTCACATTGTATCCCAGCCCTTCAATCCAAACCCCTAGATCCAAGGGTTGAGGTTGAGTTTGGTTGGCATCCTATATAAGGTTGTATTTTTCATATTGAAGGAATTAATGAAGAGAAAATAGGCATTTACCCCAAGTGAGATTTGCGCCCCTCCCCTCTCTCTCCCTGGTTCCTCTACCCCCTCTCCCCTTTCTATAGTGTAATCCCTTCCCCCTTGATCCCCTCCAGCATCTGAAGCAACTCCGGTGATCGCCGCCGCCATCGTCTCGTCGCCGACGCGTCGTCACCAACGGTTTCGGTGTTCTGTCCACTCAGGACAGACCCTTCTTCTCCGAATTTCTGCTATCATTCCCTTTGTCTTCTGAAGCTCAAAATTTCAGGGTTGGTTCCCCTCTAGAACCCTTATCCCCACAAAAAAAATCACGTCAAAATTCATCCTTTAGCTATTTTTTTGATTTTCGTCCAAGTCCAAGTTCCAGATCTGTCCTGGTTCTGTTTACTATTCATCAGCTCTGAGTTTACCCCATTCGAACCATCTTTTGATTTTTTTTGGGTCGCCCAAATTTACTGGGATCTCTGTCCACATCCCTCTACCACCAGGAATTTTCTTAATTTTTGGTTCACCCTCCAAGTATTTTTCCAATTTCGTCCAAGTTCCCAAGAACAGTCTGCCCACAGTTTCCCAGATCCGACCCAGGTCTAGTAAAGAAATCCCAGAAAATCCATTTCGTCTCCAATCAGAAAACCAAAAATAGTCCCGGATTCCTCTCTCAGCGATCTTCAACTTTTCTGAAGAAATTATTTCCATATTCGGAGGTCTTATCCCCGGTCAACGTCGATCTTCAGAGAAGTCAGAACCTGCCCCTGCAGTTCTGGCCAGATTCCAGCAAGCTTGTAAAATACATGATCAGAAATACAGATCTGATTATTTTTTTTGAAGACCCCTACGTCGAGGTATTCTGAGTCAGCTTTCCAACGGCGCTAACCTCGTCGCATTCCGAAGACGAGGCTGATCGCAGCAGTAGTTTTCTCCGAGTCGCGCGCCTGCAAACAGAATTTTCAGATTCGTGGCCGAGTTCCCGCGAGCGTCGTCCGAGGGCCGCCCGGCGTCCGGCGGTCGTTCCAGCAGCTCGTCATCCCAGGGGAACGCTTTCCAGGTGTCTCCACAACAGAGGAGTCATCAGGCCCCACACGACCCCTCCGGTCAACACGTGGGCCCCCACTAGCACGAGTACGCGTGAAGCCGAAGCATTGTCCGAAACCGCCCGTCAACCCGAACTTGGTCCTCCCGGGCCCACTTGTGTCGCCCTTTACCTCCCTGCGTGGAGTGGGCTTATTTGTACTGCTGTAAACATAATGTACTAAGTTCCCGGGAGTACGACCTTTGGCCGGGTGCCATCTTCGCCACGCCGAGAGCGTGGAGGTATCGCCTTCACCCTTACACTTGGCATTGGCTTAATTCTTTATATGCTTTATATGCCGCTGCTAGAGAGCATGTGTAGGGATACCTAGCTCGCCTTCAATTTATAATATCACTGCTGCGAGAGAGAGCGAAGCCGTCCCGTGACCCGATCCGGGCGCAAAAGAGAGCCGACCACCCTAGCTCACAGCCGGTTTCTCAACCGCGCACATCCGACGCTTCCCTCGTTAAGGGACGATCGCGAGCTTGTCGTGTCCGTGGTCCCGTCCCGCATCACCTTTTGAAACCGCTCAACGTCCCGAGCAACCTGATAGGCATGCTCGAGAGTGTTAATTTCCCGTAGGAACAGCTCCCGCTATATGCTCTCGTGTAAGCCAGTCCTAAACCGTGAGAGGGTGACGGAGGCGTCCTCCATGACTCGACTCCGAAGGAAGAAGTCATCAAATTTGGCGATGTACTCGTCCACAGACTTTCCATCTTGGGTGTGTTTCTGTCATTGGTCTAAAAGACGTTGATGGTAGGAGGGTGGCAGATACTTATCCCTTAATTTCTCCTTCATTTCTTCCCACGTACTGATAGGTTCCTCTCGTCTTCTTGCTAGGAGATTCTCAACGTTACACCAGTAAGTTTTGACTTGACCTAGGAGTTTCATTTTGGCAAACCTTACCCTTGTAGCAGGGGTCATGCAGCGATGTCAATCAAAATATTGGTCCATCCCGGTCTCCCAGTCAAGGTATGTAGCGGGGTTGAGGGACCCATCAAAACTCGGAGCGTCAATCTTGACGTTCCGTAGGATGATATCCTCATCGTCGTGGTCTCTCTCTCGAGGCGCACGGGCCTCTTGCTCTCTACCTTGGAGAGCCTGATTTGGGCGGGCTTGCTCTCTATCCTCCCTAGGATTGGCTACGAGATCGACGTGGCCATTCACTCGTCCTTCCTCTCCCTTTAGTCGATCCTCTAAGGCTCGGATCCTCTCTTCTAGCTCGGCTCGTAGTTGGCCTATGAATTCTTCAAAATGGGTCAGAAGATTATGCTTGAGCTGAGCCAACATAGCACTCACGCTCTTCTAATCCATGTGGGATTGTAGAGTTGAAGGGCGCTCTAGACGGCCGGATGAATTCCTAGACCAACGTGACATGCACGACCTCGGACCTAAATGATGCAGTCATGGGACTGATAATTAGCAAGCTATAGACTCGAATTTTGTTGGCTATTAGGCGAAGGGCCAATTTGAAGGGACCAGTCAGGGAGAGTTGCTTGCCCGTAGGCGAAGTAGTTGCGGAACTACTTCCTGACAATTAGGGTGCCCGAATGCGACAGTCTAGGGCCTAAGGATGGGTACATACAAGCTCTCGCTTTCCGTCCACAGTGATGCACTCAAAATATAGCCTGCATGGATCGGGCTCTCTCTCACTTCACGTGGCAATTGGACAGATACTAAATGAGCAAGTGAGGGGAGCACGTACCTAGCTAGACTGAAAAGTCTAACTACAACCAGAGACGAGGGCGAGCGGGGACGTGCGTGCCCACACGGTGTCGACGAAACTTCACGGTTACAACAAATTCACTCCACGCAGGGAGGATTTAACTTATTACAAAATCGTTTTAAAATTTCCCACGTAGGGGAACAAATTATTTCAACTTTCTCCGCGCAGGGAGACTTACAGACACTCACACTCCGTGAACTACGGACTGTGTGTCAGTGACCGGGTGACTCGGGCACCTAGCAAGCCGTCGTTTGTGGACTTGAGTGCCACGATCAATAAGTTAATATATATATATATATATATAGAACTATGGACTGTGTGTCAGTGACCGGGTGACTCGGGCACCTAGCAAGCCGTCGTTTGTGGACTTGAGTGCCACGATCAATAAGTTTATATATATATATATATATATATCTCATATATATATATTATATATATATTAACTTTTTTTCAAACCCCTCTTTTTTAATCAAATAATATATATAGATATATAACATTATATATATCCCATATATATATTATATATATTTAACACATTTTTTTCAACTCTCAACTTTTTTTTCAACCATCACCTACCTTTTTTTGACTTTTTCACACTCTCTCTTTCTTCTTTTCAAACCTTTCTTTCAAACTCCAACCTCCTTTTTTTGACTTTTTCTTTTAACTATTTCTTTTTTTTCAAGTTTCTCCACTTGTCTGCGTAAATCACGCAGGCGGGTGGTCAACACTCGCAGGCGGTTGACGCACGTGCTGGTGCACGCGCTGGCGGGCGCAGGCGCCAAAAGGGCAGCGGCCACGCGGCGATCGCGGAGGGGGGGGCTGGGGCCCCGACGCGGGAGGCCGGGCGGGTGCGGTGCGGCCCCGGTGTGGGCGCGCGGGCTTGGGCCAGAGATCCCCTGGGCTGTAAGATTTCGCACAGCACCTACGGACAACGCAGCGGATAACAAAATTTTCATTTTGCCTGATCCCAGTGCTATGGAATCCTAGATCTGTGCTCTAATCGGTGTTTCGATGTCCCAACCCCCTAATTACGGGTTGTGTATTTATACCTTGCGCGAAACGATGTTGTCTGCTATGCCCGATGCAGAATACCGAGCCGCACAGATGCACGGCCTCTGGAGCATATCCACACGGATCCTTGCGCAGTGACGGTACCCCCCGGCACGGACCTTCCCCGACCCTTTTTCACCTTCTGGAGGGAGAGAGCAAGAGGGAGGAAGGGGGGAGGAGTTAATCCTCCTTGTTTAGCCTAATGCTTGATTAGCCAAAGAAGAGATCGAATGAGCTCACTTAGGATGCTATGTATATAGAGTTTGGCCATTTCTAAAAAGGGCTCCAAAAGACCGAAACTGTATATATATCCTTTCTACTATTATACATATGTATTAAGTTCCATTTACACTCCTTTCCAAAAGGAACTAAAAGGAAATAATACATATATTTATATAATAATAATATGTCACCCAAGAATCCATTGTGTATGATCCTCTAGGCCCATAGTCACTCTAGTTTAAGGCCCATTAACTTCTAATTCTCAATTAGAAGTAAATTAAACGTATTCTTCGCTTCTATTAGAGCTGAATAATAGTTTAATTTATTCCAAACTTTCGATCACGTTTGGTCAAACAAATCCGCGTGATTCTAGAGGACGCCAGGTTTAAACCAGCCTGTCTGGTACCTGTAAGTCCATAGTTATCGCATCGATATAACCCCTCGCTCCTTCTATGAGTCTGGTATGATCGAGGGTATGATTTCTGTCAAACCCCATGATCATGTCATTTGACCATGACCTCCGTAAAGTGTATGATGTCCGTTCTAAACGAACTCACACTACCCTGGCCAGGGATTTAACGGAGCGTCAATGTCATGACCCATTAACTGTCTGATATATACCTGATAGTGAGCGATCCCTTCTTGACTATTGATGATCTTCACACGTATCCTGGAGTGGTTAATGACTTGGCAACTCATGACTTATGGTTAAAGTCAATTAGCTAAGTAATTAAACCATTCCAGTCCTCGTGTAAGATCCGATCAATGTCTCAGGTCAAAGGACCAACGATGCTACTGAGACAGTTGGATCTTCAGTTGACATTAGGTATAATCAACCATCTGAAGATCCAATAGCGGATCAGTTCAGTATACATCCTCCAAGTACATACACCTACACATACGTGTTGGTGCCCCGCACCAATGACCATGAGACTGATCAGTCACACATCATGTGTACTGGTTTAATAGGTAATCAAAGTCCCCGAGTGATTACCCTCCAACCAGGAACAGTTTAAGGTATGCGTCCATGTAAAATCAGTCTCATGTTCGAGATCTCATCTCGAGTTGACTTTACAACCACATATCTTAGGGATATCATAAAGTAATACACAATCACATATTTACGCTCAAATACCACTTTATTAATAATGAACAAGATCGTACATATATCGGGTCTACCCGGCCCTAAATTGGCCTATAGCACACCAACACTAACAATCTCCCACTTGAACTACAACCAATTACCCACAACTTTGAGTCCCATCTTATCCCGATGACGCTCAAAAATAGTCTGTGTCAAAGGCTTAGTCAGTGGATCTGTTATGTTGTCTTCTGACGGCACACGCTCTACCGTCACATCACCACGATCAACAATCTCCCGAATAAGGTGGAAGCGCTTAAGAATATGCTTCGACCTTTGGTGAGATCTCGGTTCCTTCGCCTAGGTGATGGCCCCATTATTATCACAAAATAATGGGATGGGAGCTGATATCTCGGGAACTACGCCAAGTTCCAAAATGAATTTCTTCATCCAGACGGCTTCTTTAGCAGCTTTAGCTGCATCTATATTCCGCCTCCATCGTCGAGTCTGCAGTCGTATCTTGCTTGGAGCTTCTCCAACTGACTGACCCTCCATTCAACATAAATATAAACCCAGACATGGATTTACAGTCATCTGGATCTGACTGGAAACTAGAGTTTGTGTAAGCTCTAAGTTATAGGTTCTCTCCTCTAAAAAGTAGAAAAGGATCTTTAGCCCTTCGCAAGGACTTAAGGAAGCCCTTTACTGCCTTCCAGTGCTCTTCGCCTGGATTTGCATGACATCTACTGACAGTGCTTAAAGCATTGGTAACATCAGACCGTGTACATAGTATTGCATACATGATTGACCCTATCTCCGAAGCATAGGGTATCTTATTCATGTGTGCCACCTCCTCAGAAGTTTTAGGACTCATCCCCTTAGATAGGTAAATTCCATGTCTCATGTCAGAAAACAAAAAATAGTCCCGGATTCCTCTCTCAGCGATCTTCAACTTTGCTGAAGAAATTATTTCCATATTCGGAGGTCTTATCCCCGGTCAACGTCGATCTTCAGAGAAGTCAGAACCTGCCCCTGCAGTTCTGGCCAGATTCCAGCAAGCTTGTAAAATACATGATCAGAAATACAGATCTGATTATTTTTTTTGAAGACCCCTACATCAAGGTATTCTGAGTCAGCTTTCCAACGGCGCTAACCTCGTCGCATTCCGACGACGGGGCTGATCGCAGCAGCAGTTTTCTCCGAGTCGCGCGCCTGCAAACAGAATTTTCAGATTCGTGGCCGAGTTCCCGCGAGCGTCGTCCGAGGGCCGCCCGGCGTCCGGCGGTCGTTCCAATAGCTCGCCATCCTAGGGGAACGCTTTCCAGGTGTCTCCACAACAGAGGAGTCATCAGGCCCCACACGACCCCTCCGGTCAACACGTGGGCCCCCACTAGCACGAGTACGCGTGAAGCCGAAGCATTGCCCGAAACCGCCCGTCAACCCGAACTTGGTCCTCCCGGGCCCACTTGTGTCGCCATTTACCTCCCTGCGTGGAGTGGGCTTATTTGTACTGCTGTAAACATAATGTACTAAGTTCCCGGGAGTACGAGCTTTGGCCAGGTGCCATCTTCGCCACGCCGAGAGCGTGGAGGTATCGCCTTCACCCTTACACTTGGCATTGGCTTAATTCTTTATATGCTTTATATGCCGCTGCTAGAGAGCATGTGTAGGGATACCTAACTCGCCTTCAATTTATAATATCACTGCTGCGAGAGAGAGCGAAGCCGTCCCGTGACCTGATCCGGGCGCAAAAGAGAGCCGACCACCCTAGCTCACAGCCGGTTTCTCAACCGCGCACATCCAACACTTCCCTCGTTAAGGGACGATCACGAGCTTGTCGTGTCCGTGGTCCCGTCCCGCATCAATTTGGTATCAGAGCGAGTTTGAGTCTAGGGTGTCAAAAAAGAAAAAAAAAAGAGTGTCATTTAAGTCATTGTCTAAGTCAGTCTAGGTTGCATTTGCATCCCTTTACTCGGTATCTCAAAAGGTGTTGTCCGAACGTTAGGCTACGTCTATCGGGAAGGCCGCACACTTGTGCGAGTGATCTTCGGATCGGTTATCTCCGCCACGTACCGAGTCTTGGTTTACGTCTAGGGTCCTTAGTGTGCATTAGTTAGTGCATTCCAACTTTGCATTACTTAGTGTCGTGTCTAGTGTTTTGGTCCGAGTGTCGGCATGGCCATCCACTAGTTTCCCCGTGTCCCATGGAGTCCCAAACTCCCGGATGGTGGCGATACTATCTCAAATGGAAGGACCACCCGAACCACCCCACGAGGCCCGAAACCCGGGATTTCTACGGGTCCGATGAGCCGAGTGTCTATCTAGAATGGGAAGCCATTATGGATGATTACTTCGAGGTGTACATCATGTACGGGCCCATGCAAGTCAATGTTGCCAAAAGGTGACTTTTTGGTGAAGCCGCTGCAACTTGGAGGGACATCAAATATTGGAGGGAGGATAGGAATCTAAGGCCCATCGAGTCATGGTGGGAAATGAAGAGAGTGCTTAGGAGGGCCTACGTTCCCCGCCCACCTACCTCCAACCACGGAGGTCATTCCACTCACCAACCCCACCAACTCACCCACAATCAAGTGGGCCACACCTCTACCCAATCCCACCCCTTCACCGCCGTCCAAGCCCACCAAAGTGACCCCAATCTAGTGGCCCGCCCATGCACCACCAACCAACCTCCCCTTGGCACTCCCATCCCAACCCACTCAAGCACCTCCAACCGAGTGGAAGTCCCGCTTATAACTGAGCCGAGGCCCACACCCGAGCCGAGAGTTAAGGAGCTAGTCCACTCCAAGGTCCCTCCTCCAACCCGCTCCTTAGAGGAAATAAAGAAAATGATTTCAGATTGGTGGGAAAGGACACAAGCTACTCCACCACCCATGGATGCTCCATTGTTATCTACCTCCGGTCTTCATTCGAAACCATCAAAGTGGGAACTACCAAAGCCCGAGCCACCCGTGTTTCTTACGGGAACACTTTACATAGCCGAACCACTTCTTAGATGGCTCAAGGATGGCTTGGTCCCACATCCCTTCCCGTCCATGGACCCCACCTTACCTTTAGTGCCAGTCAACTCATTCCATACCACCTTTCGATCTCGTCACCATGTTGACACATTGGACGATCTTGTCATGGGATTGGATTCACAATGGGAGTTGACGCACCTTTTGGCCCGAGGCTTTGACCAACCCACTAGTCTTAGCCTCACTCATCCGGCCTTAGGGTCTATTACCTCCGAATGCACCGTGGGTTGTATCACCACGGAGGTCCTCTTACTCCTTCCCTTACCGGACGAGCCTGAATTCATACCCTTTTGTCCGAGGGAGGAATCATACTTCTTGCCTACGGTCCCCGTCCCACCCATCACAATTCAAGAAGGTGATTATCCACACCTTCAAAACTTCTACACGTGGGACCGTGACTTGTGGGAACCCACCACAAGGGGTCACACATTCTTTGACCCCTTTGACCCCTACTCTAGTGGGCCCCATGACCCATCACTTCCCTCATACCTTATCGGGGAAGTCCACTTTCATACCCCTTTCCTACGGGCCGGGTCCTCCATACCCACCAAGCTCGTCCACGATACACCACCACCCAGCTCTTCCACACCCGGCTTTCCTAGCCCTCTCAAGTCTCCCAAATCCAAAGGGCCGTCCATGCATGACTGGGTCATACTTGGACATTTAGGTGTACCTCATGCCACCCATCTCCGGTTACATAACATGCATGCATGGCACACATTCGGGTGTCCTGGTCCGCCATCACCCATGTACGGGTCGGACTAACATTAGGTGTGTCTAGGGTCATAGTTGAGTCGGTGTGTTTTCTTTGTGTGGTTTGTTTGTGTGGTGATTTTGAGTCGATTGTTTGTGTGATTTTCATTCATGTGTCAGTGCATGGTGAGTCTGCATGTGTCATGTGCAAGCTCGTTGTCGGTCTCTTACGAGTAAGAGGCGAGTGGACTCACTTGATGAGTATGGGATCGGTTTTACTTCTATATCCGGATTAGTTAGTTATAGGGACTCAGCGGTGATTCCTAGTGAGTCTTCGAACTGTTTCCTTCCTTTGAGAGTGCCCCTTCGGAGTGACCACCTTTAGCCATAGCAGTGCGCATATCGAGTATATATGGAATGAGCAGGTGCCGATCACTTGGAGTGGAACATACCCGCGCTACTTAGCACGGTGACGGATCCGCCGGAGGACCGGAGCAGCCATACCCCTACTCGACGGGGTCGAGTTCCTCCCACCCGGGGAGAATTGATGGGGCATCAAAGGCGATTTCCATACACGGGTGAAGTGTATTTGTGTGTTATGGCTTGTATAAAATTGTAATTGTGTAATTTCTTTCTTTTGGGCTCCTTGTAAGGCTTATATCAAGCCAATGGGCCATTTGTTATGTCAAGTCCATTACTAGGTTACCTTAGCAGAGTCCATTAGGAGTGATTATCATATTGGACCTTATGCCACCCTTATGGACCATAAGAGCCATTTAAGGCCCAATTGGGCCACTCCCTCTCATGGGCTATCTAGATGGGAGAACCCATGGACCAAGCATGGGTGTGGATTGGGTTGGCTAGCCTTGGACCAGCCTAGGCCCAAGAGAGGCCCATGAAGGGGGCGCCCCCTCTTTTGGCCTTATTAGGCATGGTTGGTGTGTATTAGGTGGTGTTTGAATGGATCTAGTCCAAGGTTGAATAAGTATGGTCAAATTAGATTAAACTAATGTATTAAATGTGTGATTTACATTGTATCCCAGCCCTTCAATCCAAACCCCTAGATCCAAGGGTTGAGGTTGAGTTTGGTTGGCATCCTATATAAGGTTGTATTTTTCATATTGAAGGAATTAATGAAGAGAAAATAGGCATTTGCCCCAAGTGAGATTTGCGCCCCTCCCCTCTCTCTCCCTGGTTCCTCTACCCCCTCTCCCCTTTCTAGAGTGTAATCCCTTCCCCCTTGATCCCCTCCAGCATCTGAAGCAACTCCGGTGATCGCCGCCGCCATCGTCTCGCCGCCGACGCGTCGTCGCCAACGGTTTCGGTGTTCTGTCCACTCAGGACAGACCCTTCTTCTCCAAATTTCTGCTATCACTCCCTTCGTCTTCTAAAGCTCAAAATTTCAGGGATGGTTCCCCTCTAGAACCCTTATCCCCACAAAAAAAATCACGTCAAAATTCATCCTTTAGCTATTTTTTTGATTTTCGTCCAAGTCCAAGTTCCAGATCTGTCCTGGTTCTATTTACTATTCATCAGCTCTGAGTTTACCCCATTCGAACCATCTTTTGATTTTTGTTGGGTCGCCCAAATTTACTGGGATCTATGTCCACATCCCTCTACCACCAGGAATTTTCTTAATTTTTGGTTCACCCTCCAAGTATTTTTCAAATTTCGTCCAAGTTCCCAAGAACAGTCTGCCCACAGTTTCCCAGATCCGACCCAGGTCTAGTAACGAAATCCCAGAAAATCCATTTCGTCTCCAATCGGAAAACCAAAAATAGTCCCGGATTCCTCTCTCAGCGATCTTCAACTTTGCTGAAGAAATTATTTCCATATTCGGAGGTCTTCTCCCCGGTCAACGTCGATCTTTAGAGAAGTCAGAACCTGCCCCTGCAGTTCTGGCCAGATTCTAGCAAGCTTGTAAAATACATGATCAGAAATACAGATCTGATTATTTTTTTTGAAGACCCCTACGTCGAGGTATTCTGAGTCAGCTTTCCAACGGCGCTAACCTCGTCGCATTCCGATGACGGGGCTGATCGCAGCAGTAGTTTTCTCCGAGTCGCGAGCCTGCAAACAGAATTTTCAGATTCGTGGCCGAGTTCCCGCGAGCGTCGTCCGAGGGCCGCCCGGCGTCCGGCGGTCGTTCCAGCAGCTCGCCATCCCAGGGGAACGCTTTCCAGGTGTCTCCACAACAGAGGAGTCATCAGGCCCCACACGACCCCTCCGGTCAACACGTGGGCCCCCACTAGCACGAGTACGCGTGAAGCCGAAGCATTGCCCGAAACCGCCCGTCAACCCGAACTTGGTCCTCCCGGGCCCACTTGTGTCGCCCTTTACCTCCCTGCGTGGAGTGGGCTTATTTGTACTGCTGTAAACATAATGTACTAAGTTCCCGGGAGTACGACCTTTGGCCGGGTGCCATCTTCGCCACGCCGAGAGCGTGGAGGTATCGCCTTCACCCTTACACTTGGCATTGGCTTAATTCTTTATATGCTTTATATGCCGCTGCTAGAGAGCATGTGTAGGGATACCTAGCTCGCCTTAAATTTATAATATCACTGCTGCGAGAGAGAGCGAAGCCGTCCCGTGACCCGATCCGGGCGCAAAAGAGAGCCGACCACCCTAGCTCACAGTCGATTTCTCAACCGCGCACATCCGACGCTTCCCTCGTTAAGGGACGATCGCGAGCTTGTCGTGTCCGTGGTCCCGTCCCGCATCACCTTTTGAAACCGCTCAACGTCCCGAGCAACCTGATAGGCATGCTCGAGAGTGTTAATTTCCCGTAGGAACAGCTCCCGCTATATGCTCTCGTGTAAGCCAGTCCTAAACCGTGAGAGGGTGACGGAGGCGTCCTCCATGACTCGACTCCGAAGGAAGAAGTCATCAAATTTGGCGATGTACTCGTCCACAGACTTTCCATCTTGGGTGTGTTTCTGCCATTTGTCTAAAAGACGTTGATGGTAGGAGGGTGGCAGATAGTTATCCCTTAATTTCTCCTTCATTTCTTCCCACGTACTGATAGGTTTCTCTTGTCTTCTTGCTAGGAGATTCTCAACGTTACACCAGTAAGTTTTGACTTGACCTAGGAGTTTCATTTTGGCAAACCTTACCCTTGTAGCAGGGGTCATGCAGCGATGTCAATCAAAATATTGGTCCATCCCGGTCTCCCAGTCAAGGTATGTAGCGGGGTTGAGGGACCCATCAAAACTCGGAGCGTCAATCTTGACGTTCCGTAGGATGATATCCTCATCGTCGTGGTCTCTCTCTCGAGGCGCACGGGCCTCTTGCTCTCTACCTTGGAGAGCCTGATTTGGGCGGGCTTGCTCTCTATCCTCCCTAGGATTGGCTACGAGATCGACGTGGCCATTCACTCGTCCTTCCTCTCCCTTTAGTCGATCCTCTAAGGCTCGGATCCTCTCTTCTAGCTCGGCTCGTAGTTGGCCTATGAATTCTTCAAAATGGGTCAGAAGATTATGCTTGAGCTGAGCCAACATAGCACTCACGCTCTTCTAATCCATGTGGGATTGTAGAGTTGAAGGGCGCTCTAGACGGCCGGATGAATTCCTAGACCAACGTGACATGCACGACCTCGGACCTAAATGATGCAGTCATGGGACTGATAATTAGCAAGCTATAGACCCGAATTTTGTTGGCTATTAGGCGAAGGGCCAATTTGAAGGGACCAGTCAGGGAGAGTTGCTTGCCCGTAGGCGAAGTAGTTGCGGAACTACTTCCTGACAATTAGGGTGCCCGAATGCGACAGTCTAGGGCCTAAGGATGGGTACATACAAGCTCTCGCTTTCCGTCCACAGTGATGCACTCAAAATACAGGCTGCATGGATCGGGCTCTCTCTCACTTCGCGCGGCAATTGGACAGATACTAAATGAGCAAGTGAGGGGAGCATGTACCTAGCTAGACTGAAAAGTCTAACTACAACCAGAGACGAGGGCGAGCGGGGACGTGCGTGCCCACACGGTGTCGACGAAACTTCACGGTTACAACAAATTCACTCCACGCAGGGAGGATTTAACTTATTACAAAATCGTTTTAAAATTTCCCACGTAGGGGAACAAATTATTTCAACTTTCTCCGCGCAGGGAGACTTACAGACACTCACACTCCGTGAACTACGGACTGTGTGTCAGTGACCGGGTGACTCGGGCACCTAGCAAGCCGTCGTTTGTGGACTTGAGTGCCACGATCAATAAGTTAATATATATATATATATATAGAACTATGGACTGTGTGTCAGTGACCGGGTGACTCGGGCACCTAGCAAGCCGTCGTTTGTGGACTTGAGTGCCACGATCAATAAGTTAATATATATATATATATATATATCTCATATATATATATTATATATATATTAACTTTTTTTCAAACCCCTCTTTTTTAATCAAATAATATATATAGATATATAACATTATATATATCCCATATATATATTATATATATTTAACACATTTTTTTCAACTCTCAACTTTTTTTTCAACCATCACCTACCTTTTTTTGACTTTTTCACACTCTCTCTTTCTTCTTTTCAAACCTTTCTTTCAAACTCCAACCTCCTTTTTTTGACTTTTTCTTTTAACTATTTCTTTTTTTTTCAAGTTTCTCCACTTGTCTGCGTAAATCACGCAGGCGGGTGGTCAACACTCGCAGGCGGTTGACGCACGTGCTGGTGCACGCGCTGGCGGGCGCAGGCGCCAAAAGGGCAGCGGCCACGCGGCGATCGCGGAGGGGGGGGGGGCTGGGGCCCCGACGCGGGAGGCCGGGCGGGTGCGGTGCGGCCGCGGTGTGGGCGCGCGGGCTTGGGCCAGAGATCCCCTGGGCTGTAAGATTTCTCACAGCACCTACGGACAACGCAGCGGATAACAAAATTTTCATTTTGCCTGATCCCAGTGCTATGGAATCCGAGATCTGTGCTCTAATCGGTGTTTCGATGTCCCAACCCCCTAATTACGGGTTGTGTATTTATACCTTGCGCGAAACGATGTTGTCTACTATGCCCGATGCAGAATACCGAGCCGCACAGATGCACGGCCTCTGGAGCATATCCACACGGATCCTTGCGCAGTGACGGTACCCCCCGGCACGGACCTTCCCCGACCCTTTTTCACCTTCTAGAGGGAGAGAGCAAGAGGGAGGAAGGGGGGAGGAGTTAATCCTCCTTGTTTAGCCTAATGCTTGATTAGCCAAAGAAGAGATCGAATGAGCTCACTTAGGATGCTATGTATATAGAGTTTGGCCATTTCTAAAAAGGGCTCCAAAAGACCGAAACTGTATATATATCCTTTCTACTATTATACATATGTATTAAGTTCCATTTACACTCCTTTCCAAAAGGAACTAAAAGGAAATAATACGTATATTTATATAATAATAATATGTCACCCAAGAATCCATTGTGTATGATCCTCTAGGCCCATAGTCACTCTAGTTTAAGGCCCATTAACTTCTAATTCTCAATTAGAAGTAAATTAAACGTATTCTTCGCTTCTATTAGAGCTGAATAATAGTTTAATTTATTCCAAACTTTCGATCACGTTTGGTCAAACAAATCCGCGTGATTCTAGATGACGTCAGGTTTAAACCAGCCTGTCTGGTACCTGTAAGTCCATAGTTATCGCATCGATATAACCCCTCGCTCCTTCTATGAGTCTGGTATGATCGAGGGTATGGTTTCTGTCAAACCCCATGATCATGTCATTTGACCATGACCTCCGTAAAGTGTATGATGTCCGTTCTAAACGAACTCACACTACCCTGGCCAGGGATTTAACGGAGCGTCAATGTCATGACCCATTAACTGTCTGATATATACCTGATAGTGAGCGATCCCTTCTTGACCATTGATGATCTTCACACGTATCCTGGAGTGGTTAATGACTTGGCAACTCATGACTTATGGTTAAAGTCACTTAGCTAAGTAATTAAACCATTCCAGTCCTCGTGTAAGATCCGATCAATGTCTCAGATCAAAGGACCAACGATGCTACTGAGACAGTTGGATCTTCAGTTGACATTAGGTATAATCAACCATCTGAAGATCCAATAGCGGATCAATTCAGTATACATCCTCCAAGTACATACACCTACACATACGTGTTGGTGCCCCGCACCAATGACCATGAGACTGATCAGTCACACATCATGTGTACTGGTTTAATAGGTAATCAAAGTCCCCGAGTGATTACCCTCCAACCAGGAACAGTTTAAGGTATGCGTCCATGTAAAATCAGTCTCATGTTCGAGATCTCATCTCGAGTTGACTTTACAACCACATATCTTAGGGATATCATAAAGTAATACACAATCGCATATTTACGCTCAAATACCACTTTATTAATAATGAACAAGATCGTACATATATCGGGTCTACCCGGCCCTAAATTGGCCTATAGCACACCAACACTAACAATCTCCCACTTGAACTACAACCAATTACCCACAACTTTGAGTCCCATCTTATCCCGATGACGCTCAAAAATAGTCTGTGTCAAAGGCTTAGTCAGTGGATCTGTTATGTTGTCTTCTGACGGCACACGCTCTACCGTCACATCACCACGATCAACAATCTCCCGAATAAGGTGGAAGCGCTTAAGAATATGCTTCAACCTTTGGTGAGATCTCGGTTCCTTCGCCTAGGCGATGGCCCCATTATTATCACAAAATAATGGGATGGGAGCTGATATCTCGGGAACTACGCCAAGTTCCAAGATGAATTTCTTCATCCAGACGGCTTCTTTAGCAGCTTTAGCTGCATCTATATTCCGCCTCCATCGTCGAGTCTGCAGTCGTATCTTGCTTGGAGCTTCTCCAACTGACTGACCCTCCATTCAACATAAATACAAACCCAGACATGGATTTACAGTCATCTGGATCTGACTGGAAACTAGAGTTTGTGTAAGCTCTAAGCTATAGGTCCTCTCCTCTAAAAAGTAGAAAAGGATCCTTAGCCCTTCGCAAGGACTTAAGGAAGCCCTTTACTGCCTTCCAGTGCTCTTCGCCTGGATTTGCATGACATCTACTGACAGTGCTTAAAGCATTGGTAACATCAGACCGTGTACATAGTATTGCATACATGATTGACCCTATCTCCGAAGCATAGGGTATCTTATTCATGTGTGCCACCTCCTCAGAAGTTTTAGGACTCATCCCCTTAGATAGGTAAATTTCATGTCTCATGGGAATAAGACCTCGCTTAGAATTTTCCATCCTAAACCTTTTGAGGATAGTGTCTATGTATATGGATTGGGATAATCCTAGCATCCTTTTAGATCTATCTCGATAGATCCTTATGTCCAGCATATAGGATGCTTCTCCCAAATCCTTCATGGAGAAGGTCTTGGATAACCAAGACTTAGTTGATGTCAAGAAGGTCACAGAAGTCCCACTAACCTTCTTATAAACATAGGGTTCATCTTCATTCCGAATGAAGTTGAAAGATTTGACAGCCTCGTCACATCTTAAGTTCCAGCTTCTAGATGTCTGCTTTAATCCATAAATGGACCTTTGAAGTTTGCATACCTTATTAGGATGTAACTTGGAGGTGAATCCTTCAGGCTGTACCATGTACACCTCTTCTGACAGATTTTTATTAAGAAAAGCTATCTTCATATCCATTTGTCAGATCTCATAATCCAGGTATGCAACAACGGCAAGGAGGATTCTGATTGACTTAACCATGGCTACCGGCGAAAAAGTCTCGTCATAGTCAATACCTTGCCTTTGACGATATCCTTTCGCCACTAGTCTAGCCTTATATGTGTCAACCTATCCATCTGCACCGATTTTCCTTTTGAAAATCTATTTGCAGCCGATAGGAACCTTCCATTCGGGTACATCAACTAAGTTCTAAACTTTGTTGGTGTACATGGACTGGATCTCTGAATCTATTGCCTCTTGTCATTTCTCGGAGTCTACACTACGGATCACCTCTTGCTAGGATTGAGAATCTCCATCCTCATCTTTACATACCTTAGAGGACCCCTCTGAGACATGTCCAACATATCTCTCAGGTTCTCTCGGTAGTCTACCAGATCTCCGCAGTGTCTGTGTTTCACTCTGAATAGGATCAACAGATACAGTCTCATCTAATGAGTTTGTGTCTATGGGTTGTGGTTCTTGGACCTCGTCCAATTCTATCTGGCTCTCACTATTTTTCTGGAGTAGATATTCTCTTTCCAGAAATACAGCTCTCTTAGCCACTAAGAGCCTTTGCTCAGAAGGGTGATAGAAATAATATACAAACGTCTCCTTT
This sequence comes from Amorphophallus konjac, assembly GCA_022559845.1. NCBI lineage: Eukaryota > Viridiplantae > Streptophyta > Magnoliopsida > Alismatales > Araceae > Amorphophallus > Amorphophallus konjac. The sequence continues at coordinate 321,145,100 of CM040119.1, read as the reverse complement.
GGATATCCCATAAACCTACACTTATCTGTTCTCGACTCAAGCTTGTCACTGTCGTTCTTCTTTACATGAGCAGGACACCCCCAAATTTTAATGTGATTAAAATTTGATTTCCTGCCTTTCCATATCTCATATGGTATAGAAGGAACTGATTTACTTGAGATCCTATTCAATAAATAAGCTGCAGTCTCTAATGCATAGTCCCAGAGAGACAAGGGTAGTCCTGACATAGACATCATGGATCGAACCATGTCTAACAAGGTCATGTTTCTCCTTTCGGATACACCATTGTGCTGTGGTGTATACGGTGGAGTCCACTGAGAAACTATTCCATTGTCTTTAAGATAAGAAGTGAATTCATGGCTCCAATATTCACCTCCTCGATCCGATCGAAGAGCCTTAATACTTTTGCGAGTCTATTTCTCTAGTTCATTCATATATTCCTTAAACTTCTCAAAGGCTTATGACGTATGTCTCATTAAATACACATAGCCATATCTGGAGAAGTCATCAATAAAAGAAATGAAATAGAGGTAACCCCCTTTTGCTTCTATGGACATGGGTCCACACACATCCGAGTGTATGAGCTCGAGAAGGTCAATAGCCCTCTTACCATGTCCACTAAAGGGAGCATTGGTCATTTTCCTCATGAGACACGACTCACAGGTATCAAATGGCTTGTATTCGAACGAATTCAAATACCAATTTGAGTGTAAGTGGGATACTCTTTTCTCATCTACATGACCAAGTCTGCAATGCCATAGATATGCAGAATTCACTTCATTAGCATTGGAAACTTGCATATCATTAGAACGTGTATCTAATACATAAAGATTATTGACTAATGAACTATTGGCTATAATCAAACCATTATTCATTATAGAGCATCCAGTGCTATTAAAAATCAATGTATATCCAATGTTATACAAACCAGAGATTGAAATAATATTCTTAATAATATTAAGAATATAATAACAGTCATTCAGCTCCAGAATGACTCTTGAAGGTAAACTGAGACGTGCAGTCCCGACAGCTTTGGTAATAATTAAAGCTCTATTGCCCATCCTCAGTTCAATCTCCTTTTTGCCCAGCCGCCTTCTATTTGCCAGCACCTGCACAGAATTGCAGATATGAGATGCACATATAGTATCTAATACCCATGATGGTGATTCCATATATGACAAATTAAGGTCTATGACAAAAATACCTTCATTTAGAATTACCTTGCAATTCCTTTTCCAATGCCCAGTTTCCTCGCATCGAAAATAGTTCTCCTCTTTTTCATTCTTCTTGCCCTTCCCTTTGTCAACTGTGGCGAGTTGCTTACCCATGGCCTTCTTCTTTCCCTTCCCTTTGTTACTTGTGGTGGATATTTGGGTGGCCTTCCTTTTCTTGTTGGCCCGGCCAACAATCATTACATACGAAGATGGTTTATCTTTCTGCATGGTTCCTTCAGCACTCTTTAACATGTTGAGCAGCTCTGGGAGAGTTGCTTCAATCATGTTCATGTTAAAGTTCATGATGAAGGAAGAAAAAGAATCGGGCAATGACTGGAGTATAAGATCAATGCATAGTTCAAGATCTAACTTGAACCCCAATGCATTGAGTCTTTTAATCCACTCCATCATTTTCAGTACATGGCCATGTACTGAAGAACCCTCTGACATCCGTGTCCTGAAAAGCCTTTTGGAGATATCATATCTCTCAATCCTACCCTACTCCCCGAAGAGCTGACGTAGATTGAGAAGTATGCTTCTACAATCAGTCTTTTCAAATTGCCTCTGTAGCTCGGGAGCCATAGAGGCCAACGTGTAACATTGGGTACGGGAGGAGTCTTCAGACCATTTGGCATAAGCCAGTAACTCGCCCTCGTCGGCATCAGGAGCTGACTCACAATGAACCGTGTCTAACATGTACGCTATCTTTTCGGCGGTAAGGACTATGCGTAGATTACGCAGCCAATCCGAGTAGTTCGGTCCAGTTAATCTATTTGCATCCAAGATGCCGCGGAGGGGGTTGGACGACGACATTGTAATCTGGATAAGAAATAAAAGACAACTTAGCTTGTGTTCAAATTCTAACTTAGATGTGATTTTCTATCTTAGTTAGTCACACTATTTTTCGATCAAACTATATAACCCTCAATATATAGAACGGGAGATCAGCGAGATCAACCTAGTGGCACGGAATCCCAACGAGATTGATGTACGACCTTGTGGAAAGCACAACAAGCCATACACCATCTTAAGGGCAGTCAACATGCACTTGTATCTAATGTAATATCCGATATTCGGCCCCCGAGAAATCATCCCCTTGTGAAAAGCACAACAAAGGATATTCTCGGTTAGATCTAACCATCATTACTACCTTAGCAATGAGTTCATGACCCGACCCTTGTGGAAAGCACAACAAGACCGAGTTCAATTCCTCACCCCATTGAGGTCGAGCCTTGGAGTTTAATCCCGCCCCTAAACTCATGGACCTTGTGGAAAGCACAACAAATCCATGAAATGAAGATGTTCATTCACTCCATAATGATGGAGGGCCACGACGACTCCTAGGGTCACGCTTATCAGATCTAAAATTTAATTGTGAGGGAATTTAATTTTATCTTGATCTCACCCTAGGTGGTAATATAAATATATCCAATATATTTATCGTACCTAGTAGTTTGCACAAAATAAATGCATCCAATGTAAAATTAAAATGCAAGTGATCATGGACTTTATCCCTAATGTAACTAAGGCATCCGACCCGCTTCCGAAGCAGCTGGATCGTCCTCGTCGGGTGTGCTCCGCGCTTTCAAACTCCGATGCCGCAATAATTATAACTTTTACATAGCACGCAGGTCGAAAAAAATGTAAATTACATGTCAATAAAATTTCAGAAGCCCTTAGGGCGAGTACAATAATTACAGGGAGATAGAAGTACATTGGAATTTTAACAGAAAGAGAAAGGAGGTTCGCATACCCCAATTAATTACATTAATCCAAGTCCATGATCACTTGCCAACCTATTCAAATAAAATCAATCAAGGGTTATTTTTTTGAAAATAATTCTTACTTTTGAATTTAAAAATGGGATGTGCAAACAAAAATAGGCTAGCTTTGTTTAATTTTAAAAATTGAAACATGATTAACTAAAAGTAAACACACAAGCAAGCCATTACAAGGTAAATAAAGTAAATCTCGTAAAGAACCATCATTTTTTACAGGGGCATGTAATTGAGATAATTATTTAAATTTAAATTTAAATTTAATTATCCAATAATCAAATTTAAATTTAAAATTTAAACATGTCAATAATTTAAATTTAAATTCAAACTAATTATCCAATAATTTTGTTTGAAAGTAAATTTAAAATAATACAATTATCCTCAATTATCAATATTCTAAAATTTAAATTTTGAATTTATAATTATCTAATAATTAAAATTCAAATATTTGAATTTTTTTACATTTAACTTCAATAAAATTTATAATTTGAAAATTTTAATTATCTAATAATCAAAATTTTAAAAATTAAAATTTACTGAAGTAACTTCAATTATTACCATTTTATCTCAAGGTAAATAGTAATTATCTCACCTTAGTCAATTCAAAAAGGGTTAAATAAAATTTAACATTTGACATTTACTATTGAGATAGCACAATTAACCTACGAGATAAAATCTAATTTAATTTACTATGCATTTATATATATATATTCCCTATTCACATATAAATTAAAAAGGTAAAAAAAATTAATAAAAAAATATAAAAAAATCACGCGGGTCTGCCCCGCGCACGCGGGCGGCGCCCGTGCGCGCGGGCGCTGACCCCGCATGCGCCTCGCGGCACACATGGGCGGGCACAGTGCGCCCACCGCAATATTTTTTTAAAAAACATTGCTCCAGTGATGCCCAGTATTCTGGAAGAACGGAGATGCCTAGCATCCCCTTCTAAGAATAATAGTTGAAGATTTTAATTGCCCCTAAAACATGGTTCTATACGACGATAAAACACTGATTAGAGCACGAATATGTCTCTGATACCACTGTAAGGTTTCGCACAGCACCTACGAGCAACGCAGCGGATAACAAAAATTTATTTTGCCCGATCCTAGTGCTATAGAATCCTAGATTTGTGCTCTAATCGATGTTTCGATGTCTCAACCCCCTAATTACGGGTTGCGTATTTATACCTTGTGCGGAACGATGCTGTCCGCTATGCCCGATGCAGAATATCGAGCCGCACAGATGCATGGCCTCTAGAGCTGATCCACACGGATCCTTGTGCAGTGACGGTACCCCCCGACACGGACCTTCCCCGACCCTTTTTCACCTTCTGGAGAGAGAGAGCAAGAGGGAGGAAGGGGGGGGAACTAATCCTCCTTCTTTAGCCTAATGCTTGATTAGCCAAAGAAGAGATCGAATGGGCTCACATAGGATGCCATATATATAGAGTTTGGCTATTTCTAAAAAGGGCCACAAAAGATCGAAATTGTATATATATCCTTTCAACTATTATACATATGTATTAAGCTCCATTTATACTCCTTTCCAAAAGGAACTAAAAGGAAATAATACGTACATTTATATAATAATAATCCGTCACCCAAGAATCCATTGTGTGTGATCCTCTAGGCCCATAGTCACTCTAGTTTAAGGCCCATTAACTTCTAATTCCCAATTAGAAGTAAATTAAACGTATTCTTCGCTTCTTCTAGAGCCGAATAATAGTTTAATTTATTCGAACCTTCGATCACGTTGGCTCAAGCAAATCCACGTGATCCTAGAGGACGCCGAGTTTAAACTAGCTTATCTGGTACCTGTAAGTTCACAGTTACCGCATCGATATAACCCCTCGCTCCTTCTATGAGTCTGGTATGATCGAGGGTATGGTTTCTGTCAAACCTCATGATCGTGCCTGTCACGTCCCGAGAGCGGAAGATACTCGGAGATACGTGACGAGTTTATATCAATCATGTCAATCAGAGTATTAGTGTATTCGACACCAAAATCAGAGATGCGCAAAAGTAAAGATAACCCAATCCTTTATTCCTTCATAAGAATATGTCTATTACAAACCTTTGAAGTACTAACTAAAATAAAGGAAAAATACAATGTTGACTCAAGAAAATATGAAAAAGACTAGATAACACAGGCGAAGCTCTATCTCTTTCACTCTTGATTTTCCCCATCCGTTTGAGTTCCCTCATCGTCGGACTTACCTGAAAAGTAGGGAAACACTAAGTGAGCGAGCGCTCAGTAGGAAATTATATCTCAAGAACTAGCAAGGGGTTTAAGTAATTACACTTTCCATGAATACACTATAGCTATGAATGCTCGCAAAAATGACAAGATAGAGAGAGAGTATAACAATAAGATAGCAAGAAGAACTAGTCATGAACTTTCAAGAACTTATATCAAAAGATATCAAGATATTCAAGCAAGTGTATTCATCATGTCATGTTGGAATTTGGCTATCACGTTCAAGTACGCAAGTATGAAATTACCCTTTTTCGGGCCACGCAAGTCATGTAATATCAAGTCAAGTACAAGATTTGTGGAATGTTCAATCAAGCTAGTCATGCACTTCGGTATAATGCCAATACCGTGATCAATCAACTCCCATGGGCACAAGTACTTTCGGGTGCTCCTCTCAGGACCAGATCGTGCCCTATATGCGCAGGCATTAATCATGTATTTTAACATCCACTTTTGTGTATAGCCAATATGGAATTTCAAGAATAAAGCTTGTAGACATGTAGGATAAACTTGGATAGAGTAGAGTCCAAAAATATGACACTTGACATAGATAGGCAATAATAACGGTACAATCACGATTATCGATAAAAAAACTAGGTGGAATTGGTTCCCTACCTTGGGTACCATGAAAAACAAGTATGGACATTCTTTATATAGAATTGAGGTCCACAAGAACATCAAGTTTAATATAGAATTGGGATCTACAAGAACATCATAACAATGTTGTTATAGAATTGGGGTTTACAAGAACATCATAACAATGTCATGCTTTACCCCGTTCATTAAGATAATTCTCATATCACACACATGGCATGACATGAGGGCCGGTATACCATGTTTCTATAGAGTGATATGGCAAAGATTGTGTAATGTGTTTTTATGGTACAACCAGCTCAGTCGGCCTTGAGGGAATCCAAGGCTCGAGGAGACTTACGGAGGTCTCTATGACTAACTCGCTAATCCAAAGGAACGGAATGTCCAATGGAGAGCTTGTATGTCAATGAGAATTGAGGGTAGTGCGATAAAAATATCATGAAACATGGGACTATATTCACGGAGTGGAAATATAGTGCCGATATAGATATATATATATATATATAACCCTTCGGTTGACAGTAATCAGTAATACAGAAAATAGTGACTTAAGCTAAGTCATTAATTATCCAATTAACACCTTACTCAGGGACGTTTATTCACAATTTAACGATGTATACAACAGTCGTCCATTCTTTATTTCTATTTTACCAAAATTTTCAATATTATGGAATTTAACAAAAACGCGCCCTGGTCAGGGGCGTTACCTTTCAATTTGCGCCCTGATCTGGGGCGTCGGTTCAATAAGAAACGCCTTTGTGCAGGTCGTTAATTAAATAATTTTCCAAATTTCAGATATTAAATTTTTCAGGAAATAGGTACATGGTCAGGACCAGAAAAATAGCATGATTCAATCAGGATGAACATGCATTAGATTAGGTTCATGGTTTCATAGATATAGAATTTTAAACATGGGTAATTATCAATTTATATGAAATTGACGACTCCTAGGTAGGGCGTCAAAATAAGAATTAGCGCCCTGGTGTAGGTCGCTTCTTTAAATTAGCGTCCTTGTCAAGGGCGTTTCTTTTTGAAATTACATAGAAAACATCTGAAACCACAATAAAACTATATGCATGTATGACAGAAGATATTACTAGCAACTGAAGTTAGTTTGGGCTACGTTCTTGAGAAAACCTACCTTTTGTTGTGGATTGACTGGTGAACTTTGATGAAGAAACGGTTCTCTGTTACGAACAGAGTATGTTGTTTTGTAGGATGGGAAGGAAAAGTAGCAGTCTTTGTCTTCAGTTCAGTAAGGAGGAAGGAAGACACGGTCTTTACGTCCCACGTGCAGGAAGAAGAGTATGGTCGAGGAATAGTTTTCAAGCGTCTTCACACCACAGGCAACCTGTAGAGGAAGAGGAAGAAGATTATCAATAAGTTCTTCCCTTGGCACGAACAGATGTAGATGCTTGCCGTTTGAAGAACCCACTTCTTCAGTTGATTCAACAGAGTTACTGCAGGCTTCCTACAAATAAAAAAAGCTGAAGAATAATTAACACTCTTCATGAAATCGAAAAGCAGAGATTCAAGAAGAACATGCTGTTCTTCACATACCTCAGAAGAACCGAACGCCAAAATAGCGAACAACTCAAATAGGTGGGCATATATAGGATTTTTAGAATCCTAATAGGGTTAGAGTTGTATTGGAAGTAATACTTCCATGATAGAGTCCTTACCATATTCCATCTTTGTCGTAGTTATCCAGAACTTGCTCTGGATGGTCTCCTGGGTCGAACGAAACTCAAACTTAATTAACGTCTTAAGCGAGGGCGTTAATTTTAATTGACGCCTTGTCAAGCGTCATTTCTTATGTAGAACGCGCCCATGTAGAGGGCGTTTCCTTTCCTTTCCTTATTTTTATTTTCCCGTCGTTTGAAATTTGACGCCCTATTGTCTAGGCGTCCTTTTTAAATTAACGCCTTAAACAGAGGCGTTTCCTTTTGAATCAGCGCCTTGATAAAAGGCGTTATTTTCCTCTTGATTAATGATTTACTCATTTAGGCTCTTTGTCATCTATTTACTTATCTTTTATTTTTAATTTGATTTATTTAAAAATCTTATTTTTATCAGGGTTGCTACAGTGCCATTTGACCATGACCTCCGTAAAGTGTATGACGTCTGTTCTAAACGAACTCACACTACCCTGACCAGGGATTTAACGGAGCGTCAATGTCATGACCCATTAACTATCTGATATATACCCGACAGTGAGCGATCCCTTCTTGACTATTGATGATCTTCACACGTATCCTGAGTGGTTAATGACTCGGCAACTCATGACTTATGGTTAAAGTCACTTAGCTAAGTAATTAAGCCATTCTAGTCCTCGTGTAAGATCCGATCAATGTCTCAGGTCAAAGGACCAACGATGCTACTGAGACAGTTGGATCTTCAGTTGACATTAGGTATAATCAACCATCTGAAGATCCAATAGCGGATCAGTTCAGTATACATCCTCCAAGGACATACACCTACACATACGTGTTGGTGCCTCGCACCAACGACCATGAGACTGGTCAGTCACACATCATGTGTACTGGTTTAATAAGTAATCAAAGTCCCCGAGTGATTACCCTCCAACCAGGAACAGTTTAAGGTATACGTCCACGTAAAATCAGTCTCATGTTTGAGATCTCATCTCGAGCTGACTTTACAACCACATATCTTAGGGACATCGTAAAGTAATACACAATCGCATATTTACGCTCAAATATAATTTTATTAATAATAAACAAGATCATACATATATCCGGTCTACCCGACCCTAAATTGGCCTGTAGCACACCAATACTAACATGGGCGTGATCGGGCGCGGGAGTGTCCGGTCGCTCGAGTGCGGGCAGCAGCGGTTGGCGGCGACACGGCCGAGGGCGGGGCCGGAGCCGACGGGCTAGGCGCGTCTGGGAGCGGGCCAGGCATGTCTGGGTGCGGCAGGCGGGGCCGGAGCGGAGCCGGCGACGGGCGGGCGGTCACGACGGCAGTCGGTGGCGAACACGGCGGCGGGGCGAGGGCGTGCGGCGACGGCGGTGGCTGTTCGCAAGCGGCCTTGCGGCCGCTGCCGCATTTGAAAGCGGGCACGGGCGACGATGCCCGTGCCACGAAGCGTAAAAAAATATTTCTTCTTTTTTCTGAGAACCGAGAGAGAGAGAGAGAGAAAGAGAAACAGAGAGAGAGAGAGAGAGAACGCAGGGGGGGTTTCTTCTTCTTCTTTTTCAATTTTTTTTTCTATTTTTTCTTCTTCTCAAAACTCCTCTCAATCAAGCTCTTTATACTCCTCTTCTCTTTTTTTCTTTTTGTTTTCACTTCTAGCAATCTAGAGAGAGGGGGAGAGACGATACCGGTGTCGGGGTTGACGGAGGCGCCGTTGTTGGGCTCTGATACCAAATCTGACGCGGCGGCGACGTGAAAAATGGATTGACGGCAACTCCAGACGGCACAGACAGGAACGAATAACTTGCTACCTCACGCAGCTCGGCCTCACGCCAGACGGTCTCACACCGGGCGACACACTCACACTCACAAAGAGAATGAGAGAAGGGAAATGCAAGAGGGGAGGGCTCTCACACACAAAACAATCTTCATTCAATCTTATCATATCATACGTAACACCCTTAGCCCCCTATTTATAGGGAAGGCCATAACAATAATACCATCACAATTACCCTAATTGTGTTTATACCATAGTCTAATAAAATAAAACCCACCCACCTAACTTTGACTTGTGAGTTTTAATCAAATAAAATACACAAAATACACACATGTCTTTTGACTAGTCTAATAAGATGAATACATATAAATACATACAAATACGTGTATCACTCAATACACACAAATACACCGAGTCTTCAGCAAGTCGGATCTCCGAGCCATAAGCTCGGTGCAGTCGGGGCGGTGCGGCGTCGGCTCCGAGTAGTGGGCCCGATAGTGGACCCGATGTCCCCACCATCACGTCTCCTAAGGTGCTTTTTAGCCAAGCTCGATCTAGGCTTTCAAATCTCTATCGAGCTAAGAGATATCTTTTGGTGGTAAAACCCAGCCAAACTCGAAATCGAGCAAAAATGTCCAGATGCACTCGAAATCGAGCGAGAACATCCTCCTATGCTTGGAATAAGTGAAGATGCCTAGCCACGCCCGATTTCCAATAGAAGATACATGGGAAAAAGGAGGGAGGCCACGTAAAGTTCCATTAATGAGGTTGGCAATGCATGGGAACTTACCGGCCGAATGAGAGGGACTTCAAACCTTGCCATAGTGGCTCTTGCCCAGAGCACTCTGCTTAAGTAGCAGTCATCCCTACTGAGCTCCTACACCTGTTATGCTTCTCGATTGGTAGAGTCTTTGTCATCTTGTCTGATAGATTTTCATCCATATATGTGAATCTTCTCTAACTACATTAGCTTCTTCTCAAGGATGTCTCGGATCCATTAATATTGAACATCGACATGCTTCGTTCTAGAGTAATAAAGTAAATTCTTTGCTAAGTATATAGCACTTTGAGTATCACAATGCAACATATAAACCTTCTAACTAAGGCCAATGTCTTGAAGAAACTTCTTCATCCACAACATCTCTTTGCATGCCTCTGTAGCTATAATATATTCAACTTCTGTCATAGACAAAACACACACTTTTGCAATCTGATCTGCTATGACACAGCTCCCCCTACAAAAATAAATAAATAACTAGATATGGACTTACTAATGTCCAAATCTCCTACCATGTTTGCATCTACAAATCCTTCTATCTCTAGCTTAGAGCCACCAAAACATAGACAAAGATTTGATGTGCCCCTAAGATATCTAAGAATCCATTTCACTGTTGCCCAATATTCTCTGCCTAGATTAGACAAGTATCTACTCACCACGCCAACTACATAAGTCAAGTCTGGACGTGTGCACACTATGACATATATGAAACTCCTAACTGCTAAAGCATATGGCAGCTTCTCCATACTCTTTTGCTCACTTATAGAAGATGGGCATTGCTTAGACCTTCAAGTGATGTACCCACTGACTTGATATTTTTCATGTTAAATTTATCAAACACTTTTTCAAAAAATTTTCTTGTGGCAACCACAACTTTTTACCCTTCCTATCCTGATTGATCCCCATGCCCAATATCTGATGAGCTAGTCCCAAGCCTTTCATCTCAAAGAACTTGCCTAGACCACTCTTCAACCTACCAATCATGTGAATATCTTACCCGACAATCAACATATCATCTACATACAACAGAAGAATGATAAAATTACCTTCAGAGAATTTTCTGACATAAACACAATGATCTGCTACTAACCTTTAATACCCATCACCCACCATGAATGAATCAAACTTTCTGTACCACTGCTTGGGAGCTTGCTTCAAACCATACAAACTCTTTCTCAAAATGTAAATCATGTGCTCCCTCCCTATAATTCTAAACCCTTCTAGTTGTGCCATGTAAATCTCTTCCTCTAACTCACCATGAAGGAATGTTGTCTTGACGTCTAGCTACTCCAGCTTTAAGTCAAGATATGCCACTAAATCCAATACCACCCTAATAGATAATGTCTTTATTCTAAGAGAGATAATTTTATCAAAGTTAATACATTTCTTCTACCTATAGCCTTTCACTACCAGTCTGGCCTTATACCTCACGTTTCCTTAGTCTTCATTTTTCAGCTTGTAGATCCACTTATTTTGTAGCATTTTTTGCCCTTGGGTAGATTGACAAAATCATAGGTGTGATTCTTATGCAAAGAATCTATCTATTCTTTCATGGCATACATCAATCTATCCTTGTGAGCATCTACCTGCACCTCTGTAAGACATTCTGGTTCACCACAGTCAGTGAGCATAAGATATTCACTTAGAGGATACTTGGTAGAAGGAATAGGGATCCTTTTTCATCTCTCATACTACTCTTCAGCTGGCTCTGCATGAGAGGCCTGCTCCCCTCGAGATCATGCCCCTTCTTAGCCTGATCTTCTATGAAAATATCCTCTACCTATTGCTCCTCTATCTCTTCTTCTACATCCTCAAAATGTTCCTCAGCTTCATCATCAACTAGAGGAATGGGGAACTCTTCTATAGTGACATTTGGCTCTGAAGACTTCTCAAAATCTTTAATTATCTGATCCTCCCTAAAGATAACATCACGGCTCCTATGGATTGTTTTTGCCTTTGAGTCCCAAAGTCTATGATCAAACTCATCAATTGTATAACTAATAAATATGTGCGGTATTGCCTTGTCATCTATTTTGGATCTTTGGTCTTTTGACGCATGCACGAATGCTTTGCAGTTAAAGACCCTTAGATGATCATAGAACACTTTTTTTCCTAATCATACCCTTTCTGGAATATCTCCCTCTAGTGCCACTGAAGGAGATCGATTGATCATGTATACAACTATACGCATAGCTTCACCCCAAAAGGTCTTCAACAATTTTAAACTCGAGAGCATATGTTTGATTCTCTCCACAATCATCATGTTCATCTTTTCAACCACTCCATTTTGCTACGAAGTGTAGGGAACAATTTTCTCATGCCAAGTCCCATACTTCATACAGTACTTTCTGAAAGGCCATGCCTTGTACTCTCTGCCATTATCTATACATAACCTTTTCAACCTTTTTCCCATTTCATGATCAACACTAGAAAAAAGGCTTTGAAAATGTTACTTACTTCACTCTTATTTTTCAGAGAAAATGTCTACACCTTTCTCGATGCATCATCGATGAAAGTAAAAAAGTAAGAAGCATCATCTTTGGGCATTCCATTTATCGGACCGCACATATTGGAATAAACTAACTCCAAAACGGTCGCTCTTTTGGGTAATTTTTCTTAAAGGAAATTCTATGTTATTTTCATATTAAATAATGGTCACATGGGATCAAATGCGGACCTTTCAACTCCAAAAATATATTCTTCTTTGCAGTAGGTCAATCCCCTTCTCACTCATGTGTCTCAACCACCGATGCCACAAATCAAAAAAGGAACTTTCTACCATAGTGTTCACCTCAACCTTGCTTACCCATGTCTTTATGCAGTACAAAGTGCCACACTTGCTGCGCCATGCCAGCACAAGTGCACCCTTAATTTGTTAGCCATCTTCCCTCAACTTCCCAGCAGACATCATATTCATTCTAAGCTTAGGAACATGCCTTACGTCTTTAAGATCAAGTTGAAATCCATGCAAGTCTCTACATAGACATCTCCTATCCTTGTGATCTTTGATGTGTCTTGATTGTCCATATGGATAACATCGAAATCACCTATTTTGTATGATAAGAATAGGTCCCTACAAGGTGTAACATGATATGATGCTCCTGAATCTAGGATCTAGATTGTGTCATCCTTCTCTACTATGAGACATTTTTCACTATTTGAGAGAAGAACTATCACTACTTCATCAGACACGATTACTACAATCTCCTTGCCTTTTTCACTATCCTCATCCTTTTTTCTTTTGCACTTCTTCTTTTAGCTTCCTACAATTAATTTTATTCTAGCCAAGCATACCACAATGATAACATTTGAAGTTGCTTCTAGATCTAGATTTGGATCTTGATTTTGATTAATTGTCTATGGCTCTTCTCTCTGCTCTTTGCTTTGTCATGGTCTTTTGTTGCTAAAATCAGAGAATCTGCAACACCTAACGACTTCCTTCTTATCTCCTCATTTAAGAGACTACTGGTCACATGCTTCATTGTAAGCACACCGTCTGGAGTAGAGTTACTCAGAGAGACTAGAAGCTTCTCCCAACTGTCTTATAAGGAACTGACTAGCAATAGAGCTTGCAACTCATCCTCTAACACCATCTTTAATATTGTTGATTGTTAATTTATGATGCTCTACACTTCATTTAAGTGCTCTACAACAAAACTCCCCTCCTTGAGTTTGAGGTTCACCAACTATCGAACCAAGAATACTTTATTTCATACCATCTTCCTCTCATAGAGATCATGTAACTTCTGCCACAAATCTTTTGTTATCGTCTCCATCGACACGTGGTGGACCACACTATCGTCCAACAACTGTCTAATTGTGTCGATAGTTTTCTGATGTAGCAACTTCCACACGGCTTCTAACATTTCTTCTAGCTTGTGCTCTATACCTTCAATAGGCATATAGAGGTCCTTGCAGTAAAGGATGTCCTCCATCTTTACCTTCTAGATCACTCAGTTGCTTCCATTGAGTAAAATCATCTTGTCGATGGTTGCATCCATATCGTCTCTTGCAATCAAGATTGCCTTAACCCTGTCTCTGATACTAGTTGTTAAGAATATTTCCCACTCATGTAGATGACTCTGAGGATGAATTGGACAATCACATGAGCACAAAGAAAATCTAAAGTAAAAAAAACACCATAGAGAAGACACAAGATTTATGTGAAAAATCCCAAAATCAAGAAAAAAACCACGAGACAAATCTAATTTGCTATACAAGATTTTATAGGAGGAGACTACACTAGGTAGATTCCTCGTAACAGTCTCTATAAAAAAATCAGAGGAAGAAGAATAATGACGATAATAATCTCTCTCTCTCTCTCTCGGAACGTCCCCTCAAAGAGAACACCTTATCACTCCTTTTTTTTATTCTTCTCCATAAAAGGGTGTGCTAAGGTATTCTTCTTTTCACCTATTTCTTTTCATGAGAAGACATCCATGTAACTTTCAACTCACCTCTCACCGACCATTGTAACCTTTTGTTTCCGAAGAAAGACATAATGATGACCTCGGTCTCCACCCTCTACTATAAAGTAGTGTCTTGTCCAACTTCTTCTTATTCTTGATAGTTGCAGTTTCTCAAGCTATATTCCATGAGAAATGCTCAATCCTGAGCAGACTTTCTCAATCCCAAACAAACTTACTCGATCCACAACCGAGGTTCATGCCTTCTATTGAGCCAAAAAGGACTATGGTGAAAGCTTGGACATGCAATGCCGAGCCATGCTCTTCGCTCTCTTGGAAACTCGACGTGAAGCTTGGACACATGAGCCTACCATCATAGCTCTCGAGATGATTTTCAACCAAGCTCGATCCGGGCTTCATATCTCTATTGAGCTAAGAGATATCTTCCAGAGATAAAACCTAGCCAAGCTTGAAATTGAGAAAAAATGTCCACATTTGCTCTGAATCGAGCAAACACATTCCCCTATGCTTGAAACAAGTGAAGATGCCTAGCCACGCACAATTTCCTATAGAAGAAATATGGGAAAAGGGAGAGATGCCACGTAAAGTGACATTAATGAGGCTACAATGCATGAGAACTTATTGCCAGCAAGTTGGACGAGAGCTGTCGTAGTGGGGGGTGGGGGGCAAAGAGGGACAACGACCACGACGACAAGTAGGGTAGTGCAAGGGAGGGGAACAGACGTGATAGTGAGTGGGAGCGGGTCATAGAGGAGGGGAGCTATAACAGTTTAAGGGGCGGGGGCTGCAGAGAAAGTGAGTTGGGTAGGGCCATGGGGGGAGGGAGGAAGCTACCGTGGTGGAGAGTGGGGAGCACAGGGTGTCGCCATCAAGTGGGATATCTCAGAATGGCTATTGGGTGACTGTGGCAATAGTACATGGCATGAACCTGGCAGCTACTGCACTAGGGAGGTTAACCCCCTGCGACAGTGATGATGCATGGAGTTAGATTCCTAATGACGATGGTGAGAGTAAGTGACATCAAGGATTCTAGATCTGGTGGCGAAGGGGGTAACGAGGCTCCCACCAGGGTGAAGGTGGCGACAGGGATCCCAGATCCGACCATAACGTCGGTAGCAAGGCTCCCATGGTGATGGTGGCAACGATGATAGCAAGACCCCTACGACGGTGTTAGTGATGGTGGTGACAGCGATGATAGAGCATTGAGGTACGTAGTTCTCACAACTGACAGCAACAATAGAGATTTTTTGGGTTGCAATAATTCGAAATCTGATCAAAACTAGGATATGAAAATTGAGATCTCATGTTGACCCGAAATTGTGACCTTGGATTATGAGCTTGAACCCAATCCAAAAAATGATTTCAAATTCGGGGTGTGGATCTTAGATCCTCATGAGGATCCATTTGACACCCATACCTAGTAGAATTTGACTCAGAGGCGTTGGCACCGGAAAAAGAAAGGAGAAATTAAAAGACGAAAGTAACCTCTTATTTGACATTTCAGGTCAGTATGATAGGGTTTTCCACGGATCTGTGGAGCATTCACTTGAGGGTGCCGACGATCAACTTCTTAGATTTTAATAGTATAGACAATTGCTGTGACCAATGAATAATGAAGTGATATAATATATCAAGATGTGATGTAATTCACTTGTAATGTGTCACTTCCTTGTGCATTATGTTGCATATGTATGTTATATCACATCATCGCTTCACCGTATCGGTCATGTCACTAAAGATGCGATCTAGTGTACAAGGATGCAATATGCTACACAAGGATCGGTGATCTACTCAGATGGCATGTATTATTTCGCATCCTTGTGCATTAATATATCACCTCATCATTTTTCTAGTAATGAAAATTGCCAGAGACTTGTTGAAATCTAGGAAGTTAGATCGTGTACGTCTACTGTAGAGATCTAAGAAGGGGACTCAAAAGATGTCATATCGAAAAATACAAAGATAAGTATATGTTTATAAATTATAAGCAGGGTCCAAACTTTCTCCTTTGACGATACTTTTATTAGCAAAAAAGATAAAACTATAGTTGCCCTTGGATGTAACAGGGACAATACTTCAGAAGTCCCAAAAGAGAATTGACGATGTCCACGGTCAGGCTCAAACATATAGGCAGACATGATGGAATTTTCAAATTGTTATTTTTATACGATGCTTTTACATTTGTTACAGATATACGACCAAAATTGGAGGGATACTAAAAATTATCATATTGGCTTAATTTATAGTTCTCTGAAACAATTCGGCTTGCGTTCATCTTACGTTCAGAGCGGACCAAATCGGATTCAGGTAGGAGGAGGTTTAGGAAAACAATTGGGCCCAATGCGCCACTACCTGTTGGATTGGCCTAGGCCCTGAAAGCCAAGGCTTGAGCACGAGGTCGGCCCACGGTCATTAAACTCGTACCAGCACGATAGCTTACGACTTTCGAACCAGTTAAGTAAAACCATTTGGATGACACCAATAAGTCATAAAAGTTAACTATCGATAAAACACATACTCAAGCATACACATTTCTTACTAATCTAGAAAGAAAGATGCAGCATGATGCAGTAATATTTCTTGCTGGATTAATTCTAAGAGCATGTACTGGAAAGCTTTGATGTCGGTAGTGTGAAGTTGGATGCAACTCTAACGCATTAGGAGAAAATTTTCTGAATGTGTGCATGCTTAATAAGATGGTAAGCTATGGTGATCAGATGCGTTCGTTTCGGATGTGATACTTGGGTGTTACTTGGGGATGATTTGCAAGAGAAACCTTCTTACATTACATAATTGTAAAGACACGCCAGTCTTTTAACATCTTCAGAGATTTATAGCACATACATTTACTAAAAAATTCAGGCGTATAATTAAGATGTGATATATCCATATATATAATATATATATATATATATATATATATATATATATATATATATATATATATATATATATATATACATGTTCTTCTAATACATGAATATTAAAATTATTACAACATGATTAAATATAAATTATTATCGTCTTGTTAGTGTATCGAAATTAGATTAGGTTTATCCTTAACCTTAAAACATTGAGCCCCACTTTGGTTGAGAGTTAGCCTAAAGGTGGGCTAACTCAACCCGATTAAAGTAGTCCAGAGTTAACCTATTTTTGATTTGATAGGAGGGTAGTTAATCTGAGAGTAAAGAGGTGTGATAACCTATTTTTAATCTAGTGTAATTTGATAAGTAGTAGGTTAACCCAGTAATAATGACATACAAAATATTACATTTATATACCTTTAAAATTTTTTAATATATCTCTCATTCCCTCTCTCTACCTCTCTCCCCTCCCCTCTCTCTAGTCACTCTCTATCTCGCACATATATTAATTACTAGTTTTAGTTACTATTCATCTTTAAAATTTTAATTTATTTAAGTTTTAAAATATTTTAAAATATGTTATATATTAAATATATCATAAAATAATTTAATTAATTTTTTCATAAATAATATCAATAATATCAATAATTAAAATTTAAAATTCAAAAATAACATTAATACACGTTTATGTTACTATTCATCTTTAAAAAGTTTTATTTTATCTTAATTTTTAAAAAATTTATTATACTATATAAATATAATATATCATGAAAATAAATTTTGTTTGATAAATAACATCAATAATCTCATTAATAAAAGATAATAGTCAACTACGACATTAATTATAGATTTATATTACTGTTCATCTTAAAAACTTATTTTATATTATTTTTTTAATAATTTTAATATATTATATAAATTAAATATATCATGAAAATAATTTAATATTAATAAATAACATCAATAATCTCACTAATTAAAATTCCTAAGTCAAAAATGACATTAATTACGTATGTAAGTTATCGTTCATCTTAATAAATATTTTATGTTAATTTTTAAATATTCTTAATATATTCTATAAATTAGATATATTATGAAAATAAATTTTGGATAAAACATCATTAAACTCATTAATTAAAATTTAAAAGTCACAAATGTTTTTGAAAAATGCTATTTATCTTAATATATATTAACTCATAAAAATTTTAAATAAATTTTATGTGATAAATATATCATTATCATAATAAATTTTCTCTTATGTTAATGAGAGAGAGAGAGGAGAGAGAGTGTGAGAGAGAGAGACAGAGAGAGTGTATTTAATGTGCATTAAATGCACTTAGCCCACCTCTAAATCCACCTCCATAGGTGGATTTTCTAATACGGGAGTGACCCATGGTTAGCCATATTTCTAACCTGATTAACCTAAATCTACAATCAAAGTAGAAAGGGTGGCTTTGGTATGGAGTTAGGTTAAAGATGGGCTAAGTCAACCCGATTAAAATAGTCCGGAATTAACCTATTTTTGATTTGGTAGGAGGATAGTTAATCTGGGAGTAAGGATGTGGACTAACCTAATTTTAATCTAGTATGATTTGGTAAATAGTATGTTAACCTAGTAATAATGAGAGAGAGAAATAGCATTTATTATGAGAGAGAGAGACACATTTAAGATAGCATTTATTGAGGTAGGAGGTTAACCCACCCTTGAGTGTGAGTTTCAAAATCTAGGAATATCCCTGGGTTAGCCCTTAACCTAACCCGACTAACACTAACTCCTTACCAAAGCACAAAAAAGTTTATCCCGGAGTTAACTTAGAGTTAACCCCGGGATAAACCAATATCAAAGAGAGTCAAAAAGAGTTAGGTCAGGGTTAACTGTAGGCTAAGCCAAGGTTAACCTAATACCAAAGTGGGGCTGAAAATACAACATCTTTATCTTTCAAACTTGAAACGACAACATTGAAACGCATTGTCCTTTCATGGAAGTGGATCTGGCGAGGAACTAAGGTCACATTTGGGAACGCGTTAGTCTCGGAGAGAATGTGAAAAATCACTCTTATAAGACACTTTTGCAGGAAGTATAAATTTAAAAAAAAATTAAAATTTCATTTGAGATGATTACAATCTTTTTGAACTTACGAGTGAGGGTGAATAATTAAATAATTATTCTATCCCTCTTTTATCTTTTTGAATCTACTGATCATTTATTTTTTTTCTTTTCAAAATATGTGCCCACCACAAAGGAAACTCCTCTTGGGAAGCTTTTGTGGATTTGAGAGAGACTCATCTTTTGTTTTACATTCTCGCACTTTTTAAAATATATCTAACACGTAAGTCAATATAATCTCGTGACATTTGAAAATATTATTATTTTTAAAAGAATTCATTAGAATTTTCACGAGCATTATTTCCAAATATGCTCTAAGATGTTGTTTGATTGGCATCGTGTCCCATGAGTTTTTTGAGCATAACTTGTCCGTACATTGTGCTGCAGTGTCAGAGATTTTTGTTAAGGTGTGGATTGCATTCGGTGTGTGCAATATTAGGCAGAATTTCATATTTTTTTCAAAAAAAAAATCGAATTCCCTCTTACGCCAAACTCGCCCCAAGCTTCATCTAGCGTCTGTATAACCAAGTCAGCAAACCCTCCACCAAACGATTTATTTCCTTCCCCGTATCCCAAGGAGAGAACCTCGATCTCTCCCATCAACGTCGACCCCCACTTTCTTCGATCTAGCTAGTGGTAACATCCCTAACGTCCATATCCTCCCCTGTCCGCCATTCTCCATCCCCCTTCTACCTCTGCACCATCACCCAAGTAGGTAGGGACGAGCCCCACCCCACTGCAGTCAGCAATTGCGGCAGCTGGGTCAGCAGCATATAGCTCTCTCTCTCTCTCTCTCTCTCTCTCTCTCTAGGACTACACCACTGCTGGTTGGTGCGGAAGGAAGGCAGGGAGGTGCATGGCAGTCTCTCTCTCTCTCTCTCTCTCTCTCTCTCTAGGACTACACCACTGCTGGTTGGTGCGGAAGGAAGGCAGGGAGGTGCATGGCAGTCTCTCTCTCTCTCTCTCTCTCTCTCTCTCTCTAGGACTACACCACTACAGCGTAAAGAGGGTGGAGGCAGCCGCTGCCCTGGGAGCTAGGGAGGAGGGGTTTAGGTCAGGGGTACGTACGTCTCCCGTCTGGGTGCTGTATCTACAGAGAATGAGATGCACGCACAAGAGGGTGCATGCATGCATGTTAACACTGAGGTGGCATGCTTCAATACGCTCATATTGCGGAGAACAACTCACCGAGCCAATTTAATCACAGAATCTGCTCTCAGCTGGTTTTCTAACCATGTATGTACATATGTGGTGGCTCTCAGTCTTCCGATTTGACCTGTCATTTAAAAACATGTGCATCCGGTCCGCAACATATGAATGATAATCGTATGTGAACATCCCAACCTTTTCAACGTTCAAGACCCCGCGCGCCAGAGATCGAGCCTTGCTGATATCTATAGGGGCTGGGCGTACGCGCTGTTGACTTCACACACTGATGCCACTCAGCATAACGTCTTCTCCGACGTGAAAGCCGCCTCCAACATCTCTGCATAGACCACACTGTAATTAAGAAAGTGATATGCTCAGGGTTAGTGGGACATGTAATTAAATTCAGTTTACGATGATATGTTAAATTCTGAATATTTTCACTGGCTTTTAGTTTGATTTTATTTGAGGATTAAATTCTTGGATTAATGAATCAGGTGCGAGTTTTAACTAATGAACTCAATTCATGAGTTATAAGTGAACATGAGTTTGTTTTAATTAATGAACTTAATTCTCACTAATGACATAAGAAACCCAACTAATTGAACACACATGGTTCACTAACCAGAGATTTTAATTAAAAGTGTCAAAGATGTACGCAGGACGCAAGTTCCAAGTTCAAAGTTGTAATTAAGAATCTACAACCATTGATTTACTTTTTTGCCGGTGGACAAAATAAATCATATATATATATATATATATATCTTGAACTATAGTCTATCAAAAGTGATGGGTAATTAGATATATAGTCAGATTTTTATGAAAAAAATGCTGTCTAATTTTTCTTCTGAAAAATATATAAGTATACATATTTATCATTACTACCTTATCTTAATTAAAACCTATGCGCGCGGGTATAATTAAGGTATTCGTCTCCCTGCAGTTTCTCACCAGTCCATCATCAGCCATCACCACTGCGCCCTTTCCTCTTCCTCCACCCGATCGTCGATCGATGGCTTCCGAGAACAACATCCGCCTCTTCGTCAGCCTCCTCGTCTTGGACATGCCTTCCATTCCCTCCCGCACCGGAGGCATCGCCATCTACTGGGGGAAGGGCGACAGCGCCAGCGAGGGCAACCTCACGGCGGTCTGCAACACCGGCAAGTACTCCCACATCATGCTCACCTCCCTCACGCAGTTCGGCCAGGGCCGGACCCCCAAGCTC
Organism: Amorphophallus konjac; assembly: GCA_022559845.1. Lineage (NCBI taxonomy): Eukaryota > Viridiplantae > Streptophyta > Magnoliopsida > Alismatales > Araceae > Amorphophallus > Amorphophallus konjac. Next base: position 321,123,281 of record CM040119.1, on the reverse strand, counting down.
AGCCTCGGCGGCCACTGCGACCCCGCTTCCGGCGGCTGCGCGCCGCTCGGCGCGGAGGTGCGGAGCTGCCAGGCCCGGGGCGTCAAGGTGCTCCTCTCCATCGGCGGCGCCGGGCACTACGGGCTCTCCTCCTCCGACGATGCCCAGCAGGTGGCGCAGTACCTGTGGGACAACTTCCTGGGTGGGCAGTCGCGCTCCCGCCCGCTGGGCGACGCCGTGCTGGACGGCGTCGACTTTGTCATTATAGAGGGTAGGAACCCGAGCCTCTACGGTCAGCTCGCTCGGGCCATGAAGGACCGAGGCCGGCAGGGAGGGAGGGAGGTGTACCTCTCCGCCGCGCCGGAGTGCTCCTACCCGGACGCTTACCTCGGTCCGGCCATCGACACCGGCATCTTCGACTTCGTCTGGGTGCAGTTCTTCGACAACCCCGGCTGCCAGTACGAAGAAGGGGACGTGAGCAAGCTCAGGGACGCGTGGGTGAAGCAGTGGGCGAACGTCTCCGCCGGCCAGGTGTTCCTGGCGCTGCTCGCCGCGGATGTTAAGGCCATCGGCGGCTACATACCCCCGGAGGTGCTCATCTCCCAGGTGCTCCCCATCGTCAAGGCCTCCCCCAAGTACGGGGGCGTCTTGCTGTGGAGCAAGCAGTTCGCCAACATCAGCCAATACTGCGACGCCGTCAGGGGCAGTGTTTGATGATTTGCCTGCATGCCTCCTTTATTTGTGTTTCTAGATCTGTTTTGGTTTCCAAAGCTTGTTAAGTAACTCATAGAGCTAGCTAGGTAGAGATCTCCTTGCTGATCCCTTCATCACGGTAATATAAATGTACATCGCGCCCCCAAAGTTAATTTGTGAGTAACAAATAAATTGACGCCTAAATCTAATTAACCCAACCCAGAGAAGAAACTGCAGATGCTAGAACATGAAGGAGCTTGACCTTCGGCAAAGGTGAGATAGGTTAAGATGACTTAAGCTAATTTAAACCACTCTTAAGCAGATCATCTAAATCTGCTCCCGTCAAAGCAAAAAGGGATGAGTTGCATCTAAACGTCACTTATTCCTGTGTTAAGCCCCAAACAAAGCGGATTTCTTCGTTTTTTTTTTGGGGGGGGGGGTGTGGGTAGAAGAATCAAGGAATTCGATTTCCTGTTATTGATAATGAGGTGTCAGTCTGGCAATGTTAGCTAGTGATACCAGTTAGATAAACTCTGAATATATAGATTTTACAAGAATCAGAATACTTGCAGTGCTCTGTCCAAGTGTAACTGCTAGACTTTGTCATACAATAGTTGGGTGTGGATTCCTCTCTCATCTTAGACCCGCTTTGGTTGGGGCCAACCCGAGGTAAGCCAAGTTTTAACCTTGGGTTATCCCTCCAATTAGTGTTTTGATTGGCCGAATTTCATGACCTTATTAAAAGCCAATTAACTCCTGGTTAACCCTGGATTTATTAACCCAACTGGAAAGGTGAGTTAAGCTGTCCCGGTCATCTTCTTAAACCAAACATAGGTTAATTAACTCCGGGGTAAATTAACCTTACAGAGTTAACTCATAGTTAGCTAACTCACTACCAAATTGGGACTTAAAATGACAGGTGGGAGAGGAATTAAGAGGAACCAGTTGGTTCATTATCTCACGGAGAACTATGAGATCTTAGATTCAAACTCTGCCTCACTCATTGTTTGGGAGAGTACAAGCTCTTGAGTTTGTCGTGTCCTTAGTGGGTGTGGCCCAACTACGGCTCCGTTTAGCACCTCCATGGGGCGCTTCTCGGAGATGTTAGGTGGTGCTTTCCAAAATCTCAATAAAATTCTTGTCCCATGTTCTCCTCCTCGTTATGTACCCCCATGATCAAAGAAAATGAAAAGGGAGAGAAATCAAGAGAGGCCACATCTTTAAGAATGACTTCATTGTATGTGGCACGATGAAGGAAAAAAAATTACTTGGCAAGTTTAGGTAATACATGGCCTCATAATTCTAATTGGTCAGAAGTCTCTTCTAATCAAATCAATGTAACGATCTAAATGATCATCCAACAAATAAAGCCCACATTAATGATTCTAAGCTTTATTTGATGAGAAGTCCTCCTGCCAATGTGAAATGTCAGTTCATGAAATCACATCAGTTTTACAAATTGTCACCAACAAGATAAAAGTCAAACTGGATACATGCATCAGATAATCTTATAGGACGCCTTTGACATCCGAGCCCGGTTGACTTACTCGACCCCGGAGGGTCGAGTAAGTCAATCGAGGTCGGTTAGATGTCTTGTGTGTGAGGAGAGAGCGGTGGATCCCACTCTTTCTCTCATCTGCTGAGTTATCCTAATCCGATATCAAAGACGCCCATATATTCCCCATTGATGTTCCAGGCTGTACTCACTGTGGGAGAGCGTCAAATACCAGCTGGGAACTCATCAGAATTAATGTACGCGTAGAAAGAAATAGAAAGCATCAATCATGCGCCCATTATGGTTGGGAACCAAGCCAAGCCTCTGTCGCGATCGCTGCACACCCACTGGTGTCTCCCATTACATACAACCTCAACATGCCAACATTAGGCCCACTGCTTGAGATGTCAACTAAGCCTGTTAGTTATTAGTTTAAAATTTGAATGGAATTTAAATTTAAATTTAAATTATAATTATTGAATTAGATAATTATTTAAATAAAATATCTAACGAATACTTTAATCAGATATTAGATATCTGATTATTAATTAGATACGAATTCGGACCGTTGATTATCCGTGTTAAATATTATCGGATCGAATATGAACTCAAATCTTAATATGTTGTTTGATTAATTTTATTTTATTTTTTTGTCTCAAAATATAATTTAAAAATAAGAACTCTACTTACACTCATTTGGTAAGTTATCTCCTATTTTTTAAGATGAAGTCTAATCTTTTGATGACATCTTTTAAAATAAAAATAACTTTCACCCTTTTTTTTTTGAAAAAACAACTTATAACGCTCCCACGCGACTCACACGACTCACCTCTAAGTAGGCGCTGTAATTATCTATTTAAAATTTGAATCGAATTCAAATTCGTATTAATCAAATAATTATCTGAATAAAATATCTGACGAATAATTTAATTAATTAATCAGATACGAATTCAGATATCACACTATATCTGATCCATTTATAAGTCTAATGTCAACGTACGTACGTACTAGAAAAGAGAATGACCCGTAGCTGCAAACCCATTTCTAAGTAATCTATGCCGTCGGGAAGATGTTCCCTACTTTGAATGCATTAAGTGCATGCAACTCAAGCCGCTATGTATATCAATATATTCGTACATAGTTAGGTGTGCTAGTCATGTAGAATCACAAGATTGAAAAATAGAATAGATTAGTAAAAAATAGTTTATAATAGTGAAAAATAACTCATAAGAGTGAAAAAATTATATAGATCATTTTCACTCTTCCGGAATTTTTTTTTACTCCTACGAGTTCATGGCCTGTTTTTCACTTTCATGGATTACTTGTCACTCTACCAACTATTTTTGACTGATGTACAGTTTTTTGTTTCGCCTGAGATTTCACATGGGTTCACGGTGATGCACATCAGTCGACGACAGTGTGCGATCAGCGCACTGAATATGGGCAGCGTCGACGTGGACCAATCATAAACGGATTTGCAAAGGTGTGTATAGCAAGTCATTCTCACTAGAAAGTGATGCTAAGAGGCTGCAAAATGGATCCAAACCAAACCTCCAACAAAAGCACAAATTTGGGATTGATGAGGTCAATGTGTGATCCCTGAAAGCAAGATATATGATCAGAAGCTCATCCACTAATTACCTATCCTAAGGCCGCGTCTGAGAACCCGACGAAAGATAAATTTTTGAAATCTCACGTCCGTACAAAATCTTAGGTAGTCAGAGATTTTTCATCATGTTTAATCTTGAGAATCTCATCTCAAGTTGTTTCTGCAGATTATTAAAATCATACACCTTTGTGTCTGATTCTATTTCCACTATAAAATCTCATTCTCACGAAAACTCGGGAATACTTTGTTCTTTTGATAAATCTTAGAACATGTCATTGATTTTGTCTCTAAAGTCACAATTGAAAAGGTTTTCAAACGCAACCTAAGTAAATAATGCTCGCTGCAGAACTAGTTTGTAATAAGTACTGTTGCATATTCTATCCAGGACCAAAATAACGTAGGAGACAAGCAAACAAGTGACAGATCCATGCCATTTTTTTGTCTACCTCATGATCGAGTACTAAAATTACCCACCTTGCATGTCAATCCTTATATCATTTCCCTCTTTCGATATCTTTTCATAACCAAAATTCACTGGGACGAAAGCCTTTGAGATTCCAAAATATGTGGATACGACACCCTGCATATATATATATGCAGGTGATATCTGTCTGATTCATGGGGCTACTTCGGTTGTTGCTTCCCCCTCCCCCCTCCCTCTTCTAAAGATTACCCTGAAATTAAAGAGACTCAAGCTAAAACAGTGGAATCCATCAATTTTTGGAAACTTATTTGCTAACATATATCGCTACTACTGAACAAAACGTCCTTGAGAAACAAATTGCATATGAAGATGACCCATATGATTCTAATTTGCAGGTCTGAATAGAGTTGGCTCACTCATCTCTCGATGATCTACAAACTAGGGTCGTCAATAGGTCGGGTCCAGGCTAGGTTTAGGTCGGCCCGGCCCGGGCCCGACTCCTCAAAATTAAATCTTATGGTGCCAAGGGATTCATTGGCTTAAGGAGGGGCACAAAAATGCCAAGTTTTTTTTCACTATGTTGCTCAGTATATATTTATATATATATATATATATATATATATATATATATATATATATATATATGCAACTCTTATTATCTTAATCCCCCGCCTGATCTCCAATGATCAAAACGTGGAGAGCATCTTTTAATTAATCCCTACTGAAGAGGAGATCAAACTTTTGTTTCGCAAGAGATCATCTTTGACGACAATATTGGTCTCGCCCAAGAGATGTTTCATGATCTCTCTGACCAGACCAATTCAATGAGGGCATTTAATTCTCGAAGTAGACTCGAATGGTCATTCTCATTTGAGGTGTAATAAACGTCTGGTTTTCACAATACATAGACGGATCCGATGTGTCAAGCACATGTTCACCAACTGTCCTCAGTTATCTCTATGTCCTTGATGGCTGCAATATTGAAGTGCTGCAGAACAGATTAAATAGGTGGCTTATGAATAACAGTGAGAGGTGGGCATCGATCCCATCCGAACAAGTCTTTTGACTATTCCGGAATATATTAATTACCTCTCGGGATTAAGGTGTTGATATCCTTCATCTGGTCGATAATCTGTTACTTGCCTAGACCTTATCGTCGTTATCATCACTAAATCTCTCTATGCGCGTTTTAGGGATCAGATTCGGACTACAGAATATTGGAATTATGGATTCCTGCATATGCCTCACATGGTGTTTTTTTTTTCAATTAAATTTGCATGTCTAGTTGTTAATTTCCAGTGCAAAACCAACAGATCATATTGCCGTCTATAGAACTTGGATATACTTTATAAGCATATATGATATATATGGCTTTCTTTCCGTCCGATTGAAATTTTCACATCTGTGCTTAGAGCATGTAATCAAACATATATAAGCTACTAATTGACGAGCTAGGTTGTTTGCAGGCTTAATTGGCGTTTCCCTCAGCTTCAACATGTATTTGTTGGTTCCCAACAGTACTGATAGGAAACACTTTAATTGTCACCCGTTGTTTTTACATAGTAATTAATTGGGCAACCTCTCCTTGGAATCATCACATCGATAATATATTTTAGAGATCTTTACGTCAAAATCATGGTTAGAGATGAATTTATAAAAAAAATTATTCTTAAAAATATGTTAGTAGACGTATCACTGTGTTAATTTAAATAATGCATAAATATCATTTAAACATATTTTTTTATAAATTTTTGATAAAAAATGATATATCTATAAATAAAAATGATATTTTTACATAATTTAAATTTAGACAGAGATATATTTACTGATATATTTTTTTTAAATTTTTTTACAAATTATCATTTAATAATAATTTTCATGTAAAGGACCCTGTATTTTATCACGTAACATTGATGCAGTATTGCTACAATACTAATTAAGCGGTGTAATGGACAAATTTTCTCATTACAAGGCTCAATTCATCATATATAACATCACCTTCACTTAATTTGAAATGGTTGGCAACTATTTGTGTAACAAGTAATAATCGCTAATAAGTAATAATCGCAACGGCGGGTTGTGCGCCGTCGTTACCATTTGTGTTTGTCGTCTTTAAAAGTCATTTTTTTTGAGCACTCGACCTGGGAGTGCGCAAGATTGAAAGTTTCTTTCTTCGCGATGTAAACTTAATTTCCACGTCTCCCACGAGTAGATGCATTCGTGAGATGCCCGACACGCTGCCGGGGGGGGGGGTGTACCGACGGGGGCAGCGGACTGTAACAGAAGCCGTCTGATTTTGATCGGATGGTTAAAGTCAGATGGTTCACGGAAGGAAAAAAATATAAAAAAAGGGTAACGATGGATCGCAGGCGAGTTTCGTGTTCTTATTATCACAACTACGAACCGTGAAATGGAATTGTGAACAAGTTCTTTGTTTGAATACTCAGAACATTAACAAGTGGACTTCGATTTTAAGCTCAGATGTGTAAAAATCTTAATACTTCCTGTCTGTTATACAATTAGTGAGTAAACAACTCAACCCTAATCCTGCAGTTAGTAGTTGATGAGGTGATCACCTGCCCAACCAATTCAAACTGTTGGCGTGCTCTTAATAATTAGAAGCATTCCTCACACAGATGCTAAATGGTGCTTGCCAATATTTTACCCTCCTTGATGAGCTTGAACTGATGTTTAACAATCACTCAATTAATTTCATCATCTCTTGGATTAAATTTATTGGATCGAACTACAGGATTACCCATTTTTTAAACGGCATTGCATTGGGATTTTTGGTAATAGACAGATGTTTGCTGACTTCTGACTAGCGGGTGAAGTCTGACCTAACTCCCCCCCCCCCCCAAAAAAAAAAGTGAAGTGTGCCGCTTATAAAAATACAATATATTTATTAACTTAGGTTGAGTTCGATTTGTTACACATTTTGATTTATTGTACATCGTAATTAAACTTTTTTTAAAAAATTGAGGGGAGTATCTACCTCTCATAACTTGTTATACAAGTCTTAATCGTCGAAAAAGTAATAAAGAAAAAATATCGCAAAATTGTAAAAATATTATTTACATAATTTGTTGTTTTTTATTTTTTAAATTATTGAATTAGAGTGTGATTTATATGATTAAATTTATATGGGATGAAATATCACCTCATAAAAATTTGAAAAATAATAAAAATAATTATATGTATTTGATGTGTAATAAATCAGCGTGTGCAGCAAATCTTTCTCGTCTACATTTGAAATCAAACATGCTGGCCGGATCCGTTGGCGCGCGTCCGACTGGCCAACGGAACGCCCTCTCAGAATCCAAAAGGCCCACGGAAACTTGACAGCCGCCGCCAACTCAAGGATCCGCGCTCGCTAGTTACCACCAATCAGATCCGAGCACGACGATCGTGTGCTTCGTGAGGCCTCTCCTAGACCGTCCGATCGACCCCGCAAAGAACGGTCGGGCCCAACCGCGTCTCCAACCTCCCCATAAAAGGCCCCGAGAACCCTTCTTTTTGACTTTATCTGCCAGTTTTTCTACCCCTTCTCTTTCCGTTCCCGTCGAAGAAGAAGAAGAAGAAGAGGGAGAAGAAGGCGACCTGAAGGGGAAACCGTATCTGGGGTTTGCCGTCGACCATCTGCCATGGCGCGTACGAAGCAGACGGCCCGCAAATCCACGGGTGGCAAGGCGCCCAGGAAGCAGCTTGCTACGAAGGTGCTTCCTTTGTTTCCTTTTGCTCCGTTTTCCCTGTGGATCCCTCCTCCGAGGGTTATGATCAGTGGTGGTCGTTGTTGTCTGGCGTCGTCTGATCCTTGTTGGTGTTTCGGTTCTTGAAGGCGGCGAGGAAGTCTGCTCCCACCACCGGTGGAGTCAAGAAGCCACACCGCTACCGCCCCGGTACCGTCGCTCTCAGGTGTGGATCTCTTTTTGTTCCTGATGGAGGTGTTGTTCTTGGCATGAGTTTTTTTGGGTTTTGGTCGCCTCTGCTATAGATCGTAGGTTCAATGTTGTTATGCTTGTTGGGTGGCCAGGGAGATCCGCAAGTACCAGAAGAGCACGGAGCTGCTGATCAGGAAGTTGCCGTTCCAGAGGCTGGTGAGGGAGATTGCGCAGGACTTCAAAACCGATCTGAGGTTCCAGAGCCACGCGGTACTGGCGCTCCAGGAGGCGGCGGAGGCCTATCTCGTCGGGCTTTTCGAGGACACCAATCTCTGCGCCATCCACGCCAAGCGCGTCACCATTATGCCCAAGGATATCCAGCTCGCCCGCCGGATCCGCGGCGAGCGCGCCTAGGCGCCACCACTCTTCTCCCCGGTGTGCTCAGATAGATGACTTCTGGATTTTAGGTCTCTTCCTGTTCTTAGTCTTCCCCTCAACCCCTCTCTCAGGGCAAATGCTGTATTAACATCTGGAATATGCACTCTTATTTGTATTTGAAGGGACACATGCTTTATTCTCATTTTGGTTTCTCCTGCTCATGTATAACCCATCTGGATTAGTAAATCTATAGGTTTCTATGGTCGCAAACAATGGTGACGTCTTCAATTTTGTCTTTTGGGTTTATGTTGTTATTGCCACCGATCGTTTTAGCGTTGTTGCCCACCTCGTGATTGTGTGATTTAGAGGAGAAACCTGTCTTTTGCTGTACCCAGTGCTCGAGTGATTCAACTGGTTTTTTCTCAGGTAAAATTGGTGTAATTTTCTTATTTTTGGGATTCCCTGCCAGCTAGCTGATGATTTCTTTTGGCGGCAGAGGGGACTGCGTTCTCTTCTTTGTAAAACTTCTTGGTTGGATTGGTCGACAATCGAATTCCAGATGTCGTTGCTCGCTTTATTTATTATATATATATGTTTATCATTCTTTAAAAGGGAATTGTATGACCAAGGTAATGTTTTGATTTTGTTCTTGTTTCGTGTGATAGTTCGTATAGTGTGGTGGGTCATTTATTATGCAGTTTTATATCTTCATTTCACTTTAGAAAGTTATTTGCCATTTTTATTTGTCACACTGGACTTGATAATTTAAAAAGAAATAAAATTTTCACATTGAAGTTATTGGTCATTCTTAATTTCAAGTGATAAATAACAAATTAAAGGCGACACGCAATTGTGTATAATTGCTCGTGTCACATGGGGCCGTGCGTCAGTCCGTGCTCAATATTAATGCAACAAAGGTACCTCCCCCGTTTGCAAGTAATATATAGTTTAGCGAAAGAGGTGAGTTTGTAAAAAAATAATTCTTCTTAGAAATGTATCACTAGACGTATTATTGGGTTAAGTTAAATATTATATGAATGTTATTTTAGTATATGATTTTTATATATTAACGATAAAAAGAAGTGATATATATAATAAATATGATATTTTTAATATAATTTAGGTTTGTAGTGGTATATTTGTTAATGTGTTTTTAACATCTTTCTGGTTGATTGGGAGAGGGAGAACACACAGTTGTTCGTAGTTGTCGGGCTTGATCTTTTGGGAGTTTTTTGTTTTATTTTTTTATCTTATGAGGAAACTTTAATCCGTATGCAGTTTTAATTTTTCCACTTGAATCTTGTATACCAAAATTTATTGGTTGTTTTGCATAAATATGTTTTTAAGTGGTTCTGTCAAATAAAATTTTCATTTAAGTATATTATCAAAAGTATCTTTTTCTTATTGTTGTGGATGTATCTTGGAGTTCTCTTCTCGTTTATCAGTAGGGATGAGAGTAGATTATCATTATATCGTGTATGTAGACACGCTGTATTTTATTATTTTCATGAATATAACACGGTGTGTTTGTCATCGCCATAGATATATTCATAATATGGTGTAATTGTCGTTGATATAGATATATTTGTTGGTATCTCTATTTATTTAAAAATATGAATTCTTATTTACATTCAAGAGAAAGTGAGATTTGTGGGAAAGTGGATGTGTATTAAATTTATATCTGATTTGACCATGAAATAGATATTTTTAAAAATATTTAAATTTGAATCTATAACTATTAATCCGGATATTACTTAATTTATTATGGATTGGGTGATGTGGGTAATTAAATTTATGGATATTTTATAATTTATGGTAATTGAATTTATGGATAGTACGTAATCCATTATGTGGAATATATCATGAAAATGATTTGTAATTTATCTCTAATTGTTGGGTTATACCTTGCACTTCTCAATTGAGGGGGGCATATTATGTGGAACATGTCGTCAAAGTTGTTAGGGCATTTAAAAAATATATAATGAAAATTGTTAAGATATGTAAAATATTTAAAATATCTCAATTAAATGAGAGAGAGAGAGAGAGAGAGAGAGAGAGGAGGGTGCTATATGTAGTCTCTCTTCCCGACTTCCAATGCCTACCTTCTCCCTGTCTCCATTAGCCTTGCTCTCCCCCACTCTGTCACCTCCCTCTCAATTGCTATCCCACCTCATTAGTTTTCCCTCTCCCCCACCCCCTCATCTTTAGTTTGATAATGGATTAAGTGGGTGTAGGATAAGTTAATCGGGTTGGGTGGACTATTTTTTATTTGACATTCTTTAATCAGACTCGGATAGGATTAAAGTGGATTAATTCGTTCTTAAAAAATAGGTGGAATAAATTAACCAATCATAAGGATCAAGCGAACCATCTCGGGTAGGTCTGACCTATTCCGTTATCAAACTCGCTATCAATACCTTTGACTCCAACTATCCCCCCAATCTTGGTAGTTTTCTCTTTTCCCACCCTCTCATCATCGTTGGCCCCTCCCCCACCCTCATCGTTCATCTTTGTCCCAACTCTTGAGCACTTATATCTCATGCTCTCCCTCCCCTTCTCTCCTTTGATGCCCTAGAGTTGTCTTCCCTATCGACCACCTTTCCCCTCTCTCTCTCTCTCTCTCTCTCTCTCTCACTCTCTCTCTCTCCCCACCTCCCTCTCATTCTCCCCTTTGGTTCTCCGGTGACCCAAAGTTGTCTCCCCTAACTTTGACCCTTGCTCATTGGAATTGGAGGGGGAGAGGGCATAGGGAATGGTTGGGGGGATCTGCTTACTTGAGTTGGAGGGAGAGAGTGCTCGATAATGAGTGGGGGATCAGTCCCTACTGACGTTGTAAGACCCGTGTCTTAAGCGGATTCTTAGTGGTTCAGATCTAGATTTTATTTCATGAATTTCGGTTATTTTTATGGATTTTTAGGCTATTTTTTGGTAATTATTTGAATTAGTTATGGATTTATATATATATATATATATATATCTCTCTCTCCCCCATCGATTTCTCTCTCCCTCACTCGTTCTCTCTTACCCTCTCTCGCGCTTCCATTCTCCCACTCTCGGTTTCGGCGTCATCGGCTGCGGATCGGGGCGTGGGAGGTGCCCTTGGAACTGGTTCGTCGCGAGGAACGCGTAGGTGCTGATCTCGTCGTGATTCGTGGGGGCGTGGAGGTGAAACGGGGCGAGAGGAGTCGCGGCGTCCTTTCGCTTACATGCGGCCTAAACTCGGTTTTCGTCGCAATTGAGGTAGGGGGATGGAATCCTTGTCTCGCTAGGATTGCATTGGCATCACATGCACGCCCTTTCGATGTCATTTTCATCAATTTCCATGCAAAATTCCATGTTAGTGTAGTTTCGGCTAAATCCTTGAAAATCACTTCATGGGCATTGTTTTTATGTTTTGATGCATGAATTAGTTGTAGAATAGCATGGTTTGGTAGGTTTTATAGCTTTTCCATGTTTTCCCGTCAATCCGGCTTGACCGGGAGGGATTTCGGTTTTGAACCTAACCCATCCGTAATCTAGTCGGTGTGACGGTCCTCCTAGAAACCGTCACACTGGTAACGGTCCCCAGAGGACGCGTTACAGTCTTGTGACGGCCCTGAGTGGGGATGTCACAGTGAGTGTAACGGTCGCGCCCCCGACCGTTACGTTTCAATTGTCCATGCTTGACCGGGTATGGCGGTTGGCCTGACGGCCTGTCGGGCGGCCGTCAGGGCGTCGTAACGCGTCTCCGGGGGCGCATTACACCCCGTTTGAACGATTAAAAATGTGGATGAAACTTTTGCTTCGGGTGAGCATAACGGCTCAGGGGAGGCGCGTTACATTCGTGTAACACCCCTATCCTGGGACGTTACCAGCCCTTACCTGGTGGCTCTAACAGCCATGGGGGGATGCGTCACAATCCATGTAACGCACCACCCCACGACCGTCACATACTGTGACGCGGCCGCCCTGGACCGTCACACTCCTTGGGTTTTCAAAAGCCGCCAGTTCATGTTTTAATGCTTTGCACGATAATTATACGCCATGTTTAAGTTCTTTTATTAAGCTATGGCATGTTTCTAGATTCCAATAGAGTTGCTTCCACTTCCTTGTGATGGGACCACTAGTCGTAGCCCAGCGACCGAGCGTGTCGTCCCACTCGGGAGAGGTGGAGGGGTGTTCCCAATGAACGGTTTGTAAGCTAGTTATCGTGGGCCCCTGCAGTTACCGTTGCGTCCAACGGGGGGGGGGGGGGGGGGAACTAGCTAGAGACCTGGCTCTAGGCATGAGTCAGTGTGTGCACATGTGGTCAGAGACGTGGACTGGCACTGACGAGTGTCGCTCTGACTAGTACTTGGTTTGCTCCTGTTACGCCTCTCGCCGGTCGTGTTCCAGACTTTTGAGTTGCCGAGACGCAGTGTAAGTCGTCGGTGGACACATCTGGTCTTGTTCTTCTAGTGGGTTGTTCCGTCTCTCACTTCACTTGGTTAGTGATAGTTTATTCTATTGGTAGATTTAGTTCCTGACGCTATTTCCTTTCGTTATTATTTTATTTATTAAATTGCGCATCTGCCTGTTTATTGTTTAAATGCATGCTCTAATTACTTTTATATTTGCCTGCTTGCTTGTTTAGTGTGAGGTAGGGATCCGCGTGACCCCTATGAGTCTGGCTGTGACTCACCCTTCTTTCAGGTGAGCCGCCCCAGTCGTCCGCCGGTTCTTCTCGTGGTTGTGCCGATCGTCGTTAGAGTGCCAGCGGCGTCGGTTTGTCGTTTCGTTCTTTTGACCCGGGGTATGTCCCGTGTAGTTGTACAGTGGACCTCTGTCATTTGTAAATCTAGACTATTATATATATTTTACCACTCTGATATTTTAAATTGCTTCTGCACTTATTTATTAATTGTTGTTCTAATTAATATAGCGCGCCCGCGGTCCCAATTCGTTATGCAACTCCTCAGCAAACTCCTTTAACCCTTCAGGGGCCTCATCAACCTCTTGGGTGGCTTCCCCAGTTCTTGGTATCGGTGTATCAATGTTATCGGTATCTGGAGCTCTGGGTCGTCACACACGTCCTCCTCCCCCTCCTTTAGTCCCTAGTGTTGGTGCTACTCATAGTCCTCTAAGTCCTCACTGCATGATGTATCAACATTGCCATGTAGTAGGGGAGATACTCGAAGGCCCTAGTGGCAGCGATGGAATAGCACCATGCCTCTCACTAGAAAGAATGCCGACATTAGGGTGGAGAGGGCATAATAGCATCACAATTGGTGGAATCTTCCACGCATGGTTGTCATTGGCACGATGCTCATCAATTGCACGATGCTCACCGATGTCCCAGTGAGATACACCTCCTAGAGTACTTGCCACCCTTATGCTTGTCGATTTCTTAGTGTTAGCCAACATCTAGGTGGGTAGGGCAAAGGGGAGTGGATCTCTGTCCTGGTGCGGCCCAATAATGACAAACCCATTGCGGCCCAAGGTAGCCAAGCTCGTAGCAGCCCTCCCTAGCCAACCAGCGGTCTTGAAACACTACACAGTTGAAGCCCATCAAGTTCTGACCAATCCACGGATGAGATCTCCGTGTTATTACTTTTCATATGCCATAAGACTCGCTGACATATGAACGTTGAAGCCACTATTATGAGACTTACCCTGACGAGCTCCGGATCGTGTCCATGTCTCCAAAAAACTCGCCACTTTGCCTTTCCTCCAAGAGCAGGCGAGTGGACAATGGAGGATTTCCACGATCAAGTAGGACACCCCTCTACTGACCACGTCATTACTAAGCCAGGGAAGAAGCAACCTTGTTGCGACTGGTAGAAATAGGTCCCTAGACAGACGTACAAGGACACGCAGAGAGAGGGAGACGATCCCCGACATAGACTCCAAGGCATAGAGGATAGGCAGTATAGAGAGGGAAGACTGAGGGTTCTCCACCTAGTTCTCTCAACCATGTCTTCGTCTTGAAGCACCCTCTGTCTCTCCGAGCACTTTACTCCTCTTCGAGCACTATCAATATTTTGTCTCCATTCTATCATCTATCTCTATCTCTCTCACTAAGTTTCCTTCATACTCCTTATTTCGTGATTGACTTAAGAATCAGAGGGTTGTCCTCTGAGATCACTCACAGGGTCCCTTATGACGTTCTATCTAGTAGTTGTAGGTTTTCTCGTTGTAGTGAGTTATTCTTCCCCATCAACCAAATTTTAAAGGTGTAGTGCGAGACGAAGGAGACATTTTTCTCTGAGCACTTTACTCCCCTTCGAGCACTCTCAATGTTTTGTCTCCATTCTATCATCTCTCCCTACCACTCTCTCTAAGTTTCCTTCTTACGCCTTATTTCGTGACTAACTTAAGAATCAGAGGGTAGTCCCCTGAGATCACTCACATGATCTCTTCTGACGTTTTATCTAGTAGTTGTAGGTTTTCTCGGGGGAGTCAACTATTCTTCCCCAGCAAACAAATTTTAAAGGTGTAGTGCGAGACGAATGTGACATTTATCTACCACTATCGATATTTATTGAAGCTTAAATTATTTTCATAAATATATATTTGAAATATATGGGAATCATAGGAATATAATAGGAACAATGCACTGCATATTAGAGATACTGGTAGTAATATACAAAACATAGGGTGATAAGTATAAATATGATATTTTATAGGGATATCAATATAAAAATCTCTAATTTTTTCACCCTGAATATTATCTACCAAAAAAATAAATTATGGAGGCTCAACGGGGTGGAGGTCGAGTTATTTTAGAAACAACTATAACTTTACATGAGCTTTCGTCATGCGCTCGGAGGGTTTCCGAACATCAACGGATAGCGAAGAAAGTCTCGTCATGTCATCTAACACATAGGGTACATGAAACGACCTAGTTAAATTAGAGGTTTTGAAAAATATACATGAAACGAATAGGTAATAAAGTACATCATCAATGTTCAACAAGAACTAGCTTTATGACAAGGCCCATATGTACCAGTCTTGTAGACTCTTAAGGTCACTTTGTTAATCGAGTTGGGTTAGGGTCAAATGCCTTACCCGAGTTTGGTTAATGTAATGCCCTGGATTTTTTTGGATATTTTTCGGATCATTTTAGTGGGTCTCGGAGTGTATTTTGTGTTTTACACGTGATTTTCCCTGATACGCCTTCGGAACTCTTTGCAGGGCAAACCGTGGCGTTCTCCGACTCCGGGACGTTATCACTGCGTTGTGCTCCTCTCGAAGATCACGGAGTTAATTTTTCGTAATTTTCGGAATTTTTCAAAATTTTAGATTTTTCTATATATTAACCCTTTCTCTCTCTCCCCTCTCATTTCTCTCTTCCCTCCCTCTGTCTTCTCACGCTCTCTCCTCTCTCCCTCTCTCTCCGGCGGCCGACGGGGTAGAGCACGGGTGAGGTGGGGACAGCGCGGGCGAGGCACGGGCGGGGATGCATGCGGATCGAGGCGGTGGAGGCGCGGTGAAGCTCGGCCGTGGGTTCGTGGAACGGCGAGGCTTGAACGGCTTTTTCTTCGCGGATCGGCGAGCTCAGGGCGTCGTTTCTTCGGTGGAGGTAGGGAGATGGACCCCCAGCTCGTGTATTCCCTTTCCCGCGAGTTTTGTAGGCCGTGGTGAGCCGAGCGGGTTTATTTTCACATTTTGGAGAAAATCCATGTTTTGGGAGAGTGAGCCGGATCTCTCGTTTTACGGCATTTTTGGTCGATCGAGGGGTTTAGATGCATGCATAGGGGCTTGGGGATGGATTCCCCTTCATTTCCCCATCACCCAGGGGTGATCGGGGCGTGAATCAGATTTTGGGTTATTTCCCGCCATTTCGCTCTCGGACGGGTGTGACGGTCCTTCCAGTGACCGTCACAGCCTGTGACGCCGCAAGGTGGGCGCGTCACAGGGCCCGTTTAGCCGACTGGTGGTCTGTGGGTGTGACGGTCCCATGATAGACCGCCATGGCACTGTGACGCGCCTAGGTTGGACCGTCATGGACGATCTGACCGTTAGCTTTCGGTCGTTGGTTTTGACCGTTCGGGGTCAAGGCTTGTGACGCACCAAGGCTGGCGCATCACATCCTTGTAACGCCCCTGTGCGGGTGCGTTAGAGCGGACGCATTCCCACCTTGTAACGCACAAGAATTGGTATGTTACAGCCTGTGACGCACCGAGCGGGACGCGTCATAGTAGGTTTCATCATGTCTTGTGACCCATCAGGGCTGGCACGTCACAGACTGTGACGCACCAGGGCTGGCGCGTCATAGACTACGACGCACCAAGGTCGGCGCGTCACGAACGGTTTGCACCTAGCGTCTGACGGCCCTGTGTTGGTGCGTCAGACCGGTTGTGACGGTCGAGGCTTGGACCGTTACAGACTGTGACGGCCCAAGGTTAGACCGGCAGGCACTGTGTTGCGCCGAGGTAAGTTTTCGTGTTCTCCGCCGTCGTCCCCCGATATGTGGATCCCCGGTCGACCCGGTTGGGACCCAGTGGTCGACCTGCGGTCTTGAGAGTGTCCCAGACACCCGTGGGATTCTGTGTCCGTATTTTGAGGGTGTCGGGAGGACCGTGCTATCTCGATTAGCATCCCCGTAGGTGTGATGGGTCCGGGTGACCCCACGTGTTCTGGGCTTTCGTGTTACGCTCGATCGAGTCACCATGTATTGGTGTGTGCGGTGGGGTCTTCCCTGCATGTCGTGAGTTTCTTTGGAAGGCGATTCCCATGTGGGCCATGTGTTTGGCCTTGGACTGCTAGTCCAGTTATCCAGCCTGGGGCTGGAGGTCTCCCGCTTCCCTGGGATGGGGGATCGGCGTGGCGGCTTGTGCGCTGCCCTAAGAATCATGCTTCTGTGTTTTCTGCGATGGCCGGGTGTGTGGCCCGTGGACTGCGAGTCCCATTTCTTTTCTGACCGTAGTCACCATGCAACGGTGCTAGTACGTGGGACGATCCCCGTACGTTGTCGGATGCGGACGTTGTTTTCTGTTCACTTGAGAGTCTACTCCTTCAGTGACCCTCCACTAGTCGTAGCCTGCTTACACGCGTGTGGTCCCACCAGGGAGTGGTGGAGCGGCTACCCTTAGAGACGGTTTGTGGACCTATTTTCGTCGGGCCCCATGTCTTGCAGCCAGAGTCCGGCTGAGAGAAAAATCGATCAGAGGGCCAGACCAGTGACGCGCGGTCTATGTGTGCACATGTGGTTGGGGGCGGTTGGACCCACGCTGACGAGCGTGACCCCAGCTAGTCACTTGTTTGTGGTTACTGTTGTTAGTATTGGTGTGCTACAGGTAAATTTAGGGTCGGGTAGACCCGATATATGTACGGTCTTGTTCATTATTAATAAAGTGATATTTGAGCGTAAATATGCTATTGTGTATTACTTTACGATGTCCATAGGATACGTGGTTGTAAAGTTAGCTCGAGATGGGATCTCGAACATGAGACTGATTTTACATGGACGCATACCTTAAACTGTTCCTGGTTGGAGGGTAATCACTCGGAGACTTTGATTACCTATTAAACCAGTACACATGATGTGTGACTGACCAGTCTCATGGTCATTGGTACGGGGCACCAACACATATGTTTAGGTGTATGTCCTTGGAGGATGTATACTGAACTGATCCGCTATTGGATCTTCAGATGGTTGATTATACCTAATGTCAACTGAAGATCCAACTGTCTCAGTAGCATCGTTGGTCCTTTGACTTGAGACATTGATCGGATCTTACACGAGGACTGGAATGGTTTAATTACTTAGCTAAGTGACTTTAACTGTAACTTCGACCACGCCCCCGTGCCTCCACCGGAGAGGGGGAAATCAAAGGGGAAGACCCCTAGGGACCCCTAGCACGCATCTAAGCCACCAAAACGTGAAATCACGGGCTAAATCCATAGATCGGGCGAGCTCTCCCCAAATCATGGAAAAACCCCAACATGCTCAATCACGCCCCTCTCGGCCTCCCCTCGGCCTATAAACCACGGAAATGAACGACAGGGAGCTAGGGAACGTCACCCTACCTCAATGGAGCGAATGCTCCGTCGTATCGTCCCCGAACGCAAGAAAATGCTTTGAAAACTCTCGTTCTTCCTTGAGCTCCCACGACCCACGAACGCCTCCACGATCCCCTCGTCGCCGCCGTCGTCACCACGCCGTCGCCCCGTGCCGTCTGCAGCCGGAGGGGATGCCGCCGCGGTCTCGCCGGACGAAGAAGAGAGGAAGAGGGGGGCGGTGCTCATGGTGGGGGAGAAAGGAGGAAGAAGAAGAAGAAGAAGGTGGGGGAGAGAGAGAAAATAGGGGGGGGGTATTTATAGGAAAATCCAAAAAATCCAGAAAATATCGAAAAATAGAAAATTACATTTCTGGAATCCTGGGGACGCACCGATCGCAACGGTACCACTCGTGCCCTGGTGAACGACCCGGTTCACCCGCAACGAGGTTCCGAAGGAATTGCCGAAACACACACCGGAAATCGGAAAACACGCACGGAAAAGCCGTGGAACGCCTCCGTGCCTCTGAAATAACTCCGGATCGCGCCGATCCGAACACGAAAGATGACCGAAACGAAATTTCAGACACAACGGAGTCGGACACTCCAAAAAACCAGATCCGGTGACCCATGAAGAAGGATCCGAAAGGTCTGGAATATTACAGCCCTCCCCCCTTAAGGAATTTCGTCCTCGAAATTGGGAACAACCCAAGGGGAAAGAAGAGGAAGACTCACTCAAACAAGTAAGGGAACTGCTGACGCAACTCGTCCTCACGTTCTTAAGAAGCTTCACCACCAGAGTGCCGTTGCCACACCACCTTTACTAAGGGGATGACTTTGTTCCGCAGGCGCTGCTCTCGCCTATCCTCCACGCGGATCGAAAACTCTGGGAGAGAGAGATCTGGAGTCACCTCCGGCCAAACAGAAATCTCGAGCACATGAGTGTCATCGGGCACATATTTTCGCAACATCGAGACGTGGAATATGTCATGCACCGACGCCAACTCAAGGGGTAACTGCAACCGGTAAGCAACCTCACCGATGCGCTCCAAGATCACAAAAGGACCAATGTAGCGGGGACTCAGCTTCCCACGCTGTCCAAAACGCATCACCCCCTTTATCGGAGAAACTCTCAAGAACACACGATCGCCCACGGTGAACTCGAGAGGCTGCCTCCTACGGTCAGCGCAGCTCTTCTGCCGACTCTGGGCCGCCAACATGTTCTGACGAACCAAGTGCACCACATCCACGCATTGCTGCACCAACTCTGGTCCCGTCACAACACGCTCACCATCCTCAAACAAATCAAGTGGAGTCCGGCAAGGACGCCCATACAGAGCCTCATAGGGAGCCATACCAATGCTCGAATGATAGCTGTTGTTATAGGCAAACTCCACCAATGGTAGGTGATGAATCCAACTCCCCTGCCACTCCAGGTAGTAAGATCTCAGCATGTCCTCCAAAGTCTGGATGGTCCTCTCAGACTGACCATCAGACTGAGGATGATACGCCGAGCTAAAAGCCAACTCCGTGCCAAGAGCTCGCTGGAAACTCCTCCAGAATCCAGAAGTGAAGCGCGGATCCCGATCTAACACGATCGAAACGGGAATCCCATGCAACGGCACGATCCACTCCACATACAAACGAGCCAACTTGGACACGCTCCAGCTGACTTTGACCGGTAACAACCGAGTCACCTTCGTCAGCCGATCCACCAGCAACCAAATACTGTCCTGCCCACCTGGGGTCCTCGGCAACCTCACCATAAAATCCGTGGTCACGTGGTCTCACTTCCACGTAGGAACATCCAAGGACTGGAGAGTACCTCCTGGTCGCTGATGCTCCACTTTCACATGCTGCCAGATCAGGCACCTGGCCACAAATTCTACGACATCTCTCTTCATGCCAGGCCACCAGAACTACCTCCGCAAGTTCCGATACATCTTCATCGCACCCGGGTGTACGGTGTACCTGCTCCCATGAGCCTCGTGTAGCACCGCACGACAAATCTGCTCCTCCGCTGGGACATACAGCCTGTCGCGAAACCTCGCAGCACCGTCCTCGCCGAGTTCCACATCAGCCATCGCCAGAATCCGAGGCAACTCAGGGTCCGCATGCTGAGCCTCTGTCACCTGACGATGGATAGCAGGAGTGACAGTCAGACTCGCAAGCATTGCCAACCTTGGCTCCTGGGGAATCTTGAGCCTGAAGGATACTTCGGGCACTTGTTCCCAGAGCCTCCACTTCCTCAACATCAAGGCACTGACCGTGACCTTCCGACTCAGGGCATCGGCGACGACATTCATCCTGCCAGGCTGATAAGACATGGTGAAGTCATAATCCTTCATAAATTCCATCCAACGCCTTTGCCTGATGTTCAGGTCCCTCTGCAAGAACACGTACCTCAAACTCTGATGGTTAGTGAACACCTCGAACTTCTCGCCGTACAGATAATGCCTCCAGATCTTCAGCGCGAAGATCACCGCTGCCAACTCAAGGTCATGGATAGGGTAGTTCTCCCCGTGGGACTTTAGCTGCCGAGATGCATAAGCCACCACTCTGCCATGCTGCATCAACACGGCACCCAACCCAACGCCGGAAGCATCTGTACACACCGCGAAACCTCCCGAGCCAGAAGGCAAAACCAACACCGGAGTCGAGGTGAGCAGCCTCTTCAGTTCCCTGAAGCTCTGCTCACACTCCTCAGACCAGACGAAAGGTATATCCTTCCGCGTGAGTCTAGTCATCGGGGCCGCAATGCGAGAAAAATCCTGGATAAACCGACGATAATAACCCGCAAGCCCCAAGAAACTCCGGATCTCCGTCACCGACCTCAGCCTTGGCCACTGCATCACTGCCTCGACCTTGGCGGGGTCCACGGAAATGCCATCACCAGAAATCACTTGCCCCAGAAAGTGTACCTCGCCGAGTCAAAACTCGCACTTGCTGAGCTTCGCATACAACTGGTGATCTCGCAACGTCTGCAGCACACCCAAATGGTACGCGTGCTCCTCGGCAGACTGTGAATAAACAAAGATGTCATCCACGAAAATGACCATGAACTGATCCAAATACGGATGAAACACCCTCTGCATCAAGTCCATGAAGGCTGCTGGGGCATAGGTGAGCCCGAACGGCATCACCAAATACTCATAATGCCCGTACCTCGTACTGAATGCAGTCTTCTCCACATCGGACTCGCGAATTCTCAGCTGATAGTAACCGGACCGCAAATCAATCCGCGAGAACACTCGCGCAGACTGGAGCTGGTCGAACAAATCATCAATCCGTGGCAACGGATACTTGTTCTTAATGGTCACTTCATTCAGCTGCCGATAGTCAATGCATAGTCGCAGACTACCGTCCTTCTTCTTCACAAACAACACGGGCGCACCCCAAGTGGAAAAGCTAGGACGAACATACCCCTTGGCCAACAGCTCCTGTAACTGCGCCCTCAACTCCCTCAACTCAGCGGGGGCCATACGGTAGAGAGCCTTCGCCAAAGGTCCCGTACCAGACACAACCTCGATCACAAAATCGATCTCCCGCTGGGGAGGTAATCTAGGCAACTCCTCGGAAAAGACGTCGGAAAACTCGCACACCATCTGAATGTCCTCGACATTCGGTTCCATCCGGTCAGACACAACCACGGATGCGAGAAAGCCCTGACAACCAGAATCAAGCAACCGACGAGCTTGAATAGCAGAAGTGAGGAATCGAGAAGAGATGGAACGGATACCTTGGAAATAGAAGGTCCGCTTGCTCGGATGCTGGAAGTAGACCCTCTTCATTCCACAATCCACCACCGCTCCATGAGTCTCGAGCCAGTCCATGCCTAGAATCACATCGTAATCCCGAAGCTGCAACGCATACAACCTGCCTGGCATACTCCGCCCATCTATCCAAACCGGAACCTGATCGAAGCAATACGGAGTGATCATAAAATCACCCGAAGGTAACTCCACTGCCAAATCACAGGGCAACTGGGTCACCGGCTCCTCGATGCTCAACGTAAAATCTTCCGAAAAAAATGAATGAGATGCATCAGAATCAAACAAAACCCGAGCCGCACAACCCAAAATCTGAATGGTACCTTCCACGAGCTGCGACGCCACTGCCTCCGCCCTGATCATGTGCGTGATCTGGCCTCGAGCTCTCTGCCTGCCTCCCACACTAGCTGACCTGGTTAGCGGCGGATACTGTCCCTGCTGCTGCTGCTGCCTCTGCTGCTGGGGAACCTGCTGCTGCGGCGGCCTCTGAGGACAATCACGTGCCATGTGCCCTGGCTGGTCACACCGAAAATAGATAATCGGCGCAGTGCACTACCTGCCTGAGTGGAACCCACTACATCATGGACACGGTCCTCGCGACCCACCCACTGATCCCTGACGCTGCAAGGGGATCGGCTGTTGTACACTGTCCGATGAAGCTTGCCCCTGATCCTTGGACTTCTTCTTGCCGAACCCTTTCTTGAAAAACTTCTTGACCTTCATGCCAAAGGATGCAGATCCTGTCACCGACGCTGCCTGTGCCGACACTCCTGAATCACTCATCGCATGCTGGAAGGAACCCTGCTGCTGGGTAGCCGACTGCTGGCTGCGACCTGACAAAGACTGCCCCTGGCTTATCGGTCCTCGGGTCCTCTACATATCCATCTCCAAAGAAGCCGCAACACGAGACGGTGTCTCTAGATCAGTGGCCCCGTTCGCAATCAGATGGTGCCTCAGCTCCTGCCTCAAACCCTGAACAAACTGCGCGGTCTTCACCCTCTCATGCTCCATGATGTGAGGTACATATCGACCCAGCTCGACAAATCGGGCCCTGTACTGCAACACGGACATGTCGCCCTGTACCAGCTCCAGAAACTCCCGCATCCGCTGCGTAGCAACAAAATCTGGACAGTGCGTACGCTCGAAAGCACTAAGTCGTCCCACTCGACCTGCTCAAGTGGACGAAGCTGAAAGGACGTCTTCCACTCAGAAGAGCACCACTTCCGAGCCGTACCCTACAACTGGTTGTAGGCCAACACCACTCTATCCTCGACAGCACTCTTCGCAGAACTGAACACCCGCTCCATCTCATCAAGCCAATCACGAGTCGTATCAGGGTCTGCCTGGCCGCTAAAGTAAGGTGGATGGAACTGCAAGAAGTCCCTCACTGCTCGGCCTGGCCCACCCCTAGCTGACGAGCCCTCACCAGCCTCTCCACCGAACTGTTGAGACATAAGCTGGTACATGCCACGGAAGAAATCCTCGACCCCCGGAACCCTCGCAGTAGCCGCGGCCTCGGTAGCTCCTAGTGGCGCTCTGCTATGCTCCTCCTGGTCCCCCTGGACCCCCAGCTTGATCTCCCGACCTCCAGCCGACTGCCCCTGCTGAGAGCGAGTGCTCCACCTCGACGCCATACTCGATCCTGAAGCAAAAGATAGAAAACACGAAAACGGCATGGTCAAGAAAAACACACGATGCCCGATGCCAGTGTCAACTGTACATCATTGTTGTGAACAAGTGGACCACTACACTTACCTATGATTCTCATATAATTCCACAACCGTGCTCTGATACCAGCTGTAACAACCCGAGAATCCGATTACCGGGAAGGCCCGATAATCCGAGACTCGCACCGCCACCCATGAGTCCGAAGACTCGGAAGGGTTAGAAGGATAGTGTGGAAACTACACAAGTATCACAAGTAATTGTAGAAATTAAACAGCTATAATATTGAGCAGGAAATAAATTAGCATTTTACATGGTCCACAAAATAACAACAGTAGTCCACAACTAGTACAGAGACAAGAAAGAAAAGTACAGATACACGGGACATACCCCGGCTCTGACCTCTGGCACTACCTCTGGGCACCCGCACCACGCTGCACCCCAGACGCGCTCCCCAGGGGTGGCACCTCACCTGAAACATGGTGAAAACACGCAGGGAATGAGTCTCGGAACAAGACTCAGTAGGGATCACTCGAACCCTACTTCGTAAAACGAGAAACCACTACGCTATGGTAGGAGAGTACCTCGGAAAGGAAAGCCCTGTACTCTACACAACAAGGACCCTACGGCATGCAAACCGGAACACGTGCTACGGTGAGACAACCTGTAATATCCCGGACCTTTCGGATCCTTTCTTCGCGGGTTCCGGATCTAGTTTTCGGAGTGTCCGGCTCCGTTGTGTCTAAAATTTCATTTCGGACATCTTTCGTGTTCGGATCGGCGCGATCCGGAGTTGTTTCGGAGGCCCGGAGGCGTTCCGCGACTTTTCCGCGTGGGTTTTCCGATTCCCGGTGTGTGTTTCGGCTTTTTCTTCGGAAGCTCGCTGCGGGCGAACCGGGCGGTTCCCCCAGGCACGAGTGGTACCGTTGCGATCGGTGCGTTCCGAGGATTCCGGAAATGTATTTTTCTATTTTTCGATATTTTTCCGAAAAATCGGATTTTCTATATAATCCCATTTCTTTTCTTTTTTCTTTTCTCCTTTCTCTTTCTTCTTCTTCTTCCTCCTTCCTTCCCCAACCGTGGCCGCCCTCCTCTCTCCCTCTCTCTCCTATTCGGACGCGGTGAGCCCCTCCCTGGCTGTTGACGGCGGTAGGGCGACGGCGCGGACGCGTGGGTGGCGGCGAGGCGAGCTCGTGGGCGTGCGGCAAGCGTGGGAAGCGTGGGGAGTTCGTGAAGCTTCAAGCGTCCTTCGCGATTCGCGGGTGATTCGGCGGAGCATTCGCTCCATTGAGATAGGTGACGTTCCTTAGCCTCTTGCCGTTCTTTTCCGTGATTTATAGGCCGAGGGGAGGCCGAGAGGGGCTTGTTTGAGCATGCTTGGGGTTTTTTCATGTTTTGGGGAGAGTCGCCCGATCTATGGATTTGATGCATGAATTCGCGTTTTAATGGCCTAGAATCATGCTAGGGGTCCCCGAGGGCCTTCCCCTTTGATTTCCCCCTCTCCGGTGGAGGTATGGGGGCGTGGATGGTGTTTTTGGCCGTTTCCCGCCGTTCTCGGTTTTCCGAGATGGTCGCGGTCCACCAGTAACCGCCTTCATCAGGTAGCGGTCGGGTGGGGACCGCCTTCACCAAGATTTTTGACCGTTGGGACTCGTTCTGTCGGCAGGCGGTCGCGGTCGTGCGACTGACCGCGACTGCTGGTGGCGGTCAGGGGGCGACCGCTTTCATCATGGGGTCCGGCACGGTCTTCGACACGGTTTTTGACCGTTGGAGTCTGGCCGCGGTCTCCTGGAGACCGCTACCAGCTGAAAACAGTCATCAGGCGACCGCGTTCAGCTTTTCTTGCACCAGGGTGGTCGCGGTCCTAGAAGGTCCGCGACTAGGTGGTAGCGGTCCTGGGTCGACCGCGACCACTGGAGGCGGTCCTCCGGTGACCGCGACTCCTTTTTCTTGCCAATTTGAGTCCCGGACGAGCTAGTCTCGATCCCTGTGCTGACCCGTGGTCCGACTGATGCGGCGCATCATGTGGGGCCTACACGTGGGGGTGCCGTGGGGTCTCGGGAGGTGGTGGCTTCGGTTTGTGTCACCGTGCGTTAGTGTGGGTACAAGGAGCGTCCCTCGTACCTGTGGTTGCGACGTTGTTTTCCGTGACATGAGAGTCTGCTCCTTCAGTGACCCTCCACTAGTCGTAGCCTACCAGTACGCGTGTGCTGGTCGCACCAGGGAGTGGTGTACGGGCTGACCTTTAGAGACGGTTCGTGGACCGGTTACCGTTGGGCCCCACGTCTTGCAGCCAGAGTCCGGCTGAGGGGAAAACCGGTCGGAGGGCCAGACCAGGGACGCGCGGTCTGTGTGTGCACACGTGGTTGGGGGAGGTTGGACCCACGTTGACGGGCATGACCCCAGCTAGTCACTTGTTTGTGGTTACTTGTTCGGTGTCTGCGTCTCGGGTAGGACCTACCACGTCAGGCGGTTCACCTGCGACGCTGTGTAAGACGTCAGGGGACGCTACCGGCTGTGCTTCTAGTGGGTGGTACTCCTGTCGAGTACGGAGTGACAGACTGTCAGTCGTGTGTTTCCGACCTTTGGGTTTTGTCCGTTCGACCTTTGAGCTTTGGTCTTCTTACCGTGGCACGTGTGTCGGTTTACGTGCCGTAGGGTCTTGTCTTGTAGAGTACAGGGCTTTCCCTTCCGAGGTACTCTCCTACCGCTAGTGTAGTGGTTTCTCATTTTTCGAGGTAGGGTTCGAGTGATCCCTACTGAGTCTTGTTCCGAGACTCATTCCCTGCGTGTTTTCACCGTGTTTCAGGTGAGGCGCCACCTTCGGGGAGCGCGTCTGAGGTGCAGCGTGGTGCGGGTGCCCAGAGGTAGTGCCAGAGGTCAGAGCCGGGGTATGCCCCGAGTAGCTGTACTTTTCTTCCTTGTCACTGTACTAGTCGTGGACTATTGTTATTGTTGTTAATTTCTATTGTGGACTATGTAAAATGTTAATTTATTTCCTGCTTATTATTCTAACTATTTAATTTCTACAATTGTTTGTGATACTTGTGTAGTCTCCACACCATCCTTTTAACCCTTCCGAGTCTTCGGGCTCGTGGGTGGCGGTGCGAGTCTCGGGTTATCGGGCCTTCCTGGTAATCGGATTCTCGGGTCGTTACAGCTGGTATCAGAGCGCGGTTGTGGAATTACATCAGAATCATAGGTAATTGTAGTGGTCCACTAGTCCACAGCGATGATGTACAGGTGACGCTGGCATTGGGCATCGTGTGTTTTTCTTGACCTTGCCGTTTTCGTGCTTTCTGTCTTTTACTTCAGGAGCGAGTATGGCGCCGAGGCGGAGCTCTCGCTCTCAGCAGGGGCAGTCGGCTGGAGGCCAGGAGATCCAGCAGGGAGTCCAGGGGGACCAGGAGGAGCATAGCAGAGCGCTACCGGGAGCTACCGAGGCCGCGGATGGTGCGAGAGTTCCGGGGGCCGAGGATTTCCTCCGTGGCATGTACCAGCTTATGTCTCGGCAGTTCGGCGGAGAGGTCGGTGAGGGCTCGTCAGCTAGGGGTGGGCCAGGCCGAGCAGTGAGGGACTTCATGCAGTTCCATCCGCCTTATTTTAGCGGCCAGGCAGACCCTGATGCGGCTCGTGATTGGCTCGATGAGATGGAGCGGGTGTTCAGTTCTGCGAGGAGTGCTGCCGAGGACAGAGTTGTGTTGGCCTACAACCAGTTGCAGGGTACGGCTCGGAGGTAGTGGTCTTCCGAGTGGAAGACGTCCTTTCAGCTTCGTCCACTTGAGCAGATCGAGTGGGATGACTTTGTCAGTGCTTTCGAGCGTACGTACTGTCCAGATATTATTACTATGCAGCGGATGCAGGAGTTTCTGGAACTGGTACAGGGTGACATATCCGTGTTGCAGTGCAGGGCCCGATTTGTCGAGCTGGGTCGGTATGCACCTCATATCATGGAGCATGAGAGGGTGAGGACCGCACAGTTTGTGCAGGGCTTGAGGCTGGAGCTGAGGCACCATTTGATTGCGAACGGGGCCACTGATCTAGAGACGGCGTCTCGTGTTGCGATTTCTTTGGAGATGGATATGCAGAGGACTCGAGGACCGATCAGCCAGAGGTAGTCCTTGTCAGGTCGCAGCCAGCAGCCGGCTACCTAGCCGCAGGGTTTCTTCCAGCATGCGTCGGGTGGTTCAGGAGTACCGGCATCGGCAGCTTCGGCGACAGGATCTGCGTCCTTTGGCGCGAAGGTCAAGAAGTTCTTCAAGAAAGGGTTCGGCAAGAAGAAGTCCAGGGACCAGGGGCAGGCTTCATCGGGTAGTGTACAGCAGCCGGTTCCCTTGCAGCGTCAGGGATCAGTGGGTGAGTCGCGAGGGCCTTGTCCACGGTGTGGCGGGACCCACCCAGGCAGGCAGTGCACGGCGCCGATCGTCTGTTTTCGATGTGAGCAGCCAGGGCATATGGTGCGTGACTGTCCTCAGAGACCGCCGCAGCAGCAGTTTCCTCAGCAGCAGCAGGGACAATATCCGCCACTACCCAGGTCAGCTAGTGTGGGAGGCAGGCAGAGAGCTCGGGGCCAGATCACGCACATGACCAGGGCAGAGACAGTGGCGTCGCAGCTCGTGGAAGGTACCGTTCAGATTTTGGGTTGTGCGGCTCGAATTTTATTTGATTCAGGCGCGTCTCATTCGTTTATTTCGGAGGATTTCGCGTCGAGCGTCGAGGAGCCGGTGACCCAGTTGTCCTGTGATTTGGCAGTGGAGTTGCCTTCGGGTGATTTTATGATCACTCCGTATTACTTCGATCAGGTTTCGGTTTGGATCGATGGGCGGAGTATGCCAGGCAGGTTGTATGCGTTGCAGCTTCGAGATTACGATGTGGTTCTAGGCATGGATTGGCTCGAGACTCATGGAGCGGTGGTGGATTGTGGAATGAAGAGGGTCTACTTCCAGCATCCGAGCAAGAGGACCTTCTATTTCCAAGGTATCCGTTCCGCCTCTTCTCGATTCCTTATCTCTGCAATTCGAGCCAGTCGGTTGCTTGATTCTGGTTGTCAGGGTTTTCTCGCGTCCGTGGTTGTGTCGGATCGGATGGAGCCGGATGTCGAGGACATTGCGGTGGTGTGCGAGTTTTCCGACGTTTTTCCCGAGGAGTTGCCTGGATTACCTCCCCAGCGGGAGATCGATTTCGTGATCGAGGTCGTGCCTGGTACGGGACCTTTGGCGAAGGCTCCCTACCGTATGGCCCCCGCTGAGTTGAGGGAGTTGAGGGCGCAGTTGCAGGAACTGTTGGCCAAGGGGTACATTCGTCCTGGTTTTTTCCCTTGGGGTGCGCCCGTGTTATTCGTGAAGAAGAAGGACGGTAGTCTGCGCTTGTGCATTGACTATCGGCAGCTGAATGAAGTGACCATTAAGAACAAGTATCCGTTGCCGCGGATTGATGATTTGTTCGACCAGCTTCAGTCTGCGCGGGTGTTCTCGCGGATTGATTTGCGGTCCGGTTACTATCAGCTGAGAATTCACGAGTCCGATGTGGAGAAGACTGCGTTCAGTACGAGGTACGGGCATTATGAGTTTTTGGTGTTGCCGTTTGGGCTCACCAATGCCCCTGCAGCCTTCATGGACTTGATGCAGAGGGTGTTTCATCCGTATTTGGACCAGTTCGTGGTCATCTTCGTGGATGACATCCTTATTTATTCGCAGTCTGCTGAGAAGCATGCGTACCATTTGAGTGTGGTGCTGCAGACGTTGCGAGATCACCAGTTGTATGCGAAGCTCAGCAAGTGCGAGTTTTGGCTCAGCGAGGTGCACTTTCTGGGCCACGTGATTTCTGATGATGGCATTTCCGTGGACCCCGCTGTGAGCGACGTCACGCAGTTCGGGGAGCGGAGAGGAGGCGGAGCGCGCGGGCTCCTCTTTTGTTTGCTGCAAGACAGAAATAAGAGAAAAGAGAAGGGGCCACCACGGGAGATTGCTCCGGCGAGGCGAGGGGGACAAATGTAATATAGCAAGATATGGGGGTTAAACGGCCATAGCGGGAAGTGACTCGCCGCGGCCTCGGGGGGACGGGAATGGTGCAGAAATTAAATAGCAAGAATTGAAACGGCCATTGGGGAAGTGACTCGCCGCGGCCTCGAGAATATGAGCAGATAAAAATATAACAGATTATAAGAAGAATATAAAGAGCGGAAATTTAAACGGCCATTGGGGAAGTGACTCGCCGCGGCCTCGAGAACATGAATAGATAAGAATATAACATATAAGAACGAAAATTTAAACGGCCATTGGGGAAGTTACTCGCCGCGGCCTCGAGAACATGAATAGATAAGAATATAACATATAAGAACGTGAATTTTAACGGCCATTGGGGAAATGACTCGCCGCGGCCTCGAGAATATGAGTAGAATATAATAGAATATAAAGAGAATATAAGAACGGGAAATTTAAACGGCCATTGGGGAAGTGACTCGCCGCGGCCTCGAGAACAAGATGTGATCGCCAGGGGCCAAAAGACCCCAAAATAAAGAAAGTGATCGCGCCTACCTCAAGAGCGGGAGATGGCGGGTTGCTTCTTCCTCCCCCTTCGGCCGACCGACGGAGAGGGCTTTCCTTGGTTACCCTTGTAAAACAGTAGACAATAGACGAACGGAATTAGAAAGTGGTAGTGTAATAACAATTCCTTGCAATAAAAGTAACGAGATCGTGACCTGACACACACCTGGTTGGTGTGGTTTTAAACCCCTCTCGGACTCGAGTAGGAGGAAAATGTGATGATGAATGCAAGAAGTATGCAAGAGACGGCGCCCTTATGTAGGGAGATAGAGGATGCAGTATGATGAATGTAAAGAACTATGGAGAAAAAGGAGAAGAAAAGGCTTATTGGATGAGCCGAGGGTGAAATCCGGCGGAGCTCCGGCAACGTAGGGACGACGTGGAAGCGCGGTGGATGAAGACGACCTTCCTCTCGCGAGCGTGGGCACCCGAGAAGCCTGGAGAACCTCCACCTACAAAAGACCCCACGAGTTAGAAATGACTCCGGTAGCCTCTGGGCTCCGGCAGCCTATCGGATCTCTTCGAAGCTCCTCCATAACTGAGGGGGTGGGCCTCTATTTATAGGGCTCCGGAGGGTGGAGGCGTCCAGGACCCTGGACACCTCCATCAGGGCCGAACTAATATTTTATTCTATTTTTATTCATTTTTTTTGAATATTTTTGTGGAGTCGTCTAGGCCCCCGTGAGGAAGTTGATGGAGGCGTCCAGGGGCCTGGACGCCTCCATAAATATATTATTTTATTTTATTTGCTTTATCTTTTATGCCAACTGGCATACATATTTTTTTTTTATTTTTAGGGAGGCGTCCAGGGGCCTCGACGCCTCCATTAATATATATAGTTTTTATTTTTTTGTTTTATTTTTTATGCCAACTAGCATACATATATATTTTTTATATTTGTTTTTTATGGAGGCGTCCAGGGGCCTGGACGCCTCCATTAATATATTATTTTTTATTTTGTTTTGGGTTTTTAAAAAAATAAATTAAAAGAATGGGGGCGTCTAGGGGCCTGGACGCCCCCATAAAGACCCGCCCGGGTCCTCAGTTCAGGCGTTGACGGCCGCCCGGCAGACACCCTTCCTGGTTCCGGAACCTCCTGATGCGTCTGACTGGTGTTGATGCCGTCCGAATGCCGTGACGAGACGATTCCGGATGCCGAAAAGGGCGGAAGAAGACTCAAGAAAAGGAAGCACTCAAGTGATTCAAAACGCGTAAGCCGTCGCGGGGCGTTGTATAGTGATATGAGACTTTCTCAGGAGACGTCAGGAATAGCGTGTCTACACCCGCCAAGGTCGAGGCAGTAATGCAGTGGCCGAGGCCGAGGTCGGTGACGGAGATCCGGAGTTTATTGGGGCTTGCGGGTTACTATCGCCGGTTTATCTAGGATTTTTCTCGCATTGCGACCCCGATGACTAGGCTCACGCGGAAGAATGTGCCTTTCATCTGGTCCGAGGAGTGTGAGCAGAGCTTCAGGGAACTGAAGAGATTGCTCACCTCGGCTCCGGTGTTGGTCTTGCCTTCTGGATCGGGAGGTTTCGTGGTGTGTACAGATGCTTCCGAGGTCGGATTGGGTGCTGTTTTGATGCAGCATGGTAGAGTGGTGGCTTATGCATCTCGGCAGCTAAAGCCCCATGAGGAGAACTACCCCACACATGACCTTGAGTTGGCGGCGGTGATCCTCGCACTGAAGATCTGGAGGCATTATCTGTACGGCGAGAAGTTCGAGGTATTCACTGACCATCAGAGTTTGAGGTATGTGTTCTCGCAGAGAGATCTGAACCTCAGACAAAGGCGTTGGATGGAGTTCATGAAGGATTATGACTTCACCCTGTCTTATCAGCCGGGCAGGATGAATGTCGTTGCCGATGCCTTGAGTCGGAAGGTTGCAGTCAGTACCTTGATGCTGAGGAAGTGGAGGCTCTGGGAACAAGTGCCTGAAGTATCCTTCAGGCTCAAGATTCCTCAGGAGCCAAGGTTGGCAGTGCTTGCGAGTCTGACTGTCACACCTGCTATCCGTCGTCAGGTGACAGAGGCTCAGCATGCGGACCCTGAGTTGCCCCGGATTCTGGCTATGGCTGACGTGGAGCTCGGCGAGGATGGTGCTACGAGGTTTCGTGGCAGGCTGTACGTCCCAGCGGAGGAGCAGATTCGTCGTGCGGTGTTGCGCGAGGCTCATGGGAGCAGGTACACCGTACACCCGGGTGCGACGAAGATATATCGGAACTTGCGAAGGTAGTTCTGGTGGCCTGGCATGAAGAGAGATGTCGCAGAGTTTGTGGCCAGGTGCCTGATCTGTCAGCAGGTGAAGGCGGAGCATCAGCGACCAGGAGGTACTCTCCAGCCCTTGGATGTTCCTACTTGGAAGTGGGACCATGTGACCACGGATTTCGTGGTGGGGTTGCCGAGGACCCCGAGTGGGCAGGACAGTATTTGGTTGCTGGTGGATCGGCTGACAAAGGTGACGCGGCTGTTACCGGTCAAAGTCAGCTGGAGCGTGTCTAAGTTGGCTCGTTTGTATGTGAAGCGGATCGTTCCGTTGCATGGGGTTCCCATTTCGATCGTGTCGGATCGGGATCCGCGCTTCACTTCTGGATTCTGGAGGAGTTTCCAGCGAGCTCTTGGCACGGAGTTGACATTTAGCTTAGTGTATCATCCCCAGTCAGATGGTCAATCTGAGAGGACCATTCAGACTTTGGAGGACATGCTGAGATCTTGCTGCCTGGAGTGGCAGGGGAGTTGGATTCATCACCTACCGTTGGTGGAGTTTGCCTATAACAACAACTATCATTCGAGCATTTGCATGGCTCCCTATGAGGCATTGTATGGGCGTCCTTGTCGGACTCCACTTGATTGGTTTGAGGTGGGTGAGCGTGTTTTGACGGGACCGGAATTGGTGCAGCAATGTGTGGACGTTGTGCACCTGGTTCGTCAGAACATGTTGGCGGCCCAGAGTCGGCAGAAGAGCTATGCTGACCGTAGGAGGGAGCCTCTCAAGTTCACCATGGGCGATCATGTGTTCTTGAGAGTTTCTCCGATGAAGGGGGTGATGCGTTTTGGATGGCGTGGGAAGCTGAGTCCCCGCTATATTGCTCCTTTCGCGATTGTGGAGCGCATCGGTGAGGTTGCTTACCGGTTGCAGTTACCTCCTGAGTTGGCGTCGGTGCATGACGTGTTCCATGTCTCGATGTTGCGGAAGTATATGCCCGATGACTCTCATGTGCTCGAGTTTTCCGTTTGGCCTGAGGTGACTCCAGATCTTTCTCTCCCAGAGTTTCCGATCCGCGTGGAGGATAGGCGAGAGCAGCGCCTGCAGAACAAGGTCATTCCCTTGGTAAAGGTCGTGTGGCAACGACACTCTGGTGGTGAGGCTTCGTGGGAACGTCAGGACGAGATGCGTTAGCAGTTCCGTACCTGTTTGCGTGAGTCTTCCTCTTCTTTCCCCTTGGGTTGTTCTCAATTTCGAGGACGAAATTCCTTAAGGGGGGAGGGTTGTAATATCCCGGACCTTTCGGATCCTTTCTTCGCGAGTCCCGGATCTAGTTTTCGGAGTGTCCGGCTCCGTTGTGTCCGAAATTTCGTTTCGGACATCTTTCATCTTCGGATCGGCGCGATCCGGAGTTGTTTCGGAGGCCCGGAGGCGTTCCGCGGCTTTTCAACGTGGGTTTTCCGATTCCCGGTGTGTGTTTCGGCTTTTTCTTCGGAAGCTCGCTGCGGGCGAACCGGGCGGTTCCCCTAGGCACGAGTGGTACCGTTGCGATCGGTGCGTTCCGAGAATTCCGGAAATGTATTTTTCTATTTTTTGATATTTTTCCAAAAAATCAGATTTTCTATATAATCCCATTTCTTTTCTTTTTTCTTTTCTCCTTTCTCTTTCTTCTTCTTCTTCCTCCTTCCTTCCCCAACCGTGGCCGCCCTCCTCTCTCCCTCTCTCTCCCATTCGGACGCGGTGAGCCCCTCCCCGACTGTTGACGGCGGCAGGGCGACGACGCGGACGCGTGGGTGGCGGCGAGGCGAGCTCGTGGGCGTGCGGCAAGCGTGGGAAGCGTGGGGAGTTCGTGAAGCTTCAAGCGTCCTTCGCGATTCGCGGGTGATTCGGCGGAGCATTCGCTCCATTGAGGTATGGTGACGTTCCTTAGCCTCTTGCCGTTCTTTTCGGTGATTTATAGGCCGAGGGGAGGCCGAGAGGGGCTTGTTTGAGCATGCTTAGGGTTTTTCCATGTTTTGGGAAGAGTCGCCTGATTTATGGATTTGATGCATGAATTTACATTTTAATGGCCTAGAATCATGCTAGGGGTCCCCGGGGACCTTCCCCTTTGATTTCCCCCTCTCCGGTGGAGGTATGGGAGCGTGGATGGTGTTTTTGGCCGTTTCCCGCCGTTCTCGGTTTTCTGAGATGGTCGCGGTCCACCAGTAACCGCCTTCATCAGGTAGCGGTCGGGTGGGGACCGCCTTCACCAAGATTTTTGAACGTTGGGACTCGTTCTGTCGGCAGGCAGTCGCGGTCGTGCGACTGACCGCGACTGCTGGTGGCGGTCAGGGGGCGACCGCTTTCATCATGGGGTCCGGCACGGTCTTCGACACGATTTTTGACCGTTGGAGTCTGGTCGCGGTCTCCTGGAGACCGCTACCAGGTGAAAACGGTCATCAGGTGACCGCGTTCAGCTTTTCTTGCACCAGGGTGGTCGCGGTCCCAGAAGGTCCGCGACTAGGTGGTAGCGGTCCTGGGTCGACCGCGACCACTGGAGGCGGTCCTCCGGTGACCGCGACTCCTTTTCCTTGCCAATTTGAGTCCCGAACGAGCTAGTCTCGATCCCTGTGCTGACCCGTGGTCCGACTGATGCGGGGCATCATGTGGGGGCTATACGTGGGGGTGCCGTGGGGTCCACGGAGGTGGTGGCTTCGGTTTGTGTCACCGTGCGTTAGTGTGGGTACAAGGAGCGTCCCTCGTACCTGTGGTTGCGACGTTATTTTCCGTGACATGAGAGTCTACTCCTTCAGTGACCCTCCACTAGTCGTAGCCTACCAGTACGCGTGTGCTGGTCGCACCAGGGAGTGGTGTACGGGCTGACCTTTAGAGACGGTTCGTGGACCGGTTACCGTTGGGCCCCACGTCTTGCAGCCAGAGTCCGGCTGAGGGGAAAATCGGTCAGAGGGCCAGACGAGGGACGCGCGGTCTGTGTGTGCGCAAGTGGTTGGGGGCGGTTGGACCCACGTCGACGGGCGTGACCCCAGCTAGTCACTTGTTTGTGGTTACTTGTTCGGTGTCTGCGCCTCGGGTAGGACCTACCACGTCAGGCGGTTCACCTGCGGCGCGGTGTAAGACGTCAGGGGACGCTACCGGCTGTGCTTCTAGTGGGTGGTACTCCTGTCGAGTACGGAGTGACAGACTGTCAGTCGTGTGTTTCCGACCTTCAGGTTTTATCGGTTCGACCTTTGAGCTTTGGCCTTCTTACCGTGACACGTGTGTCGGTTTACGTGCCGTAGGGTCTTGTCTTGTAGAGTACAGGGCTTTCCCTTCTGAGGTACTCTCCTACCGCTAGTGTAGTGGTTTCTCATTTTTTGAGGTAGGGTTCGAGTGATCCCTACTGAGTCTTATTCCGAGACTCATTCCCTGCGTGTTTTCACCGTGTTTCAGGTGAGGCGCCACCTTTGGGGAGCGCGTCTGGGGTGCAGCGTGGTGCGGGTGCCCAGAGGTAGTGCCAGAGGTCAGAGCCGGGATATGTCCCGAGTAGCTGTACTTTTCTTCCTTGTCACTGTACTAGTCGTTGACTATTGTTATTGTTTTTAATTTCTATTGTGGACCATGTAAAATGTTAATTTATTTCCTGCTTATTATTATAACTGTTTAATTTCTGTAATTATTTGTGATACTTGTGTAGTCTCCACACCATCCTTTTAACCCTTCGGAGTCTTTGGGCTCGTGGGTGGCGGTGTGAGTCTCGGGTTATCGGGCCTTCCCGGTAATCGGATTCTCGGGTCGTTACACAACCGAAGCTCAACGGTCGACCCGGCAAAACCCGAAGGTCAAAGCCACGAAACTAACTGTCTGACACTCCATACTCGACAGGAGTACCTCCCACTAGAAGCACAGCCGATAGCGTCCCTTGACGTCTTACACCGCACCGCAGGTGAACTGCCTGACGTGGTAGCGCCTACCAAAGGCACGAACACCGAACAAGTAACCACAAACAAGTGACTAACTGGGGTCACGCCCGTCGACGTGGGTCCAACCACCCCCAACCACGTGTGCACACACAGACCGCGCGTCCCTGGTCTGGTCCTCTGATCGGTTTCCCCCTCAGCCTGACTCTGGCTGCAAGACGTGGGGCCCAACGGTAACCGGTCCACAAACCGTCTCTAAGGGTCAGCCCGTACACCACTCCCTGGTGCGACCAGCACACGCGTACTGGTAGGCTACGACTAGTGGAGGGTCACTGAAGGAGTAGACTCTCAAGTCAACAGAAAACAACGTCCGCATCCGACGACGTACGGGGACCACCCCACGTATCGGCCCCGTCGCACGGTGGCCACAGTCGGACTAAAAACGGGGTTGCAACCCTCTCGGGGCAACCAGGCGCCTGACGGTCCACCCTTGGACCGTCACAGGCAAGTGACGGTCTAGGCAGGACCGTCACAGGAAGCCTGACGGTCCTACGCAGGCCGTCACACTCTCAGCGCCAAAACAGAATGTAACGCGCCTGCCCTGACGCGTTACAGACTGTGACACGCCTAAGCAGGTGTGTCACAGAACGTAACGGCCCAGCCCAGGGGCGTTACACTTCCTGGGGGTAAAACAGCTCTGACGCACCCACCCTGGGCGTCACAAGGCTGTGACGCGCCAGTCCATGGTGCGTCACACACCTTGACCCCCAACGGTCAAATCAACGGTCGGATGCCTCTGACGGTCCACCCCAGGCGCGTTACAGGCATGTAACGGTCTGGCGGGGGGCCGTCACACTCCCATCCCCCAGCTGGTTAACAGGGGCTGTGACGCACCCTCCCAGGCGCGTCACACGGCTGTGGCGGTCTATCGCGGGACCGTCACAGCCCCTGACCCCAAAGGCTAACAAAGTGCATGTGACGCACCCTCCCAGGCGCGTCACACCCAAATGGTGGTCTACCGCGGGACCGTTACAGTCCCTGACCCCCAAAGGCTTAACAAAGGGCATGTAACGGCCCCTCCAAGGCGCGTTAGATCATGTAACGGTCCCTGGAAGGACTGTTACACGCACCCGACGGTGAAAATGGCAGAACCGCCCAAAAACTTCGACCACGCCCCCGTGCCTCCACCGGAGAGGGGGAAATCAAAGGGGAAGACCCCTAGGGACCCCTAGCATGCATCTAAGCCACCAAAACACGAAATCACGGGCTAAATCCATAGATCGGGCGAGCTCTCCCCAAATTATGGAAAAACCCCAACATGCACAATCACGCCCCTCTCGACCTCCCCTCGGCCTATAAACCACGGAAATGAACGGCGGGGAGCTAGGGAACGTCACCCTATCTCAATGGTATCCAAATTGTTTATAGTCCATTTATACATCAAAAATTTATAATTCAGTTCTCCAAATTCAGAACAAATTAAAATTTCAGAAATCTAACACATTTACAGTAAAGATCATAACAGCAAATTTTCATTTTCTTTCAGACAGCAATTATATTTTTTTTTGAAATTGTTTATACTCTAAAATTTAACATAATTGACTAAATTTAGCTAATAAATTCATACGATCATGAAACTTTTACAGGAACTTAAACTTGTCTGTAATACTTCATAGAAAAAGTTTCATAATTTTGCATGCAGGAATAATAATTTTTACATAATTATTTGAATTATACAATACATGAAAAATTAACTAAATATATCTACATCACTTTAAAATTTACAATAATTTGTCAAACTATCATTCATAACAGAATTATTATTCTTAAATTTGTAATTATTTTTTATGCTGTATTACTATTTTTCACACTATGCTACTATTTTTCATAATAAGTGAGAAAAAGATATCATGAATAATAAATCAATTAAATATATCCAAAATGATCAGGTAACTTCCAAAAATTTACAGAATGTTGTTTCAATCATAGATATCATATGTAAAATTTTCATTATTTTTTATTCAGTATGTCAATT
Source organism: Amorphophallus konjac (assembly GCA_022559845.1). NCBI lineage: Eukaryota > Viridiplantae > Streptophyta > Magnoliopsida > Alismatales > Araceae > Amorphophallus > Amorphophallus konjac. The sequence continues at coordinate 321,084,746 of CM040119.1, read as the reverse complement.
TTATAAATTTTTATATCAGTTTCTAAAATGTATAATAATTTATAATAATAACTTTTAATTAGAGAAAATTATACAGAATACCTAAAATGACCAAACTACACTAAACCTTAATTTACAGATGTCACAACATCACTTCTGTAATTATCTTTGATTTTTCACAGAATATTTATGATTATCTAAATTTTCTAATTAATTTTTTAAACATTGATAATTATACCAGTGGTGATTCTGTTATCATAATGAGATGAAATTTTCATCCATTAGTTCTAACAAGTATTTGAGTCTTTTGGTAAAGTAGTAATATTTTTCATGTATTATTTATATTTTTATCAAAATTTTACACTTCTATTAAAATATCAAAAAGTATCTAATATTTCTTTCAGGTATCAATAATTGTTGCTATTATCAGAATTCATCATACTAAATATCAGGATCATACTGTAAAATTTTTAGACCTTTGTGAACACGATTTCTAATTTCTATAATTTTTATACAATTATTTATATATTTTATCATGTATGAAAATTCGTTAAAAATGAATATCATGATCTAGAAAGTATGAAAAATTTTCTACAAGTGAAACGCATAGTAAGATACCTTCCCACAATTTATTGTGATTTAATATACTCCTTTGGTATTTTTGTGTAATTTAAACACATTTAGGAGAATACCAAAAAAAATCTATAATCGTGAAAATAAATTTAATTAGACATTAAAATTTGTGCAGAAAGTTTATATCATCAAGTATCATGATTCTGAAAGTTCTATCAATTTTTCATACACCATTGATAATTTTAACATATTAATCACCTAATTATCCCCTTAATCTCATGCTTTAACTTAATGATTAAATGCTAATCCAACCCAAATAAAATTACAGATTAATAAACCACGATCTATGAAGTTAAAAACCTATATAGATGCTGATTACATATCATAAATCAATCTAAATATACTAATACATGCTAATCTAGGGGAATAAGTATTAATCCCTTACCTTAAAAATGCTTAACCCTTTCTTTAATGACCTTCAAACTTTCAGCTTCAGCCCTCCATGTACCCAGCTTCTAAAGGATGTAAATGAAGCCCCTAGCCCATCTATTTATAGGGGTTTGGACTTAAACCATCCTAACCCTCCACTTAAATCAATGGTTAGGATTTAACCAATTATATTAATATTATTTACTTAACTTTTTGACATTCAAACTCCACCTAACATCCACCTAACTTCCTTTGACTAACCTGCATTTTCTCCTTTTTTTTATATACATGTTTTTTTTTTACTTAAGGAAAGAAGCTTAATTAACTAACATACTAAAAGACAAAAAAAAATTTAAATTAAGTTTTTTAAAAAATATATATATTCGGCCGCATTAGCGGCCGAAAGAGGAGGGGGGGTGGCGGGGCGGCGCCCGCCCGCGCGCGTCGCGGGGCGCCGCCCGCCCGCCCGCCCGCGTGCGCGCGCACACGGGGGGGGGGGGGCGCATGGGGCCGCCCCCACTCTTTTTTTTAATTTTTTTATATTTTTTTTTCATTTTTGACCTTCATTTTTTTATTTAATTATACATCCTTTCTTTCATTTTTTTAAGCCCTTTCAGTTTTTTTTCAAACTTAGTAACCTCCTATAATTTTGTTTATGACTAATTAAAACATAATAAATAAACATTCAAACATTTAGATGTATAAAATTTTTAAACAATTAAATAAACTATATAAAAAAATGTAGGGCATTATACCCTCTCCCCCTTAAAGAAAACTTCGTCCTCGAAGTTGGGGTTAGATCACATACCGAACAGATGAGGGTGCTTCTTCTTCATTGCTTCCTCTGGTTCCCACGTGGCCTCCTCGTGCGAGAAGTTCCTCCATAGTACCTTCACCAGTGGGATGACTTTAGTTCTCAGCACTTGCTCTTTGCGGTCCAGAATTCGAACATGTTGTTCCTTATAGGATAGGTTCTGTTGGAACTGCATCTGCTCAGTACTGATCACATGAGTCGGATCATGCACGTACCTCCTCAGCATGCACACGTGGAACACCGGATGTACTCCCTCTAGAGACGGAGGTAAGGCCAGCCGATATGCTACATTTCCTAGTCTCTCCAGAATCTCGAATGGTCCGACGAATCGTGGATTTAATTTTCCACGCTTGCCGAACCGAACGATTCCCTTTGACGGAGACACCTTGAGGAAGACGTGATCACCGACTTCGAAAGACAGCTCCTTCCTTCGGTTATCAGCATAGTTCTTCTGTCGGTCTTGTGCTGTCATCAGTCTTTGTCGGATCAACCTGATCTTTTCTGTAGTTTCTTGGACAACATCTGGACCCACATACTGCCTGTCTCCTGTTTCCTCCCAGCACAACGGAGACCTACAAGGTCTACCATATAGTGCCTCGAATGGAGCCATACCTATACTCGCGTGGAAGCTATTATTATAAGAGAATTCCACGAGAGGTAGATGCCGCTCCCAATCGCCCTTCCAATCAAGAACACAAGCCCGAAACATATCCTCCAGTGTCTGAATTGTCCTTTCGGACTGACCGTCAGTTTGCAGGTGAAAAGCCGAACTGAGCTTGAGCCGCGAACCAAAAGCTTCATGCAACCCTTGCCACAGTCTGGATGTGAACCGGGGATCCCTGTCGGAGATGATCGACTTTGGAATCCCATGAAGTCTGACAATGTTATCAACATATAATCTTGTCAAACTTTCCACCGATTGCTTTACCTTCATAGGAAGGAAATGTGCGGACTTAGAAAATCGGTCCACGATCACCCATATAGCATCATTACCCTTCACAGATCTGGGTAACCCGGTCACAAAGTCCATAGTGATAGCTTCCCATTTCCACTGAGGAATTTCCATTTTCTGCATTAGCCATGATGGCCTTTGGTGTTCTGCTTTTACCTGCTGACAAACCAAGCATCTAGCCACAAAGTCAGCTACATCTTTCTTCATTCCCTGCCACCAGAAAGACCGTTTCAAGTTTTGTTACATTTTACCACCTCCTGGATGAATAGAGAACATTGACCGGTGAGCTTCCTCCAAAATCTGCCTTTTAAGATCGGCTATACCAGGTTCACAGATCCGGTGCTGAAACCGAATTACTCCATCTTCATCACGAGCAAAGCCGACCTTCCCAATCAATCCCTACAGCTGGGGATCATCTTTTTGCATCCCTATCACCTTGTCAAGCATTGTTGACCGAATGGTGAGTTGAGACACAAATGCCTGACATAACTGAGGCTCGATCACAGCCATAAGCTGCGCTGCATCTTCGATCATCTTCCAATCCTGCAGCATTGTAACTCTTTTCCTGCTGAGAGCATCGGCTACTACATTTGCCTTTCCTGGATGGTATCGTAATTCAAAATCATAATCTTTCAAGAATTCGACCCATCTTCTTTGCCTTAGATTTAACTCCTTCTGAGAAAATAGGTATTTCAGACTCTTATGGTCAGTGAACACTTCGAACTTGACGCCGTAAAGATAATGACGCAAGATCTTCAATGCATGAACCACTGCAGCCAATTCCAAATCATGAGCCGGGTAATTTCGCTCATGCTCCTTTAGTTGGCGAGAAGCATAAGCGACCACCCTTCCATTTTGCATCAATACACTGCCTAGCCCAACCTTCGATGCATCAGAATATATGGCAAAGTCATCCTCATTGTTAGGCAGAACAAGAATTGGTGCCGATGTCAGCCTAGCCTTCAGCTCTTGGAAACTCTTCTCACAGCTCTCAGACCATATATATTTGACTCCCTTTCGGGTCAACTTGGTTAGTGGCGCCGCCAGAGATGCGAATCCCTCTATAAAATGGCGATAGTAACCAGCTAACCCTAAGAAACTCCGAATCTCTGTGGGAGATTTAGGAGTCTCCCATTCCAGAACAGCCTGGACCTTTGCGGGGTCAACGGCAACACCATTGCCTGAGATTACATGTCCGAGGAAATGAACCTCCGTCAGCCAAAAGTCACATTTGCTGAACTTAGCATACAGCTCATGCGCTCTTAGCGTCTCGAGGACGATCCTCAAGTGTTCTCGGTGTGAAGCTTCATCAGGAGAATATATCAGCACATCATCAATAAAGACAACCACAAAGGTGTCAAGATAAGGTCTAAACACCCGATTCATCAAGTCCATAAAAGCTGCTGGGGCATTTGTCAGACCAAAAGGTAACACCAAAAATTCATAATGACCATATCTCGTCCGGAACGCCGTCTTGGATGTGTCTTCTTTCTTTATCCTCAACTGATGGTATCCCGAACGTAGATCAATCTTTGAAAATACTGTGGCTCCTTGTAACTGGTCAAATAGGTCATCAATGCGGGGTAAAGGATATTTATTCTTAATGGTTACCTCATTAAGCTTGCGATAGTCAACGCATAACCTAAGAGAACCATCCTTCTTTTTCACAAATAGGACTGGAGCTCCCCATGATGACACACTTGGACGGATAAACCCCTTGTCTAACAAGTCTTCAAGTTGCTTCTTCAACTCTGACAATTCTGCTGGGGCCATTCTGTAGGGTGCTTTAGAGACAGGTGTTGTGCCAGGTAACAAGTCAATGGAAAACTCTAACTCCCTTGTAGGTGCTAACCCGGGCAAATCCTCTGGAAACACATCAAGGAAATCCCGAACAATCTCGATCTCTGCTATAGTCGGTGATTGGTCAACATCCGACTTTGTGACTACGCTTGCCAAGAATGCATCGTAGCCCTTCCTCAACATTCGCACAGTCTTCATTGCTGAAACTACTAACTTCTTCCCAGCCATATGCTTCAGTAAGGGATGAGAAAACTCTTTCTCCTTAGGGATGCGAAAAATTACCCTCTTCCTTCGACAATCTATCAGAGCGTAATGCTCTTCTAACCAATCAAGTCCTAAGATAGCATCAAAATCTTGCATAGGTAAACAGCAAAAACAACCAGGCAGAGTTCTTCCTTCTATATTGACTGATAGTGAGGGGATGTGCCTCTTGGTAGACACTGCTCCTGCAGGTGTGTGTACCAACAGGGGTACGTCTAGGTCCACTGACTCTATTCCAAATATTTCATGTAATTGACTAGCAAACTTCTCAGAAATAAAAGTATGTGTGGCACCGGTGTCAAATAGCACTCTAGCATGAATACCATTGATAGAAATAGTACCTTCGGTGAGATCCTCCGCCTGTTCCGCATCCTCTCTAGCAAGTGCAAATACCCGAGCTGGCGCTCGGCGTCTCCCTGCGGGTCTCGCTGCTCCCGATCTGGTTGGTACTATTGCTGGTCTAGCTGCCACTGGAGCTGCTGTTGCTGCTACTGGCCGAGCCGCAATAGGTTGTATCATCTTCGGACAGTCTTAAATCATGTGACCCTTATCACCACAACGGAGACATCTGCCGGAGGCGATCCAGCATACTTCCCCGCCATGACGCTTGCCACATTGCTTACATTCCGGTTTGTTGTTGCCCCATGCTGGTGGTGTGGTCTTCCACGCCACGAACGGTCGTGACGGATTTCTCATCACCTTTTTGCCTTTATCATTCCGGTGAAAGGGTGCCGATGATCTTTTTGTTGAAGTCCTCTTCTCCTCCTGATATAACTCCATGTCGCTCTCTTGACGACATGCCGCGCCAAGAGCCGCCTCCATAGCAGCCAGATCTAGTGCAACTAGGCGGGTCCGAAGCGATGGTCGAAGTCCCGCCACGAATTTCTTCACCTTCCTCCTTTCATCTGTAGCAATGTGTGGTGCATATTTTGACAATTCCGCGAACTTTGCTTCATACTCGAGCACGGTCTTCGACCCCTGAGTTAGGGCCAGAAAATCCGGCTCCAGCTTGTCTTGCACATGTTCCGGTATGTACTTTGCCGTGAACAGCTCCGTGAATTCTTCCCAGGTAATTTCCTGTTCCAGCCTGTCAGATTGATTCCTCAGAACAGATGTCCACCAAACGTCTGCTCTCTCCTGTAGCATATATGCCGCCAAGCTTGTCTTGTCTTCATCTACACACCGGATGACCCGGAAGATCTTCTCGATCTCTCGGAGCCAATTTTCAGCCATGATTGGCTGACTCTCCCCCTTAAAAGAAGGTGGTGACATCCGCCGAAACCTTTCCATCATAGTCACCCCTCCTGAAGCCTGCTCCTGAGGTGACGTTGCATGAGTCTGGAGTTGCGCCTGAAGTGCCGCCTGTGTCTGCGCCTGGGTCTGCATAGCCTGAACCAGGCCTTGCATGAACATTCCATAGTCCATCAAAGGTGGTGGAGGCGGAGCTGGGGGTCCTCTCGGCTCCTCCTGAGTATCGTCATTCTGAGCTGCACGACGACCTCCTCCCGCCATGGTCTGACAATGCAGTAATACGGTTAGGTTTACGTCAAAGCAACCTCCTAGTTCAAGACTTTTTAAGATGTGGATTAAGCTGATGACCCTTTATGTAAATTCTCAAACCTGGCTCTGATACCACTTTCTGTGACGCCCCGACTCGGAGACCCGGTCCAGCCGTAAAGACTCCCGTCGGATCCCGGTCGGAACGTCACAGTGGGAACAACCCAAGCGGTACAATAAGATTGAGAATTACACATAATCACTGAGATATCATTGCAGCGGAAATGAAAATACTCAATTCATCAGCTTACAGTCAAAAGACTACATCCACATAGGTAGAAAATAAAGATAACAATTTCACAAATCTTTTATTACAAATCCAAATTTCACACACTTATTTTTTTTCTTTTACATAAAACATAATTCATATCATAACCACCTAAGATAAAGACTGGTAGTAAAATCCGAGCCGCGGTCAAAACACTGCGAGATCACTCCTCGCTTTCTTCTACCGCTTCTCCTGTAATTGTTCAACGGGGTGAGTCTACGAATAGAACCAGTAAGAGACTAAGCATAGTCCCCGGTCAAAACATGTATCAACATATTCAAAATGATTTACAGTAATATACTTCATAAGGTCATTCTATTATCATTTGACAAAGAAAGCATGTACATTAAAATTTATCATACCCGTGACAAAGTAAATAAGGATTCATCATTTATAAACATTAACTAATGATTCCAGTACTAGGCGGAGTAGTCTCACGTATAGTGAAAGGATCCAGACAGACGTAATCTGCCCTTTTCCAAATCACCATTCGATATACTGGAGATTCATCAGCAGTAAATATTTATCATGCAGTAACAGTAAAAATATAATAACAGTAAATTCAATATCAGTTAAATGAGCAGTAACAATAGTTTCAGTGAACAGTAAAATAGTTCCAATATTGATTCAGTAAACAGTAATAGTCGTATAACTAACGACTCAGTGAACAGTAAAAGTTGTTCAATATCAATTCAGTAGGCAGTGACAGTCGTTCAATTTCAGTTCTGTAAACAGTAAACAGTGGTATAAATAACCAGACACAGTGCCCAAACCACCACTAGAAGGACAGTCAGTCGGTACTCGATCACATAGGTAAGTAGTGATGAGTCTTGGTTACTGCGCAGAACCGGGAGAAGTCCTCTCCACCTTAACCAGTGGTACTTGTCCACCTCCAGGATTTTAATCCCCGTTACCCTCGGGGCCAGTACAGTGTGAACCTCCCCATAGGGGCATTTCTACAGTTTGGTTCCAGTCTCCCCCTATGGTGGCAGTGTCCATTTGGCATTACTAACGGTACGGTAAAAATATAAATATGACATAAATGAAATGGAAACATGCCACTCAAAATTCATACTGTGAATATTAATTTACCAATACTGAAATCATTTTTCTTTTTCTGAAATTTCAAGTTATTTATTTATAAAGATATATTTATATAGCAAAAATCACTAAATCTATTTATAGATATCAGAATACCTTGAAATTTCAGAGAATCAATATATTTACAGAAATGATCAAAACAGTAAATTTTCAAAATTTTTCAGAAAGTATTTAATATTTTTTACATAATTATCTATAGTCCATTTATACATCAAAAATTTATAATTCAGTTATCCAAATTCAGAACAAATTAAAATTTCAGGAATCTAACACATTTACAGTAAAGATCATAACAGAAAATTTTTATTTTCTTTCAGACAGCAATTATATTTTTTTCTGAAATTCCTTATACTCTAAAATTTAACATAATTGACTAAATTTAGCTAATAAATTCATAAGATCGTGAAACTTTTACAGGAACTTAAACTTGTCTGTAATACTTCATAGAAAACGTTTCATAATTTTGCATGCAGGAAAAACAATTTTTACATAATTATTTGAATTATACAATACATGAAAAATTAACTAAATATATCTACATCACTTTAAAATTTACAATAATTTGTCAAACTATCATTCATAACAGAATTATTATTCTTAAAATTTTGCATTATTTTTTATGCTGTATTACTATTTTTCACACTATGCTACTATTTTTCATAATAAGTGAGAAAAAGATATCATGAATAATAAATCAATTAAATATATCCAAAATGATCAGGTAACTTCCAAAAATTTACAGAATGTTGTTCCAATCATAGATATCATATGTAGAAATTTTTATTATTTTTCATTCAGTATGTCAATTTTATAAATTTTTATATCAGTTTCTAAAATGTATAATAATTTATAATAATAACTTTTAATTAGAGAAAATTATACATAATATCTAAAATGACCAAACTATACTAAACCTTAATTTATAGATGTCACAACATCACTTCTGTAATTTTCTTTTATTTTTCACAGAATATTTATGATTATCTAAATTTTCTGATTAATTGTTTAAACATTGATAATTATACCAGTGGTGATTCTGTTATCATAATGAGATGAAATTTTCATCCATTAGTTCTAACAAGTATTTGAGTCTTCTGGTAAAATTGTAATATTTTTCATGAATTATTTATATTTTTATCAAAATTTTACACTTCTATTAAAATATCAAAAAGTATCTAATATTTCTTTCACGTATCAATAATTGTTGCTATTATCAGAATTCATCATACTGTAAAATTTTCAGACCTTTGTGAACACGATTTCTAATTTCTATAATTTCTATACAATTATTTATATATTTTATCATGTATGAAAATTCTTTAAAAATGAATATCATGATCCAGAAAGTATAAAAATTTTTCTACAAGTGAAACGCATAGTAAGATACCTTCCCACAATTTATTGTGATTTAATATACTCCTTTGATATTTTTGTGTAATTTAAACACATTTAGGAGAATACCAAAAAAAATCTATAAACGTGAAAATAAATTTAATTAGACATGAAAATTTGTGCAGAAAGTTTATATCATCAAGTATCATGATTCTGAAAGTTCTATCAATTTTTCATACACCATTGATAATTTTAACATATTAATCACCTAATTATCCCCTTAATCTCATGTTTTAACTTAATGATTAAATGTTAATCCAACCCAAATAAAATTACAGATTAATAAACCATGATCTATGAAGTTAAACACCTATATAGATGATGATTACATATCATAAATCAATCTAAATATACTAATACATGCTAATCTAGGAGAATAAGTATTAATCCCTTACCTTAAAAATGCTTAACCCTTTCCTTAATGACCTTCAAACTTTCAGCTTCAGCCCTTCACGTACCCAGCTTCTAAAGGATGCAAATGAAGCCCCTAGCCCATCCATTTATAGGGGTTTGGGCTTAAACCATCCTAACCCTCCACTTAAATCAATGGTTAGGATTTAACCAATTATATTAATATTATTTACTTAACTTTTTGACATTCAAACTCCACCTAACATCCACCTAACTTCCTTTGACTAACCTGCATTCCCCCCCCCCTTTTTTTATATAATACATATTTTTTATTTGACTTAAGGAAGGAAGCTTAATTAACTAACATACTAAAAGATAAAAAAAAATTTAAATTAAGTTTTTTTAAAAAAAAATATATTCGGCCGCATTAGCGGCCGAAAGAGAGGGGGGGTGGCGGGGCGGCGCCCGCCCGCGCGCGCCCGCCAGCGCGCGTCCTGGGGCGGCGCCCGTCCGCGCGCGCCCGCCCGCGTGCGCGCGCGCACGCGGGGGGGGGGGGCCGCATGGGGCCGCCCCCACTCTTTTTTTTAATTTTTTTTATATTTTTTTTCATTTTTGACCTTCATTTTTTTATTTAATTATACATCCTTTCTTTCATTTTTTTTAAGCCCTTTCAGTTTTTTTTTCAAACTTAGTAACCTCCTATAATTTTGTTTATGACTAATTAAAACATAATAAATAAACATTCAAATATTTAGATGTATAAAATTTTTAAACAATTAAATAAAATATATAAAAAAAATGTAGGGCATTATATAGGATCACACACAATGGATTCTTGGGTGACAGATTATTATTATACAAATGTATGTATTATTTCCTTTTAATTCCTTTTGAAAAGGAATGTAAATGGAGCTTAATACATATGTATAATAGAAGAAAGGATATATACACAGTTTCGATCATTTGGAGCTTTTTTAGCAATGACCAAACTCTATATATAAGGTTACTACGTGAGCTCATTCGAACTATTCTTTGGTTGATCAAGCATTATGCTAAAGAAGGAGGATTAGCACCTTCCCCCCTTCCTCCCTCTTGCTCTCTCTCTCCAGAAGGTGAAAAAAGGTAGGGGAAAGTCCGTGCCAGGGGGTACCGTCGCTGCGCAAGGATCTGTGTGAATCAGCTCTAGAGGCCGTGCATCTATGCGGCTCGGTATTCTGCATCGGGCATAGCGGACAGCATCGTTCCGCGTAACGTATAAATACGCAACCCATAATTAGGGGGTCGGGGCATCGAAACGTCGATTAGAGCACAGATCTAAGATTCCATAGCATTGGGATCAGGAAAAATGAAATTTTGTTATCTGCTGCGTTGTCTGTAGGTGCTGTGCGAAACCTTACAGCGGTATCAAAGCCAGGTTGGCACTCTAATCGGTGTTTTATCGTCGTATAGAACCATGTTTTAGGGGCAATTAAAATCTTCAATTGTTATTGCAAGAAGCGGATGTTGGGCATCTCCGTTCTTCCAGGATGCTGGGCATCGCTGGAGTAAATTTTTTTTAAAAAAAAAAAATTATCGTCTGGTTTGGGCGCATTGCTCCCTCTGCGTGCGCCGCGTGGGTGGTGTACGCGGCGCCCGCGGGCGCTGACCCGCGTTGCTGGAGCCCGCAACGCGGGTTGGGCCCGCAAATTTTTTTTATTATTTTAAAAAAAATGTATTATATTTTTAATTTAATTGTGCTAGCATACATATATATAGGATATATATATGAAAATGTACAGTAAATTTAATTTAATTTTATCTCATATGTTAATTATGTTATCTCAATAGTAAATGTCAAATGTTAAATTTTATTTAACCTTTTTAAATTTACCGTGGTGAGATAATTACTATTTACCTTGAGATAAAATCGTAATAATTGAAGTTACTTCAGTAAAATTTAATTTTTAAAATTTTAATTATTAGATAATTAGTAAATTCAAAATTTAAATTTTATTGAAGTTAAATGTAAAAAATTCAAATATTTGAATTTTAATTATTAGCTAATTATTAAATTCAAATTTTAAATTTTAGAATATTGATAATTGAGGATAATTACATTATTTTAAATTTACTTTCAAACAAAATTATTGGATAATTAGCTTGAATTTAAATTTAAATTATTGACATGTTTAAATTTTGAATTTAAATTTGATTATTAGATAATTAAATTTAAATTTAAAGTTAAATAATTATCTCAATTACATGCCCCTGAGGAAAATGATGGTTCTTTGCGTGATTTACTTTATTTACCTTGTATTGGTTTACTTGTGTGTTTAATTTTAGTTAATCCTACTTTGATTTTTAAAATTAAACAAAACTAGCCTATTTTGTTTGCACATCCCATTTTTAAATTTAAAGGTAAGGATTATTTTCAGAAAATAACCTTTGATTGATTTTATTTGAATGGGTTTGCAAGTGATCATGGACTTGGATTATTATAATTAATTGGGGTCTGCGAACCTCCTTTCTCTCTCTATTAAAATTCCAATGTACTTCTATCTCCCTGTAATTGTTGTACCCGCCCTAAGGGCTTCTGGAATTTTATTGACAAGTAATTTACATTTTGTTCCAACCTACGTGCTATATAAAAGTTGTAATTATTACGGCGTCGAAGTTTGAAAGCGCGGAGCACACCTGACTAGAACGATCCAGCTGCTTCGGAAGCGGGCCGGATGCCTTAGTTACATTAGGGATGAAGTCCATGATCACTTGCGTTTTAATTTTACATTGGATGCATTTATTTTGTGCAAACTACTAGGTATGGTAAATATATTGGATATATTTATATTACCACCTAGGGTGAGATCAAGATAAAATTAAATTCCCTCGCGATTAAATTTTAGATCTGGTAAGCGTGGCTCTAGGAGTCGTCGAGGCCCTCCATCATTATGGAGTGAATGAACGTCTTCATTTCATGGATTTGTTGTGCTTTCCACAAGGTCCATGAGTTTGAGGGCGTGATTAAACTTCAAAGCTCGCCCTCAATAGGGTGAGGAATTGAACTCGGCCTTGTTGTGCTTTCCATAAGGGTTGGGTCATGAACTCATTGTTATGTCGTAATGATGGTTAGATCTAACCAAGAATATCCTTTGTTGTGCTTACCACAAGGGGATGATTTCTCGGGGGCCGAATATCGGATATTGCATTAGATGCAAGTGCCCGTTGATTGCCCTTGAGATGGTGTATGGCTTGTTGTGCTTTCCACAAGGTCGTACATCAGTCTCGTTGGGATTCCGACCCACTAGGTTGATCTCGCTGATCTTCCGTTCTATATACTGAGGGTTATATAGTTCGATCAAAAAATAGTGGGACTAACTAAGATAGGAAATCACATCTAAGTTAGAATATGAACACAGGCTAAGTTGTCTTTTATTCCTTATCCAGATTACAATGTCGTCGTCCAACCCCCTCCGCGGCATCTTAGATGCAAATAGATTAACTGGACCGAACTACTCGGATTGGCTGCGTAATCTACGCATAGTCCTTACCGCCGAAAAGATAGCGTACGTATTGGACACAGTTCATTCTGAGCCAGCTCCTGATGTCGACGAGGGCGAGTTATTGGCTTATGCCAAATGGTCTGAAGACACCTCCCTTGCCCAATGTTACATGTTGGCCTCTATGGCTCCCGAGCTGTAGAGGCAATTTGAAAAGATTGATTGTAGAAGCATACTTCTCAGTCTACGCCAGCTCTTCGGGGAGCAGGGTAGGATTGAGAGATATGATATCTCAAAAAGACTTTTCAGGACACGGATGTCTGAGGATGCATCAGTACATGCCCATGTACTGAAAATGATGGAGTGGATTTAAAGACTCAATGCATTGGGGTTCGAGTTAGATCTTAAGCTATGCATTGATCTTATACTCTAATCATTGTCCGATTCCTTTTCTTCCTTCATCATGAACTTTAACATGAACATGATTGAAGCAACTCTCCCAGAGCTGCTCAACATGTTAAAGAGTACTGAAGGAACCATGCAGAAAGATAAACCATCTTCGTTTGTAATGATTGTTGGCCGGGCCAACAAGAAAAGGAAGGCCACCCAAATATCCACCACAAGTAACAAAGGGAAGGGAAAGAAGAAGGCCATGGGTAAGCAACTCGCCAAAGTTGACAAAGGGAAGGGCAAGAAGAATGGAAAAGAAGATAAATATTTTCGATGCGGGGAAACAGGGCATTGGAAAAGGAATTAAAAGATAATTCTAAATGAAGGTATTTTTATCATAGACATTAATTTGTCATATATGGAATCCACATCATGGGTATTGGATATTGGATGTGCATCTCATATCTGCAATTCTATTCAGGTGTTGGCAAATAGAAGGCGGCTGGGCAAAAAGGAGATTGAACTGAGGATGGACAATGGAGCTTTAATTTTTGCCAAAGCTGTCGGGACTGCACGCCTCAGTTTACCTTCAGGAGTCATTCTGGAGCTGAATGCCTGTTATTATGTTCCTAATATTATTAAGAGCATTATTTCAATCTCTGTTTTGTATAACATTGGATATACATTGGCTTTTAATAGCACTGGATGCTCTATAATGAATAATGGTTTTATTATAGCAAATGGTTCATTAGTCAATGATTTTTATGTATTATATACACGTGCTAATGTTATGCAAGCTTCTAATGCTGATGAAGTGAATTCTGCATATCTATGGCATTACAGACTTGGTCATGTAGGTGAGAAAAGAGTCTCTCACTTACACTCAAATGGGTATTTGAATTCTTTCGAATACAAGCCATTTGATACCTGTGAGTCGTGTCTCATGGGAAAAATGACCAAGGCTCCCTTTAGTGGACATGGTTAGAGAGCTGTTGACATTCTCGAGCTCATACACTCAGATGTGTGTTGACCCATGTCCATAGAAGCAAAAGGGGGTTACCTCTATTTCATTTCTTTTATTGATGACTTCTCTAGATATGGCTATATGTATTTATTGAGACATAAGTCACAAGCCTTTGAGAAGTTTAAGGAATATAAGAATGAAGTAGAGAAATAGACTGGCAAAAGTATTAAGGCTCTTCGATCAGATCGAGGAGGTGAATACTTGAGCCATGAATTCACTTCTCATCTTAAAGACCATGGAATAGTTTCTCAGTGGACTCCACGGTATACACCACAACACAATGGTGTATCCGAAAGGAGAAACATGACCTTGTTAGACATGGTCCGATCTATGATGTCTATGTCAGGACTACCATTGTCTCTCTAGGGCTATGCATTAGAGACTGTAGCTTATTTATTGAATAGGATCTCAAGTAAATCAGTTCCTTCTATACCATATGAGATATGGAAAGGCAGGAAACCAAATTTTAATCACATTAAAATTTAGGGGTGTCATGCTCATCTAAAGAAGACCGACAGTGACAAGTTTGAGTCGAGAACCAATAAGTGTAGGTTTGTGGGATATCTAAAGGAGACGTTTGGATATTATTTCTATCACCCTTCTGAGCAAATGGTCTTAGTGGCTAAGAGAGCTGTATTTATAGAAAGAGAATATCTACTCCAGAAAAATAGTGGCAGCCAGATAGAATTGGACGAGGTCTAGGAACTACAACCCATACACACAAACTTATTAGATGAGACTGTATTGGTTGATCCTATTCCGAGTGAGACACAGACACTACGGAGATCTGGTAGACTATCAAGAGAACCTGAGAGATATGTTGGACATGTCTCAGAGGGGTCCTCTAAGGTATGTATTGATGAGGATGAAGATCCTCAATCCTACCAAGAGACGATCCGTAGTGTAGATTTTGAGAAATGGCAAGAGACAATGGATTCAGAGATCCAGTCCATGTATACCAAAAAAGTTTGGAACTTAGTTGATGTACCCAAAGAGAAGGTCCCTATCGGCTGCAAGTGGATTTTCAAAAGAAAAATCGGTGCAGATGGAAAGGTTGACACATACAATGCTAGACTAGTGGCGAAAGGATATCGTCAAAAAAAAGGCATTGACTATGATGAGACTTTTTTGCTGTTAGCCATGGTTAAGTCAATCAGAATCCTCCTTGCCATTGCTACATACCTGGATTATGAGATCTGGCAAATAGATGTGAAGACAGCTTTTCTTAATGGAAATCTGTCAGAAGAGGTGTACATGGTACAGCCTGAAGGATTCACCTCCAAGCTACATCCTAATAAGGTATGTAAACTTCAAAGGTCCCTTTATGGATTAAAGTAGGCATCTAGAAGTTGGAACTTAATATTTGACGAGACTGTCAAATCTTTCAACTTCATTCGGAATGAAGATGAACCCTGTGTTTATAAGAAGGTTAGTGGGAGCTCTGTGACCTTCTTGGTCCTTTATGTTGATGATATCTTACCCATTGGGAATGATGTAGAGATGTTGACATCAATTAAGTCTTGGTTATCTAAGACCTTCTCCATGAAGGATTTGAGAGAAGCATCCTATGTGATGGGCATAACGATCTACCGAGATAGATCTAAAAGGATGCTAGGATTATCCCAATCTATGTACATAGACACTATCCTCAAAAGGTTTAGGATGAAAAATTCCAAGAGATGTCTTATTCCCATGAGACATGGAATTTGCCTATCCAAGGAGATGAGTCTTAAAACTTCTGAGGAGGTGGCACACATGAATAATGTACCCTATGCTTTGGCGATAGGGTCAATCATGTATGCAATGCTATATACACGGCCTGATGTAGCCAATGCTTTAAGCATTGTCAGTAGACATCATGCAAATCTTGGCGAAGAGCACTGGAAGGCAGTAAAGGGCATCCTTATGTACTTGCGAAGGGTTAAGGATCTTTTTCTGCTTTATGGAGGAGATGACCTACAGCTTAGAGCTTACACAGACTCTAGTTTCCAGTCAGATCCCGATGACTGCAAATCCATGTCTGGGTTTGTATTCATGTTGAATGGAGGGACAGTAAGTTGGAGAAGCTCCAAGCAAGATACGACTGCAGACTCGACGACGGAGGCGGAATATATTGCTGCAGCTGAAGCTGCTAAAGAAGCCGTCTGGATGAAGAAATTCATCTTGGAACTTGGCATAGTTCCCGAGATATCAGCCCCCCATCCCATTATTTTGTGATAGTTCCCGAGATCTCACCAAAGGTTTAAGCATATTCTCAGGCGCTTCCACCTTATTCGGGAGATTATTGATCGTGCTGATGTGACGGTAGAGCGTGTGCCGTCAGAAGACAACATAGCAAATCCACTGACTAAGCCTTTGACACAGACTGTATTTGAGCGACATCGGAATAAGATGGGCCTCAAAGTTGTGGGCAATTGACTGTAGTTCAAGTGGGAGATTATTAGTATTGGTGTGCTACAGACTAATTTAGGGTCGGGTAGACCCGATATATGTACGATCTTGTTCGTTATTAATAAAGTGGTATTTGAGCGTAAATATGCGACTGTGTATTACTTTACGATGTCCCTAGGATATGTGGTTGTAAAGTCAGCTCGAGATGGGATCTCGAACATGAGACTGAATTTACATGGACGCATACCTTAAACTGTTCATGGTTGGAGGGTAATCACTCGGGGACTTTGATTACCTATTAAACCAGTACACATGATGTGTGACTGATCAGTCTCATGGTCATTGGTGCGGGGAACCAACACGTATGTGTAGGTGTATGTCCTTGGAGGATGTATACTGAACTGATCCGCTATTGGATCTTCAGATGGTTGATTATACCTAATGTCAACCGAAGATCCAACTGTCTCAGTAGTATCGTTGGTCCTTTGACCTGAGACATTGATCGGATCTTACACGAGGACTGGAATGGTTTAATTACTTAGCTAAGTGACTTTAACCATAAGTCATGAGTTGCCAAGTCATTAACCACTCCAGGATACGTGTGAAGATCATCAATGGTCAAGAAGGGATCGCTCACTATCGGGTATATATCAGACAGTTAATGGGTCATGACATTGACGCTCCGTTAAATCCCTGGCCAGGGTAGTGTGAGTTCGTTTAGAACGGACGTCATACACTTTACGGAGGTCATGGTCAAATGGCACGATCATGGGGTATGACATAAACCATACCCTCGATCATACCAGACTCATAGAAGGAGCGAGGGGTTATATCGATGCGGTAACTGTGGACTTACAGGTACCAAACAGGCTGGTTTAAACTTGGCATCCTCTAAGATCACGCGGATTTGTTTGACCAAACATGATCGAAAGTTTGGAATAAATTAAACTATTATTCAGCTCTAATAGAAGCGAAGAATACGTTTAATTTACTTCTAATTGAGAATTAGAAGTTAATGGGCCTTAAACTAGAGTGACTATGGACCTAGAGGATCATACACAATGGATTCTTGGGTGACATATTATTATTATATAAATATATATATTATTTCCTTTTAATTCCTTTTGAAAAGGAATGTAAATGGAGCTTAATACATATGTATAATAGAAGAAAGGATATATATACAGTTTTGATCTTTTGGAGTTTTTTTAGCAATGGCCAAACTCTATATATAAGATTCCTACATGAGCTCATTCGAACTATTCTTTGGCTAATCAAGCATTAGGCTAAAGGAGGAGGGTTAGCTCCTTCCCCCATTCCTCTTGCTCTCTCTCTCTCCAGAAGGTGAAAAAGGGTCGGGGAAAGTCCGTGCCGGGGGGTACCGTCACTGCGTAAGGATCTGTGTGGATCAGCTCTATAGGCCGTGCATCTGTAGGGCTCGGTATTCTACATCGGGCATAGCGGACAGCATCGTTCCGCGCATGGTATAAATACGTAACCCGTAATTTGGGGGTCGGGGCATCGAAACGTCGATTAGAGCATAGACCTAGGATTCCATAGCACTGTGATCGGGTAAAATGAAATTTTGTAATCCGCTGCGTTGCCCGTAGGTGTTGTGCAAAACCTTACAACTGTACGGTGTCTTAGTTCCCGCTGGGCCGGAGGGAGACTGTAACGACCCGAGAATCCGATTACCGGGAATGCCCGGTAACCCGAGACTCGCACCGCCACCCACGAGCCCGAAGACTCGAAAGGGTTAAAAGGATGGTGTGGAGACTACACAAGTATCACAAATAATTACAGAAATTAAACAGGAAATAAATTAACCTTTTACATGGTCCACAATAGAAATAACAACAGCAGCAACAGTAGTCCACGACTAGTACAGTGACAAGAAAGGAAAGTACAGCTACACGGGACATACCCCGGCTCTGACCTCTGGCACTACCTCTGGGCACCCGCACCACGCTGTGCTCCTGACGCGCTCCCCGAAGGTGGCGCCTCACCTGAAACATGGTGAAAACACGCAGGGAATGAGTCTCGGGACAAGACTCCGTAGGGATCACTCGAACCCTACCTCGTAAAATGAGAAACCACTACTCTAGCGGTAGGAAAGTACCTCGGAAAGGAAAGCCCTGTACTCTACAGAACTAGACCCTACGGCACGCAAACCGACACACGTGTCACGGTACGGGAAGACCGAAACTCAACGGTCGAACCGCCAAAACTCGAAGGTCGGAAACACACGACTGACAGTCTGTCACTCCGTGCTCGACAGGAGTACCACCCACTAGAAGCACAGCTGGTAGCGTCCCCTGACGTCTGACACCGCGCTGCAGGTGAACGACCTGACGTGGTAGGTCCTACCCGAGGAGCAAACACCGTACAAGTAAACACAAACAAGTGACTAGTTGGGGTCACGCCCATCGACGTGGGTCCAACCGCCCCCAACCACGTGTGCACACACAGACCGCGCGTCCCTGGTCTGGTCCTCTGACCGGTTTTCCCCTCAGCCGGACTCTGGCTGCAAGACGTGGGGCCCAACGGTAACCGGTCCACAAACCGTCTCGAAAGGTCGGCCCGTACACCACTCCCTAGTGCGACTAGCACACGCGTACTAGTAGGCTACGACTAGTGGAGGGTCACTGAAGGAGTAGACTCTCAAGTCAAAGGAAAACAACTTCGCAACCGCAGGTACGAGGAACGCTCCTTGTACCAACACCGACGCACGGTGACACAAGCCGAAGTCACCACCTCCCGGGACCCCACGGCACCCCACGTATAGCCCCCACATGATGCCCCACATCAGTCAGACTACGGGTCAGCACAGGGATCGAGACTAGCTCGTCCGGGACTCAAATCGGTGAAGAAGGGGAGTCGCGGTCACCGGAGGACCGCCTCCTGTGGTAGCGGTCGACCCAGGACCGCTATCACCTGGTCGCGGTAGGCCTGGAACCGCGACCACCCTGGTGCACGAAAACGTGAAAGCGGTCGCGTGAAGACCGCCTTCACCTGGTAGCGGTCTCCTGGAGACCGCGACCAGACTCCAACGGTCAAAAACCCATCTCGAAGACCGTGCCGGACCCCAGGCTGAAAGCGGTCGCCCCCTGACCGCCACCAGCAGTCGCGGTCAGTCGCGCGACCGCGACCGTCTGCCGACAGCACAAGCCCCAATATTCTAAACCTTGATGAAGGCGGTCCCCACTTGACCGCTACCTGATGAAGGCGGTTACTGGTGGACCGCTATCATCTCGGAAAATCGAGAACGGCCGGGAATGGCTAAAAACACCATTCCACGCCCCCATACCTCCACCGGAGAGGGGGAAATCAAAGGGGAAGACCCCTGGGGACCCCTAGCATGATTCTAGGCCATCAAAACACGAATCCATGCATCAAATCCATAGATCGGGCGACTCTCCCCAAAACATGGAAAACCCCAAGCATGCTCAAATAAGCCCCTCTCGGCCTACCCTCGGGCTATAAATCACGGAAATGATCGACAAGACGTTAAGGAACGTCACCCTACCTCAATGGAGCGAATGCTCTGCCGAATCACCCACGAATCACGAAGAACGCTTGAAGCTTCACGAACTCCCCACGCTTCCCACGCTTGCTGCACGCCCGCACGATCGTCTCGTCGTCGCCCACGCGTCCGCGCCGTCGCCCTGCCGCCGTCAACAGTCGGGGAGGGGTCCGCCGCGCCCGAATAGGAGAGAGGGAGAGAGGAGAGGGCGGCCACGATTGGGGAAGGAAGGAGGAAGAAGAAGAAGAAAGAGAAAGGAGAAAAGAAAAAAAAGAAAAGAAAAGGGGTTATATAGGAAAATCTAATTTTTCAGAAAAATACCAAAAATTAGAAAAAAAATACATTTCCAGAATCCTCGGAACGCACCGATCGCAACGGTACCACTCGTGCCTGGGGGAACCGCCCGGTTCGCCCGCAGCGAGCTTTCGAAGGAAAAGTCGAAACACACACCGGAAGTCGGAAAACACGGGCGGAAAAGTCGCGGAACGCCTCCGTACCTCTGAAACAACTCCGGATCGCGCCGATCCGAACACGAAAGATGTCCGAAACGAAATTTTGGACATAACGGAGCCGGACACTCCGAAAACCAGATCCGGGACTCACGAAGAAGGATCCGAAAGGTCCGGGATATTACAGCCCTCCCCTCTTAAGGAATTTCGTCCTCGAAATTGAGAACAACCAACGGGGAAAGAAGAGGAAGACTCACTCAAACAGGTACGGGAACTGCTGACGCATCTCGTCCTCACGTTCCTAAGAAGCCTCACCACCAGAGTGTCGCTGCCACACGACCTTTACCAAGGGGATGACCTTGCTCCGCAGGCGCTGCTCTCGCCTATCCTCCACGCGGATCGGAAACTCTGGGAGAGAAAGATCTGGAGTCACCTCAGGCCAAACCGAAAACTCGAGCACATGAGAGTCATCGGACATATACTTCCGCAACATCGAGACATGGAACACGTCATGCACCGAAGCCAACTCAGGAGGCAACTGCAACAGGTAAGCAACCTCACCGATGCGCTCCACGATCGCGAAAGGACCAATATAGCGGGGACTCAGCTTCCCACGCTGTCCAAAACGCATCACCCCCTTCATCGGAGAAACTCTCAAGAACACATGATCGCCCACGGCGAACTCGAGAGACTGCCTCCTACGGTCAGCATAGCTCTTCTGCCGACTCTGGGCCGCCAACATGTTCTGACGAACCAGGTGCACAACGTCCACACATTGCTACACCAACTCCGGTCCCGTCAAAACACGCTCACCCACCTCAAACCAATCAAGCGGAGTCCTACAAGGACGCCCATACAATGCCTCATAAGGAGCCATGCCGATGCTCGAATGATAGGTGTTGTTATAGGCAAACTCCACCAACGGTAGGTGATGAATCCAACTCCCCTACCACTCCAGGCAGCAGGATCTCAGCATGTCCTCCAAAGTCTGAATGGTCCTCTCAGGCTGACCATCTGACTGTGGATGATACGCCGAGCTAAATGCCAACTCCGTGTCGAGAGCTCGCTGGAAACTCCTCCAGAATCCAGAAGTGAAGCGCGGATCCCGATCCAACACGATCGAAATGGGAATCCCATGCAACGGCACGATCCGCTCTACATAAAAATGAGCCAACTTAGACACGCTCCAGCTGACTTTGACCGGCAACAGTCACGTCACCTTCGTCAGTCGATCCACCAGCAACCAAATACTGTCCTGCCCACTCGGGGTCCTCGGCAACCCCACCACAAAATCCGTGGTCACATGATCCCACTTCTAAGCAGGAACATCCAAGGGCTGAAGAGTACCTCCTGGTCGCTGATGCTCCGCCTTCACCTGCTGACAGATCAGGCACCTGGCCACAAATTCGGCAACATCTCTCTTCATGCCAGGCCACCAGAACTGCCTCCGCAAGTTCCGATACATCTTCGTCGCACCCGGGTGTACGGTGTACCTGCTCCCATGAGCCTCACGCAACACCGCACGACGAATCTGCTCCTCGGCTGGGACGTACAGCCTGCCACGAAACCTCGCAGCACCGTCCTCGCCGAGCTCCACATCAGCCATCGCAAGAATCCGGGGCAACTCAGGGTCCGCATGCTGAGCCTCTGTCACCTGACGACGGATAGCAGGAGTGACAGTCAGACTCGCAAGCACGGCCAACCCTGGCTCCTGGGGAATCTTGAGCCTGAAAGAAACTTCGGGCACTTGTTCCCAGAGCCTCCACTTCCTCAACATCAAGGTACTGATCGCAACCTTCCGACTCAAGGCATCGGCAACGACATTCATCCTGCCCGGCTGATAAGACAGGGCGAAGTCATACTCTTTCATGAACTCCATCCAACGCCTTTGCCTGAGGTTCAGGTCCTTCTGCGAGAACACGTACCTCAAACTCTGATGGTCAGTGAACACCTCGAACTTCTCGCCGTACAGATAGTGCCTCCAGATCTTCAGCGCGAAGATCACCGCCGCCAACTCAAGGTCATGGGTGGGGTAGTTCTGCTCATGGGACTTTAGCTGCCAAGATGCATAAGCCACCACTCTACCATGCTGCATCAAAACAGCACCCAGTCCAATGCCGGAAGCATCTGTACACACCACGAAACCTCCCGATCCAGAAGGCAAAACCAACACCGGAGTCGAGGTGAGCAATCTCTTCAGTTCCTTGAAGCTCTGCTCACACTCCTCGGACCAGACGAAAGGCACATCCTTCCGCGTGAGCCTAGTCATTGGGGTCGCAATGCGGGAAAAATCTTGGATAAATCGACGATAATAACCCGCAAGCCCCAAGAAACTCCGGATCTCCGTCACCGACCTCGGCCTCGGCCACTGCATCACAGCCTCAACCTTGGCGGGGTCCACGGAAATGCCATCACCAGAAATCACGTGCCCTAGAAAGTGCACCTCGCTGAGCCAAAACTCGCACTTGCTGAGCTTCGCATACAACTGGTGACCTCGCAACGTCTGCAGTACCACACCCAAATGGTACGCATGCTCCTCAGCAGACTGCGAATAAATAAGGATGTCATCCACGAAGATGACCACGAACTGGTCCAAATACGGATGAAACACCCTCTGCATCAAGTCCATGAAGGCTGCAGGGGCATTGGTGAGCCCAAACGGCATCACCAAAAACTCATAATGCCCGTATCTCGTACTGAACGCAGTCTTCTCCACATCGGACTCGCGAATTCTCAGCTGATAGTAACCGGACCGCAAATCAATCCGCGAGAACACTCGCGCAGACTGCAGCTGGTCGAACAAGTCATCAATCCGCGGCAACGGATACTTGTTCTTAATGGTCACTTCATTCAGCTGCCGATAGTCAATGCACAGTCGCAGACTACCGTCCTTCTTCTTCACAAACAGCACGGGCGCACCCCAAGGGGAAAAGCTCGGACGAATATACCCCTTGGCCAACAGTTCCTGCAACTGCGCCCTCAACTCCCTCAGCTCAGCGGGGGCCATTCGGTAGGGAGCCTTCGCCAAAGGTCCCGTACCAGGCACAACCTCGATCACGAAATCGATCTCCCGCTGGGGAGGTAATCCAGGCAACTCCTCGGGAAAAACGTCGGGAAACTCGCACACCACCGCAATGTCCTCGACATCTGGCTCCATCCGGTCAGACACCACCACTGACGCGAGAAAACCCTGACAACCAGAATCAAGCAACCGACGGGCTCGAATAGCAGAGATAAGGAATCGAGAAGAGGTGGAACAGATACCTTGGAAATAGAAGGTACGCTTGTTCGGATGCTGGAAGTAGACCCTCTTCATCCCACAATCCACCACCGCTCCATGAGTCTCGAGCCAATCCATGCCTAGAATCACATCATAATCCCGAAACTGTAACGCATATAACCTGTCTGGCAAACTCCGCCCATCGATCCAAACCGGAACCTGATCGAAGCAATACGGGGTGATCATAAGGTCACCCGAAGGCAACTCCACTGCCAAATCATAGGACATCTGGGTCACCGGCTCCTCGACGCTCGACGCGAAATCCTCCGAAATAAACGAATGAGACACGCCAGAATCAAATAAAACCGGAGCCGCACAACCCAAAATCTGAACGGTACCTTCCACGAGCTGCGACGCCACTGCCTCTACCCTGGTCATGTGCGTGATCTGGCCCCGAGCCCTTTGTCTGCCTCCCACGCTGGCTGACCTGGGTAGCGGCGGATACTATCCCTGCTACTGCTACTGCTGCTGCTGCCTCTGCTGCTGGGGAACATGCTGCTACTGAGGAAACTGCGGCTGCGCAGGTCTCTGGGGACAGTCACGCGCCATATGCCCTGGCTGGTCACACCGAAAACAGATGATCGGTGCCGTGCACTGCCTGCCTGGGTGGGTCCCACCACACCGTAGACAAGGTCCTCGCGATCCACCCACTGATCCCTGACGCTGCAAAGGAATCGGCTGCTGTACACTGTCCGATGAAGCTTGCCCCTGATCCCTAGACTTCTTCTTGCCGAACCCTCTCTTGAAGAACTTCTTGACCTTCGAGCCGAAGGACGCAGATCCTGTCACCGAAGCTGCCGATGCCGGTACTCCTGAACCACCCGACGCATGCTGGAAGAAACCCTGCTGCTGGGTAGCCGACTGCTGGCTGCGACCTGACAAGGACTACCCCTGACTGATCGGTCCTCGAGTCCTCTGCATATCCATCTCCAGGGAAATCGCAACACGAGATGCTGTCTCAAGATCAGTGGCCCCATTCGCGATCAAATGGTGCCTCAGCTCCAGCCCCAAGCCCTGCACAAACTGCGTGGTCCTCACCCTCTCATGCTCCATGATGTGAGGTGCATACCGACCCAGCTCGACAAATCGGGCCCTATACTGCAACACGGACATGTCACCCTGCACCAGCTCCAGAAACTCCGCATCCGCTGCGTAGCAACAATATCTGGACAGTACGTACGCTCGAAAGCACCGACAAAGTCGTCCCATTCGATCTGCTCAAGTGGACGAAGCTGAAAGGACATCTTCCACTCGGAAGACCACCACCTCCGAGCCGTACCCTGCAATTGGTCGTAGGCCAACACCACTCTGTCCTCGGCAGCACTCTTCGCAGAACTGAACACCCGCTCCATCTCATCGAGCCAATCATGAGCCGCATCAGGGTCTATCTGGCCGCTAAAGTAAGGTGGATGGAACTGCATGAAGTCCCTCACCACTCGGCCTGGCCCACCCCTGGCTGACGAGCCCTCACCAGCCTCTCCGCCGAACTGCTGAGACATGAGATGGTACATGCCTCGGAAGAAATCCTCGGCCCCCGGAGCTCTCACAGCATCCGCGGCCTCGGTAGCTCCCAGAACTCTGCTATGCTCCTCCTGGTCCCTCTGGACCCCCTGCTGGATCTCCTGACCTCCAGCCGACTGCCCCTGCTGAGAGCGAGAACTCCTCCTCGGCGCCATACTCGCTCCTGAAGCAAAAGACAGAAAACACGAAAACGGCAAGGTCAAGAAAAACACACGATGCCCAATGCCAGCGTCACCTGTACATCATCGCAGTGGACTAGTGGACCACTACAATTACCTATGATTCTTATGTAATTCCGCAACCGCGCTCTGATACCCGCTGTAACGACCCGAGAATCCGATTACTGGGAAGGCCCAGTAACCCGAGACTCGCACCGCCACCCACGAGCCCGAAGACTCGGAAGGGTTAAAAGGATGGTGTGGAGACTACACAAGTATCACAAATAATTACAGAAATTAAACAAAAAATAAATTAACCTTTTACATGGTCCACAATAGAAATAACAACAGCAGCAACAGTAGTCCACGACTAGTACAGTGACAAGAAAGGAAAGTACAGCTACACGGGGCATACCCCGGCTCTGACCTCTGGCACTACCTCTGGGCACCCGCACCACGCTGTGCTCCTGACGCGCTCCCCGAAGGTGGCGCCTCACCTGAAACACGGTGAAAATACGCAGAGAATGAATCTCGGGACAAGACTCAGTAGGGATCACTCGAACCCTACCTCGTAAAATGAGAAACCACTACTCAAGCGGTAGGAAAGTACCTCGGAAAGGAAAACCCTGTACTCTACAGAACTAGACCCGACGGCACGCAAACCGACACACGTGCCACGGTATGGGAAGACCGAAACTCAACGGTCGAACCGCCAAAACCCGAAGGTCGGAAACACACGACTGACAGTCTGTCACTCCGTGCTCGACAGGAGTACCACCCACTAGAAGCACAGCCGGTAGCGTCCCCTGACGTCTGACACAGCGCTGCAGGTGAACCGCCTGACGTGGTAGGTCCTACCCGAGGCGCAAACACCGTACAAGTAAACCCAAACAAGTGACTAGCTGGGGTCACGCCCGTCGACGTGGGTCCAACCGCCCCCAACCACGTGTGCACACACAGACCGCGCGTCCCTGGTCTGGTCCTCTGACCGATTTTCCCCTCAGCCGGACTCTGGCTGCAAGACGTGGGGCCCAACGGTAACCGGTCCACAAACCGTCTCGAAAGGTCGGCCCGTACACCACTCCCTGGTGCGACTAGCACACGCGTACTAGTAGGCTACGACTAGTGGAGGGTCACTGAAGGAGTAGACTCTCAAGTCAACGGAAAATAACTTCGCAACCGCAGGTACGAGGAACGCTCCTTGTACCAACACCGACACACGGTGACACATGCCGAAGTCACCACCTCCCGGGACCCCACGGCACCCCACGTGTAGCCCCCACATGATGCCCCACATCAGTCGGACTACGGGTCAGCACAGGGATCGAGACTAGCTCGTCCGGGACTCAAATCGGTGAAGAAGGGGAGTCGTGGTCACCGGAGGACCGCCTCCTGTGGTAGCGGTCGACCCAGGACCGCTATCACCTGGTCGCGGTCGGCCTGGAACCGCGACCACCCTGGTGCACGAAAACGTGAAAGCGGTCGCGTGAAGACCGCCTTCACCTGGTAGCGATCTCCTGGAGACCGCGACCAGACTCCAACGGTCAAAAACCCGTCTCGAAGACCGTGCCGGACCCCAGGCTGAAAGCGGTCGCCCCCTGACCGCCACCAGCAGTCGCGAGACCGTGACTGTCTGCCAACAGCACAAGCCCCAATATTCGAAACCTTGATGAAGGCGGTCCCCACTTGACCGCTACCTGATGAAGGCGGTTACTGGTGGACCGCTATCATCCCGGAAAACCGAGAACGGTCGGGAACGGCTAAAAACACCATTCCACGCCCCCATACCTCCACCGGAGAGGGGGAAATCAAAGGGAAAGACCCATGGGGACCCCTAGCATGATTCTAGGCCATCAAAACACGAATCCATGCATCGAATCCATAGATCGGGCGACTCTCCCCAAAACATGGAAAACCCCAAGCATGCTCAAATAAGCCCCTCTCGGCCTCCCCTCGGGCTATAAATCACGGAAATGATCGACAAGAGGCTAAGGAACGTCACCCTACCTCAATGGAGCGAATGCTCCGCCGAATCACCCACGAATCACGAAGAACGCTTGAAGCTTCACGAACTCCCCACGCTTCCCACGCTTGCCGCATGCCCGCACGATCGTCTCGCCGTCGCCCACGCGTCGGCGCCGTCGCCCTGCCGCCGTCAACAGCCGGGGAGGGGTCCGCTGCGCCCGAATGGGAGAGAGGGAGAGAGGAGAGGGCGGCCACAGTTGGGGAAGGAAGGAGGAAGAAGAAGAAGAAAGAGAAAAGAGAAAAGAAAAAAAGAAAAGAAAAGGGGTTATATAGGAAAATCTGATTTTTCAGAAAAATATCGAAAATTAGAAAAATACATTTCCAGAATCCTCGGAACGCACCGATCGCAACGGTACCACTCGTGCCTGGGGGAACCGCCCGGTTCGCCCGCAGCGAGCTTCCGAAGGAAAAGCCGAAACACACACCGAAATTCAGAAAACACGCGCGGAAAAGCCGCGGAACGCCTCCGGGCCTCCGAAACAACTCCGGATCGCGCCGATCCGAACACGAAAGATGTCCGAAATGAAATTTCAGACACAACGGAGCCGGACACTCCGAAAACTAGATCCGAGACCCACGAAGAAGGATCCGAAAGGTCTGAGATATTACAGAGACACCTGAGACGCGGACTAAGTCGTCAATGGACGCTTCCGATCTTGCTTCTAGTGGGAGGTACTCCTGTTCTGGACAGGGAGTGATAGACTGTCAGTTTCAGTGGTTCCGACCTTCGGGTTTTGGTTGTGTCGACCGGTGAGTTCGTGTTGGTTCATGCGAGACGTGGCTTCTGGACCGTTCTAGTGTGTTTTCCCGAGGTCGCGGCCAGGGGTGCTTGGTGGGGTTACCGAGACCTCGTTGTGCCGTGAGGGACTGTGTAGTCCCGACTGTCATGCCTGTGTGGGCGAACTTTCGCGGCATGGTTGCCGTGAGTGTTTCCCTCGGTAGGTCTAGTGTTAGATTGGTCTGGGTTCCTGACTGTGAGATCGAGACTTATCTTTCTACTTGACCGGTGCACTAGGAGTAGTTGTAGTGCCGAGTTTTGACCGGCCACCAGGTTTACTATTCATGTTGTTACTGTTGCTCTTGTAGTTACAACTTTCCATGCCGCTGTTGTTCTCAGTTGGGGTTGCACGGGATCCCTACTGGGCCAGTGACAGGAGGCTCACTTCTGCTTTTCAAGTGTGAGAGTTCTTCCTCGTGGTTCGAGGGTACGGTACAGAGGTTCTCAGTTGTCAGCTCGTCGGGCCGAGTGTTCACTTGGCATGTGGTATGTTTTTACTACTTTAGATTGTACTTTCTGTTGGACTGGACTCTATTGCAGCTGTAGTTGTTTATTTATTTTTGTTAATTGTTGAATTATCATGCTTTATTTCCTATTTCTTTGTGCCTCCACACTCCTTTTAGCCCTTCCGAGCCCTCCCAGCTCGTGGGCAGTGGTTCGAGTCTCGGGTTATCGGGTCTTTCCCGGTAATCGGATTCTCGGGTCGCTATAGCTAAGACATATGTGTGTGATATGGAGAGTGTGGGCCCCTCATCCTTCTCTTTCATCAGATGCCACATTCCCGATCCTAATCGATTAATAAATTGACCCTTATGGAAGTTGGGGGTGGGAAGGGACCCCCGAGGGGGGATCGTTCAGAGTTAACGAAGATCCCAAGTTTTGTTCATTTATTCAGATTGGCTATCAAGTATCATCACTCATTGTAATACCCCGAGAATTTAATTAGAACAAAATAATGCAATTTAAAATTTTTAAAAGCGAAAAAATTTTCCTTCAGTAGGAACTCAAGTAATTCACAAAAATCTAAAAAAATGATAATCATGTAGAGGACAAAAAATTTAGACTATTATCGTTCTGGGTTAAATCCTAATTAAAATCTTAACCAAGCCGAATCTAAGGAATTAAGGCAAAAATCAGACCTTTAAGTAACCGAACCTTAGATCGCTAAATTTGAGCCCGAATCTCGATCATTTGAGCCCAAATCAAGCCCATTAGATCGGTCTCGATCGGAAGCCCATTAGCCCTCTTGTTTCTCGCCGAAACCCTAATCATATAATTCAAATTTGTGGCGAGACGACGGCGTGACTGGGTCAATGCACGAATATCGTGCAACCGGAGTTCGTGGACTCTTCCAGCCTAATCGACGCCTCTAGGGTTCAATTAATCCTATAAATCAGACCCTAGCCCGACCTAGAAATGTTGTTTTGCTGTGGCGGCTGGCGAGGATCGCGATCAGGGAAGTAATCATCAAGGCCATGGAGATCGAGTTGTGCGGTGCCGAGCGTTCGTAATCCGCTTCTTCCTTTGATTAAGGAAGGTGATAGTAGACTAAACCTTAAGAATAATATATCGTTGGAAGCGTCTCTAAGTCTCCTTTCCATTGATACTAAAAGCCCCAATTGCTATTCTGTATGGCGCAAGTAATCGCTGTTTTAGATGAAGCATGGTAATTAGGGCACCGATCTTGTTAACCCTTTTTCACACCGATTGAATGCTAGGTTTAGAAGGCTTAAATCTTAAATTAATCATGCTATATTCTGTGTTGTTTCGTGCTCTTTCTATTAAAGGTATTTTGCCTAAATTTGATGCGCTGCATCGATCATATTTTGTATCGCAACTGAGTTCCATCGAAGATCGCCGAAGACCGAAGAAGCGACCTTTATGCGGTCGTACAAGAACCGCTTCTGATCTAGGCGGCCCCTCGATAGACCACTTTTACCTTTTTAGAATTCGAAGTTCATCGCATGTTAGCAGCCCCTCGATAGATTGCCTAATCCTGTTTGGCGGCCTTGGACAGACCGTTTTTAGTTCGCAGTCATACTTAGTTCATGATGATGTACTTATGTTAACCGTGTTAGGCTATGTGACTAGGGTAGAAACCCACAAAAAAAATTGGGATATATGAGACATGATTCGACTTAACTATGGTCATGATCAAAATTGTACCTTGTCTATCTACAAACTTAGTTCTTTTCTCCTGTCAATTAACAAAGCATAAATTATAGATTTTGTTGCATTAATTATAACGTGTGGAAATTACTAAGATTGTTTGACAGTCACCCACTCTGGTGGTACTGGCTGACCGCTATACTATCGTTTTTTGAGGTTTATTAGCCTTTAATCTTGTAATGGATGGGACTCTCTGCCAGATACTCCTTCCGTCAGACTAGGACATCCATTAGAAGACCTCCGTAAGCCCTTGCGAGCCTGGGATTCCCACTAGGACGCCGGGCGGGTTGTACCCCCCAAACCCAAACCTTTGACTCGATCGAATCGCATGTTTTGCCGAAGCCCGGAATCGGGGCTATCCTGTTAATTACGGCCCTTCTGGGACCGCTTTTGTCAGTATGTGGCCCAGGTGTGACCGCTTGATCCTTAAGCGTCCCTTTCTGTGACCGTTTTCAACTGGCTAGGTGCCAGGTCTTGTGAGTTGACATTCCTTGTTTTTGGTCGACCTAGCCATGTTGGAGTCGATCTTGAGCCTCTAGACTCGACCTGAGAGTTGTGGGCTGGACCCTGGTTTGGTCCCACCCTGTCGCGGGCAGGCTGGGAGCCAATTATGTCGACTGCTTCAGTATTGCTGGCCCAAAATAGTTGCGATTGTCATTAGACCGTTTTCATCCTCCAAGTGGCCGTCCAAGGACCATTTTTGGATGGGGCGGCCCAGTAGAGACCATTTACCTTTCTTGTGGCCCAGGAATCTTCTCGAGTTTGGAGGCCCCCTTTGGACCGTTGTCATTAGGTAAACGGCCCATCTAGGACCATTTTAATTTTTGACTCTGGGTCTCGTTCTCCTGGCCCAATATCGCCTGGAGCAGTCCATGTTAGACCATTTTTGTGTCGTTGCGGCCATATGTGACCGCAACTCAGCTTTAACCTTGTTTCATGTGTTTCTTGTGTAATCTGGTAAGCTGAGCCAAGATGGGCTTAAGTTACAATAAATCCTGATTTTGTTCTTGTCCTTACAAGCCATAAATCCTATGGCTTTCCATTCTAATCTCTCTTGATCTTAGAAATTAAGTTCTTGGAATTCTTGGTCGATTCCAATAAATGTCTGATAGTACTTGGGATATTGGATCCATAAAATCAATGTCAACGCATCATTGTGGACACATTAAAATTTGTTTATCATGTTGTTCGTTTGTTTGAGTGCATGGGCGTGTCAATCACGAAGTGACAATTTATTCTGCACTCGATCTGACTAGTCAGACGATTGTGTAGTTCATGTTGGGACCAAAACCCGTCGCGCCATAAAGGTCACGACGTCATTTACATCTCCCATATGAGGGAACACCCTTGATTAATCGCCGGAAATCAGGGCCTCAAGGCCAAGAAATTATATCGAGAGAAACAAGCCGATGGTGGTCTCGGATCAGTCGGGAAGCCCTATGTCTAGGGAAGCAAGCATTCGAAATATGTCGGTCACTCAAGAGACTATTTTAATATTCGAACAAGCGTCCGACTTCAGGAAATCGTAATCGTCACGAAGAGAATCGGAGCATATGTATACCGGGATACGGCAGATTTATTATTTGATGGGATGGGAGACATTCGGTTAAATCCCGATTAGAGCGGTCGAAAACCAATAACTTTGTCAGTCCGGTGCAAGATCGAGTCAGGACCATTCTGGGGGCGCCTCCCGCGGTCCAAACGAGGCTTGCACGGGCGTTGTAAATATTTCCGATGCCGAAGGGCAGCGGGAGAGTGTCCCGGGACTAGATTCCAAAACAAAGACGCATACAGAGATGGCTGGCTATAGGCCTAAGATGTGGGTCAAGCAATGACCATGACTAGGGCGAGCCCGTGGTCTCAGCATGACTCACGAAGGTCTTATTGATATTCCCACGCGTAGGGTTCGGGGATGACGAGAGCCGTCTCGTTCCATCTAGATTTTGTTGGTCGTTCATGGACCACTCTATGTTCGGACAAAGATCCGTATTGAAGGCCCGACGTAAATGGAAAATAAATCCGTACAAATGTATGCCGAGTTTACGGCAATCTCAATGAAAGAGCGGAAACGAATCCCAACGGGAAAGCATCAGGTTTGATAGATTATCGGCCCAAAGCAATGTCGGATTACGACCGTATTGGGATGGCTCCCAAGGTCCGAATCCGACTTGGAGGGGCGGCGTCAATGCTCCCTTTATACCGGGTCTTGAGAAGAATGAGGTTGCGGAGTGGAGCTCATCATTTTTTATTATTATTTGAATTTCTATCATTACTATCTGTTATTTCTTTATATTTTTCTGGTGAGTTTGTTATTATTGTTCATTTATTATTATTTATTATTATTATTTATTATTATTATTATTATTATTTACTTATTTATTTATTATATTCTTTTTATTGAATCAGTAATTATTATTACTTATTTCCTCCTTTTATTATTATAATTTTATCATTATTATTATTATTTATCTCCTTTTTTATTGTTATCATTTATTTATTTATTGGGTTTGTCATCATTATTATTCACCCCTTTTGTTATTATAATTTTATTATTATTGTTATTATTTATCTCCCTTTTTTATTGTTATCATTTATTTATTTGTTGGGTTTATCATCATTATTACTTACCCCTTTTTTGTTATTATAATTTTATTATTGTTGTTATTATTTATCTCCTTTTTATTGTTATCATTTATTTATTTATTGGGTTTGTCATCATTATTATTTACCCCTTTTTGTTATTATTTCTTTTGTCACCCGCAGATCATGAATTCTTCCTTAATTTATATTTTTTATCTCCCTTTTTTATTATCTCTTTTTTTTTATCTCTCACTCTTCTATTATTGCATTCTTTTATGATTATCGGGTGGGTTTTTCCCTTTGTATTATCATTATTATACCTTCTTTATTTCTTTTTATGGGGTAGGAGGAAGGGTGAAGTGTACTGCTGGAGAATGGAGAGTGTGCCGCTAAAGGGTTAATGAGTGTACTGTTGAGAGTGAAGAGTGTGCAGCTGGAGAGGCTAAGGAGTGTACCGCTGATAGTGAAGAGTGTGCTGCTGGAGGGGCTAAGGAGTGTACCGCTGAGGGTGAAGAGTGTGCCGCTGGAGGGGCTGAGGAGTGTACCGTTGAGGGTGAAGAGTGTGATGTTGGAGGGGCTAAGGAGTGTACTGCTAGACAGTTTGAAGGGTGTACCGCTGGAGGGTTGAAGGGTGTACCGCTGGAGAGTTTGAGGGGTGTTCCTTTAGTTGATTAGAATGTTTTATTATTGTTGGTTTCATTTGTTTGTTGCTTTCTCTTTGTCTTTTAATTCGTTATTGCTCTATTTGTTTGTTACTTCCTTTTGTCTTTTTAATATGTTATCGTTTCTAATAAAAATTCGGCAGCATCTCCTCTTGACCCGAGCGTAGGGAGATACAGGGAACGCGCCCACGTGGAGTGACGGAACCCGACAACTGGAGGTGGGCGCCAGAGAGCGGCAACACCTTAACGAAACTCGAGGGAACGACGGACGGGAAACCTCTCCAAGGCTGGCCGGGGGTGCACCGGGCAAGAAGGAGGAGCTGGTGGATAGTGCGCCGGCCAGGAAGCCTCGAAGGTGTACCGGATTGGGAGGAGCCCGGGTATGCCACTGAAGGCACAATTAGGGTGTGTCGTTGTCTGGGTGTGCCGCTGGAGGCACAACTGGGTGTGCCGCTGAAGGGCACGAAGAAGGTGTTGTGCCGCTGGGGCACTTCAGGAGTTTGCCGCTGGGGCACCAAAAAGGGTGTGTGCCGCTGAAGGGTGTGAACGGCAGGCGAGGAAGGCGAAAACAAATGGTGAAGGCCAGGGGTCTCATGAAGAGGGCCAAGACAGAGGGGGAGGAGGCTTCAAACGCACGTATCCGGGTATCAATCAAGCACGGTAGTAAGACGCCCAAAAGAGGAATTTTCATTCATGGAAAGCGAAGGCCATAACCGGCCGGGTACTTCAAAGCATGCATTCCAACCGAGACGGCGGAGGAAGAAAGAAAGAAAGGAAAAAGAAAAAAAAGAAAGAAGAAAGAAAGAAATACAGGGGGGGAGGGGAACGGAGTATGAACTACACCCCTCTAGAGCTCACTCTCTCTCTTCACTCACTCTTCTCCTTCTCTCTTCTCTCTTCTCTTTGCGTGGACGGCGATGGTGGAGCAGCAAGGGGGAGCAGGAGCCTCTCCCCTTCCTTCTTCTCTTCCTCTCTTCTTCTTCTTCTCTTCTTCTCTTTTCTCTGTTGCGTCTGCCTCTGCGTGTCTCTCCGTCTCTTTCTCTCTCGTCTGTTCTTTTTTTTTATTGGCCGAAGAAGGGGGGCATTTTATACCCTGGCGGCGGGAGCGTTCGGGCGCGAACGACGGTGGCGGGAGGTGATGGGCATTGAATGGGGTTTGACCTCCCCGTCCTTGGTGGCAGAGGAGTGGCTTGCGTGGCCCAGCCTCCGATCGACACCTCGGACAACTCACTGCGCGCCAAGGATCTATAGGGCATGTGCGCAAGATCTCGTCTGTCGGAGCGTGCCATTGAAGAGGGAAAAGGGTGTGCTGCTGAAGGCTGCCAGGGCGTGCCGCTGAAGGGCCTGGAGGGCGTGCCGCTGAAGGCTCCAGGGAGTGCTGCTGAAGGCCGCCAGGGGCGTGCCGCTGAAGGCTGCCAGGGCGTGCTGCTGAAGGCTGCCAGGGCGTGCCGCTGAAGGCTGCCAGGGGCGTGCCGCTGAAGGCTGCCAAGACGTGCCGCTGAAGGGCCTGGAAGGCGTGCCGCTGTAGGCTATAGGGCGTGCTGCTGAAGGCTGCCAGGGGCGTGCCCCTGAAGGGCCTTGAGGGCGTGTCGCTGAAGGCTCCAGGGCGTGCTGTTGAAGGCTGCCAGGGGCATGCCGCTGAAGGCTGCCAGGGCGTGCCGCTGAAGGGCTAAATGGGTAGTTCTGAGCCCGTTGTGAGCGCGAGTTGTGGCCCATTTGATTTTCTTCGACGCCCATGGATTGTGGGGCTCCCGGTGGTTGATTTCTCTTCACTGTCGTGATTCTGGAGACAGCTTCATGGCAGTGTGTGTGCGTTCGGGGAGTCCGGATGGCCCCTCTTCCACGTAGTTTCTTCAATTTGGGTTACTGTTGATGTTGGGCTAGTTGGGACATACGTGCGTGCAATTTTGCACGTCCACAAATGCCCCCCACCCACGGGTAGCGCAGGCGAAGGATGAGCCGGGCGGTGCACGTGGGTGTGCTTGTCTCTTTTCTCTTCGTCGACACCGACGGGGTGTTGGGAGCTGACGTGGCATGCTTGTCTCTTCTCTTCTTCATCAGTGCCGATGGGGCGTCGGGAGCTGTCATGGTTTATTTATCTTTTCTTCTCTTCGTCAGTACCGACAGGGTGTCGGGAGCTGGCGTAGCATGTTGGTCTCTTCTCCTCTTCATCAGTGCCGACGGGGTTTCGGAGACTGACGTAGCATGTTGGTCTCTTCTCCTCTTCGTCAGTGCCGACGGGGTGTCGGGCGCTGACATGATATGTTGGTCTTTTCTTCTCTTCGTCAGTGCCGACAGGGCGCCGAGAGCTGACATGGTTTGTTGGTCTCTTTGTCTCTTTTCTTTCTTTTCCTCTCTTCTTTTTTTTCTTCTCTCCTCTTTTTTGTTTTCTTTTTTTTCTTTTTCTCTTCTCTCTTTTGTTGTTATTTTTTTCTCTCTTTCCCTCTTCTTCTCTTCTTCCCTTCTTTTTTCTCCTTTTTTTTGAAGAACTCCGGGTGGCTGCTGGCGTGGATGCCAATGATATAAGAGCTGTCGACACAGCGGCCGATAATTGAAAGCTGTTGACATGGGAGCCAATAATTGAAAAGCTGTCGACCCGAAGGCCGATGATTAAAAACTGTCGGCTTAGGGGCCGATAATTCAAAGCTGTCGGCACATGGGCCGATAAGTGAATAGCTATCGGCTCAGGGGCCACTAAGTGAGGCCAAAACAGCTGAGGCTAGGAGCGGGCTTCAAGAGCCGAAGTTGCGAAAGGCGAGCCACGAGGGCAGAGAGAAGGGATTATTGATGCAAAAGGGATGTTCGTCGCCCGAAGGGACGGAGAGAAGAGTTTGTTGATTCAGAAGAAATGTTCATCACCCGAGGGGACGGAGAGGTGGCACGGGCTAGTGTCAGCGTGAAGAAAGAGGGTTGATTCCTCACCCGATCGGCAGGCTCGGGCTGGGGTAAAAGGGTGTTTTGTTCTTGATGTGTCGGGGGTGCCGGCAGTGAAACCCGAACTCGGGAAAGTGGGCCGCAAGGGCCGGAGTTGGTGTTACGAAAGTAGGTCGCGAAGGCTGAAATCGGGGAGGCGGGCTGTATAAGCCAAAATTGGGGCGCAAGATGTGAAAGCCCAAATCGGGGAAGCGGACTACAAAAGCCGGAGTGGGGAGATTAACGGGCCGCGAGGGCAAGAGGTAGGCCATGGGGGGCCAAGATTGGGCTCTACGAGTCGGAGCTGGGAAAGTATGCTTCGATGGCCGAAATTGAGTTTATTGCATACGCACATTCTTGTTATTTATTTTTTATTATATTTTTTTTATTCAAGCATGCAAGCATTCATTAGCAGTCATAACATAAATATAAGTAAGGCAGCTCCCTCTATAGGGGATGGGATAGGGACATCGCCCATAATTCGCAGACACGGCGCAGGCCACGAGGCACAATTGAGGGGTGGTGCACCCGTTAAGAGGATATCGTACGTCTTGCATGCATAGCCTAAATTCACGCATTTCACCCGAGGCAATTCTCAATGGGCATGTCAGTGCAAACGTGTGAACAAAGGGCCATAACCATAGGGATATGCAGGTTTTCCTAGTGACACTCGAGGATCACTCTAACGCCTGCACATTAGTCTAAGACTTTCGACTTTCGGTAGCTTCACATAGCCCCCATGTGTTTATTTTGGTAGCGGATTTCACCGTTCGATGCGAGTCTCCTCATGTGTCTCAATGGGGATTCCCGGATACTAGGATTCGTCCATATTGTGATTCGCTTCACCATTTCGTGCGAGTCTCCTCATTTGTTTCAGTGGGGATTCTCGACTACTCAGATCCGTGCTTCTCTCCCTTTATTCTCTTTTTCCCTCTTTTTTTTATAGTGGGGGTAGGCAGCT
Organism: Amorphophallus konjac; assembly: GCA_022559845.1. Taxonomy (NCBI): domain Eukaryota; kingdom Viridiplantae; phylum Streptophyta; class Magnoliopsida; order Alismatales; family Araceae; genus Amorphophallus; species Amorphophallus konjac. The sequence continues at coordinate 321,046,969 of CM040119.1, read as the reverse complement.
TTTTCCTCATGATTACCTTTCACGCGAGTGCAGGAATTCAAGTCTCTGGAGAGTGCTAAGAAGAAATTTGGGTAATCCCTATGGTCTAAGGCCATCGAACACATTAAGTGCGAAGTGTAGGAGCATTACCTCAGGTTTATTTTGTGAAGTTGACTTAATAGTTCAGCCTTGACTCTTCCCCTTGATATGTGCACCCGCCATAATTGGGTTCTTTTCGAGCGTATGTCGTGACGCGCGTGCATCCGGGATCAGGACATTATTATTTAGCAAGGAAACACAGTCCTAGAAAATTTCAAGGAGGTGTATTATTCTATATTAAGCAAGTATGCAAACATGGCAATCAAGCATTCTGGTGAGGACACGCGCCGCATTACTCGACGGAGCACACGGAGCACGCCGGCATCCCTTTGGCTCGGCGATCACTTGGCAGACTAGCGGAGTTACCTTCACTTATTCTATACTTTAGGCCATGTTGGGCCTTGGATTAATCCCTGCGTGGACACTTTTATTATTTGTGTGGACCTTTGTACGCCAATTGGGGCCAATTAGGCTTCCATTGGGTGATGTTAGGCTTATTAGTTAGGCAAAGGGGAGAGTGGGCCACCTTGTGATCCACCCTTCTTAGCCCATTTGGGCTGACCACCTTCCCACATGAGTTGGCCCATTGGGATTTGTGCCCCCCCTTGTGGGCTAGGGTTTGGGCGCCCCCTTCATCTCCTCCAAGAGGAGGAGGTGGCAGCCGCCCCCACTCCTACTTTCTAGGAGTGGAGTGCGCCCCCCTCCTTGATTCAAGGAAAGGAGCGCACCCCACCTTCCCAAAGAAAGAAGTGCGCCCCTTTTTGTTTGAATTTTCCCCCCCTTGCTAGGGTTTTGAACCCTAATTCCCCTCCCCACATATAAAACCTCATGTATTTTTCTTTGGAGAACAATTATGAATGAAAGAAAAAAAATTGCTGATTCTCCTTGAAGGTGGCTGCGCCCTCCTCCCTGTTCCTCCTTGCTCCTGCGACGGGAGCAAGCCCGGGGTGTGACTCCCCACCCCTCGGTGCGACGCCGAGGTTCCCCCTCTCTTCCTCCTTGCTCCTGCGACGGGATCAACCTGGGGTGCGACTCCCCATCCCCTTGGTGCGACGCCAAGGCATCCATCCTCCATGTTCCTCCACGCCGCCGTCGCAAGCCCTCGTCTTCATCTGCACCATCAAGCTTGAAGATCAAGATAATCTGCACCCTGCAGATCTGAGGCAGAATTGAATCCCTACTTGCAGAGGCGACCCCGACGTCCACAGTGCGAATCAGGCCGAGAGTTCTTCTGTGAGTTTGTTCAACCCCGAGTCCTCTTCGATCCAGAGGTGGTCTCGTCTTGTTTCGACTTCGGCACTGTTCGTGGCATCCGTTCTCCCATGACTGCGCAGAATCCATTCGAATCAACCCGCCCAGAGGATGCAGTTGGGTGTTGTTCTTGTCACGATTTCTACATCAGTTTTCTGCCCAAGTCTTCTTCTTCAACGTTGTAGCCCTCGGCGTCCGGAACCAACCCATGTGGTTTCGTCAGATTCCGACCTCGTTTAAGAAAATTTCACCACGGCCATCGTACCTCTATCCGACTGCTCGCCCAGAGGATAGAAGCTTACCACTGTTGCGACTGCGCCAAGCCTGGTGACGTGATGAGGCTCATCTTCTGATGGTTCAAACAACTTTTCATCCTCTTTCCAACGCCGTAAGTCTCGCCACATTTCGACGATCGTGCTGTGCGTGGCGTTCATTCTCGTGGGACCGCGCAGACTGATCCTGTGCAGTCCGACCCCAGTACCAGCGACATGTTGCAGAAGCAACCATGGCTTACCTCGACGCAATCTGGTCAAACCCTTTTATCAGAAGTTTCTGCTACGAGTCCCCGTCGTCCTCCCACAGGCGGAATCACGTTCGCACGCCGGAGCATTAAGTTATTAATTTTCTCGCTCGAGCGCGCTGTTCTGTGTGCAAGAAACCAGTCACGGATTGCAGATGACCTCACGGCCACCACGGTGCGAATCTGCGCACCCGCTTTATCCGACGCGTCCCCCTGTGACCTGGCTTCGCACTCTCGCTAACGGCGCCTCAATCGGACACCGGACCAGGCCGTGGGAGCGTTCACCGCCGAGTCGCGCATTGCTGCGAACCTGCCGACTGCCGCCCGGGTCCTCCTCGCGGCCACCCCTTTACCGAGTGCCGCCCGTCAGCCCGTGCATTGGCAGCCCCGAATCCATATGTTGCAGCCTGTTATCTCCCTGCGAGGAGTGGGCATTTTTTGGTTGGAGTTGTATTATTATTCACCTTGTGTATCGGGGTTGTTGATCTCGGCCGGGGTTTCTTCCCCACGCCTAGGCGTGGAGGTACGTGCGACGCTCCCCTTGTTGGCATTTGCTTTACTAGTATGCTTTCTAGTATGCCGCGTGAGTGTTTAGGATCCTAGCTAGTCTTTTAGTCACCGCGTGACTGTGAGTTGAGAGCACCCATTCCGTGGCCCTAGTCGAGCGCCGAGCTCGGACTAGATTCCCTTAGGCGTACGGCGGTTCCTTAGCCGCTGAGATCCCCGCGCTTCCCTCATAGGGACGGTCGTTGGGCTTGAGTTTCTTGTTGAGAGACGCCTCCACCCGGAGGAACGCTACGGAGGTCAGCCGCCCGGCTTGCCTTTGGCGTGCGAGTGCTGGCCGCACTTCGTTGTAGTCGTCGGTCTTAGCCCATTCAGTCCCGTCCCGCATCAAATTGGTATCAGAGCTTAGGGAACCATTTTGTTCTAACAAATTGGGGTCTTAGGTCATTTGAGTCTTTAGGTTGTCTAGGGTGCAATTGAGACATTAGATTTGTCTAAGTTGCATGTGAGTCATTAGGTTTGTTTTGGGTGCATTTGAGTCCGCTTTCTTCCCCTTTTTCCATCATCATTTTGAGTCGTGTCTAGTCCCATCCCTTAGTTGTCCTACATGTCCCTTCCATAGTCCTAGGGCATGCATGTGTATTTAGAGTCCTCAGGTGCATCATCATGGCTATCCCTACTTGGTCAACTCCATACAACTCGGCCCTCCACAAGGGTCCGACCGACCCTCTATTCCTGGACATCAATCTAGATGAGGACCTTCGCTTTGATGGATCGAGCCCTAGTGCCTATCTAAAGTGGGAGGCTACCATGGGAAAATACTTTGAGAAGAATTGGATATATGGTTTCGAGAGAGTCAACATTGCCAAGGGACAACTTTCACCTCAAGCCATGGAAGCGTGGAATCACATAGTGGGTCTTAGGGCAGGTTGGAGGCAAGAGCCCATACACTCATGGGAGGGGATGAAGGTAGAACTTAGGAAGATCTACGCTCCCCAACGTTCCCCCTCCTACTCGGAGAGCCATAGCTCGAGGAGCACTACCACTCCTCTTTTCTCTCTCGGCCAGTCCAAGGCCACCATAAGGGCTCAACCTCCGCAACGCCCATCACCTCTTACCCCCAACCGAGAACATCATAGTTGGAGGAGCAAGGTGCCACCTGTGTGTGAGTCTAGGCCCGAGACTGAGTCTCATGATTACCAGCAAGTCTCCCCGAATGCCTCTATCTTGAGAGATCTCCCCCTCGCCGAACTCCTGCAAATTTTTAGAGAGAAACTAGAAAGGATGAGCACTCCTATGAGATCACCGACTTCCCCTAGCCCACCCTCGAGCCAGGACGAAGTCGTGCCAGAACCTACAGGGGTTAGGGCTGACACTCTCAGCCCAGCACCCTCGATCGAGACCCAAGGTCCCATCTATTTCATAAAGGATTCCTTTTCCCCACATGAGGGAGATGCTTCGCCCTTCGACCCTCATCTAGAGCCATTCTTGCCTCCTGAGGGTGAACTTGTCATGGGAGAGTCTTTAGCCAGCTGGTTAAGGAAGGGTCCACTTCTAGATGTCTCCATTCCTTGCTATACACCCATGGGACCAGCCCTCCAATAGTACCCCTTAACTCCTTTCACACCACTTTTCGGTCCTTCTGCTTTCTTGAAAATGTGAAGGACTTCCTTAGGAGTTTAGATTGTCAATGGGAGTTGACATATATGTTGACCTTAGGGTCTGACCAACCCTATAGTCATAGCTTCATGCTCCCTGCTTTGGGGTCTATTACCTCGGTCTACACCATAGGACATATCACCTCTGAGGTCCTGTTATTCTTTCCCATACCCGTGGAGGTTGATTTTGTCCCCTCTTATGGTATCACGGTCCCGAGGGAGGAACCTAGCTTTTCTTGCCTCCCTCATGAGCCACTTGCCCCATATATTAGAGCGCCTGAAGGTGGTCATCTGCACCTGGGCGAATATCGTACATGGGCAAGTATAGTGAAGGGACCTGTAGGGAGGGTTCATCATTTCTTTGACCCATTCGATCCCCTCCCTAGTGAGCCTCTCGACTCGTATTCTTTTCCCCACCTTGTCGAGGAGGTCTATTATCACACCCCATCCAGACCTGCTAGTCAACATCTCACCTCGCATACACCCAGACGCCAGAGTTTAGGAGGCCAGGGACACATGTCTCTTTCTCATGTTTCACCATGTCCCTCATCATATAGGGGTAATGTCATGAGTGAGTTTGGAGTTGTTCGTCCTACTGAGTCTACCCTATTTAGTAGGACACATGTGCATGATAGGTCATACTTTGGTTGTCCAGGTCCTCCCCATGTTGTCAAGTCAGGTAAACGTCAAAGGCATATTAGATCCATATTTGGATCTCCAGGACCACCCCTGCATTCACGTAGGTATGAGTCTACCCATCTTATTCGGAGTCTGCATCATCACCACCTTGAGGCCAGCAACGCACGTTATAAGGAGTTAGCTGACGCGCATCGACACACCCATGAGTTCCTTAAGAGAGAGTACGTCATAATCAGGGTCAGACCTGAACGCTTTCCTTCGGGGGCTGTGAAGAAACTCCAGACCCGCGGTGCTGGACCCTTCCGAGTCTTGAAGCGAATTGGGTCGAATGCGTATGAGATTGAGCTGCCAGAAGGCTATGGGATTTGTTCGACGTTCAATGTCTCAGATTTAGTGGCATATCGGGACCCCGCGGTGATTCCCAGTGAGTCTTTTGAGCCCTCCCCTCCTATTGAGAGTATTACACCTACTGAGCGTCCACCTCCTCCAGCCCCATTACAGAAACGCGAGCATATAGATTGCATACTGGATGAGAAGGTGACCACTACCAGGAGCGGAGCCTACCAACGCTTCCTAGTGCGTTGGAGAGGGCGCCCTGCGACAGACGACACCTGGATCACACGAGGAGAGCTAGAGAGGATCGACCCCGACTTGCTGGAGCGCCACTTGAGCGATCGTGACCCTTACTCGACAGGGTCGAGTTCTTCCCACCCGGGGAGAATTGGTGAGGACACGCGCCGCATTACTCGACGGAGCACACGGAGCACGCCGACATCCCTTTGGCTCGGCGATCACTTGGCAGACTAGCGGAGTTACCTTCACTTATTCTATACTTTAGGCCATGTTGGGCCTTGGATTAGTCCCTGCGTGGACACTTTTATTATTTGTGTGGACCTTTGTACGCCAATTGGGGCCAATTAGGCTTCCATTGGGTGATGTTAGGCTTATTAGTTAGGCAAAGGGGAGAGTGGGCCACCTTGTGATCCACCCTTCTTGGCCCATTTGGGCTGACCACCTTCCCACATGAGTTGGCCCATTGGGATTTGCGCCCCCCCCCCCTTGTGGGCTAGGGTTTGGGCGCCCCCTTCATCTCCTCCAAGAGGAGGAGGTGGCAGCCGCCCCCACTCCTACTTTCTAGGAGTGGAGTGCGCCCCCCTCCTTGATTCAAGGAAAGGAGCGCACCCCACCTTCCCAAAGAAAGAAGTGCGCCCCTTTTTGTTTGAATTTTCCCCCCCTTGCTAGGGTTTTGAACCCTAATTCCCCTCCCCACATATAAAACCTCATGTATTTTTCTTTGGAGAATAATTATGAATGAAAGAAAAAAAATTGCTGATTCTCCTTGAAGGTGGCTGCGCCCTCCTCCCTGTTCCTCCTTGCTCCTGCGACGGGAGCAAGCCCGGGGTGTGACTCCCCACCCCTCGGTGCGACGCCGAGGTTCCCCCTCTCTTCCTCCTTGCTCCTGCGATAGGATCAACCTGGGGTGCGACTCCCCATCCCCTTGGTGCGACGCCAAGGCATCCATCCTCCATGTTCCTCCACGCCGCCCTCGCAAGCCCTCGTCTTCATCTCCACCATCAAGCTTGAAGATCAAGATAATCTGCACCCTGCAGATCTGAGGCAGAATTGAATCCCTACTTGCAGAGGCGACCCCGACGTCCACAGTGCGAATCAGGCCGAGAGTTCTTCTGTGAGTTTGTTCCACCCCGAGTCCTCTTCGATCCAGAGGTGGTCTCGCCTTGTTTCGACTTCGGCACTGTTCGTGGCATCCGTTCTCCCACGACTGCGCAGAATCCATTCGAATCAACCCGCCCAGAGGGTGCAGTTGGGTGTTGTTCTTGTCACGATTTCTACATCAGTTTTCTGCCCAAGTCTTCTTCTTCAACGTTGTAGCCCTCGGCGTCCCGGAACCAACCCATGTGGTTTCGTCGGATTCTGACCTCGTTTAAGAAAATTTCACCATGGCAATCGTACCTCTGTCCGACTGCTCACCCAGAGGATAGAAGCTTACCACTGTTGCGACTGCGCCCAGCCTGGTGACGTGATGAGGCTCATCTTCTGATGGTTCGAACAACTTTTCGTCCTCTTTCCAACGCCGCAAGTCTCGCCACATTTCGACGATCGTGCTGTGCGTGGCGTTCATTCTCGTGGGACCGCGCAGACTGATCCTGTGCAGTCCGACCCCAGTACCAGCGACATGTTGCAGAAGCCACCACGGCTTACCTCGACGCAATCTGGTCAAACCCTTTGATCAGAAGTTTATGCTATGAGTCCCCGTCGTCCTCCCACAGGCGGAATCACGTTCGCACGCCAGAGCATTAAGTTATTAATTTTCTCGCTCGAGCGCGCTGTTCTATGTGCAGGAAACCAGTCACGGATTGCAGATGACCTCACGGCCACCACGGTGCGAATCTGCGCACCCGCTTTGGCCGACGATTCCCCCTGTGACCTGGCTTCGCACTCTCGCTGACGGTGCCTCAATCAGACACCGGACCAGGCCGTGGGAGCGTTCACCGCCTGAGTCGCGCATTGCTGCGAACCTGCCGACTACCGCCCGGGTCCTCCTCGCGGTCACCCCTTTACCGAGTGCCGCCCGTCAGCCCGTGCATTGGCAGCCCCAAATCCATATGTTGTAGCATGTTATCTCCCTGCGAGGAGTGGGCATTTTTTGGTTGGAGTTGTATTATTATTCACCTTGTGTATCGGGGTTGTTGATCTCGGCCGGGGTTTCTTCCCCACGCCTAGGCGTGGAGGTATGTGCGACGCTCCCCTTGTTGGCATTTGCTTTACTAGTATGCTTTCTAGTATGCCGCGTGAGTGTTTAGGATCCTAGCTAGTCTTTTAGTCACCGCGTGACTGTGAGTTGAGAGCACCCATTCCGTGGCCCTAGTCGAGCGCCGAGCTCGGACTAGATTCCCTTAGGCGTACGGCGGTTCCTTAGCCGCTGAGATCCCCGCGCTTCCCTCATAGGGACGGTCGTTGGGCTTGAGTTTCTTGTTGAGAGACGCCTCCACCCGGAGGAACGCTACGGAGGTCAGCCGCCCGGCTTGCCTTTGGCGTGCGAGTGCTGGCCGCACTTCGTTGTAGTCGTCGGTCTTAGCCCATTCAGTCCCGTCCCGCATCACATTATCTTCTTTCTTCTTCTTTTTTTGCTTTTGTTTTGTTGTTTTTTTGTTTGTTTTTTTGTTTTTTCTTTTTGCTTTTTTTGCATAAGAAAATATTATTGTTACGTATAAGTGTAGTGGTAGTAAAGGTGTTAGAGAAGCAGACCACGAACGGCTGAAAGGGTATTAGGGAAGCAGGCTATAGAACCCAAGGGACATTAGGGGAGTGGGACATAAGGGCTAAAGGCTGCTAGGAAGCAGGCTGCGGGAACAAGAATCGGGAAGAGAGGAGGGACGGATGGATTAATCTGATAGTGGGCCCCGACCGAAATGGCCCTGCCGAGGGGCGTTGGGTAGCGGGATGTGAGAGTCGAAAAGAAGGGTCTCTTTTGTTCTCTAGCCGGGGAAGGGTCCGGCCCAAAACGGAAGGTTTATTCTTTGATTCTCTGGCCGGGGAAGGATCCGAACCAAAGTGAGAGGTCTATTTTTTAACTGGGAAGCTGTCGGCTGGGGTGCCAATGATGAGGTAGTTGTCGGATAGGAGCCGATGATGAGGTAGCTGTCGACCCGAAGGCCGATGAAAGGGTAGCTGTCGACCCGAAGGCCGATGGCTAAATATCTGTCGGATTGAAGCCCCGATGGCTGAGTATCTTTCGGATTGAAGCCCCGATGGCTGAAGGTTTTGTCGGTTTAACACCCCGTCGGCGGAGGGTTTAGTCGGTTTAACACCCCATCGGCGGAAGGTCTTGTCGGTTTAACGTCCCGTCGGCGGAAGGTCTAGTCGGTTTAACGTCCCGTCGGCGGAAGGTACAGTCGGTTTAGTCGATTTAACGCCCCGACGGCGGAACATTTTGTCGGTTTAACGCCCCATCGGCGGAAGGTCTAGTCGGTTTAACGCCCCGTCGACGGAAGGTTTTGTCGGTTTAACGCCCCGTCGACGGAAGATTCAGTCGGTTTAACGCCCCGTCGGCGGAAGATTTTGTCGGCTTGAAGCCCCGATGCCTGAATATCTGTTGGCTTGAAGCCCCGATGTCTGAATATCTGTTGGCTTGAAGCCCCGATGCCTGAATATCTATCAGATTGAAGCCCTGATGGCTGAATATCTATCGGCTTGAAGCCCCGATGGCTGAATATCTATCGGATTGAAGCCCCGATGGCTGAATATCTGTCGGTTTGAAGCCCCGATGGCTAAATATCTGTCGGCTTGAAGCCCCAATGGCTGAATATATTTCAGTTTAACGCCCCGTCGGCGGAATGCTAATTGGTTTCTATTTGTTGGGTGGCATGAGGTCAGAGGTAAAAGTTTACCTCACAAAGTTTTTTCTTTCCCTTTTTTTTGGAGAGGCAGGTGCAAAGACCATGTTTGCCTCGTGGCTGTTCTTTCTCTTCTTCTCTTCTTTTTTTGTGTGGAGAGGCGGGTGCAAAGACCGTGCCTTCCCCATGACTATTCTTTGTTCTGCTCTTCCTTTCTCATTGATGCCCCAGGACTAGGGTGTTGTTATTTTTTTTTCTCTTAACATGCCCCCAGGTTGGGGTGTAGCTTTTCTTCTGTGCCCCCAGGCGGGGTGTATTTCTCATGGCCTTTGTGCCCCTAGGTGGGGTGTAAATTCCTTACTTCTTATGCCCCCGAGTGGGGTATGTTGTCTCTTCGAGTGCCCCTAAACCGGGGTGCACTTCACGCTTCTTGTGCCCCTAGGCCTGAGGGATATTTCTCTTCGCATGCCCCTAACCCGAGGTATAGCTTTATTTATATGCCCCCTGGGTCGGGGTGTATTCTCTTCATGTGCCCTGAGAGTGGGATGTACTCTTTACGGCTTCAATGCCCCCAGGCGGGGTGTACGTTTCTTCTTCATATTCTCCTAAGCCAGGGTGTATTCTTGATGGCTTCTGTGCCCCCAAGCGGGGTGTGCGTTTCTTCTTCATATTCCTCTAGGCCGAGGTGTATTCTTGATGGCTTCTGTGCCCCCAGGCGGGGTGTGTCTTCTGCTTCCTATACCCCCATGCAGGGCAGATTTGCACGAGGCAGAGTCTTTGCTTCTTACGCCCCCACGGCGGGGTGGAGTCTTGGCTCCTTATGCCTCCATGGCGGAGGTGGGTTCTGCTGCTTCTTATGCCCCGTAGTAGGGTAAACTTCTCTTCATATGTTCTCGGCACGGGATGTATGTCGTCTCTTTACGGCTTCTGTGCCCTCGGAGCAGGGTATGTTGTCTCTTCAAATGCTGCTTGGGCGGAGTATACCTCCCTTCATGTACTCCCAGATCGGGATGTATGTCTCTTCGCTTATGTGCCCTCGGGCGAGGGTAGATGCTTCTGCTTCTTATGCGCCAAGGGCGGAGTGTATCTCTTTTTGTGCCCCCGGAGCGGGGTAGATGCTTCTGCTGCTTATGCGCCAAGGGCGGAGTGTGTCCCTTTTTTTTTGTCCCCAAAGTGGGGTAGATGCTTTTGCTGCTTATGCGCCAAGGGCGGAGTGTATCACTTTTTTTTGCCCCTAGAGCGGGGTAGATGCTTTTCATGTGTCCCCAGGTCGGGGTGTATTCTTTTACTTCTTACGACCCCAGATCGGGGTGCTCTCTCTTCAGATACCCTTGAGTCGAGGTGCAGCTTTGTCTCCCATGGAGGGGGTGTGTTTCTTCTTTAAAGCCCCCACGCCAAGGTGTATTCTTCTCTTTCTTGTGCTCCCGAGGTGGGATGGGTTCTCATCATGCGCCCTCGTGGCGGGGGTATATCCTTCATGGTTTCTATGCCCTCGGGCGGGGTGTAAATTCTTGTTTTCATACCCCTCATGCGGGACGTGTTTCTTTTGCTTCATACGCCCCCATGGCGGGGTACATTTCTTCTTTAAATACCCTTAAGCCGGGGTGCAACTCTGTTTCTTCTCATACCCACAGGTCGGGTTGGATTCCCCTACTTCTGATGCCCCCACAAGGTGGGGGTGTGTTTCTTTCTCTGTGTGCCCCCAGGCGGGGTAGAGTCTTCGCTCCTCATGCCCCCATGATGAGGTATATTCCTTCGTCAAATGCCCCTAAACTGGGGTATATTTTTGTCTCATATGCCCCTAGAGCGGGGGTGAGTTTCTTCCTTTGTTTGCCCCCGGTACGGGGTGTATTCCTTTTTTGCCTCTTATGTCCCCTGGCCGGGGTAGGCTCTGCTTCTTCTACCCCGCAAGGTTGGGCATATTTCTCTTCACATACCCCCAGAGCGGGATGTCTGTCTCTTTGCTTCTGTGCCCCCACAAGGCGGCATGCATTCTTCATGACTTCTATGCCCCCGGACGGGATGTGTCTCTTCTTCCAATGTCCCTAAGCCGGGGTGTGTTCCTTATGGCTTCTATGCCCCCTGGCGGGGTACGCTTCTTCTTCAAATACCCCTAGGCCGGGGTGGACTTCTCTTCATATGCCCCTGAGTCAGGGAGTGTTCTTTATAGCTTCTAGGCCCTCGAGGCGAGGTATACTTCTTGTTCAAATACCCCCAAGACGGGGGTGTGACTCTTGGCTTCATATGCCCCCAAGGCGGGGTGTATTCTTCTGCTTCCTCTGCCCCAGAGTGGGGTATATTTCTCTTCGTATCCCCCTAAGCCAGGGTGTATTCTTTGGTTTCATATGCCCCTATACGAGGTAGGGTCTTTGCTTTTATTTTGCACCCAAGGTGGGGTGTGTCCTCCGCTTCTTATGCCCCCAGACCGGGGTGGATTCTTCTGCTTCTTACGCCCCACCAGTGCGGGGTGCGTTTCTCCTCATATGCCCCCGGTGTGGGGTATGTCTTTTGTTTCTTATGCTCCCGAGCCAGGGTATAGCTTCTTGGCCTCATATGTTGCCGAGGCGAGGTGCATGTTGCTTCATGTGTCCCCCGGGGGGAGAGATGTATTCTACCTCTAGTGCCCCCGTGGGGGGGGGGGGTATATCTCTTGGCTTCTTACGCCCCCCCAAGGTGGGATATGTTTTCTTCTTGTGCCCCAGGGTGGGGTATATCTTTCGCTTCTTATGTCCCCTGAGGCGGGGTGAAGTCCTTGCTTCAAATGCCCCTAAATCGGGGTATGATTTTGTCTCATATGCCCCTAGAGCGGGGGTGAGTTTCTTCGTCAAATGCCCCGAAGCCGGGGTGGACTCTTTTCCTCTTATGCTCCCAAGGCGGGATGTCTGTCTTTTTGCTTCTGTGCCCTACAAGGCGGCGTGCATTCTTTATGACTTCTATACCCCCGGACAGGGTGTGTTTCTTCTTCAAATGCCCCTAAGCCGGGGTGTGTTCTTCATGACTTCTATGCCCCCTGGCGGGATATATTTCTTCTTCATATGCCCCTGAGCCGGGGTGAGTTTCTCTTTTTGAGTGTCCCCAGGCAAGGGTGAATTCTTTTCTTCTTATGCCCACAGGTTAGGGCGGATTCTTCTTCAAATGCCCCGAAGCCCCGGGGGTAGCTTTTGCTTTGTGTGCCCCTGACTCAGGGTGGATTCTCTTCATGTGCCCCTAGGAACGGGGTATATCTCTCTTTTTTCTCTTTTTTGCCTCTTATGCCCCCATGATGGGGTATATCTCTTCTTCTTATTCCCCATGGCGGGGTATATGCATGCTCTCTCCGAGAGTGGCGGCCGTGCTTGGCCTCATTGCTATAAGGTATTCCCCGCGGCGGGTAGCACTTTATCAAGCTACAGTTGCGGCTCGCTGGGTCTTTTAACAGCCACTCGAGGGGCCGTCTCATGCCGGATAGAGGCAGCAAGAAGGAGGAACGGGCCAGGTCATTACACCGCGGACTTGGAGCCTCCTGGAGTTAGGCGGGATGCCGTCCTTCTTCTTGTTCTCTTGGTCAGCGATGCTGGCCAACTTTTCTTCTTTTCTTCTTTCTTTCCCCTTTTTTTCTCTTTTTTTGTCCCTGCTTCCCTTCTCTTCTTTTGTATAATTGACCAGGGTGGAGGTGTAGGAGAGCGCTCACCCCCTCAGGGAGGGGATGAGTGGTTCGCTCCACCGCATCAACCCCACAATGGTAATCTTTATTCAGTATGGGTCTCGACGAACATGGCCGTACAACCCTCTCTCGCCAACTCTTTCTCTTCTTTTTTTTTATTCTTTCTTTTCTACTTTTCTTATTTTCTCTTTTTCTTCTTTCCTTCTTTCTTCTTTTCTTCTCTTTCTTCTTGAGGAAAAAAGGGGGGTTTGATTTCCCCTCCCTTCTCTTCTCTTTCTCTTCTCCCTTTTTTTATAACAGCCCCCATGATTCTTGGAAGTTGCATATGCTTCGAAGCAGCGTCCTCGAGACCACGAAGGCAGCTGCACTGAGTCTGGATTTTCTCCCCATAGGGCTGGCGAAGACAACATCTACCATTCATCAAAGCAGGCAAACATCGTTAATTAGGAGGCCATGAAGCCCTAAATCCCGGCGAAGAGATGAAGGGTAGTTTATGTCCCACCAGGCGTGCCAGACTTGTGGATGCACTAAAATTCGCTTATCATGTTGTTTGTTTGTTTGAGTGCGTGGGCGTGCCAGTCACGAAGTGACAATTTATTTTGCGCTCGATCTGACTAGTCAGACGATTGTGTAGTTCGTGTTGGGACCAAAACCCGTCACGCCATAAAGGTCACGGCGTCATTTACATCTCTCATACGAGGGAACACCCTTGATTAATCGTCGAAAATCAGGGCCTCAAGGCAAAGAAATTATATCGACAGAAACAAGCCGATGGCTGTCTCGGATCAGTCGGGAAGTAATATGTCTAGGGAAGCAAGCATTCGAAATATGTCGGTCACTCAAGAGACCATTTTGATATTCGGACAAGCGTCCGGCTTCAGGAAATCGTAATCGTCATGGAGAGAATCAGAGCATATGTATGCCGAGATACGGCGGATTTATTATTCGAAGGGATGGGAGACATTTGGTTAAATCTCAGTTAGAGCGGTCGAAAACCAATAACTTTGTCAGTCCAGTGCAAGATCGAGTCAGGACCATTCCGGGGGTGCCTCCTGCGGTCCAAACGAGGCTTGCGTGGGCGTTGTTAATATTTCCGATGCCGAAGGGCAGCGGGAGAGTGTCCCGGGACTAGATTCCAAAACAAAGACGCATACAGAGATGGCTGGCTATAGGCCTAAGATGTGGGTCAGGCAATGACCATAACTAGGGCGAGCCTGTGGTCTAAGTATGACTCATGAAGGTCTTATTGATATTCCCACGCGTAGGGTTCGGGGATGACGAGAGCCGTCTCGTTCCATCCAGATTTTGTTGGTCGTTCATGGACCACTCTATGTTCGGACAAAGATCCGTATTGAAGGCGCGACGTAAACGGAAAATAAATCCGTATAAATGTATGCCGAGTTTACGGCAATCTCAATGAAAGAGCGAGAACGAATCCCAACGGGAAAGCATCATGTTTGATAGACTATCGTCCCAAAGCAATGTCGGATTACGACCGTATTGGGATGGCTCCCAAGGTCCGAATCCAACTTGGAGGGGCGGCGTCAATGCTCCCTTTATACCGGGTCTTGAGGAGAATGAGGCTGCGAAGTGGAGCTCATCATTTTTTATTATTATTTAAATTTGTATCATTACTATATGTTATTTCTTTATATTTTTCTGGTGAGTTTGTTATTATTGTTCATTTATTATTATTATTATTTACTTATTTATTTATTATGTTCTCTTTATTGAATCGATAATTATTATTACTTATTTCCCCCTTTTATTATTATAATTTTATCATTATTATTATTATTTATCTCTGTTTTTATTGTTATCATTTATTTATTTATTGGGTTTGTCATCATTATTATTCACCCCTTTTTGTTATTATAATTTTATTATTATTGTTATTATTTATCTCCCTTTTTTATTGTTATCATTTATTTATTTGTTGGGTTTGTCATCATTATTACTTACCCATTTTTGTTATTATAATTTTATTATTATTGTTATTATTTATCTCCTTTTTTATTATTATCATTTATTTATTTATTGGGCTTGTCATCATTATTATTTACCCCTTTTGTTATTATTTCTTTTGTCACCCGCAGATCATGAATTCTTCCTTAATTTATATTTTTTATCTCCCTTTTTTATTATCTATTTTTTTATCTCTCACTCTTCTATTATTGCATTCTTTTTATGATTATCGGGTGGGTTTTTCCCTTTGTATTATCATTATTATACTTTCCTTCTTTCTTTTTATGGGGTAGGAGGAAGGGTGAAGTGTACTGCTGGAGAATGGAGAGTTTGCCGCTAAAGGGTTAATGAGTGTACTGCTGAGAGTGAAGAGTGTGCTGCTGGAGAGGCTAAGGAGTGTACCGCTGATAGTGAAGAGTGTGCTGCTGGAGGGGCTAAGGAGTGTACCACTGAGGGTGAAGAGTGTGCCGCTGGAGGGGCTAAGGAGTGTATTGCTGAGAGTGAAGAGTGTGCTGCTGGAGGGGCTGAGGAGTGTACCGCTGAGGGTGAAGAGTGTGCCGCTGGAGGGGCTAAGGAGTGTACTGCTGGACAGTTTGAAGGGTGTACCGCTGGAGGGTTGAAGGGTGTACCGCTGGAGAGTTTGAGGGGTGTTCCTTTAGTTGATTAGAATATTTTATTATTGTTGGTTTCATTTGTTTGTTGCTTTCTCTTTGTCTTTTAATTCGTTATTTTCCCATTTGTTTGTTACTTCCTTTTGTCTTTTTAATATGTTATCATTTCTAACAAAAATTCGGCAGCATCTCCTCTTGACCCGAGCGTAAGGGAGATACAGGGAACGCGCCCACGTGGAGTGACGGAACCCGACAACTGAGGTGGGCGCCCGAGAGCGGCAACACCTTAACGAAACTCGAGGGAACGACGGATGGGAAACCTCTCCAAGGCTGGCCGGGGGTGCACCGGGCAAGAAGGAGGAGCTGGTGGCTAGTGCGCCGGCCAGGAAGCCTCGAAGGCGTACCGGATTGGGAGGAGCCCGGGTATGCCACTGAAGGCACAATTAGGGTGTGTCGTTGTCTGGGTGTGCCGCTGGAGGCACAACTGGGTGTGCCGCTGAAGGGCACGAAGAAGGTGTTGTGCCGCTGGGGCACTTCAGGAGTGTGCCGCTGGGGCACCAAAAAGGGTGTGTGCCGCTGAAGGGCGTGAACGGCAGGCGAGGAAGGCGAAAACAAATGGTGAAGACCAGGGGTCTCATGAAGAGGGCCAAGACAGAGGGGGAGGAGGCTTCAAACGCACGTATCCGGGTATCAATCAAGCACGGTAGTAAGACGTCCAAAAGAGGGATTTTCATTCATGGAAAGCGAAGGCCATAACCGGCCGGGTACTTCAAAGCATGCATTCCAACCTAGACGGCGGAGGAAGAAAGAAAGAAAGGAAAAAGAAGAAAAAGAAAAAAAAGAAAGAAGAAAGAAAGAAATACAGTGGGGGAGGGGAACGGAGTATGAACTCCACCCCTCCTAGACCTCACTCTCTCTCTTCACTCACTCTTCTCCTTCTCTCTTCTCTCTTCTCTTTGCGTGGACGGCGATGGTGGAGCAGCAAGGGGGAGCAGGAGCCTCTCCCCTTCCTTCTTCTCTTCCTCTCTTCTTCTTCTTCTCTTCTTCTCTTTTCTCTGTTGCGTCTGCCTCTGCGTGTCTCTCCGTCTCTTTCTCTCTCGTCTGTTCTTTTTTTTTATTGGCCAAAGAAGGGGGGCGTTTTATACCCCAACGGCGGGAGCGTTCGGGCGCGAACGACGGTGGCGGGAGGTGATGGGCATTGAATGGGGTTTGACCTCTCCATCCTTAGTGGCAGAGGAGTGGCTTGCGTGGCCCAGCCTCCGATCGACACCTCGGACAACTCACTGCGCGCCAAGGATCTATAGGGCATGTGCACAAGATCTCGTCTGTCGGAGCGTGCCGTTGAAGAGGGCAAAGGGTGTGCTGCTGAAGGCTGCCAGGGCGTGCCGCTGAAGGGCCTGGAGGGCGTGCCGCTGAAGGCTCCAGGGCGTGTTGCTAAAGGCTGCCAGGGGCGTGCCGTTGAAGGCTGCCAGGACGTGTTGCTGAAGGCTGCCAGGGCGTGCCGCTGAAGGCTGCCAGGGCATGCTGCTGAAGGCTGCCAGGGCATGCCGCTGAAGGGCCTGGAGGGCGTGCCGCTGAAGGGCCTTGAGGGCGTGCCGCTGAAAGCTCCAGGGCGTGCCGCTGAAGGCTGCCAGGGGCGTGCCGCTGAAGGCTACCAGGGGTGTGCCGCTGAAGGCTGCCAGGGCGTGCCACTGAAGGGCTAAATGTGCAGTTCTGAGCCCGTTGTGAGCGCGAGTTGTGGCCCATTTGATTTTCTTCGAGGCCCATGGATTGTGGGGCTCCCGGTGGTTGATTTCTCTTCACTGTCGTGATTCCGGAGACAGCTTCATGGCAGTGTGTGTGCGTTCGGGAAGTCCAGATGGCCCCTCTTCCATGTAGTTTCTTCAATTTGGGGTTGCTGTTAATGTTGGGCTAGTTGGGACATACGGGCATGTAATTTTGCACATCCACAATCATAAGGGCCCGGTCTGATCCTGGGAGGAGCGCCCGAAAAGTACTAGTGTCCTGGGGAGTTGTAATGACATGGTGAGGCATTGCACCGAGTGTATGGCTAGCGTGTGTCTATGACATTCATCCGTCTTCTCTGTACATTTTATTAGATTCCTACATGGAATTTATCTCCATATGACGTGCCTTTTGCGTGCTTGATCGGCCAATTCTTGGAAATTGATATATATATGTTCAATTCATTCTATTATTTTCATTTACATCAATTCTTATGTTAACTTATTTTATCATTCTTAGTTCGCATGCATGATAGTTAATTAACTTGGTTAACTACTTAAACTTTGCCTGCTATTACCTACTAAGCATTCGCTCACCAGTTTTCTCCCGTTTTTCAGGTAGCTCTCGTGATGAAATGCAAACGGATGGGGATGGGCAAGAGTAAAAGACTTGAGTGGGCCCCGATAGGCGTGAACCTTGCTGATGTCATAGGAAGTTATTTTGTGGTTGTGTAATTATTTTAAGAGCCATTGGATATTGTCAGCTCAGACTGGTCATTCTGAGTTGTAATTTTCTCCTTATTTTCCTATTGAGTCGTGACGTGTGAAGGTGGATGTTGAACATTGTTATTCTCCGATTTTTAAATAAGTTGGTGTTTTTTCTTTAAGCTATTTCTTCTCTATTGCAATTGCTCTTTTATTTCCGTCATTGCTCTGTTATCATGAGTGTATATAACTGCTACGTTCCAATATTTCACGTCCAGGCATGACAGTTTTTGTGGTATCAGAGCCAGGTTCTCTAGGTTCCTAGGTTTCTAAGTAATGTCGTAGAACCTTTAACCTTGTTTAAAAGTCCAAGGGTCCAACCCGGTGAGATTGGGTAGAGACTGGGGCTGAGTAAATCAATTAATTCAAAAAGGAACTCTGTTAGGCCATTCTTAACTTTTCTTATATGTAGGGAATCTGTTCCATGGCTACGGAATGTGCGCAGTGGAGAGACATGCAGCGAACCATGCAAGGTTTAACCCAGGCCCTTCAGTAAGTGGCCCATGGTGCGGCACACCATGGAGCCGGTGATCTCTACCAGAATTTTCGAGGAATGAATCCCCCACGATTTGGTGGATCGGCGAATCCCGATGAAGCTGAGAATTGACTGAAAGAGATAGAGCGGGTTTTTAGAGTTATGTAATGCAATGAATAGGAGCTTGAACGAGATGCACGTACTTGGTGGGAAGCAATAGAAGCTACATTAGGCAACAGGCGTGCAACATGGGAGGAATTTAAAGAGTCCTTTAACAGCAAGTACTTTTTAGACCATGTACAGGAGAAGAATGCGGCAGAGTTTGCTGCTCTGAAACAGAGGAACTTATCAGTTGCGGAGTATGAAGCACAGTTTTCTAGACTGTCTCGTTATGCACCACACTTAGTAACTACTGAGAAAATGAAGGCCAAGCGATTTATGAACGGGTTGAAGCTTCAATATATTAACTAGTTGACACCGATGGAGATCTCTAACTATGCCGAGATTGTCAGGAAGGCTCAAGTTCTTGAAGATACATTGGAGATGACAGATTGAATCCGAGGAAGAGACAAGAGGAGAGAGTCGATGACTAGTTTTGGAAATTTTAAACCCACCAATCATAAGAAGAGGCCCAATGATGGGCCAAGTTCATCACAAGACAATAAGTCGAGGAACGGCAATAAGAAGACAGGATCAGCTTCCCCGTCTAAGGCTATTTGCAAGTTTTATGACCGACCAGGTCACAAGATGGAGGAATGTTGGCACAAGCTAGGTGCCTGTCTACGCTGCGGGAGCCGGGACCATCGTATTTTTGAGTGTCCCCTCCTATCCGGCCAAGCTACACCAAATAAGCCGCTAGAAGGTCAGAAGTAGTAGGGCAAGCTTCAAGCCCTATAGGAAACTAAGATCAAAACCACCGATGAGGGTGAAATTGTCGAAGGTACACTTATTATTTTCGATAAGCCAGCTTTCGTTCTATTTGATACTGGAACAACGCATTCATTTATTTCTCAGAGTTTTGCTAAGTCCTTAATTATGAAACCTGTGTTAATGAATTCTCTATTGGAAATTTCAACTCTTATTGGTTCGGGTTCAGTAATTAAATATTACTACCCTTCTAGTAAGATCCTGATTAGTGGGCATAATATGCCAACTAATTTGGTTTGTATGGAAATGAAGGATTATGATGTAATCCTAAGAGCGGATTGGTTGGCTAGATATGAGGCTAGTGTTCATTATAGACCTAGCTCCGTGTCTTTTTCTGGACACCCCGATCTTTCTTTTGTTGGGGTTAGGCACTCTAAATTTGTGCCGCTTATTTTAGCTCTTCGAGCTGAGAAGCTATTGAAGAAAGGATGTCAGACATTTTTAGTCTTGGTTTTTGTAACCAATAAGAATGAGTTTGAGATTAAGGACATCTCTATTGTTCGAGATTTTCCATATGTTTTTCTTGAGGATTTGCTGGGACTTTTGCCTGAAAGAGAGGTAGTGTTTTCTATTGATTTAATTTCTAGCGCGTCCCCTGTTTCTAAGGCTCCGTATCATATGTCTCCTGCGGAGTTGAGGGAATTGAAGTGGTAATTAATGGAGTTGCTCGAGAAGAGATTTATTCATCCGAGTACATCCTCGTGGGGAGCCCCAGTGTTGTTCGTGTGGAAAAAGGATGGTTCATTGAGACTATGCATTGATTACCAACAATTGAACCAGCTTACTGTCAAGAACAAGTACCCATTGCCAAGAATAGATGAACTATTCGATCAGATAGCGGGAGCACAATATTTCTCTAAGATCGATCTTTAACCGAGATACCATCAGCTGTGGATCAAGGACGATGATATCTTTAAAACTGCCTTCCGTAGCAAGTACGGGCATTTTGAATTTTTAATATTATCTTTTGGACTAACGAATGCTCCTGCAGCTTTCATGCAGTTGATGAACAGTGTGTTTTGACCCTACCTAGATCAATGGGTCGTGGTGTTTATTGATGATATTTTGATATACTCAAAAGGTAAGGAGGAGCATGCTGAGCACTTGAGGATGGCATTACGATTATTAAGAGATCATCAGTTGTACACAAAGTTTAGTAAATGTGATTTCTGGTTGTAAGAAGTATCTTTTCTGAAACACATTATCACTAAAGAAGGAATTTTCGTTGACCCCTCGAAGGTGGAGGCAGTAAGAAACTGGGATAGGCCTGTGAATGTAACTGAAGTAAGGAGTTTTCTAGGCCTAGCAGGTTATTATAGGAGATTTATCAAAGATTTCTCCAAGATTGCGGTACCCCTGACCAGATTGACCCGCAAGGAGAATCGATTTGAGTGGTCGGAAGAGTGTGAGCGGAGTTTTCAAACTCTGAAGGACTGCTTGACCACTGCCCCTGTTTCGATTTTATCTTCTGGAGAAGGAGGATTTGAAGTCTACACGGACGCTTCGGGCATTGGCTTGGGTTGTGTGCTTATGCAGAATGGCAATGTGATAGCCTATTCCTCTAGGCAACTGAGGAAGCATGAAGAGAATTATCCTTTCCATGATTTGGAACTCGCTGCAGTGGTGTTTGCCCTTAAAATTTGGAGGCACTACTTATACAGAGAGGCTTTTACTGTGTTCTCAGACCATAAGAGCCTTAAATACATGTTTTCTCAGAAAGAACTTAACATGAGGCAAAGAAGGTGGCTCTAGTATTTGAAGGACTTCGATTTCTCTATTGAGTACCATCCTGGAAAAGGTAATGTGATGGCTGATGCTTTGAGCCGCAAGCCGATAGTAAAGTTGGCAAGTCTGATGTTATAAGAATGGAGACTGCTGGAACAGTTGGCTAGTCTAGACCTTAATGTTAGTGAGGATCGGGTCATGATCGCTCAATTTCAGCTTCGTCCAGAATTATTGATGGAAATCAAGTCCCTGTAAGGAAATGATCCAATGTTGGTAGAAATCAAGAAAAGTCTGAGCAATAGACCAGATTTTATGTTAGCCGATGACGACGGGTTGTTGTTTCGAGGAAGAACATGTGTTCCTGATGTGGCCGAAGTCAAAGGAAAGATCTTAGAAGAAGCCCATAGGTCTAGGTACACTATTCACCCTAGAGGTACTAAGATGTACCGGGATTTAAAAAGGATCTTTTGGTGGCCAAGCATGAAAAAAGAAGTGGTATAATTTGTGAGTAGATACTTGGTATGCCAGCAAGTAAAGGTTGAGCATTTCAGACCTGCTGGGAAGTTAAAATCGCTCGATATACTACAATGGAAATGGGAAAGCATCGGCATAGATTTTATCATGGGTCTATCTAGAACTCGTGGTGGATTGCGATATGGGTCATAGTTGATAGATTAACTAAGTCTGCTCATTTCTTACCCATTAAGTCAAAGTGGACAGTTGATGTTTTGGATGCTCTGTATATGAAGGAAATAGTAAGACTTCATGGAGTACCGGTAAGCATTGTGTCAGATAGAGACCCCAGGTTTACTTCGTATTTTTGGAGAGGACTGCAAGAGTCCTTGGAAACCCGTCTGAATTTTAGCACTGCCTTCCATCCTCAGACAGACGGGCAGACCGAAAGAACTAACCAGATCGTTGAAGACATGCTAAGGGCTTGCACGATTGATTTTGGAGGCAGTTGGCATGATCACTTGGCTTTGATTGAGTTCACCTACAATAACAATTACCAGCCCAACATCCAGATGGCTCCGTTCGAGGCCCTTTATGGAAGAAGTTATCGATCACCATTGTGCTGGGTTGAGGTAGGAGAGAAGTAATGGCTGGGACCGGATCTCATTTCAGAATCCTCCAAGAACATTCGTGTTATCTGAGATTGTCTGCAAGTGACACAATCGAGACAGAAAAGTTATGTTGATAGTAGAAGGAGAGCTCTGGAGTTTCGAGAAGGCGAGCATGTATTCTTGAAGGTTTCGCCTGTGAGAGGAATTCAAAGGTTTGGCATTCGTGGCAAGCTAAGTCCGAGATGCGTTGGCCCATTTGAGATTCTAGAGAGAGTTAGAGAAGTTGCTTACATATTAGCGTTACCACCTCAATTATCTGGAGTGCATAATGTTTTTCACGTCTCTATGTTGCGGAAATATATTTATGACCCCACTCACATCATTCAACATGCGGATCTGGAATTAAAAGAAGATTTGACATATGAGGAGAAGCCCATCAAGATTTTGGATCGGAAAGAACAACGACTTAGGAATTGTTCCATACCTATAGTCAAAGTTCAATGGAGCCGACGAGGAACCGAAGAAGCTATTTGGGAGTCTGAAGATGCTATCCGAAGGCAATACCCCTATTTATTCCAAGGTCAGTTATCTTGCTATCCTCATTTAGACAAGTGAAGTGAATTTGAAGGACCAAATTCTTTAAAGTGGGGGAGGGTGTAGTACCCCAAGAATTTAATTAGAACGAAATAATGGAATTTAAAATTTTTAAAAGGGAAAAAAAATTCTTCAGAAGGAACTCAAGTAATTCATAAAAATAAAGAAAATGGTAATCATGTAGAGGATGAAAAGTTTAGACTGTTATCATTCTGGGTTAAATCCTAATTAAAATCCTAACCAAGCCGAATCTAAGGAATTCAGGCTAAAATCGGACCTTTAAGTAACTGAACCTTAGATCGCTAAATTTGAGCCCGAATCTCGATCATTTGAGCCCAAATCAAGCCCATTAGATGGGTCTCGATCGCAAGCCCATTAGCCCTCTCGTTTCTTGCCGAAACGCTAACCCTAGAATTTGAATTTTGGGCGAGACGACGGCGTGACCAGGTCAATGCGCGAATATCACGCGACCGGAGTTCGTGGACTCTTCCAGCCTAATTGACTCCTCTAGGGTTCAATTAATCCTATAAATCAGACCCTAGCCCAACCTAGAAATGCTGTTTGGCTGTGGCGGCCGACGAGGATCGCGATCGGGGAAGGAATCATCGAGGTCGTGGAGATCAAGTTCGTGCGGTGCCGAGCGTTCGTTGTCCTCTTCTTCCTTCGATTAAGGTAGGTGATAATAGACTAAACCTTAAGAATAATATATCGTTGGAAGCGTCTCTAAGTCCCCTTTCCATTGATACTAAAAGCCCTAATTTCTATTTGATATAGCGCAAGTAACCGCTATTTTAGGCAAAGCATGGTAATTAGGGCACAGATCTTGTTAACCCTTTTTTATACCGATTGAATGCTAGGTTTAGCAAGCTTAAATCTTAAATTGATCATACTATATTGTGTGTTATTTCATGCTCTTTCTATTAAGGGCATTTTGCCCAAATTTGATGCACTGTATCGATCATATTCTGTATCGCAACCGAGTTTTATCGGAGATCATCAGAGACCAAAGCAGCGACCTTTATGCAGTCGTACAGGAACCACTTCTGATCCAGGCGGCCCCTCGATAGACCACTTTTGCCTTTTTAGAATTCGAAGTTCATCGCATGTTAGCGGCCCCTCGATAGACCGCCTAACCTTGTCTGGCGGCCTTGGGCAGACCGTTTTTAGTTCGCAGTCATACTTAGTTCATGATGATGTACTTATGTTAACCGTGTTAGGCTATATGAGTAGGGTAGAAACCCACATAAAAATTTGGGATATATGAGACATGATTCGACTTAACTATGGTCATGATCGAAATTGTACCTTGTCCATCTACAAACTTAGTTCTTTTCTCCTATCAATTAATAAAGCAAAAATTATAGATTTTGTTGCATTAATTATAACATGTGAAAATTACTAAGATTGTTTGATAGTCACCCACTCCAGTGGTACTGGCTAACCGCTATACTATCATTTTCCAAGGTTTATTAGCCTTTAATCTTGTAATGGTTGGGACTCTCTGCCGGATACTCCTTCCGTCGGACTAGAACTCCATTATGGGACTTCTGTAAGCCCCCGCGAGTCTGGGATTCCCACTAGGACACTAGGCGAGTTTTACCCCCAAAACCCGAACCTTTGACTCCATCGAATCACGTGTTTTGTCGAAGCCTGGAATCGGGGTTGTCCTGTTAATTGCGGCCCTTCTGGGACCGCTCCTGTCAGTATGCGGCCCGGGTGTGACTGCTTGATCCTTGAGCGGCCCTTTCTGTGACCGTTTTCAACTGGATAGGAGTCAGGTCTTGTGAGTCAGCTTTCCTTGTTTTGGGTCAACCTAGCCACGTTGGAGTCGACCTTGAGCCTCTAGACTCGACTTGAGAGGTGTGGGCTGGACCCTGGTTCGGTCCCACCCTGTCCCGGGTGGGAAGGGAGCCCATTATGTCGACTGCTTTAGTCTTGCTGGCTCAGAATAGTTGCAGTTGTCATTAGACCGTTTTCATCCTCCAAGGGGCCGTCCAAGGACCATTTCTGGATGGGGTGGCCCAGTAGAGACCGTTTACCTTTGTTGTGGCCCAGATACCTTCTCTTGCTTGGCGGCCCCCTTTGGACCATTGCCATTTGGTAAACAGCCCATCTAGGACCATTTTTTCTTGACTCTGGGTCTCGTTCTTCTAGCCGAGTATCGCCTGGAGCGGTCCATGTTAGACCATATTTGTCTCGTTGCGGCCATATGTGACCGTAACTCGGCCTGAAGCTTATTTCACGTGTTTCTTATGTGTTCTGGTAAGCTGAGCCAAGATGGGCTTAAGTTACAATAAATCCTGATTTTGTTCTCGTCCTTTACAAGTCATAAATCTTATGGCTTTTCATTCTAAACTCTCGTGATCTTAGAAATTAAGTTACATAGCTTGACCTTGGAGTTCTTGGTCAATTCCAGTGAATGTCTAGATAGTACTTAGGATCATGGATCCACCAAATCAACGCCAACGCATCTGTCACGTCCCTACGCAGAATATCGAGAACGTGAGCAAGTCGTAAACAAGCGTGTCGGTCGGAGCATGTACAATTTGATTTCTAAAGAGAAAGATAGATGATAAAATGATACTTTTTTCCATCAAATGAAGTTTACATCACTAATTCATAAGCCATAAAAGTAATTACAATATTCAAACTCTAAAATACAACATTCTTGTAAAATCACTAATGACCTATATAAATCTTAGGGAAAAGAAAAACACTCTTTCACTCTTGTCCATTCCATTTTTCAATTTCATTTCCTGTAACAATTTACCAAAGCATAGGGTGAGCAAAAAACTTAGTAAGATTTTATATCTCTATAATCAGGTAATATTTAAGTATTTATCATTTTGGACATTTTTTTCCAAGTAAATCGAGAAGTGTTTAAGATCATGAATAGCAAGTAGGAAATTGTATACGAAATTTTAAGTAATAACATGATAACAATGTTCCAAGATAATTTCAAGTATTGAATATTGAACATATAAAGAACATGATGAAAGAATTTGGCCATTTCATACAAGTCAAATATATCATGTAATTTCAAGCAATTTCAAGTAACAAGTAAACAAGTTTAATAATGAAGTGTGGAATGTCATAAATAATCTAGCAAGTCATGCACTTCGGTGTAATGCCACACCGTGGTCAATCAACTCCCATGGGTACAAGTAATTTCGGACGCTTCTCTCAGGACCAGATCGGGCCCCATTAATGCTAGGCATTGGGTCTGTGGATCATATGATCCTAAGTATGTTTAGACATCCACTTAACACTATGGCCAATGAATTTCAAGAATAAGCTCATTTGTAAAAAGTACAGATCTGGCAAAAATCTCAGAAGTAGAAAGAGGAGTGAATAATAATTTTAAGGCATCATGTTTAACGACATTAAGTCGAGGAATTCAAGAAAGAACGGTAACTAGGAAGAAAATTCAAGTAATTAGAGTTTAATAGAATTAATTTAATTCCATGGTTTAATCTTGTGTGCATTTGATTTACAAGTATTTAGACATATTTTCAGGAATTTTTGTACATTAGAGATGCATTAGTCAAAATGGTGATTTATTATTATAAAAATCAAAATTGTGTTATGAAAATAGATTTTTATGCTGAAAATAATTTTAACTTACTGAAAATAATTTTAACATGTTGAAAATAATTTTAATATGTTACTTTACAGATAAGATGATAAAAAATAAAATTTTCATGCTAGATTTAATTTTTTTAACATGTTGAAAATTAATATTTAACATGCTAAAATTAATACTTAACATGCTAAAATAATTCTCATATATTAACTTACTGATAAGATGATAAAGATAAGTTTACCATGCTGATTATAAAAATTCTCTGATAACAACATAAATTTTAACATGCTGAAAATAATTTTTAAACATTTATTTACTAATTATTTGATAAGAAACTAGAATTACCATGCTAAAAAAATAGCTTTAATATGCTGAAAATAGTTCTAACATGCTAAAAATAATTCTAACATGCTGCAAATAACTTTATCATGTTGGAAGTAATTTTAACATACTGGAATTAATTTTCATGCATCAAGTTTGTAATTATTTAATATAAAATTAAGTTTATCATGAAAAAATAGATTTAAATGGATTTAACATCTTGAAAAATAGTTTTTATATCTCAGTATGAATAAAATGATTTTATCACGTTGGAAGTCATTTTTAACATGCTGGAAATATTTTTCATGCATTAGTTTACTAATATTATGGTTAAAAATAGATTTTTACATGCTAAAAATAATTTTATTCTACAAAAATAATTTTTAACATGATGTAAGAATTCAAACATACTAATATTACCTTTCCTTACTTTTGGTGACTAAATGCTTACAATTAATGTAGATTTTCAAATGTTATAATTCTTATTGTATAGTGACTAATCTTTAGTCCCCACATTGGAAGTTAGAAAAACTTCCTTGGCTTTATATGTTGGAGAGCTCAGCCTTGGGTCAAGACCCAATGGGCATAGGATGTGGGCTCGAGTTGTGTGTCGAATTAAATGGATACGAAAATCTGAGTATGTTTATTTTATTTAGTTTTTTGTGCTGTGCGGCGCCGCGCCGAGGTGTGGTGTGGTTGGTTGGTTTTTCATATGAGTGTATATATATATATATATATATATATATATATATATATATATGTATATTATATGTCAGGAAAAGTGTCGACCCATGGGGTCGACATTTGTTTGCAAGCAGAAAGTGTCTACCTAGTGGGTCGACACTTATTTCCTGTGTGCGGTTTTGTTCTTAAAACAGAATGACCGTGAAAAAGTGTCGACCTGGGAGGTCGACACTTTTCAGCCGTGAAAAAGTGTCGACCTGAGAGATCGACACTTTTCAATAAGTTTCGATTTTTTGGCAGAAAACTCGATCCCGAGTGTCGACTTGGGAGGTCGACATTTTTTCTGCTACTTTCAATTTTTCTTCACTAAAAAGGCTACAACTCACTAATTTCTCAATGAAATTTAATTAAGAAGGTATCAATGGAAAGAGCATTGAAAAAGTAACAATCTAGCATGCTTTAATTAGAATTTAGCCTGAGAGATACCTAACTTTTTACGGATCTAAGGAAGAGGTAATAAAAATCCCCAAATAAGAAGAAACCCTTGATTTCTGCCAAATCTTCCTTCAAATCTCCTTCAATCTTCACACCAGTGTGGATCATGAATTTATAATTGTCCCCCCCAAAATTGATGCTTTTGTATTTAGCAAGATAATTTAGCAAGATAAAAGCGCTAAAGTCGATGATAAAAGAGGGGTGAAACATGCATTAATAAGATCTGTGATCGCCACTGAGGCCAGGAACATGCCAAATAATAAGAATATTAAGATGGGGCATGTTACATACCTCATAAATTCATGAGGGCCAACTGTAAGTCGGGATATGAACGCGCTATATCGTCCTAGCGCGTTCTTCAGGTCGCGCTAGGAACATATAGCGCGATATCAGACAGGAAGCGGGCTTATTTGGATTCGCTCCTTCCTTGCTCCAAGGCCGGCCTAGGTGCAAGGGCTCCGCGTATTAGTCTTCTAGTGCCTGCAAACAATCATAAATAACAAACAAAAGGCCCATTAGATCAAGATTTTAGTAGAATCTGCCCCTACTCTTAATCAAAAACATGCAAACGGGGGGCTTGATTACCTGGGGGTTTGGTGGTTTTTAAACCCCTATGGATGGGCAAAAGATAGGTGTGGTGTGTGTATGCATGTATTTCGTAAAAGGAGTGTTTTGAAATCAATATGCAATACTATGCGAAGATTAAAATTCGTAGATTGGGGAAAGGAAAAGTAGAAAGAGGAATAACACGAAAAGGGCCCCTAAATACTCCCTTGGATGTGCGAGAAGCAAGGATCTATTGATCTGGCACGAAGAACTTCCTCCTCCTCATCAATATCTCGAGTGGCATCCCCTGATAACGACGGCCAAAGGGTGCAATTTATAGGAGAAAGATCAAGAAGCAACCCTAGGTCGGAGTTCAATTCAATCTGATGATTTGGCGGCTCAAATCGAGGTAATCCTGTCGATTAATGAGGGGGAAAGACTCCTATGAGGTTTA
The DNA here is from genome assembly GCA_022559845.1 of Amorphophallus konjac. Taxonomy (NCBI): domain Eukaryota; kingdom Viridiplantae; phylum Streptophyta; class Magnoliopsida; order Alismatales; family Araceae; genus Amorphophallus; species Amorphophallus konjac. Next base: position 321,018,388 of record CM040119.1, on the reverse strand, counting down.
GAAACCTCCCCGGATAAGAAACACGACCAGAAACTTACCAAATAAGGACTCTGAGTCGAAAGAAGAGAGTCCGGGTCGGACTGGGTTCTGCCTAATAAAGCGCTATGCTTCCATAGCGCGTTCATGAAGAACGCGCTATGACGATATAGCGCGATGATTAAAGGCCCACGAAATGATTTAAAAAAAGGAGAAATATCCTTTGGGTAGCCATTTTAATCAAATGTTAAGTGAGAATAACATCCAAAGTGGACGCTACAATGATCAAACGTCAATCAATAACAACTGGTCAAATGATAACTTCAATTAGATCCACCACGCGCTATGAACAAGAAAGCGATAAGAGCGGATAGCGCGGGAATGCCAAACTCGAGACGAGATCCAAGGTATGGAATTGAAATGTTGGGCCAAGAATGGGGAGAAATCCCAGAAAATCAACCAATTAAGGATCAATTGGGGCATTAACTAGGAGAACAAAGAAAATGCTCAATTTATCGGCCAAAATTGGGTGTCTACAGATGCCCCTCCTTGATATCCGCTTTGCAGGGGAGCGAAACGGAGGTGAAACGGAGGCAAAACGGAGACGACACGGAGTGGCAGTGACGGGAAGATGAAGTGGAAACGCAGTGGAGCGGACTGATAAGTGGATATCAAGGAAAGAAAAAAAAGACACCCATCACAACCGACAAATGATAGGAATAATCCAGAAAACTCCAAGCTAACCGCAAGGTCAAGCTAGCATCGGTGACTCCTGCCTAGAATGATAGGCACGGAACAAAGAAAAGGGAGCTGATCAACCTCTTGCACAAAAGAGGCATCCGCAGCGCATAGCAACTATGAATTTCACTCAACTAGTGGAATAGACGCGACCCCGGCGGATCCATCGACGCCATCGTGCGGTTCACAGCTAATGAGTGGATCACAAGAAGGAAGATAAGTTGAATTGAATCGAAAGGGGATAAGCAAATTCCAGGCAAGGGTCACATCGACCAGCGAGATCTAGCGTCCAACTAGGAGTAATCTTTCAAATTCGGAATGGAATTGAATGTCTTTGTTCAAGGACATAAGCATATTGATCCTTAATTGAGAAGAAAACTGGGCATTCAGTGGCGATCACGGATCTTATTAACGCATGTTTCACCCCTCTTTTATCATCGACTTTAGCGGGAGATTGTGGGTTCGAGTCCCACCGTGATCGCCAATTTGTGGATCATGAATTTATGATTATCCCCCCAAAATTGATGATTTGTATTTAGCAAGATAATTTAGCAAGATAAAAGCGCTAAAGTCGATGATAAAAGAGGGGTGAAACATGCATTAATAAGATCCGTGATCGCCACTGAGGCCAGGAACATGCCAAATAATAAGAATATTAAGATGGGGCATGTTACATACCTCAGAAATTCATGAGGGCCAACTGTAAGTCGGGATATGAACGCGCTATATCGTCCTAGCGCGTTCTTCAGGTCGCGCTAGGAACATATAGCGCTATATCAGACAGGAAGCGAACTTATTTGGATTCGCTCCTTCCTTGCTCCAAGGCCGGCCTAGGTGCAAGGGCTCCGCGTATTAGTCTTCTAGTGCCAGAAAACAATCATAAACAACAAACAAAAGGCCCATTAGATCAAGATTTTAGTAGAATCTGCCCCTACTCTTAATCAAAAGCATGCAAACGGGGGGCTCGATTACCTGGGGATTTGGTGGTTTTTAAACCCCTATGGATGGGCAAAAGATAGGTGTGGTGTGTGTATGCATGTATTTCGTAAAAGGAGTGTTTTGAAATCAATATGCAATATTATGCGAAGATTAAAATTCGTAGATTGGGGAAAGGAAAAGTAGAAAGAGGAATAACACGAAAAGGGCCCCTAAATACTCCCTTGGATGTGCGAGAAGCAAGGATCTATTGATCTGGCACGAAGAACTTCCTCCTCCTCATCAATATCTCGAGTGGCATCCCCTGAGAACGACGGCCAAAGGGTGCAATTTATAGGAGAAAGATCAAGAAGCAACCCTAGGTCGGAGTTCAATTCATTCCGATGATTTGGCGACTCAAATCGAGGTAATCCTGCCGATTAATGAGGGGGAAAGACTCCTATTAGGTTTAGAAACCTCCCCGGATAAGAAACACGACCAGAAACTTACCAAATAAGGACTCTGAGTCGAAAGAAGAGAGTCCGGGTCGGACTGGGTTCTGCCTGATAAAGCGCTATACTTCCATAGCGCGTTCATGAAGAACGCGCTATGACGATATAGCGCGATGATTAAAGGCCCACGAAATGATTTTAAAAAGGAGAAATATCCTTTGGGCAACCATTTAATCAAATGTTAAGTGAGAATAACATCCAAAGTGGACGCTACAATGATCAAACGTCAATCAATAACAACTGCTCAAATGATAACTTCAATTAGATCCACCACGCGCTATGAACAAGAAAGCGATAAGAGCGGATAGCGCGGGAATGCCAAACTCGAGACGAGATCCAAGGTATGGAATTGAAATGTTGGGCCAAGAATGGGGAGAAATCCCAGAAAATCAACCAATTAAGGATCAATTGGGGCATTAACTAGGAGAACAAAGAAAATGCTCAATTTATCGGCCAAAATTGGGTGTCTACAGATGCCCCTCCTTGATATCCGCTTTGCAGGGGAGCGAAACGGAGGTGAAACGGAGGCAAAACGGAGACGACACGGAGTGGTAGTGACGGGGAGATGAAGTGGAAACGCAGTGGAGCGGACTGATAAGTGGATATCAAGGAAAGAAAAAAAAGACACCCATCACAACCGACAAATGATAGGAATAATCCAGAAAACTCCAAGCTAACCGCAAGGTCAAGCTAGCATCGGTGACTCCTGCCTCGAATGATAGGCACGGAACAAAGAAAAGGGAGCTGATCAACCTCTTGCACAAAAGAGGCATCCGCAGCGCATAGCAACTACGAATTTCACTCAATTAGTGGAATAGACGCGAGCCCGGCGGATCCATCGACGCCATCGTGCGGTTCACAGCTAATGAGTGGATCAAAAGAAGGAAGATAAGTTGAATTGGATCGAAAGGGGATAAGTAAATTCCAGGCAAGGGTCACATCGACCAGCGAGATCTAGCGTCCAACTAGGAGTAATCTTTCAAATTCGGAATGGAATTGAATTTCTTTGTTCAAGGACATAAGCATATTGATCCTTAATTGAGAAGAAAACTGGGCATTCAGTGGCAATCACGGATCTTATTAATGCATGTTTCACCCCTCTTTTATCATCGACTTTAGCGGGAGATTGTGGGTTTGAGTCCCACCGTGATCGCCAATTTGTGGATCATGAATTTATGATTGTCCCCCCAAAATTGATGATTTGTATTTAGCAAGATAATTTAGCAAGATAAAAGCGCTAAAGTCGAATATAAAAGAGGGGTGAAACATGCATTAATAAGATCCGTGATCGCCACTGAGGCCAGGAACATGCCAAATAATAAGAATATTAAGATGGGGCATGTTACATACCTCAGAAATTCATGAGGGCCAACTGTAAGCCGGGATATGAACGCGCTATATCATCCTAGCGTGTTCTTCAGGTCGCGCTAGAAACATATAGCGCTATATCAGACAGGAAGCGGGCTTATTTGGATTCGCTCCTTCCTTGCTCCAAGGCCGGCCTAGGTGCAAGGGCTCCGCGTATTAGTCTTCTAGTGCCAGAAAACAATCATAAACAACAAACAAAAGGCCCATTAGATCAAGATTTTAGTAGAATCTGCCCCTACTCTTAATCAAAAGCATGCAAACGGGGGGCTCGATTACCTGGGGATTTGGTGGTTTTTAAACCCCTATGGATGGGCAAAAGATAGGTGTGGTGTGTGTATGCATGTATTTCGTAAAAGGAGTGTTTTGAAATCAATATGCAATACTATGCGAAGATTAAAATTCGTAGATTGGGGAAAGGAAAAGTAGAAAGAGGAATAACACGAAAAGGGCCCCTAAATACTCCCTTGGATGTGCGAGAAGCAAGGATCTATTGATCTGGCACGAAGAACTTCCTCCTCCTCATCAATATCTCGAGTGGCATCCCCTGAGAACGACGGCCAAAGGGTGCAATTTATAGGAGAAAGATCAAGAAGCAACCCTAGGTCGGAGTTCAATTCAATCCGATGATTTGGCGGCTCAAATCGAGGTAATCCTGCCGATTAATGAGGGGGAAAGACTCCTATTAGGTTTAGAAACCTCCCCGGATAAGAAACACGACCAGAAACTTACCAAATAAGGACTCTGAGTCGAAAGAAGAGAGTCCGGGTCGGATTGGGTTCTGCCTGATAAAGCGCTATACTTCCATAGCGCGTTCATGAAGAACGCGCTATGACGATATAGCGCGATGATTAAAGGCCCACGAAATGATTTAAAAAAGGAGAAATATCCTTTGGGCAGCCATTTAATCAAATGTTAAGTGAGAATAACATTCAAAGTGGACGCTACAATGATCAAACGTCAATCAATAACAACTGCTCAAATGATAATTTCAATTAGATCCACCACGTGCTATGAACAAGAAAGCGATAAGAGCGGATAGCGCGGGAATGCCAAACTCGAGACGAGATCCAAGGTATGGAATTGAAATGTTGAGCCAAGAATGGGGAGAAATCCCAGAAAATCAACCAATTAAGGATCAATTGGGGCATTAACTAGGAGAACAAAGAAAATGCTCAATTTATCGGCCAAAATTGGGTGTCTACAGATGCCCCTCCTTGATATCCGATTTGCAGGGGAGCGAAACGGAGGTGAAACGGAGGCAAAACGGAGACGACACGGAGTGGTAGTGACGGGGAGATGAAGTGGAAACGCAGTGGAGCGGACTGATAAGTGGATATCAAGGAAAGAAAAAAAAGACACCCATCACAACCGACAAATGATAGGAATAATCCAGAAAACTCCAAGCTAACCGCAAGGTCAAGCTAGCATCGGTGACTCCTGCCTAGAATGATAGGCACGGAACAAAGAAAAGGGAGCTGATCAACCTCTTGCACAAAAGAGGCATCCGCAGCGCATAGCAACTACGAATTTCACTCAATTAGTGGAATAGACGCGAGCCCGGCGGATCCATCGACGCCATCGTGCGGTTCACAGCTAATGAGTGGATCAAAAGAAGGAAGATAAGTTGAATTGGATCGAAAGGGGATAAGCAAATTCCAGGCAAGGGTCACATCGACCAGCGAGATCTAGCGTCCAACTAGGAGTAATCTTTCAAATTCGGAATGGAATTGAATTTCTTTGTTCAAGGACATAAGCATATTGATCCTTAATTGAGAAGAAAATCGGACATTCATAGATGTAAAAATGACATGATGCGTGCAGGGCTAAAATAAAAGAAATCATTAAAACAAATGCCAAGAAAGAATAAAATATAAGATACTCAAGGATAATATTGTTAAATCAAACAGACTTGGGTCAAGAGTTATTCGCAACCACGGCGTGCGAGATGAAGTCCATCGTCCCCAAATTTGTCTAACCTAACGGCCTATCCGACGATTAACTGCATGTTTCTAGATCATCACTGTTTTTGATAGAGGGGAACTCAAATCCCAAAACATACAGAAAACCAGTCGGTCCTCGAGATGATATAATAATGTAAAATAGCATATAGTAATGCAATAAAGGAAGGGATAAGGAAATACTTACCTGATGGCGTGCTACTGTTTCTTCTTTTCCTGGAGACACAATCGTTAGGAGAAAGTAGAGCGGTATGCATAAGCAAAAGAACACAAGTTTCTCATGGCATTCTCAATATGGTATTTCCTTTTCTTTCCCTCCCCCCTTCTATTTTCATTTTTCTTTTACTTTGATTATCGCGCAATATATACATAGCGCGACATTGTCGCGCTATGAACATATAGCGCGCCATCTACCCGCAAGTTTTCAAAAAAAAAACCCCCCCCCCTTTCTTTTCTTCCATTCAAACCTATTCTCCCTCTCTCGACCCCCTCTCTCGCCCTCTCGCCAACCCAGCACCCCACTGCCCTAATCTGATGGAGGGAGAAGCCCCTCGACGCTCCAAACGGCGTGCCACCCGCGGCCGTCAAAGATCACACCCGGAGGAAGAGCGAACGCCCCCTCCCGTGGAAGAGAACGTCAACTCGCAGGCAACCGTCTCGGCCCGGCTTGAAGGGGACGAAATGGAGATCCCCCCGGACGAGGCGGAAGAGGTTGAAGGCGCCCCGGCGGCCGAGGAAGCAGCGACGTAGCCCGTCGGCGGCGTGGCGGCCCGAAAACGGCGAGTGGTAAGAAAACCGCCCCAATCTAGTTTTCTTTTGATTTTTTCTTGTTTTTTCTTTCAGATGTGATAAAAACAGAAGGGGGAATGCCCCCTTAAATCAAAAATGTAGGGCAGAATGCCCATGGATTGCAATTGGGGAATGAGGGGTCGCCCCCTACCTGCAGAAGATGAACGCGCTATGTCTTCATAGCGCGTTCTTGAAGAACGCGCTATGTCGATATAGCGCGACAAAGAACAGCATGCCAGTTTTTTTTGTTTCTGATCTTTTTTCTTTTGTTTGATGAACACAAATTGATGCCTTCTTGCTTTTATGTTGTGTGCAGGGTGTGGAGGGTGCAGTCCGTGCCCGGATTTCATGGACATTGGTTCGGGCCGCGTACTTCGCACTTCCGGAGTTTCAACGGGCCCGCCTCCGCCGAATGGGCTTCGGGGAGTTCCTGGAGATCGAGGTGCTGAGAGTGGATGTGGGACTGATAAGGGCTCTGAAAGCCAGATGGGACACAGGGTGCAAGGCCTTCCTCTTCCCCTGGGGTCATATGATCCCAACTCTAGAGGACGTCACTCGCATCACCGGGCTGCGGGTGCATGGATCAGCAGTGACGGGCTGCACTTACCCCGACTACCGGGAGATGGCGCGTAGACTGCTAGGCTTGGAGCTGGAGGGGACTGGCCGGACCTCGCTAGTGTCGAGGATCGTCTTGCAGGAGAGTCTCGGCCTGTTCCACACACAGAGGGAGGTGGGGGAGACCTTGACGGCTCATGAGAAGAGGTTAGAGGCTGGAGCCAGAGAGAGTTTCACGACTGAGGCAGGCCCACAGGCAGACATAGAGCTGAGGAGGTTTCTTATCTTGATGATAGGCAAGCTGCTTCTAGCGACCCAGGGTGATGCAGTGAGCTGCCGCTTTCTACCCCTACTGGAGGATCTGGACAGAGTCGGACGGTATGCTTGGGGTGCGGCAGTCCTTGCCCACTTGTTTGACAGCTTCGGCATCTCTTCACTCCAGTCTTCACTCGGGGGGTTCTACCCTCTACTTCAGGTATCTCTCTAAACCTTAAACTCCAATGATTAAGTTATGCACTTTCCTCTTATATTGATCACATGAGCTTCATTTCAGGTTTGGAGTTATCTATATCTTCCTACCCTCAGGCGTGCTTGGGAGGATCGGGGAGATCTACTGCCCTTGGCCAGACGATGGACCCCTACACGAGATGGCCGATCTCTGAAGGACCAGGTCACCCATATTCAGGAGACACTAGACATGATGCCCCATATAGAGGTAAGATTTAATTGTGAAATTGACTTATTTATATAAGATCAAGGGCGATGACAAATGAATTCTGCAGGTGGTCTGGACTCCCTATCAGAGGGACATCGGGGTGATGCCTTGGGTGGAGGCGGTCATCCCATACTTTGGGAGAGAGATCTGGTTACATGCCCTCAACCTGGTCGAGCCCCTATATCATAGACTGATCATGACGACACTCAGGCTCCACCAGGCGGTAGTAGAGTTCCCGACCCAGGCGACGGACCCACGACCTGGGCGACGTTTTCGAGGCCTCCAGGGGACAGATGACTGGCGGCAGCGAGCTCGAGAGCAGTTGGCAGATTGGAAGAGGCGCGGCCGAGCAGTCCCTGCGGGAGCGGATTCAGATGATGCCTATCTCCAGGCCTACTCCCAGGCATACGGCAGCCGAGTCTATCAGAGCGCTCGCGGACAGGTAGGCTTTTGATTTATTTGCACTTCCATTATAAAACCTGGTTATTCAATATGTGACCAACATGTGCTATTGCAGTTTGACATAGAGGGGAGACTGGCCATGGTACAGGGACTCCTCGACTCCACAATCTGGCAGCGTGAGGATCTCCAGCATACCGTTGATGAGTTGGTAAGAACCTGTAATTTAGAATGATTCGGATTTGAATTTCAATTAATGGTAATGCTTTCTTTTCAGCGCGAGGAGCTGGAGGCAGCCCGATCCTCGCACGGCGCTTCATCCTCTACTCAGCCCGTCTGCGACCACACCGAGCTAGAGAGCCAGCTCGCCAGTGCGGTGGCTCGGACAGAGGCAGCCGAGGCCTCCCTTCAGGAGAGAGTAAGCAATCTGTTCTTTTAATCTTGGTCTTGAAAAATTTTATTATTATCTGTTATTGACCAAGATTTCGAATGCAGGAGCAGGAGCTACGTGTGGCGGAAGCAGAGCTGAGGCGGCGCGATGCAGAGGAGCTTCCCCGAGATGTAGTAGAGCTGCGCACCCTTCTTGGCATGGAGAGGAGCGAGCGGCAGAGGGAGAGGGAGGAGCGCGACAGAGAGAGAGTGGAGCGTGAGCTGGAGAGAGTGCAGTTGATCACTAGATTGGGAATGGCTGAGCAGCGGGCGAAGGACGCGGAGGATCGTTATCGGCGAGGGCGTGAGCGGGCCCAGCGCGAGGGATACTCCCGAGCTTACTCGAGCATGGATTACTTAGTTACCTCTTCTGAGCACCAGAGGAGGGAAGATGCTGAGAGGGGAGCACATGGTGATAGGGTTTCAACTTCTCGGGGGCAGATGGCTCCTCCTAGGTCTTCCCGGGGAGGACAGGAGGAGGCTGAGAGCTCTCGTAGAGGGGGAGACCAGGAGGGTCGTGGGGAGAGCTAGAGAGATTGCAGTATCCACTCTTATTTTGTACTCTTTTGACATGTTATAGTGGAATGAGACAGTCTTTGATACTTGTTGCACTTCTTGTGATTTGTTCTTTATTTTGCGTGCCTCTACAAAAGGATGCCATCAGAAATATAATTTGATTTTTTTGGATTTTTCAAAAATATGCAAATTTTTATAAGTTTTTGAAAAGAATATTTGAAATTTTTTTATTTTAGAAATATATGAATTTTTTTTGGAAATTTTGACGATGTTCAATTTTTTTAGAATTTTAGCAATATTCAAATTTTTATGTGGAATTTTTTGCCATATTCAAATTTTTATGGAGTTTTTGGCAATATTTCAAATTTTTATGGAGTTTTTTTTTGGCTTAGACCTTTGCTAATGCAGCATCGATGGATGTTTTAAACCACTGGCTAGGGGTTCTTGTTCCTTCTCCTTTTGCTTAAAACTGCCGAAAGCTGGGCGTGCATTGGAGGTGGCGCCCTATAACTGACTGCCCTTGATTAACGGTGCCCCCACCAAGGCCATACCCGAGAAACATTCGGTCTTAGAGGGAGAAGAGAAGAATAATTGGAGATAAGCTTTATGCAGGATGGGAGATGTCGGGACTTGAATTCCTTCCAAGGTGCCTCCCCTCAAAGAGGTAGTCTGTTGTGCCGGGGCTTTGTGCCTTTGATTTTTAGACCCTTGACATGCATACGACCAGGGTTTTCCCTGCGGGGACTTTGCCACTCTTGTCATGCCACAATTCATACTTTTGACTTGATTCAAAATTTTGACTTGATGTTCATAATAGCCCTTTTGGCGAGATGTATATCATGAAAACTCATATTGATTTTGGGTCAAGACTGCCCCTATTTGAGACTCCTCTCGTATTGGGGATTACCTAGATTGGTCATCTCATCCGTCAACCTCTTGCCCCTGCACGCGACCGAGTAAAGAAGAGAGAAGACTTTCAGTTATACTCATGGCATGGCCAAAGTAACAACGGTGTTTTAACCAAAGGAGCCGGCTAAGGATGCCGTGAAGTGTGTGGAATGCCCAGCTAAGGGTTGCTCTTAACAAGCGGGGAGAGAACATCGAATTCCCAGCGCGGGGTCCTTATTAACCAAAGGCGCTGCAGAAGCAAGCCTAAAGACTCTGTTTGGCAAAACTTAAGATAAATGTCTAAAAATATCACTTTTAATCTTGTTATGAAGCACTTCATTTTGAAAATCATGCGTGAAGTAATGAGATAATGATATCATAGAAATACGTATTTACGCCAACATACTACCTCGCGACTTTTATTGAAACAGCTGCCAGGTGCGATGTTGATCATCGTGGGATTTGTCCTCTTAAAGGATTTAAAGTGGCTTAACAAGAAGGAGTGGTGCTCAGACCAGACTCAGACGAATAAGGAGAAAAGGAAGAGAGATAAGGGCTAGGACTCCCTCACTAAGGTGCAGAGACCCTGATTACATGGAACAGTCTACAGAAAAAGCGGAAAATTAAGAAGAGGAGTGAGGACTAAAGCTCGGAAGCAGTGGGAGAAGGGACAGATACCCAAGGCAGTGGATGTGGAAGAAGTTGGGCCGGACCCATGATCAGGAGGAATTAGGAGAAGAAATTGATAGATGGAAAGAGGCGGATCCGGAGGGTCCGGGGACAGAGGAGGAGAACCATGATAGGAGGAATCCGGAGGCTCCGGAGGGGAAGAATCTCGAGGGACACAATGCCCTGGGAAGAAATATGCAAAAAGATGATGAAAAGGGAAAAGAGGACAAAGGACGTGATATCCCGGAGGAGCATGAAGATGAAACGGAGGAAGGATGGAGGGTCCGGAGGTTCCAGAGGAATGGAATTAGAAGGGTCAGGGTGCTCTGAAAGAAGATAGAAAGAACAAGATGGAAAATCCGGAGGTTCCGGAGGGGGAAAATACCATGGGACGTGATGCCCAAGGGAAAGAGAAAGATCTGGAGATTCCGGAGGAGGAAACTGCCCAGGGATGCGATGCCCGGAGGGAAGAGAAAGATCTGGAGGTTCCGAAATAGTGGAATCAGAAGGGGCGTCATGCCCTAAGAGGAGGGATAAAATACCTGGAGGTTCTAGGGAAATAGCAAGAAAGGGGACGCGATGCCCCAGGGAGAGTGGGTTGGAAGAGGATGAAGATGATGGAAAATGCGGAATATCCGGAGGTTCCGGATGGCGGGGAAGATACGGGTCCGGAAACCCGGGAAAGAAAAAATGCAAATCTATGCAAATGCAATGCAACAGATGCGATGAATGTATGGATGTAACAGAATGCATGAGATGCAAAGAATATGAAGAACATGAAGGGCGAGAGGATGAGATCCCCCTCCTTACCCTTGGAGTGGCCCATGAAGAAATTGTGATAGACAAGAATGTGGGTGGCGTTGAATGGAAGGTGGGTAGAATAGTGGACAGCCCTTTGGCACCAAGATAACCGTCCCTCCATGGTAGTGAAAGTGTATAGTCAATTGGCCTAATGGATAAAGCAAGAGCCCATGATGAAGCTTCAATAGTGAATGACAACTCCCTTGGAGAGTAAAAAGTAATAGTGTGAGAGAGTTGAACAGTTGGGATAGGAAGCATCGTGTTGCCCAAGGATTGTGGCATGTAAAGAATGTTGAATAGAATAGGCATTCGCCTCTTGTATGGAAGAAAAGGTTCAAGATTTGAAAGTTGGAGCAAGGGGTGCCCTGCCCGCTCCTTGGGCACAAACTTACACGGCATTAAAGTGAGCAGTGATGGGAACTTGGCCTCTTCGACCATGCTTGGCACAACAACCCGGATCGGCATCCGGCATACAAACTCTTGCATCTTGAATAGCGTGGTCATGGCCAAATCCTTCTTGCCCGACTTTTGATCATCTTCGGCACAAGTACTTGATGAAAGCCCCCCATTCTGAGTGGTAGAGAGATGTGAAGTGGAGGCGGAAGGTTCCATGGATGGTGGAGATATAATGGAAGGTGTTGGAGGAAGGGTGGGTGAAAACGAAGGTTCGAACACGTCGAGCTTCTCCCTTTGCTCGGGAGCAGTCGGGATTGGCTCGAGTGCAAAAAAGGGTGGATCTTGCTCAGGACTAGCCACAGGTAAGGGTGAAGGGTAAAGTAGTGGAATAGGGGTTACAGACATAGTGGATGGCTGAGGTGGCGGGCAAAGGGGAGGAGTAATAGAAGGCTCGGCGGAGACCGGTGGAATGGAGACTACTAGTGTGGTTATGGGAGGTGAAGGTTTAGTACGTTGACAATGCCGAATGGGGCGAGCGGTGTTAGGGATAGAATGTGACTCATGGTGTAGCGGTGTGGGTGATTGGAATGCCGACCCATCATCGTAACACCAAGAGGTCTCATAAATGGGGGTTGGATCGGGGACTGTGGCTTCGTCCTGAGTAAGGGGTTCATCAAGTGGTAGTGGAGGGAGAGGGAAGCGAAGGAAACTCGAAAGGGGTGCTTCTTGAGGAGCTTCGTCGTCATGTGCCGTCTTGAATTCTTCAATTGCCGGTTCTTCATTATCGAGTTCAAGTGGACACCATAGTGGAGGCATGTATGTGGGTGGTGGAATGTAATGGTATTGCAGATGATGTGGTGAATGCAAGTGTGAATGCGTAGGCGGAGGCGGAGGGCCATATGAATGAACGGGGTGAATGGATGGAGGATGGACAGCGTCCATTTGAACGTTGAAATCCGCCAGCTCTTGCTTGCTTGAACTGTCGACGCCGTAGTCGTCTCTCCTATCCTTCCAATCTTTCTCCATCTCTGTAATGTCATTTAGAGCCGCATAAAGGGGATTGACTGGAGTAGGAGGAGCGGGCCGTGGGCTCGTAACCTTCTTTAATTGTTCCTCCAACGAAGTGACTTTGTCGAGAAGAGTTCGTTGGAGGGGTGTGATTTGAGCAACAGAGGGTCGGCAGGGCCTTGAAGGAGGGGCCGCACAAAAAGGCCGTGGAAGGGGATTAATGGGATGACCCATAGAAGAACCCGGATGGGCCGGGTTGCAAGGAATAAATGGGCCTTGGGGCCGTGGTGGAGGAGGAATAGAAGGAGGCGGGCATTGGACCACCCGAGGAGAAGTGTGAATAGGAGGAGATGGGTGATGGGCTACCAGAGTAGGAATGTGAATAGAAGAGGGAAGTGGGTGATGGGCCACCCGCATAGGATTGGAAGGAGGATGAGAGGAATGAGATGAACCCTCAACAACGGCCTTAAGGGCTTGGATTTGTTGAGGGGTGAGATGATCTAATGCATGCAAGATCTGGGAGACCTTCTCATCGTCGGGAGCAGACGGTCTCGTAGGAGTAGTGGCTCGCGATTGAATCGAGGGGCCATGAAATTGGACATTGCCCATGGGTCGGGCAACGCCATAAGAATGAGGGCGTGGTCCCTTGAAAATATGATGTGAATTATAATGTTGAGCTTGAGGAGTATATGATGTGCTAGGTTGTGCATCCTCATTAAGATTAAACATGTTATTTTGTCTATCAAGGTAAGCCATTATGCGATCAAAGTTCGAACAAAACAATTTGCAAAGAAGCACACAAGTTGGAATGATTACCGTTGATTTCTTTTATTTGAACCTTGGTGAATTAATGATTTTTAACAAATTGATGTGATCACTCAAGTGATGAACCTAGTTTCAAATGTGATTTTCTCCGATGCCCACTAGGAACACTCTCTCACCATGTATAGGCCAACTAAACCCGGGACTTCAAAGGTACAACCTGCCCGGCGGCCGTGAGGGAATCCACGGGTGCGGGGACTTACGGAGGTCTTGGAAAAGGAATTTCCGGTCCAAAGAGACGGAATGCTCAATGGAGGGTTGTTCCAATTCCAAGAAGGGTGTGTGGAATCCTAGTGTAGAGAGAGGAGGTCTCTCAAACCAAATGCAAAGATGAATGCCATGCTATGCAAGAACATCTAGAATAAACTGATAAATAAAACAAAATATGTAAGTACACAGCAAGAAATATACAAGATGCCACCAGAGATGAACCCCAACAGAAGGTGTACCTGAGAATACCCTCAGGTGATGAATGCGCCATATGTCCGCAGCGCGATCTACAGAAAGCGCTATGGACACATAGCGCGATAAGCGACAGTGGGAAGGGCTCAAAAATCAAATAAACACACACACTGATGTATTGACAAGCAGGCAACTAGAAGCACGAACGTGGTAGCACAAAGTGTCCCACCGTGATCGCCAATTTGTGGATCATGAATTTATGATTGTCCCCCCCAAAATTGATGCTTTTGTATTTAGCAAGATAATTTAGCAAGATAAAAGCGCTAAAGTCGATGATAAAAGAGGGGTGAAACATGCATTAATAAGATCCGTGATCGCCACTGAGGCCAGGAACATGCCAAATAATAAGAATATTAAGATGGGGCATGTTACATACCTCAGAAATTCATGAGGGCCAACTGTAAGCCGGGATATGAACGCGCTATATCGTCCTAGCGCGTTCTTCAGGTCGCGCTAGGAACATATAGTGCGATATCAGACAGGAAGCGGGCTTATTTGGATTCGCTCCTTCCTTGCTCCAAGGCCGGCCTAGGTGCAAGGGCTCCGCGTATTAGTCTTCTAGTGCCTGCAAACAATCATAAATAACAAACAAAAGGCCCATTAGATCAAGATTTTAGTAGAATCTGCCCCTACTCTTAATCAAAAACATGCAAACGGGGGGCTTGATTACCTGGGGGTTTGGTGGTTTTTAAACCCCTATGGATGGGCAAAAGATAGGTGTGGTGTGTGTATGCATGTATTTCGTAAAAGGAGTGTTTTGAAATCAATATGCAATACTATGCGAAGATTAAAATTTGTAGATTGGGGAAAGGAAAAGTAGAAAGAGGAATAACACGAAAAGGGCCCCTAAATACTCCCTTGGATGTGCGAGAAGCAAGGATCTATTGATCTGGCACGAAGAACTTCCTCCTCCTCATCAATATCTCGAGTGGCATCCCCTGATAACGACGGCCAAAGGGTGCAATTTATAGGAGAAAGATCAAGAAGCAACCCTAGGTCGGAGTTCAATTCAATCTGATGATTTGGCGGCTCAAATCGAGGTAATCCTGTCGATTAATGAGGGGGAAAGACTCCTATTAGGTTTAGAAACCTCCCCGGATAAGAAACACGACCAGAAACTTACCAAATAAGAGTCCGGGTCGGACTGGGTTCTGCCTGATAAAGCGCTATACTTCCATAGCGCGTTCATGAAGAACGCGCTATGACGATATAGCGCGATGATTAAAGGCCCACGAAATGATTTAAAAAAAGGAGAAATATCCTTTGGGCAGCCATTTTAATCAAATGTTAAGTGAGAATAACATCCAAAGTGGACGCTACAATGATCAAACGTCAATCAATAACAACTGCTCAAATGATAACTTCAATTAGATCCACCACGCGCTATGAACAAGAAAGCGATAAGAGCGGATAGCGCGGGAATGCCAAACTCGAGACGAGATCCAAGGTATGGAATTGAAATGTTGGGCCAAGAATGGGGAGAAATCCCAGAAAATCAACCAATTAAGGATCAATTGGGGCATTAACTAGGAGAACAAAGAAAATGCTCAATTTATCGGCCAAAATTGGGTGTCTACAGATGCCCCTCCTTGATATCCGCTTTGCAGGGGAGCGAAACGGAGGCAAAACGGAGACGACACGGAGTGGTAGTGACGGGGAGATGAAGTGGAAACGCAGTGGAGCGGACTGATAAGTGGATATCAAGGAAAGAAAAAAAAGACACCCATCACAACCGACAAATGATAGGAATAATCCAGAAAACTCCAAGCTAACCGCAAGGTCAAGCTAGCATCGGTGACTCCTGCCTACAATGATAGGCACGGAACAAAGAAAAGGGAGCTGATCAACCTCTTGCACAAAAGAGGCATCCGCAGTGCATAGCAACTACGAATTTCACTCAATTAGTGGAATAGACGCGAGCCCGGCGGATCCATCGACGACATCGTGCGGTTCACAGCTAATGAGTGGATCAAAAGAAGGAAGATAAGTTGAATTGGATCGAAAGGGGATAAGCAAATTCCAGGCAAGGGTCACATCGACCAGCGAGATCTAGCGTCCAACTAGGAGTAATCTTTCAAATTCGGAATGGAATTGAATTTCTTTGTTCAAGGACATAAGCATATTGATCCTTAATTGAGAAGAAAACTGGGCATTCAGTGGCGATCACGGATCTTATTAATGCATGTTTCACCCCTCTTTTATCATCGACTTTAGCGGGAGATTGTGGGTTCGAGTCCCACCGTGATCGCCAATTTGTGGATCATGAATTTATGATTGTCCCCCCAAAATTGATGATTTGTATTTAGCAAGATAATTTAGCAAGATAAAAGCGCTAAAGTCGATGATAAAAGAGGGGTGAAACATGCATTAATAAGATCCGTGATCGCCACTGAGGCCAGGAACATGCCAAATAATAAGAATATTAAGATGGGGCATGTTACATACCTCAGAAATTCATGAGAGCCAACTGTAAGCCGAGATATGAACGCGCTATATCGTCCTAGCGTGTTCTTCAGGTCGCGCTAGGAACATATAGCGCGATATCAGACAGGAAGCGGGCTTATTTGGATTCGCTCCTTCCTTGCTCCAAGGCCGGCCTAGGTGCAAGGGCTCCGCGTATTAGTCTTCTAGTGCCTGCAAACAATCATAAACAATAAACAAAAGGCCCATTAGATCAAGATTTTAGTAGAATCTGCCCCTACTCTTAATCAAAAACATGCAAACGGGGGGCTTGATTACCTGGGGGTTTGGTGGTTTTTAAACCCCTATGGATGGGCAAAAGATAGGTGTGGTGTGTGTATGCATGTATTTCGTAAAAGGAGTGTTTTGAAATCTATATGCAATACTATGTGAAAATTAAAATTCATAGATTGGGGAAAGGAAAAGTAGAAAGAGGAATAACAAGAAAAGGGCCCCTAAATACTCCCTTGGATGTGCGAGAAGTAAGGATCTATTGATCTAGCACGAAGAACTTCCTCCTCCTCATCAATATCTCGAGTGGCATCCCCTGAGAACGACGGCCAAAGGGTGCAATTTATAGGAGAAAGATCAAGAAGCAACCCTAGGTCGGAGTTCAATTCATTCCGATGATTTGGCGACTCAAATCGAGGTAATCCTGCCGATTAATGAGGGGGAAAGACTCCTATTAGGTTTAGAAACCTCCCCGGATAAGAAACACGACCAGAAACTTACCAAATAAGGACTCTGAGTCGAAAGAAGAGAGTCCGGGTCGGACTGGGTTCTGCCTGATAAAGCGCTATACTTCCATAGCGCGTTCATGAAGAACGCGCTATGACGATATAGCGCGATGATTAAAGGCCCACGAAATGATTTAAAAAAGGAGAAATATCCTTTGGGCAGCCATTTTAATCAAATGTTAAGTGAGAATAACATCCAAAGTGGACGCTACAATGATCAAACGTCAATCAATAACAACTGCTCAAATGATAACTTCAATTAGATCCACCACGCGCTATGAACAAGAAAGCGATAAGAGCGGATAGCGCGGGAATGCCAAACTCGAGATGAGATCCAAGGTATGGAATTGAAATGTTGGGCCAAGAATGGAGAGAAATCCCATAAAATCAACCAATTAAGGATCAATTGGGGCATTAACTAGGAGAACAAAGAAAATGCTCAATTTATCGGCCAAAATTGGGTGTCTACAACCAGCATAGCTTAAGCCTCTAGGGATGGTTTGAGGGTTGAATGGGGTTCTATTTATAGGCAAAACTTGGCCAAATTTGTCAAGATTCCTTGCCTAATATATCCAAACTCTCCACCCATGAATTAGAAGAAAAATTAGATTTTTCTTCTTAATCTAGCCTCATTTTGGTGTGAAAATAAGATAATTTCGATTGGTCTAAAGTTATATGTTATGTAAGGGTTGATTCTTGAGTCAATCTTCTAAAAATGGGATTATTTTAATCCCTTAAATGCCATATTAAACATGTACTATTAATTTTGGTCTAATTATCCTTTAATAAATCTTTTAATCCCTTAATCTAACCTATTATGGATTATCCAATGGGCCAATTGTAATCATAGTCCATTATATGGACTTTTATTGGGCTTCCTATGATTTATCTAAGGGTTAAAGCATTTATTTTTAATTTACCTTAAGTAAATTCAAGTAAATGCATTTATCTAGTTTATTACATATAGTAAAAATGTAATTTAATTATTTCATAAAAAATTTAATTATAGAATAAAATTGAAAAAATTTATTTCTCATCTTTATTTACCGAGTTTCTACATCCTCCTCCACTTAAAAGAATTTGGTTCTCCAAATTCACATTATATTATTAAAATTCAAAAATTCGAATTGAAATGTTAAAATTCTAACATAATATTAAATCCGGATATTTCTTCTTGATAGATTCTTATAACTCCCATGTGGCTTCCTCAAATCCACATTTGCTCCATTAGACTTTCACCATCGGTATAGCTCGATTCCTCAGTTGGTGTAGTTTCCGATATAATATCTTGATCGATCTTTCTTCATATGATAAGTCCTTTTACAGCTTAAATTATTCAAATTGAATCACATATGAAGGATCGTACACGTACTTCCTTAGCATTGATACATGGAAGACATCGTGTACACCGGCCATTTGAGGAGGCAAAGCCAGCTTGTACGCTACCTCGCCGATTAGTTCCAGAATCTCAAAAAGGCCAATAAATCTCAGACTCAGCTTTCCCTTGATGCAGAATCTTCTAATTCCTCGTGTGAGCGAGATCTTTAAAAAGACATACTCCCCCACTTGGAATTCAAGGTCTCTCCTCCGATTGTCGGCATAACTCTTTTGCCGTGATTGAGCGACTTTTAATCTTTCTTGAATTAACTGGATCTTGTGAGTTGTGTCTTGGACAATGTCGGGACCAAGCAATCCCTTGTCTCCAACCTCGCTCCAACATAGAGGCGATCTGCAGCTTTGGCCATATAGGCCTTTGAATGGTGCCATTTGTATGCTAGACTGATAGCTATTGTTGTAAGCGAATTCAGTCAGCTGTAAATGTTCATGCCAACTACCACCAAAGTCTATCATACATGCTCTCAACATATATTCAATAATTTGATTCGTCCTCTCAGTTTGTCCATCCGTCTGAGGGTGAAAAGTAGTGCTAAATCTTAGCCTAGTACCCATAGACGATTGCAAACCCTTACAGAAATGAGAGATGAATCTCGGATCTCGATCCGAAATAATGGAACTCGGAATACCATGTAGCATGACAATCTCCTTGATATATAAGGTGGCTATAACATCCACGGTCCATTTGGTCTTGATAGGTAAGAAGTGGGTGGACTTGGTTAGTCGGTCCACAATTACCCATATAGCATCAAAATCACTTCGGGTCTTCGGTAAACCAATAATGAAATCCATACCGATACTATCCCATTTTCATTCCGGTATTTCGAGAGACTTGAGCTTGCTAGCCGGTTTGAGGTGTTGGACCTTGACTTGTTGACATACCAAACATCGACTTACGAACTCAGCTACCTCTCTTTTCATATTAGACCACTAGAAAGTTCTCTTGAGGTCTTGGTACATTTTTGTAGCACCAGGATGAATAATATACCTAGACCGATGTGCTTCCTCCAGGACTTTGCCCTTGATAGTAGAACAATCAGGTATACAAGTTCTTCCTTTGAATAATAGCCTTCCATCATCAGCCAGAAGGAAATCCGATCGTTGATCTAATTTCTCTTTGATTTTCACGATCAACGATCATCACCTTGTCGTTCCTTAATTTCGAGAGTAACTCATGTTGGAGTCGAATATTGGCAATAAAGACTCCACCTTCCTTCTCCTCCATATTGAGGTCTAGACTTGCCATTTGTTCAAGTAGATGTCATTCTTTAACCATTAAGCTTGATAATAAAGTCATTGGCTTCCTGCTAAGTGCATCAGCTACGGCATTGCCTTTTCTGGGATGGTATTGTATAGAGAAATTGAAATCCTTTAAATATTCCAACCACCGTCTTTGTCTCATATTGAGCTCCTTTTGAGAGAATAAATATTTGAGGCTCTTGTGATCAGAATATACCGTAAAGGCTTTGCCATAGAGATAATGTCGCCAGATCTTCAAGGCAAAGACCACAGCTGCCAACTCTAGGTCATGCACGAGATAATTTTTCTCGTGCTTCTTCAATTGCCGTGAGGAATAAGCTATGACATTGCCATGTTGCATTAATACGCAACCTAGGCCAATTCCAGATATATCATCATACACTTCAAATCCTCCTCCTTCCGTAGGTAATGTGAGAATAGGGGCAGTCGTCAGACAATCCTTTAAAGTTTGAAAGCTTTTCTCGTATTCCTCGGACCATATAAAAGGATTATCCTTTCTTGTTAATCTTGTTAAAGGTACCACGATCTTGGAGAAGTCCTTGATAAACCTTCGGTAATATTCAACCAATCCCAAGAAGTTTAGATTTCTGTCACATTAGTAGGTCTTTCCTAGTTCTTAACAGCCACGACCTTTGAAGGATCGACAACAATACCGTTCCGAAAAATTATGTGACCGAGAAAAGAAACTTCCTCTAACCAGAAATCACACTTGTTTAATTTGGCATAAAGCTTGTGATCTCTTAATAATTGAAGGGCCTTCTTGAGATGTTCTTCGTGTTCTTCCTTGGACTTGGAGTAAATCAAAATGTAGTCACTGAAGACAACTACAAATTGATCGAGGTATGGCCTAAATACGCTGTTCATTAATTACATAAATGCGGCTGGCGCATTCATTAAGCCAAAAGGCATAACGGTGAACTCGTAATGTCTATACCTACTCTGGAATGCAATCTTGTGAATATCACTATCCTTGATTTTCAATTGATGATAACCAGATCGAAGATCGATCTTTGAAAAAATATCGAGCTCCAGAAATCTGGTCGAATAATTCATCAATCCTCGGCAATGGATATTTGTTCTTGATGGTGAGTTGATTCAATTACCGATAATCAACACATAATCTCATTGAACCATCCTTCTTTTTAACAAAGAGGACCGGGGCTCCCCAAGGTGGAGTACTTGGTCGGATAAACCCCTTTTCCAATAACTACAATAGCTGTTCCTTTAACTCTTTCATTTCGACAGCAGACATCCGATATGAAGCTTTAGAAACTGGTGCAGCTCCTGGAATTAAATCAATAGAGAAAACCACTTCTCTCTCGGGAGGAATACCAGGTAACTCGTCCAGAAATACATCAGAATAATCCCTAACGATAGGAATGTCTTTTAGAACGGGTTCTGTAGGCTCGTTCATGGTGATAGAAACTAAGAAACCGGCACAACCCTTCCTTAATAATTTCTCAGCTTTGAGGGCCAAAATGAGAAACAAGTATTTAGAATGCCTGATACCAGAAAATAAGAGGTTATGATAACCCATGAAAGTTACCATACCTAACTTGCAATTGACACTAGCTCCATATGTAGATAGCCAATTGGCACCCAGAATAACATCATATCCTTCCATCTCCATGCATACTAAATCAACGGGTAAGTTGCAACCACTAATTAGAACTTCACAATCAGGATAGAAATGTTTAATTTCCGTTCCCATTCCAATAGGGGTAGTAATTATGAGTGTAGAATCTAATGGAACAGACTTCATAGGTAAAAGATCAGTAAAGCTTCTAGAGATAAATGAATGCGTAGCTCCGGTATCAAATAAGATAGAGACAGACCGAGAGTATATGAAAAGAGTACCTTCCACGATGTCTCCTTCTTTGGTAGGTTCCGCATCCATAAGAGTTTGAAGTCTTCCTTACTTTTTGGCAATAATAGGAAGCTTTACCGGTAGTGGAGCTTGCTCTTTGAGAAGAGGGCAATTCGGGATCCTATGCTCCCAACTCCCACATCAAAGACATGCGTCGAGCTTTCTCCAGCATTCCTCGGCTTTGTGTCCGGCCTTCTCGCAGAATTTACACAATTCCTTTGATGACGTAGAGAAAGGAACTATTTACTTGTCAAATATCCTCGGCTTCTTGTCCCCTTGAAAGTTGCGTCCACCCCTATTGAAATTACGCCCGTCCTTGTTGAAGTTGCCCCTGTCATTGGGCCTTTTCTTCCCGAAGGAAGGTTTGAAACTATCAGACCCCATAACTTGTTCTCTCTTGGCCTCTCTTCCTCGGATGCGATCCGATAATTCCGTTGCATCTTCTAAGAGTTGTGCTCTTCGTACCGCATCACTATATATTTGAATATCCATCGGGGCGAGTTGAGTAATGTACTGCGGCCTTAAGCCGTTGAGAAATCTCCTTGCCTTCATTTTGTCGTTACCCACGAGATGTGGGGCGTACGAGATAATCTTAAAAATTAAGCTTCATATTTGACTACCGATAAACCCCTTTGCTTCAAGGCGGAAAATTCGGCGGCCTTCTTCTCTTGCACTCGGTCGGAGAAATACTTGTTATTGAAGTGTTCCACGAACTCTTCCCGTAGTACTTGGTCGTGCGGTAAAGTAGCTTCGACTGATTCCCACCAAGCATGTGCGTCCCTTTCTAGTTGAAAAGTAGCGAGTATGATCTTTTCCTCGTCGTCACATTGCATGACTCAAAAAATCCTCTCAATTTCTTTAATCCAATGTTTGGCTTCATCCGGATCTGTAGACCTGACAAACTTGGGAGGGTTCATGCTCCGAAAATTCCTATGCAAATCTCCGGCTCCTCGGTTTGCTCCTCATTGAGCAACCTGTTGGAGGGCTTGGGTTAAACCTTGAACGGTGCGTTGTATCTCGCGACATTGAGCTCTCTCGGCGGCCATTTGCGAGAATTAACATGTAACCAAAATTACAAGGTTTAATTTTTTATTTTGATATTCATTTCTTGATTAATTCTTTTCCTTTAAAACTTAACCCATGGTTCTATCCCAACTTACCGGGTAAGTTTAAGTTCCTAATCGATTTCTAGGTATTGATCTATACCTATATTAAGGGAAAACTTATGTTTAAGAAATCCTAAGTTTTATGTAACTTGGGTATGATACCACAAAGACTGTCACGCTCCGACGCGGAATATCGGGAACGTGAGCGAGTCGTAAATAAGCGTATCGGTCAGAGCATGTACAATTTGATTTCTAAATAGAAAGATAGATGAGAAAATGATACTTTTATTCTATCAAATGAAATTTACATCACTAATTCATAAGCCATAAAGGTAATTACAATCTTCAAACTCCAAAATACAACATTCTTATAAAATTACTAATGACCTACATAAATCCTATGGAAAAGAAAAATACTCTTTCACTCTTGTCCATTCCCTTATTCAATTTCATTTCCTGTAATAATTTACTAAAACGTAGGGTGAGCAAAAAGCTCAGTATGATTTTATATCTCTATAATTAGGTAATATTTAAGTATTTATCATTTTAGACATTTTTTCCAAGTAAATCGGGAAGTATTTAAGATCATGAATAGCAAGTAGGAAATTGTATACGGAATTTCAAGTAATAACATAATAACAAGGTTCCAAGATAATTTCAAGTATTGAATATTGAACATGTAAAGAATATCATGAAAGAATTTTGTCATTTCATATAAGTCAAATATATCATGAAATTTCAAGCAATTTCAAGTAACAAGTAAACAAGTTGAATAACAAAGTGTGGAATGTCATAAATAATCTAGCAAGTCATGCACTTCGGTGTAATATCACACCGTGATCAATCAACACCCATGGGCACAAGTACTTTTGGACGCTCCTCCTAGGACCAGACCGGACCCCATTAATGTCCAGACATTGGGTCGGTGGATCATAAGATACCAAGTATGTTTAGACATTCACTTAACACTATGGCCAATAAATTTCAAGAATAAGCTCATGTATAAAAATTACAGATCTGGCAAAAATCTCAGAAGTAGCAAGAGGAGTGAATAATAAGTTTAAGGTATCATGTTTAACGATATTAAGTCATGTAATTCAAGAAAGAACGGTAACTAGGAAGAAAATTAAAGTAATTAAAGTTTAATAGAATTAATTTAATTCCATGGTTTAATCTTGTCTGCATTTGATATACAAGTATTTAGACATATTTTCAGGAAATTTTTGTACATTATAGATGCATTAGTTTAGTCAAAACGGTGATTTATTATTATAAAAATCAAAATTATGTTATGAAAATAGATTTTTATGCCGAAAATAATTTTAACTTACTGAAAATAATTTTAACATGCTGAAAATGATTTTCATATGTTACTTTACTGATAAGATGATAAAAAATAAATTTTTTATGTTGGATTTAATTTTTTAACATTGCTGAAAATTAATATTTAACATGCTAAAATTAATACTTAACATGCTAAAATAATTCTCATATATTAACTTAATGATAAGATGATAAAGATAAGTTTACCATACTAATTAAAAAAATTCTCTGATAACAACATAAATTTTCTCATGTTGAAAATAATTTTTCTACATTTATTTACTAATTCTTTGATAAGAAAATAGATTTATCATGCTCAAAAATAGCTTTAATATGCTGAAAATAGTTCTAACATGCTGAAAATAATTATAACATGTTGTAAATAATTTTATCATGTTGGAAGTAATTTTAACATACTAGAAGTAATTTTTATGCATCAATTTACTAATTATTTAATAGGAAATTAGGTTTATCATGAAAAAAATAGATTTAAATGGATTTAACATTCTGAAAAATAGTTTTTATATTTAAATATGAATAAAATGATTTTATCATATTGGAAGTCATTTTTAACATACTGGAAATATTTTTCATGCATTAATTTACTAATATTATAGTTAAAAATATATTGTTACATGCTAAAAATAATTATATTCTACAAAAATAATTTTTAACATACTGTAAGAATTAAAACGTACTAATATTACCTTTCCTTACTTTTGGTGACTAAATGCTTACAATTAATGTGGATTTTCAAATGTTATAATTCCTATTGTATAGTGACTAATCTTTAGTCCCACATTAAAAGTTAGAAAAACTTCATTGGCTTTATATGTTGGAGAGCTCACCCTTGGGTCAAGACCCAAGGGGCATAGGATGTGGGCTCGAGTTGTGTGTCGAATTAAATGGATACAAAAATCTTAGTATATTTATTTATTTATTTATTTCTTTGTGCCGAGCCGAGCCGAGCCGGGCCGAGCCGAGGTTGGTTTTTCATATGTATATATATATATATATATATGTGTGTGTGTGTGTGTGTGTGTGTGTGTGTGTGTGTGTGTGTGTGTGTGTGTGTGTGTGTCAGGAAAAGTGTCCACCCATGGGGTCGACATTTGTTTGCAGGTAGGAAGTGTCAACCAAGTGGGTCGACACTTATTTCCTGTGTGCGGTTTTGTTCTTAAAACAGAACGACCGTGAAAAAGTGTCGACTTGGGAGGTCGACACTTTTCAGCCGTGAAAAAATGTCGACCCGGGAGGTCGACAATTTTCACTAAGTTTCAATTTTTTGGCAGAAAACTCGATCCCGAGTGTCGACCTGGGAGGTCGACACTTTTTCTGCTACTTTCAAATTATCTTCACTAAAAAGGCTATAACTCACTCAATTCTTAATGAAATTGAATGAATAAGGTATCAATAGAAAGAGCATTGAAAAGAAAACAATCTAGCATGTTTTAATAAGAATTTAACCTGAGAGATACCTACATTTTTGCGGATCTAAGGAAGAGGTAAGAAAAATCTCCAAATAAGATGAAACCCTTGATTTCTCTCAAATCTTCCTTCAATCTTCACACCAGCATAGCTTAGGCCTCCAATGATGGTTTGAGAGTCGAATGAGGTTCTATTTATAGTCAAAACTTGGACAAATTTGTCAAGATTCCTTGTCTAATATTTCCAAACTCTCCACCCACGAATTAGAAGAAAAATTAGATTTTTCTTATTAATCGAGCCTCATTTTGGTGTGAAAACAAGGTAATTTCGACTGGTCTAAAATTGTATATTGTGTAAGGGTTGATTCTTGAGTCAATCTTCTAGAAATGGGGTTATTTTAATCCCTTAAATGTCATATTAAACATGTGTTACGAATTTTGGTCTAATTATCCTTTAATAAATCCTTTAATCCTTTAATCCAACCCATTATGGATTATCCAATGGGCCAATTGTAATCATAGTCCATTATATGGACTTTTATTGGTCTTCCTATGATTTATCTAAGGGTTAAATCATTTATTTTTCAATTTACCTTAAGTAAATTCAAGTAAATGCATTTATCTAGTTTATTACGTATAGTAAAAATGTAATTTAATTATGTCATGAAAATTTTAATTATAGAATAAAATTAAAAAAATTATTTCTCATCTTTATTTACTGGGTTTCTACAACATCATAAGGGCTCGGTTTGGTCCTGGGAGGAGCGCCCGAAAAGTATTAGTGTCACGGGGAGTTGTAATGATATGGTGAGGTATTGCACCGAGTGCATGACTAGCGTGTGTCTATGACATTCATCCGTCTTCTTTATATATTTTATTAGATTCCTACATGGAATTTATCTCGATATGACGTGCCTGTTGCGTGCTTGATCGGCCAATTCCTGGAAATTGATATATCTATGTTCAATTCATTCTATTATTTTCGTTTCCATCAATTCTTATGTTAACTTGTTTTATCGTTCTTAGTTCGCATGCATGATAGTTAATTAACTTGGTTAACTACTTAAATTTTGCCTATTATTACCTACTGAGCGTTCGCTCACCAGTTTCTCCCCCCCCCCCCCCCTTTTCAGGTTGCTCTGGTGATGAAATGCAAACGGGCGGGGATGGCCAAGAGTAAAAGTCCTGGAGTGGGCTCCGATGCTTGAACCTTGCTGATGTCATAGGAAGTGGTTTTATGGTTGTGTAATTATTTTAAGAGTCGTTGGATGTTGTCAGTTCAGACCGGTCATTCCGAGTTGTAATTTTCTTCTTATTTCCTATTGAGTCGTGACGTGTGAAGGTGGATGTTGAACATTGTTATTCTCCTATTTATAAATAAGTTGGTGTTTTACCTTTAAACTATTTCTTCTATATTGCAATTGTTCTTTTATTACCGTCATTACTCTATTATCATGAGTGTATATAACTGCTGTGTTCCGATATTCCGCGTCGGGACGTGACAGTCTCTATTATTTTTGATATTTATTTGTAACTTGGTGTCCATTGACATCTGTTGCATGCGATGGATATATAGTCCATTGCAAAAATAACTTGGTGTCCACTCACTTGCAGGGTGGCAATGTAGACAATGAGTAAGGATCGCTATGGGTTGTTTCATCTTTGTTCTCATGCTATATGAGATGGGTGTGGATTGAGTTTGAGAAGAAATTAGCAACTTTAAACTTTCTCTAGCAATCTTAGACATTTAAAAACATACTAAGCTAAATTTGCGATAGGGCTTTCACAAAGAAGTGCGGGTGAGGAGAAAAAGAGCACATACATCAAGAGGTAAACATTTTTATAGTGGTTCGGACATCCCTTGGAGACCTATGTCTACTCCTCCACACTTGTGAGATATTATCACATTGAAAATAAACTTTCAAGACCGCATACACATAACACACGGTGAGGAACGCTCTCACCATGGTGCAAAGAGCACCCTCGGACATAAGGACACTTTCTACCCACTCCCAAACACATATGCACATGTCATACAAGGTACTAGAGTGCTTAAAGTTACAATACTTTTAACTAATGTAGAAGAAGAGTGGTAACCCATTAGTGTAGATGCTTCAAATAAACCTCCTTTGGTGTAGCCACAAGTTAAGAGCACTAGGAAGACATCTAACGACATCCCTTCTTCTTCCTCCTTGAGCCCTCTTCACTCTATGAAGTAAGTTGATGCATGAAAGAGAGTTGTGGCAATGGCGAAGAAGAATCATGGAACCTAAGAAGACAGAGCCTCTCTTTCTCTTTTAGAAGCTCCTAAAGATGAGAGACACCTCCTATTTAAAAAATTCACCCACGTAAGTTCTACGTCCTTAGAAAACACTTCTCATTAGTATTTTCGATCGGCCCACCTTCTGACCATCGATCGACTGGACCAAGTGTCTAGTCTAGTCCATGCTTAATCTTTCCTACCTATCATTGTGCATATGTTCTACCTTTTTTCTCCTGATTTTTTTAAAACTTTAGTTTATCCTTCTTGATTGATTTACCTTAAACCATAATTAACCTCGCTAGATTGATTAGTTCAATTGGTTGGTTTTTGAGATCAACAAAACAAGGGCTCAGAGATAACAATCTCCCCCTTTTATGACGATGACAAAACACGCTAACCAAAAAATATCAAAATAACACAACCACTCATGCATTCATCGTGACAAGATTTCCATTTGCACACAGACGAAGAACTGAGCAAGCATATCACATGCACCCTATCAAGGAATAATCATTTAAACTCCAATTCCATTCAAACAATCATGCTCTAATTAACTAAACCAATCTCACTCCATGCAATTCCACGCCATTCATAATTTATCCAAACTCATTTATCAAATAACAAAATCGGAGATTGGAGAACCATTGTCCCTCACAAGATTTTTATTGCATAATAATATGCAAAAAATTTCCGTCAATATGTTCAATAGATTACACTCATAATCACCCACACTCCCTTATTTTTACATCATCAAATAGGGTGGGTGGTGATGATCGAGAGGCTAAGTGTCACTCAACAAGGTACATCTTGTTAGAAATCGGAGTACCTGTAGAGATGGATAAACAAAAGAGGAGGAAGAAAGAAGGGGGAAGAAGAGATAAAACCACAAGAATACAGAGATTTACGTGATTCGGAGAGACGATGTGCCTTCCTACGTTCATGGCGGCACTGAGATTTCTTATTTCGCACTAAGGAACAATTACCAGATATGATGTCTTTATATACAAGGAGCCTAGGGCAATCCTCCCGGGTAAAATTATAATAATACCCCCCAAAATTACTGGAGCCTACCAACATCCAGATCAAACTCCACACTCCTCTAACACATCTCCGCGATCGATATACTGTAGCCAATAGAATATATAAGTACAATTTCTTTTGGCAAGAGTATCTTAAGCTGGTTTAAGGAGCACAAAGTTCAAACATATAAAAACAACTCTACAATGTATGCATGCCAAATATATAGAAGAACTAGTGCTAAAGAAAAGATCACCTAAGGAAAATTTAAATGCAATTTACGCATTGATAGGTGAGCTTATGTTGATGCGGCCTACTAGAAAAGGAGATTGGAGGATGTGAATCCATTTTGCACCGTGCTTCTAGGTCATCCCTTAAGGACCTTGAGGTGAATTTCAAAGAAGTGGTTAAATATGTTATTGAGCATTCGATTTGGTTGGCTTGCTCCTCTCTCATTTCACCTTGGTGAAGATAATGGTCAAAGATGTCATGTGAAAGCTTATCCATTCTGGTTCACATATATATGGGCTATTTGTTCTTGCGTTCACATAATGGTGCTTGAAAGTTCAACAAAGGGAATCTTCATCCTAATTAGCAATGTCTTAGAGACAAAAAATCTTCATCCTTAATATGTTGTTAAATATAATTTATTGACGAAATTAATCCATTGCTAACATAAGATGAATTATCGACCATTATTGCTATCTCTAATTTTAATTATTCGTTGCTAATTTTACATTGTTTAGTGATGAATTAGTGACAAAAAGATTTGTTGCTAGTTTGTCACTAATTCGTTGCTAATTTTTCTTTTTCATTTTAATTAGAGACATATTACCGATAGAGTTGTCCTTTAATAATTATTTTTAATTTTTAATTTATTTGTTTAATCTAAATATCAAAAAATTGTTTACAAATAAAAAATAGAAAATCACATACATCAAATGCATAATAAAAAATAAAAATACACACTTTCAACATCAAAATAACATTTAAAATTCTTCGAACATAGTGTTTAAAAAGTACAATTTATTTATCACATTGGTTCAAAAACATCAAGAAATATTTGGTCTTCTCTCCATGTCATTGTCTCCCCTGCCATCTACACGTTGATGTGTAGTAGGATCCTCTTACATTAAAAAAATAAAAGAATATAAGATGTGTATATATGAAATAGATTTCTTGATTACAAGTTGAAGTAAAAAATTCTTTGAAATTAAAAATAAGAATTTATATTTGGACTCCGTCAATTTTCACAAGTCGCTCTCACTGTCCTGGTTGTATTGGAACAATCGGCACATCGATCGGAATAGTATTTCTAATGTTTGACCCCTCAAATCTGATATTTTTAATTTTAAACTAAATTTTGAGTGATTTGAGCGCCGAGTCCAAAATGAGAATCCGATTAGAATTTCGTGAGTTCTCACATGTCACTCTCATCACCTCGACCATGTTGAAATAATCAACACATCAATCGCACTGGTATTTCAAATTTCATTCCTCAGAACCGGACTTCTTTAGCTTTAAACTAACTTAATTCATAAGTGCGTGATTTTATCACAGAGTCCAAATCAGGAATCCGATTTAGATTTCGTCAGTTTCCACTAGCCATTTACACAGTCTTGGTTGTGCTAGGACAATTGACATACCGTTTGGAGCGGTATTTTATATTTTCAACTCTTATAACCCCACATCTTTGATTTAAACTAACTTAATTTATAAATGGGTAATTTGAGCATCAAATCCGAATTAGGAATCTGATTTGTGGAGGGAGTATCCAGCATCAGGCCTGTAAAATAACATGGCATAAGCAAAATATATTATCAATCCGTATATACCTAGAATTTTGAATAAACATATATGTCCTCGGAGATAGTGGCAAAGAGGAGGCCCCCCCCCAGCGCCTCCCCTGACTCCCTCCTCTCCCACTTGAGACTGTAAGAATCAAATGATATAAGAAGACATATTATTAATATACATATAGCTAAAAAGTTAATTACAGGTATCTGTCCCCAAAGTAAGTGGCAAAGAGGAGCCTCTGGATCCTCTCGCATGACCCTCTCCTCTCCCACTAGAGGCTGTAAGAATTAAGTGACTTAAGTAAACACATTATCAATATACATATAGTTAGAAACTTTAATAAACATACATGTCCCTAAAATAGATGGCAAAGAGGAGGAATTGGAGTCTCTTCCATTGCTCCCTCCCCTCCCACTGGAGGCAAAATATGACCGAGGTTCTCGAACTATTTATTCTTTGACAACATCAAAAAATATACGCATTAGTTACACATAAATGAAGAAAGATTAACATCATTCATTATAAAGAACGAAAGCACATTGAATTTCTAACAATATTTTTTTTCAAAATTTTAAAACAATATTTATTTTTCGTCAGACGATGAGAAGATGCCTAACTCAACCTCATCTTTGACTTCATCTTCATCTTCATCTTTATCATTAGCAGACTCTTCCTCCTTAGCAAACTCCTCCTCTACAAGAAAATCCATTGACCCTCCACTTACTCGTCATTCTATAGACATTTTTTGTACACCAACTAAATGTTAAATATTCTTAAAAATTAGCCTGACTCTTTCCTCACATCGTTCGTCACACATAATTTGGATAGGAAGAGATTATTATTTGATTATTATCTTTTAACCTGTCTAAGAAAATTTGCTCGCACGATCAGTAACTATAGGTGTTGTACATGTTGAAAAATTCAGTAACATCTCCCCACACTTTTTTGACATATCAAAAATATTTATTGATTAAAAAAAATATTAAACGCTTACTAGTTAGTGGTTATGAAAATAATCAATATTACTAAAGATATACAAGAAAAGAGTGAGAAGACATAAGTAAAAAGTTTAATAAATTGTACAAACAGATATAATAAATGACCACCTAAGTGTGACTAAACATTCATAGACTGTCCAAACATGACAATTGAAGACTTTGGTAAATATATGTGTTCTCATTAAAAAATAAGAACAGACACATCATTCACAAAGTCTTGAATGAACACGTACATTGACTAGGGTGTAAACAGGTCGAATCCGGATCGGATCCTTTGTGATTCAAATCCGGATCCGTTAATAACAGATCCGAATATGACCCAGATCGAAAATTACATACTATTTCGGATCCAGATAAGATCCAGATTCAAACTTAAATTTTCGGATTTAGATCATTTTTGGATCTTATTATATACACCTTTAATATGTAATAAGTAAGAGGATCGGAGAATCCGAATTTTCGAATCCAATAAGCTTTTTTGAACTTAATGCAGATTGATGGATGTACAAGTGATCTACTCGAATGGAACAGCACAATCAATTTGCACACTACTGCATATACATAAGTAAACCCATGAACCCATTAAACAAAAGGCGGGTAACTCTTTTTACAGAGATAACGCTAACGCGAAGCCCATCTAGCAGCACCCAAAGACCCTTGCATATGAAAATCTTCCAGTTACAAAGCAGGGATGCACTGGTCAAATCCCTGTCTAAACATACTATTCACCTAAAATGGAAATAGACGGCAAAAAAAAAGGGCAAACCTCTAATAAGTTATATAATTATCCAAGCTACCAATACAATCAGCATGACAGGTGAAAACACTGATCACATTCCTTGTAGTAGTATCGTAGACAACCAATCCGGATCAATACAATAAGCAAGTTAAGTCAGTTCTGTTAAGGTAGGTCTTCCCAAGTTTAGAAGTCTCAAAGCTTGGTGTGGTTAGCAGGTTTTCCTTTGTCAGACATGTAGAAGTGATTAAAGTTGATTCTCGTAACTAGATCTACCAAATGAGGAAATTGGCCAATATTGAGCTTGATGGACAGGATCTGCACAAATATGGGGGAAAAAATCAGTATATAACCGCAAAAGATGTGTAGGTTTGAAGGTGATGAATGCCTAAAGAAATTCATTTGTGAACAAAAAATAGAGAAACGAGAAACACAATGGAGGGATTAGAAAGAAATATACCCTTAGAATGAGATGCAGTCATCAAATTGATGCAGTCATCAAATTGTTTTTCAATCCGATCCATTTCATTTCACAACTTGCCTTGATGGAAGGAGTTGCTCCACCAGTACATAAAGTCAGCTGTATAAAATAGAAATCTAGAGCCAATCCAAGAAGCTTGATTCGGCTTGCAATCATGGCCCACTGCAGACAAATAACTAGTAAAGTTAATAGCCATTTTATTGATGGAGTAAGGGTGTCAATGGAATCTAAGCCTCCAATTCTCAGCCTGATTCCAACAATTTGGGATTGGATTAGGAATGTTGAATAAAGTTATTTCCATCTTGGATGTCTCTATCAGAATAGGATCTTTCAGACAAAAAATCGGAACTGGAAGTACACCCCCTTGCACCAGTCTTCCTCAGATGTTTGGTCTCATATCAGGGAAAGCAGCAAGGGGAACCATCCCCCTTTTTCAGAAATTAATAGCAAGACATGCTTACCACTTTCCTTTTCTAGCATTTGTTTCTCAGGATACCATTTGCATACTTTAGAGATTTCAGGAAACGACTCGTATAGCAATCTGAGGTCCTCAAAAATATGATTGCCATCACCAACTAGACCCACCAACGATACCAAACAATTTTCTGACAAAGTCAAAACCCCCATACCTTGTGCAGAAAGTTTTTGCTGAAGATAAGAAACTGAATCATTAGTAAAGATGATCACCTATGACACCTTCAGGTTCAAAATCAAGAGAGGATGAGCATTCAGGTTCCCCTCCTGCATAAGCCATATTTCTGCTCATTGGACTCTGAGAGCTCAAACTTTCTCGCATTTCAAAATCATTTTTTTACAATCCCCACCCCTTCCCAAGATTGAATCAAACTCATGGTGAACATACTGAACCAACTTCAATGATTTTCCAACAGATACAATGGCCTTGGCTATGTCTTTTAGAAACACTGGACAGACAACATCCAGATCAGTATGGTTTCCTGTGATAATATGTTCAACAAACCCTTTCCCTCCCTCAACTTGTACTGTATAATCACCAACATAGGGACTTAAGGAGGTACCAGAGCTTGACCTAAATCTCCATGATCTCAAAAGATAACGCTTGTCCCAAAAAGCGGCTTGATCAATAGTAACATCATTATTTGAATAAAAGAACATCTGCAAGAGCAGAATATCAATTAATGAGAAAAGGAAACAGAATGGAGATAATGATAAGACACACAAATAGTTTTCCTGATAGAGAATTAGCAAGCCTATGACTAAAGCAAGACCACTGACTTCACACCAAATTCCTAACACTCCGAACACCCAAGTTTTCACAATAGAAGCATGTGTAGAAATCTCAACGCCACAAAAAAACAAATAAAGCTTGGTAGGGATGACCAACTATAATTTAATCAGTTCACCAATGCCTGGAGATATCCTAACAGGGAAGGGCAGAAACAGTCAGGTAAATTCAAGTCTAGAAGGACATGACATGAGCAATAGAAAAGAAGCCACTAATATAACAGATGAAATATCTTATGTCTGATGGAAGGGACATAATTTAAACTAGAAGATATAGTTTTGTATAGTGCTTTTGAACCAATAAAACTTAACCCAGTTACAGTATCAAGCATATAAATGTATACTCACATAATTTTTGTCAGAAGATATTATAACTAATGCCATAATGAAGCCACCAATGAAAAAGGCTACCAATCATGAGATCTTTCACCATTATGCTACTCATAGTGGAGCTGAAATTAAGATCCAATTAAATATTCAGAAAGATGATAGACAGTAAGTTTTTGATAGCTCAGGCCACAGCAAATTTCATGTGTTCAGAAGCATGGAACTGAAAGGAATGCTCCATGTTTTTTCGAAAGTGGGTGGTACCACTAGTATATTTGAAGGAAAACAAAAATGTACAGAAGTCAATAGCCCAATATGTGCACATGAGCCAACAGGCCATACCCTATGGTGTGAATCATTGCACCTAAACACAATAGATGTACAAGTCTTATGCATCCAAGAAACTGTATATGCAACACTATAATGTCAAGGAAACAGATTCTCCAGATGTTTAACCGGTGAAAGAAAGCTTATCCCTTCAAATATTACCATAGTAAGTAGTAAGCTCTTGTAAACTGAAGGATAAAACATAATTAATAATAAATAGGATCAACCAGAACTTAAATCAAACACTTGGCAGAAATAAGGATGTAAAACTAGCAATCATAATATTCAGACTGCCATTCACATAACTTGGTACTCGGTGGAGGTTTGAGTCCAAGGACTCTCCTCACGCAAAGTGTGCTGTTGCACACCTTTTGATATACCAGTCGCACAAAGCAAACCACTGAACTTCATAAATCAAATTTGAACTGTACCGAACTTGATACACACACAAATACACAAATATACATGACAAAAGCCAAAGCAGTTTCAGAAATTGAAATTTATAACCTCCTTAAATTACTTTCATTAAAACTGCTAACAGTGCATTTCAATGTGATAGACCAAAATTTTCAGATTTGCACATGACACTGCATGAAGAAAATTTTCAGATGTGCAAAATCCAGAAGCAGCACCACCCTCTAATGGAACAATGTAGGGCTTGTGGTAAGAAAGAAACTTGTCGATAAAATTAATGCTTGGTTGGGATGGGATGAAGAAAATTTCTTTGAGTCCTTTCGATGCATGGTGATGTGTGAAGCTTCAATATATCATTCCTTGTATGTTGAAACACAATGATTATTATTGATAGTACCCTTTGTCTAAACCCGAATTAAAACCAAATAACTCAAAATCAAAATAATTATATCATACCAACACAAAAGGAATTAAATTTGCATGTAGTGGATAAAAATGAAGGCATGGAACACATGGAAGAAGTTTACCACAAAGGTCACCTATTTGAAACAAAGGAAAAGCAGCATGCCGCCCAAGAATGTTTCCCAGCATTATAATGCATCTCATTGTTGACGCACGGCCACGACAGCCTATCATCAAATCATCTCCTTCTCCACATAGCATGCATGTCTCTTGAGAACTTGTCCGCAGTCTTTATCAAGTTTTAAATAGATACCTTGTGGAAACGCCAAAGGGGACGAGCTCCTGCTTCAGGACAAGAGGACCACGAGATCGCAGGCCGCACCGCCGTGGCAGCATGAGCGCCCCTCCGGGCTTCCCCCCTTCTCCGAAACAAAAAGAACCCAGAAGAGAAAACAACCCAGAATCAAAATCCGGTAAAGAGAACCCTAAAAAGAGGACGACCCAACAGTGATCTGCTACATACCCTTGTTCGATGCCACCCAAAACAGAGAGAGAGAGAGAGAGAGAGAGAGAGAAGCATACGACATACCGTAGAGACGCAAAGAGGGGTTCCAAGAAGGTTGATCGCAAAGAACGTCGTCGTCGTCGTCGTCGTGGGTGGCCACCACAGGTGCTATCACCGCCGTAGGTGGCCGATCGCCGTCGTGAGAAGCCGCCGGTGGCCGATCGCCACAACAACGTGGAACGGGAGCAAACCCTAGAGAGAAGACGAGAATGGGATGGCATCTGTGGCGATGGGGTTGCTTGCCCCGAATGGGAAGATTTTATGGCGCCCCGATGACCCGATCTGAAATCCTTGATTTCGGATCAAAAACTTTTGCTCGGATCCACACAGCCGCCTCACTCAGATCCGATAAACAGCTCCGAATCCAAAAATTTCGGATTCGGATCGAATCGAATTTCAGATCCTAAAGAATCCATTGACACCCCTAACATTGACATGGAGTTAACAGTTAACACACTCTCCGTCATGTAAGTTGACATGAGTGTAATGTTATATTACATCCACGCAACTCAGCTCACGTAGAACACTTAATTTAATTAAAAAAATCATCATTAAACTAAAGTAAAGCAGAATTTCCAAGTCAAGGTAACACAACTGAGTTTTCATCTTTATGGTCGTTGAATGGCTAAGTTAGAATTCCTGTTTGAGTCATGATGGACCGACATACGGAGGAGACCAGAAATTGCTTGCGCCTGATAGCAAGCAATTTTCAATGACCTATTAAAGTAGGGATATTCATCGTTTAGTTGGGGTTTGGGTTTGGCTTTGCTAAAATTTTCATTAACCAAAGGCAGGACAAACTATTCTTCAAAACCAGGCCGAGCCAATCATAACTTCCTAAAATCAAATTAGAAACCAAACCAAAATACTTTGGTTTCATTTTCTATGCAAGCAATCAAGCAATTAATCATACTTTAATGGGCATGCAATGTAACCCTTCTTGTAAACAAAAAAAAAACGCATACAAAATATACATTATACACAAAGTTTCATCTTAAACTTAAATGAAATTGTGATTAGTTTCTCAAAATTAGGATGCCATTTTTGACAAATACTAAGAATCTATTGAAATATTAAAATAGGATTAGTTTTTAAAATTTTAACATGACTTTGTAAATCATATGTACAATTAGAATATGTAATCTCTCTCTCTCTCTCTCTCTCTCTCTTTCTCTCTCTCTCCACCCCACCCCCACCGGCCTGAACCCCACACCCGGCCCTCTCTCTCTCTCTCATCTCTCTACTCTTACTCTCTCTGCCTCTCTCTTTTTATCTCGGACCCCCCATCTGGGCCCTCTCTCGCTCACCTCTTTGTTTTCTGTCATCTCTCTGCTCCCTGCTCTCTCTCTCTCTCTCTGAACCTCCACCCCCACCAGCCTCAACCCCCCCTAGCCCCCTCTCTCTCTCTTTCTCACCTCTCTGCTCTCTCTCATTTCTCTGTTGTCTCTCATCTCTCTGCTCTCTCTCTCACCCCCACCACCACCGGCTTAACTTCCCACCCCCTCTCACTATCTCTTCCTCTTACTCTCTCTCTATCACTATCTCACACAAAGACATACACACAGAGAGGGGCTCGACCCCTCTCTCTCTCTTTCACTCTCTTACTCTCTCTCTCTCTATCACTATCTCACACAAAGACGTACACACAGAGAGGGGCTCGACCCCTCTCTCTCTCTTTCACTCTCTTACTCTCTCTCTCTATCACTATCTCACACAAAGACGTACACACAGAGAGGGACTCGACCCCTCTCTCTCTCTTTCACTCTCTTACTCTCTCTCTAACAGACTTTCTCTCTCCCTCCCACTTTTTGCCCCCTCCCCACCGGCTAGAAGCCCCAACCAGCCGCCGACTAGACGCCCCCTCCCCGTAGCCTCGATCAGCGCCTTCCCTGGTTCCTCCTACAAACCCTAAACCCAAACCCCATCCCACCCTCCACCCCCTCCCCACCGGTGGGAAGCCCCACCTTGTTGTTGGTCGGCACCCCCCAACCCCGCTCCTCAATCCCCTCTAAAAAAAGTCTAGAGATGGTGGGGGAGACTAACCGGTGGCAGCGGCGCTGGTGAGCGTGGCGGGGCGGCGTGAGATGGGAAGTAGGCAGCGTGTGACGACAGTAGCCGGCCGGGAGACGACGATAGCAACAGGTGGGGCACACGGGGTGTCGTCGACGACTAGAGAGAGAGAGAAAGAGAGTGAGTGAGTGATTGTGTGATCGAGGAAGGGAAGGGCAATGAAAAGATATTAAGAAATTTGCGACATAGAGTTTTCTATCGTAAATCTCTCTCCAGTCAGTTGCAAATTCTCTTGATTGGCCCCCAACATGAAATTTCATTTGCGTTGGATTTCAAATCCATCACTAAATATCGTTTTTAATCTTTTCAATTTGAAATTTTAATTAGTATATATTTTAATAATATATATTTTATAATTAGTATAATTATAAATATACTTATAAATTAAATATGTAAGAATTATTATTAACTTGATTGTTATCATAATGTACATGTGCCCGTGAGATGTGCCTTCCTCTTCCCTTGCCTTCCTTCTTCCTTCGGCCATCTTCCTCCTAGAAGCCAACACTTTCATCTTGGGCACCATTTCCCTTGGATGGATGGGAGGGAGGAAGCGCAGAGAGAGGAAAAACCATGGAGAATCGATGTGATTAACCAGGCCAGGGAGGATGAAAACGGTGTACGGAAGGCTTTGGTGGAAATGGAGGGGGGAAATTTTGGAGGCGGGTGGAGAGATCACTTGGAGGAGAAAAGAGGGACAAGCAGCGGTTTAGGTTGTAGGGGATTGAGCGGAAGAAAATGATTCATTTATTGGCTGGGTTTTATGGATCTCGACGTTATCGGTCAACCAGTACTGACCCTGGGTGAGGATCCAGTTGGGTCGACCGGTCCTCTCCACTTGGTCGACCGGTCAACCGCAGGTAGTGTTTCTTAAGGTGAATTTTGTGACAGTTTTGATGTAGGATTTTTAAGAAAATAAGCTTAATGGCCTGACAATTAATGTTGGGTGCTCTTTTAGTCCTTTGATGCTTATAGACATGATGCTAGACTCCATTTATATATATATATATATAAGGATTTAGATGCAATCCTTAATAATAAGCAAATGCAACATGAATTATAGATTGAATGCATATAATTACCTTAACTAAAGTGCGTAACACTAGGTGCATTTCAAGTATTCAAGTTACACATGCCAGGTTTTTTTTATAAATAAAGGTAAAATGATCCTCATTTAATGATTAATTTTTTGAAAATATCCGTAAACTGATGTGATGTGTCAATGAAATCTAAGGAGATGTCACCCTTAGTTACATGATCTCTAATGAGGTGACGATGGCAAAGCTCAATGTGCTTTATGTGGGAGTGCTTAATTAGATTTTTACTTAGATTGATATCACTTGTGTTGTCCCACATGATAGGAACGCCATGCAAGCAAGCTCCATAATTAATCAACTCATTGATGCTTTAACCAAAGCACTTAGAGCACAATAGTGGGCGATGGCGACATACCCGGCTTCGACTATTGATAGTGTTATGAAATTTCATTTTTTGAAGGATCAATAGCTTAAACAACCTCCTAAGAATTGACATGTTTCACTAAGTATTTTTCTTATCAATCCTACGGGAATTATATGTTGCTTGCCACAAAACGAACACATGCATAAACATGGAATCTGATGTTTGGCATTGAGAAAAGTTTTGAAGAACCAAATAAAAAGCAGTTATGGTATAGAAGATCCCTTGGTCCACAATTAAAAAACACTTCAAATAATTGTAAAGTACAGTCAAAAAGGACTTTCAAAAACAAGAACAATATGTAAGCAGCCATCAACATTCAAAGTGCTATATTACCCTGAACGTTTGGTGGGCCTTGAAAGGCGACATACTTATTGACAACATATGATTAAACTGCCAACGAGTCTTTCCATAGATTCGAAGGGATGTAACTCAAATGTACAAGCCACCGAATTCAGCCATCACAAATAGCATCATCCTTATGCAAGGAAGAATCTTAAGGGCATATGTCAACATGTGTCTATAAAGAGCGAAGAAAACCAAAGGAAACAACCCCCCTTTATAAGAAAATTTGATTCCCCAACCTTGCAAACTAGGCATCCAGGCTGTATACACCTAGTATTAACACTGCCACCCCATA
Organism: Amorphophallus konjac; assembly: GCA_022559845.1. NCBI lineage: Eukaryota > Viridiplantae > Streptophyta > Magnoliopsida > Alismatales > Araceae > Amorphophallus > Amorphophallus konjac. The sequence continues at coordinate 320,978,139 of CM040119.1, read as the reverse complement.
TCACCCATGTTGCCCTCTCCTATAAATAGTGCTAACAATATTAATCTTACTGCCATTACTAGCACTTCCCAATCTGTACCAAAAGAGATAGACTAGACCCTAAAGTTAAATCCTTTTTAAGTCTCAGGCCGCGTTTGATATCACTTCGAAAAAAGGTAAAAAATTTTAAAACCACCTCCGCCGTAAGTGCATTTATTGAGGGTGAGATTTGTCGGAGGGTTCTGGTGGCTCGATTTCCTCCATGTTTAAAAGTCTGATGCGGGACGAATGAGGGACTCGATGCCAAATGATGCAAACATTGGACTCTAAGTGACGACGCGACCAGCGACACGCGAACAATAGAGCCACCTCGGCTCGACACTAAGAGCTCCTATGGGATATATACCTTAAACAGAAATGCGAGCTCACTCGTCGTCCCAAGTGAGGGAAACGCGGATCCGCGCGGTTGAGAAACCGGCAGAGTCAAGGGTGGTCAAACTCACTTCCGTGCTCTGATCGAGTCACGGGACAGGTTCACTCTCTTTCGCACAGCGGTGATGAACATGAATTAACGAGCTAGAATTTCTAACGCACTCATACAGTGGCATATAGTCATATACTAAGTAAGCAAATGCCGAGAAGGAGAGATGGTTACCTCCACGCTCCGGGTGTGGGGAATATAACCCCGGCCAAGATCGTACTCTCGGTTAAGACAATTATCAATAATTATATAATTAAACCCACTCCACGCAGGGAGGCAACAGGTAACATGTGGGACCCGGGAGGATCGAAATTGGGTTGATGGGCAGCATTTTGAACCGCTCGTCGGTGCCGACACGCTACAACTTGATGCTGTCCAGACGGCGCAGGTTGATGGTTGTAGGGCCCGCGCTCTGCTCGGACAGCCGACTGAGGCGGGGTTGGTCCCGCTGTGAAGGGGACCCCTGGAGGGACGATCCCCGTGCGACGGTTGCACTGGTTCGCCTTGTGGAAGGCTGGATGGCTCCGTTCATCACGTGTGGAAGCTTGCTGTCTCGGACCTGATCTATTGTTTCAGGCTTGCGCGACCCGGCGATAAAAATTGCTGCGACGAGCTCCGATCTCAGAACGTCGTGAAACCAACGCCTTTACGAAGCTAACTCTGAGAGCTTCGACCCTCTAGTGTTACAGGAATTTTTCTATGGCCGTATTTTTCATGGGGGATTTTCCAACATGAAAGGTTCCAGTCTTAGATCTGGCCAGGCAGACTAAGAGCTGCCTGATAGAGCATGTTGACTGAGGTTGAAACCTTGGATCTGGGAGGTGAAATTTTTATGGGAGGTAGAGGAAGAAGTAAGGAACACGTGGATATTTTTTTGGTAATTTTTGGTGGAGATTTGATATGGGAGATGGATTTTCTAACAGGGGTAGGTCGGATCTGGATTGTAGGGGGCAGAACAGATTTGGGAAATAGCAGAGTTTTTTTGGATGGGAAAGAAAATTTCTAAAATCATAAAAACTTTTATGGAAGATGGCTTAAGTGGAAAGAACTCCCAGTCTAAATTTCAGCTCATTCTGAAATCGGGAAGGAGGTCTCATGGGCGAAATGTTAGGTTGCTGGAACACAAGACTGAACAGGGGCAAATCTAGTGGGCCGTGGGAACCTAAATGGAAAAATGGGAAAACGAAGTGGAAATAATCTGAAATTTTTTTTGGGACATGAATCAACCTTGGGAACTCACCCTGAAAGTTTCAGCCTCGTCAGATCTCGGAGTTGGGAGCTAAAATTCCGCCTTTGGCTTGCTATCTCACGATGGGCAGAACTCCGACGATGGCGGTGGCAGTGCGACGGCGGCTCGATGGTGGCGGCGGCGGCGGCGGAGAGCTTCACACACTAATAGGGGAGGAGTCACACCTCAAAGAGGTAGCCTTCACAGCTGCAAGGGGAGGGAGCTGAGAGAGAGAGGGGGCGGCCCTTGGCTCTTGGAGCAAAATGCATTAATTCTTCTATTAATTGAGGTGAAAATGGAAAATGCAAGCCTTTTATATGAAATGGGAGTCCTAGGTAAATGACCTACCTTACCCTCAGATCTGGGGTTGGGGAGGGGTACATTAGGAATGCCAAAATCTAATTTTCCCCATATGGTCAAAGCTAAATAAACAAATTAGCCTGATAAGGTCAAAAGAAGGGGCGCCCTCCTCATGGGTAAAAAATGGCAACTTGGTCAAGTTCTCCCTTGGACCAAGGACCAACCAATTGGGCCCATGGACCCTTGACCAACCTATGGGGCCTTCCTAAGCTAGGAAGCCCATGAGAGAGGGAGAAGCCCAATTGGGCTTTAAGTGGCTTTAAGATCCAATATGAACATAACCCCTTAATGGACTCTAAATGAACTTAACCCCTTAATGGACTCTAAATGAACTTGACCCAATGGCTTATTAATAGCCTTACAAAGGAGCCCAAATAAAAATCCAAACAAACACACATTACAAATACATTACTACAATGCAATAAATACCAAATACACCCTAATAAATATTAGAAAATACCCGAACTCAAGACGGAGACTCGAGACTGTCTCCAAGCCAAAGGGATGCCGGTGTAGCTCAAGTGATGTTGTGCATACGGTACCGACAGTTCGCCGAATCATGCTTCTCGATCGCTCTGGTGTCTACACCAAAGTCCCCAATGGATATTTGGCATTTTTAGCACCCACTACGGCATTGATTTGGCAATGGGCAAAAATACCCAAAGCTCACCTGCCCACGAAGGAAGAGAAAGTTGTGGGGGAGCGAAGTCACTCAGTCTTGGGAGCAATTTTAGAGGGAAATCGCTCCCATACAGAGAGTTCTGGCTTCTGAAAATGTTGTCAAACGGAGCGAGTTAAGCCATGTTGAACCCCCTCTATGTGGTTATTTGTAATGAATTTTGATGATGATTAAAACACTACATATCTTTTGTTCTAACTTGAATGCCATGATAAGCATTGGAATCGTTTCCACTTAATGAGTTAAGGAGATTTGGAAGTACAAGAATCACCTCTGTTGGTAAGACGTTCAATCTTGATTTGCAAATGCCAAAGCTAACACAGAATGCATGTCTTGACAGGGGCAAGGAGGCAGTTAAGGACTTGAATGACACAAGGACATTTGATGAGATCAATCCTAGCTCTTTTAATATCCTGGTTAAAATTCATGCCTTGCATTAAGTAGGTAATAGAGTATTTTTCAGAATCTAAGGTAATTTAATTGGTTCCTCATTTTTCATGCCTTAGATTCATGCATCTTACTATTGTGTACTCTATTCCTTAACCCCACTAGGTTGGTACCCTATCTTGGTGGTTTTTACCACATCTTTGTTTGTTCTGGCACTTGGGTCGACTCCAAGGGTCGACCCCAAGGGTCGACCCCTGGAGAAACATTCATTCTTCAGAACCCACCAGTGCGAGGGTCGACCCCAAGGGTCGACCCCTGGAAAATTCTGTTTATACAGAATGATCCCATCGCGAGGGTATTTTCTGTTTATACAGAATGATCCCATCGCGAGGGTCGACCCCAAGGGTCGACCCCTGTAAAAATTTCTGGTTACAGATTTTGTTTGAACGAGGGTCGACCCCAAGGGTCGACCCATTGTTCCTGGCATAGGCTACCCTCTTCGAGGGTCGACCCCAAGGGTCGACCCCTTCAGTTCTGACCTCCAGCCGCCATCTTTGACTTCAGTTTTCTTGTACTAAAAGTCTTCCTATCCTAGTCCAACCTCCATAAAACATTCCACAAATTGTGGATCTGGTTTCCTAGCCTCTTTTGACTGTCTTAAACAATTAAATAAGCCCAAGTGCACTATGATAAAATGGATGCTAGGTGAGATCAAAGTGAGAAGAGTTTTTTTTTTGAAGAAAAATATTGTTCTTTGTGTGCAGGGTCGCAACTATAGCTCCCATGCCTTCTTCCACCTAGATCTGAAGCTGAAAGTGAAGGGAAGAGGTCAAAAACAAGTCTCCATATCATCTGCAATTGAAGCTGCAAGGGATTTCAAGCTACAACTTCATTTCTACACTATTCTCCTCTAGTTTTCCTCCAAGATCAATCGTTCCTCCTGAAGAAGCATTCAACTACCTTCAAAGAAGTGAAAGGGGGAGCTTCAACCACGATAAATCTTTCGTCACTCCCTATTCTCTGAATCATTCAGTTTGAGCTTGAACATCTGTTGTAAAACTTGATTCATATTCTTGTGTGTGGTGTTCATGCTCGAAAACACGAACATGTGTGTGAGTGTGTGTGTGTGTGTGTGTTTGGCAACCCAGATCAGGTGCCATGTGTGTGTGTGTGTGTGTTTGGCAACCCAGATCAGGTGCCATGTGTGTGAGTGTTTGCTGTTATACACAGTGTGTGTGTGTGGCTCACTTCATAGTGAAATCTTGATCCTCACGAGTGAGGGGTGGACGTAGGGGACACAGCAGTGTACCTGAACCACCTAAAAATTCCGTGTGTCTCTTGTGGTTTGTCTTTCCGCTTCCTTAATCGAGAGGGCTTCACGGTGAGTTGAGCGTACACCTATTTCATTGTCAAACATCTACATTTTTCACATGCATTAACAGGTGCATCCATGTTTCGGTGAGTTCTAGTGCTTGCATGCTTAATTTACAAGTTTTCTCGTAGAAGTAAATTTTATTGGCCAATCAATTCACCCCTCCCCTCTTGATTGTCGCCCTTTGGGACTCAACAATTGGTATCAGAGCTTTGGTTTCTTCACTCGACCACACGGTCGTAGAGCAGATCCCTTTATATGACAAACAAGGGGATGATGCCCGAAGGGCATTCGATTCAAAGACCCTCGTTATTTGATGGATCAAATTACCCCTACTGGAAAAATAGAATGTATGTGTTTCTTCGTGCCCACGACTATGACGTGTGGCACGTCATTAGCAATGGTCCGTATACTCTATATCAAAATGAGGATGAGTGGAATGATGAGGACATAAAGAAATGCTCAGCAAACTTTAAAGCTATGAATATAATTCAGTGTGCCATTCATCCTAATGAATACTCACGTATTTCTATGTGTTCTTCTGCGCAGGAGATGTGGAACAAGTTACGGTTAATCTATGAAGGAACATCGAAAGTAAAGGAAACCAAGGCGAATCTGTTAGTTCGGGATTATGAGTTGTTTATGATGAAACCAGGGGAGTCCATTTCTGATATGTTTGCGAGATTGACAGAAATCACGAATGGATTAAAGGGTCTTGATAAAGAATATTCCGATAAGGAACTCGTCAGAAAGGTACTAAGATCCATGTCACCACAGTGGCATACAAAGGCCACTGTAATCGAGGATTCAAAGGATCTCAGCACCTTAAAATTGGACGAGCTAATTGGCTCCTTGATGACTTATGAAATCAACATCAAGAGGAGCGAGGAGGACCACAAAAAGAAGAAGGTAGTCACACCTTTGGCCCTAAAAGTAAACTCACAAGATTCAGAGGGCAGTGACAATGATTCAACCGGCAACACTGAAGATGAAGAGCTGGTTGCCATGATCACAAGAAGAGCAAGAAGATTCGTCAAAGGAACAAGAAAGTTCGGAGGTCAATTCAAAAAAGGACCAAGGAAGCAAGGTCCTAACAAAGGTGAGAGTAGCAAGAAGGAAGAAGTAATTTGCTACAAATGCAAAAAACCCGGTCATATGCGAGGTGAGTGCCCCGATCTGATGAAAAAGTTTAAGAAAGGAAAATTCAAGAAGCCCAAGGCCATGGTGGCCACTTGGAGCGATGAAGATGAGGAAGAGTCTGGGAATGAAGATGGACTAGATGAGCTGGTCCAGAATCTATGTTTTATGGCAAATGATGATGATGGGAATGAGGTAGCTTCTGAAACTGAAACTCTCACTTGTGAACAATGGCAAATTACATATGAGTCGTTATATGAAAACTGTAAAAAATTTAGATCTGAAAACAGACATTTGAAAAAGAAAATTGAGCATCATCCTCATGATGAAAACTCATGTGAAAATTGCCATGTGTTGAAATCTAAAAATGAAAATTTGAAACATGAGAATGAAATTCTTGCATCCAAAATTGAACTGTTTGAAGAAGAAATCTCATGTATGAGAGAAGAACAATCCACACTAATTAAAATGCATGATGATTTGAAACATAATATGGAACAAGAAAAAATTGAAAACACGGCATGCAATCAAGCTAAAGAAAAGGCTGAAAATCAAGTTCATTCTCTAATGCATGAAAATCATGAGTTGAAGGATGCTATTGCCATTTTTAAAAAGGGGGAAACTTTACAATGTGAAACATATTCAACTCACATGCCTCCCAGAAGTTCATCTCCATCCACGTCAAAAACACATGTGCATAATCCATCCTTGAATAAAGGAAGGAGAAGAAACAAGGATAGAGCCATTACATGCTTTTATTGTGGAAGGTTAGGCCATGATATGTATGATTGTAGAATTCTAAAATTTGATGATGAAAGTTTTGCTAGAATGAGAAATAGATCATACATATCTCATGTTTCTAACCATCATGGACCCAAGCTTGCTTGGGTACCAAAATCCACATAAGTACTTGTGTTGTGCTTGCAGGTCTGCTTGAGAGCTCAATGGAATAGGTGGTATTTGGATAGTGGATGCTCTCGGCACATGATGGGAAACAAAGAATTATTTGCGGACCTGCATGAAAAGGATGGTGGAACAGTGGCATTTGGTGATAAGGACAAGTGCAAAATCATCGGAGAAGGTAAGATAGGTAAGAATCAAAATCATGCCATTGAGAATGTCTTGCTCGTGAAAGGATTGCATCATAATCTTTTGAGTATAAGTCAACTTTGTGATAAAGGATGCAATGTGATTTTTGATTCTAACTACTGCACTGTTGTAAATAAAAATACTCATGAGATAAAGTTCATTGGTCTCAGGCATAACAATGTATATATGATTGATTTGGATGAACCCTCTCATAAAAATCTGTGCTTGGTTGCAAGGAATAATGATGATGTTTGGCTTTGGCATCGCCGACTTGGACATGCTAGTTTCAATATTTTGCTAAAACTGTCTCGAAATGATTTGGTTGTTGGATTGCCTAAGCTGAAGGTTACTGATGAAGGAGTCTGTGGGGCGTACAGCATGGGTAAGCAAACAAGGACATCATTCAAGTGCAAGAATGATGTATCTACATCAAAGCCCCTTGAGTTAATCCACATTGACCTATTTGGACCAAGCAGAACACATAGCTTGGGTGGTAAATTGTATGGGTTTGTCATTATGGATGATTACTCTAGATTTTGTTGGGTTTACTTCCTTTCACATAAAAATGATGCCCTAACAGAATTTGAAGCATTTTGCAGGGTAGTCCAAAATGAAAAGGGGTGGTGCATCAAGGCCGTACGGAGCGATCACGGTAAGGAATTTGATAACCATGAGTTCAGCCATTTTTGCAGGGCTCAAGGCTATACGCATGACTTCTCCGCACCGAGAATCCCCGAACAGAATGGTGTTGTTGAAAGGAAGAACATGACGCTAATTGAGATGGCAAGAACCATGCTAAACGAGAATAATTTGCCGAGGTACTTTTGGGCTGAAGCAGTGAACACTACTTGCTACATTGTCAATCGTGCCACGGTAAGACCACTGTTAAAAAAAACCCCTTATGAGTTGTACCGAGGTAAGAAGCCAAACATTTTCTATCTTAGACCGTTCGGCTCAGTTTGTTACATTCACAATAATGGTAAGGTGGACCTGGCTAAATTTGACCCCAAAAGTGACAAAGGTATATTTCTTGGATACTCTCTTAGCTCAAGAGCTTATCGAGTGTATAACTTGAGAACTCTTGTAGTTGAGGAAAGCCCCCATGTCATCATTGATGAATCATCTTCTAAAAGCACTAATGAAAATTATGTATTGCAGGACGATGAATTGAATGACAGTAATATCAAGATGATGGAAGGAAAAATTGAAAAATAAGAAGTAAAAGAACCACAAGGAGATGATGCAAATCCGGAAGATAAGTTGGAACAACAGCTTCCAAGGCAATGGACTTTCGAAAAGGACCATCCGCCAGAGAATGTGATCAGCAATGTTGAAGACGGAACAAGAACACGAGCCTCCTTCAGGGAAGTTGAAAATCAGGACTATATTGCCTTACTCTCCCAGTTTGAACCTCACTCTATTGAAGAGGCTTTGAAGGATGAGTCTTGGATCATGGCTATGCAAGAAGAACTACACCAGTTCCAAAGGAACAAAGTGTGGTTCCTCGTGCCATGTCCTAGGAGCCACTCAGTGATCGGAACAAAGTGGGTTTTTCGAAACAAAACAAACAATCAAGGAGTGGTAACTAGGAATAAGGCCAGGCTAGTAGCTAAAGGCTATAGCCAAGAGCTTGGAATTGATTTCGATGAGTCTTTTGCTCCAGTAGCAAGACTCGAGGCTGTGAGAGTCCTATTAGCATTTGCATGCTGTAACAACATTAGATTGTTTCAAATGGATGTTAAGAGTATATTTTTGAATGGCTACATACAGAAGGACGTGCACGTGGAGTAACCACCGGGGTTTGAGGACACAAAGCATCCAGACCATGTGTACAAGCTAGACAAGACACTCTACGGTCTGAAACAAGCACCCCGAGCATGGTATGAACGGTTAAGTGATTTCCTCATTCAAAATGGATTCAAACGAGGTAATGTTGATCAAACCCTTTTCACGAAGTTGAATGGTGAGAAAATCTTAATTGTTCAAATTTATGTAGATGATATTATTTTTGGCTTTACCAACGATGCTCTCAGCAAAGACTTTGCCAAATTAATGCAAAGTGAGTTTGAAATGAGTCTTATGGGAGAACTGACATTCTTCTTGGGATTGCAGGTCACACAGACGGCTGGCGGTATGTTCATACATCAGAAAAAGTATGCATTGGAGCTGCTAAAAAAGTTTTAACTTGACATCTTCCAAACCACAACCAACTCCCATGTCCACCTCAATAAAAATTGATCAAGATGAATCAGGTAAATCCGTGGATCAAAAACTTTTCAGAAGCATGATAGGTTCCTTGTTATATTTAACTGCCAGCAGGCCTCACATTCAATTTGCTATGTGTTTGTGTGCACGATTTCAGTCCAATCCAAAAGAATCACACATGTCGACTGTTAAACGAATTTTCAGATATATCGCTGGTTCAAGTAATTTAGGATTATGGTATCCGCATAATTCGAGCTTTGATTTAGTTGCTTATTCTGACGCCGATTGTGCGGGTTGTAAAGTGGATCGGAAAAGCACCAGCGGGTATTGCCAATTTCTTGGGGGGTGTGTGGTCTCATGGGCCTCCAAGAAACAAAACTCAATGGCTCTATCAACTGTCGAAGCCGAATATGTGGCTGTCGGGAGTTGTGTTGCCCAGGTGCTATGGATCCAATTGATTATGGTGAATCCTTCAAAAATACTGTAATTCTTTGTGACAACACATTAGCCATAAATCTATCCAAGAACTCTGTCCATCATTCTCACACCAAGCATATTGAAATTAGACATCATTTCATTAGAGATCATGTTTGCAAGGGTGATGTAGATATCAGCTTCATTGAGACAGATCATCAAATTGCCGACATTTTCACAAAACCCCTCTGTGAAGAGAAATTCACAACCTTTAGAAGAGAATTAGGGGTCTGTAGAATAGAAGAGTCTACATCATGATTATGTGTGTCAGTGTGTGTATAGATCACCTCATTACATCCATTTGCATTAGTCATATGCCAGTTTATATTTTCCTTGTCATACATGTGCATCAAGTTGTGTGAAAAATCAAAAAGACCAAAAACATTGCATGATCAATTATCTTCGTGTGTTCTTGCATTTCTTCTATCTATATTATATTCCCACATATTTGTTGTCACTTCTATGGCCAATTATGACCTTGAATACGTTTGCATGCCATCAATGGAGCAAAACTATCCTAATTCTGAATTCTGGAGCAATGGATATAAGCACGCCAAAATATGATCTTAAAATTAATATGGTATTTCCCCAATTGTTTAAAACCTTAAAAACACTCTCCTTTTCATTGATTCCACATTTTTTCTACATTGGGGACTCGAGCCTAACATTTATTTTGGCCCTCCGGTTATTTTTCCATCCTTCTGCTGAATTTCAGTAAAGGGGTCGACCCCTGGGGTCGACCCTCGCAAAAATAGTTTCTGTCGGGGTTTGAGTTACAGGGGTCGACCCAATGGGTCGACCCATTCCAGCGGCACGGTTCGTCCGCATCCGGGCCGTCCTCAAATGGGGTTCTAACCCTAAGTTAGCCCCTCCCATGCCTATATAATACTCTTAACCCCCTCCAAGGCCAGCCACCACATCTTGAAAACCCTAAAAACACATTCTTGGCTCCAAAATCTTCAACCCTAGCCGCGGATCTCCCGGTGGCTACCTGTGCAAGTTTCCTTCCTTCGAGTCCAAGGATCATTCCTTGCTCCTCCAATCTCTTGAGGTACGCTCTTGGTGTGTGTGGAGGATCATAAATTCTTTTGTATAGCTTTCCTCTCCGGTTGAACCATCTCGCTCTATACCACATCATGAGGCCCTTTCGATTTTTGTTTAGATGGCCCCAAGGAGACGTCCATCTCGCCGAGGTGAAGAATCGAGCACGGCAAGAGAGCTTCGCCCTAAACAAGCCGAACAATGTGCAGCACTACGTGGTCACCCGTCGTCCAGCAAGGTGCTCGATCGGAAGGTTCTCCGTCCTCGGGCAGTCGATTTCGGTAATCTGAGCAACCATATTCCAAGTCTAGTTGATGTCATTTGTAGTCAGCCGAACTTGGACGTTTTCATGTCTGCCCACCGACGGATATATCCCAACTTAGTGCATCAGTTCTATAGCAACATGTCAATGGCCGGTGACAATCCGATCTCTAAGGTCAATGGGGTTCAACTTATTCTTTCCCCACAGTTACTAGGTGAAGCATTTCAGCTTCCTCATGAGGGATATGCTTTTGGTGATATTCTTGTTCCAGAAGATACAATTTATCTGTACATGACTTCTGAAGACCGAGCATGCCGTTACATTGCTGGGTTGAATGCCAATCGCTTCCCTCCTGTTCAACACATTCTTCATAGAATGATTACTACCATTCTGCTTCCAAGAGGGGGAGGTCATGACAAAGTAATAGAAATCCATATGTTTCTTATCTATTGCCTCTTGGATGGGATTCGAATCAACTTTCCAGCACTTATTTTGGAGCATATATGCTCGAGCATCAAACACAAGAATCGAACTTTGCCTTATGCTACTGCATTAACTGTCATTTTTCAATACAAGGAGATAGATCTCTCAACAGAATCTTCACAGACTATGCGAGATGCTGATATTTTTACCATTCACTCAATCTGTCACAACATGGGCTATGTTATGCAAGATGGTGAATTAGTTCGCCAGCTGAAAAGCGCCATTCCAGTTGCAAGTTCCGAGGAGGACGATGAGGCTGAAGAAGAACAAGATGGGGAGGGATCACCCCTTGCTCCTGCGGCAGATATACCCTCCGAGGCGGCCAGGCTAATCATAGATCGTTTGGATCACATTGATGAACGGTTGGACAAGTATGGAGAGACCTTGGAAGTTATTGAAAACGAACTTCATGATCTGAAACTTTCTCACCAAGAATGCACTCAATCATTCACTGATGCCTTGGCTCATCACACCCAACTGTACCACGAAATTTTGGATCATATCCGGCGTCCTCCCAGTCCACGCACTCCGAATGATCATTAGGTCGTTGCACTTCATTCACATGGCACACTTATTATCCCGTTTCACCCCCTCTTTTTGATGTTGCCAAAGGGGGAGAAGTTTTGTCTATATTTGTGCCCTGCTAGCTATTCGGCGCAGCTACTTATAGTCTATGTGTGCTGTATGCTTGCATGCATGTGTGTTGCATTCTCATATTGTATTTGCATTCATGTATTGTCTTTAGTGTCGTCTTGTCTCCTTAATCATGTCATGGCATCTGGTGCATTTTGTTGCATTGCTCATTTCCCCTTGTTAATGAAATCAGATTATGGACTGTGGTTGTTATTTCAATTCAAGCACTGTTGGTTGATGGAATATGCCTTTTTATCAATCTTATAAGTCTTTGCTCCAGTGGAATGAAGTTATCTTTGGGATGAAGTATTTTGTCATCATCAAAAAGGGGGAGATTGTTGAACCCCCTCTATGTGGTTATCTGTAATGAATTTTGATGATGATTAAAACACTACATATCTTTTGTTCTAACTTGAATGTGATGATAAGCATTGGAATCATTTCCACTTAATGAGTTAAGGAGATTTGGAAGTACAGGAACAACTCTGTTGGTAAGACGTTCAATCTTGATTTGTAAACGCCAAAGCTAACTCAGAATGCATGTCTTGACAGTGGCAAGGAGGCAGTTAAAGACTTGAATGACACAAGGACATTTGGTGAGATCAATCCTAACTCTTTTAATATCCTTGTTAAAATTCATGCCTTGCATTAAGTAGGTAATAGAGTATTTTTCAAAATCTAAGGTAATTTAATTGGTTCCTCATTTTTCATGCCTTAGATTCATACATCTTACTGTTGTGTACTCTATTCCTTAACCCCACTAGGTTAGTACCCTATCTTGGTGGTTTTTACCACATCTTTGTTTGTTCTGGCACTTGGGTCGACCCCAAGGGTCGACCCATGGAAAATTCTGTTTATACAGAATGATCCTATCGCGAGGGTCGACCCCAAGGGTCGACCCATTGTTCCTGGCATAGGCTACCCTCTTCGAGAGTCGACCCCAAGGGTCGACCCCTTCAGTTCCGACCTCCAGCCGCCATCTTTGACTTCAGTTTTCTTGTACTAAAAGTCTTCCTATCCTAGTCCAACCTCTACAAAACATTCCACAAATTGTGGATCTGGTTTCCTTGCCTCTTTTGACTGTCTTAAACAATTAAATAAGCCCAAGTGCACTATGATAAAATGGATGCTAGGTGAGATCAAAGTGAGGAGAGTTTTTTTTTTGAAGAAAAATATTGTTCTTTGTGTGCAGGGTCGCAACTATAGCTCCCATGCCTTCTTCCACCTAGATCTGAAGCTGAAAGTGAAGGGAAGAGGTCAGAAACAAGTCTCCATATCATCTGCAATTGGAAGGTGCAAGGGATTTCAAGCTACAACTTCATTTCTGCACTATTCTCCTCTAGTTTTCCTTCAAGATCAACTGTTCCTCCTGAAGAAGCATTCAACTACCTTCAAAGAAGTGAAAGGGGGAGCTTCAACCACGATAAATCTTTCGTCACTCCCTATTCTCTGAATCATTCAGTTTGAGCTTGAACATCTGTTGTAAAACTTGATTCATATTCTTGTGTGTGGTGTTCATGCTCGAAAACACGAACGTGTGTGTGTGTGTGTGTGTGTGTGTGTGTGTGTGTGTGTGTGTGTGTGTGTGTGTGTGTGTGTGTGTGTGTGTTTGTTTGGCAGCCCAGATCGGGTGCCATGTGTGTGAGTGCTTGCTGTTATACACAGCGTGTGTGTGTGGCTCACTTCATAGTGAAGTCTTGATCCTCACGAGTGAGGGGTGGACGTAGGGGACACGGCAGTATACCCGAACCACCTAAACATTCCGTGTGTCTCTTGCAGTTTGTCTTTCCGCTTCCTTAATCGAGAGGGCTTCATGGTGAGTTGAGCGTACACCTATTTCATTGTCAAACATCTACATTTTTCACACGCATTAACAGGTGCATCCATGTTTCGGTGAGTTCTAGTGCTTGCATGCTTAATTTACAAGTTTTCTCGTAGAAGTAAATTTTATTGGCCAATCAATTCACCCCTCCCTTCTTGATTGCCGCCCTTTGGGACTCAACAAGCCATAAAGTTGTTCCCACTTCATTGGGGGGGAGGGAGAGGAGGGTTCCAACATGGTGGGTTAGCATCCGCGGGTGCATCGGTGATGGCTCGCCAGTGCCAAAGTTGTTGTTGCCGCGACACTTATGGGGGAGGTCACCCATTGTTGCCATGTTGCAACGTTTGAAGGTGTAGGGGCGCAGCCATGGTGACCAGAGAAGACGTAGGGAGAAGACACAGTGGGTCAAAATGGGGATTTCACAGTCGAGAATCCACCGTCACAGTTGGGAAGCTTGCCCATAGGAGCTTCTATGGATTCCGCAGTGGGCACTTGATTGTGTCTACATTACCTCTCCTAGATTTTGAAATGCTCGCATAAGCTGGGGTCGATCCGAGTGCCTGTGGTTTGGTTTATATACAGTTGAGGATTCCTAATGATTTGAATCCCCTTCAGAAGTGATACCAAACACGGCCTTAGGCTGCATTTGATAATACTTATGGGGAGAATTCCAATCACTAGAATCCTCAACCCCCATAATCCCTCCCAAATGCAACCCAGTCCCATTAGATTTTAGAGAGCATAGAATTTACTAGGTAGTGAGAGATAGGGAGAAAAAAAAGTAAAAACCCAAAATCCTACTCAAAATGTGTTTTTTCTCTCTTTAAGAGATTTTGAAAAAAATTGAACTCAAAGTCGTACAATCTTTTACAAATGCACCCTTAGTACTAGGGATAAATATTATAATAAAAGCTATCATTGGATCACCCGTCACCTATTGGGAAATGTGTCAACTCCTTTATTCTGCCTACCTCTACTTGCACCCAGATCCAACCATAATAATAATTTTCTATTGAAAAATTTCCATTTCCTTTGCTTTCAATCACATTGGGTACATCATGAACTGGCTTTTCCAAAACTGAGAAGCACTGTCATGAGTCCGTTGACTCTTGTGTGATTGTCCATATGAGAAATTTAAACGTAAATGGTGTCTACAATCGCTATACATTATTCAAGAATAATAATTGTTCTCTAATATAAGCATGCACATTCACATCAATGTGAACTTTTCACTGCTCTTCAAACCCTAACACCAGATTGTAGAAGTATAAGGGACGACCATTGGGAAGTAGCAAGGAGGCCACTTGCCAACCTAAGTGGAAAATTCAAATAATAAGGGTCTCTTTGAAAAGCGAATATCATAGTGAGATAGTTAACTGATGAGAGAGAAAAGGTGGGTGAGAAAAGGTGTGAGCCCCATCTTTTCTCCTCAAACACAACCTCTACTAACCGGGGTGAGATGACGTATTCGAGAGGGCGAATACGTCACCCCACCCAATTTTCAAAGAGGTCCTAAGAACTTGACGTCATGGTTTGCTAGATCGAACTGACTCAGTCTAATATGACTATATCATACCATACTAGGGCCAACCCAAGCCCAAATAAAGGGTGTGTGACTCGACTAAGATGGTCTTCATAAAATGGCCTCCCTTGTGCGACTCGGCTGATTCAATCAGAGATGATCCGAGTCAGACCATGTCCTACCATGCCAGTGCCACACTGAGTTGATCCAGATCATGGATCTGGTGCCGAGGGTTTAGAACTTGGGCTTTGATATCACATGTTTGGAGATTACTTGTAGAAAAAAACATCATCTACACATACCGAGGAGGAAGAAGACAACGACGAGATCACAAATCTCGGACGAAGAATTACTTGACCCTCTTAACGCCCCTAATTTTCTCTCTCTATTCAATGTGAATGCATGCAATCTTATGGGAAACCATAGCTTGGGTTGCATTTATAAAGAGAAGGGACTAGTCTAGTTAGACTTAAAATAGGATCCCATCCATATAATAGGATCCTAAGGGCCACATAATGGGACAAGCCCAATAATACTATTCCATCGGTCTAAACTTTAAGTGTGTCAAATTGCTCATCCTACAAGTGGACCACTAATATTGGATGAAGATGATACAGACTCTAAGTTCTTATGGCAGATTACAAGGAGTTCCATCAATAAAATGATGGGAAACTAGAAACACAACCTGTTTTGGTCTTACATCTTATAATTCGATTTAGGGCTAATTTCTTACATACCATGGGTACTTCTAAATTGGAACAATTACACATTAGTATACTTACCTCGAATAATTAACCATATTCCATCATTTGTAGCCTTGTTTTTCATTTATTTGACTTAATCTTAGATGAGATAAAACCAAAACGATTGTCTTACACCTATTTACCATTTTTAACGTGCTCATCTCTTTCACATTCCCTTGTATACCTCACCAAAGTATTATGTTTTACACTTAATTATGCTTTTAACGGACTAAAGGCACTAGAATAGAGGGATATAGTCATCATTATGAGGATATATATATATATATATATATATATCGGAGCATACAAACCGAATGGGAGAGATTCTACCGGGTATATGTAATTATCCCATCTAAAATTTTAAGTTTCGTGCTCTATAAAAGGGAAAGCATGTAGAATGCTTGCTCATCAGTGTACCTTCTTTTAAGAAAATTGTATGATTATCTACATTTCTTGAGATATACGTATGATTACATGGGGATGTGAAATACACCTTTGTCTAAGAAAAATATTTGCTCAACAACTTTGTCCTAGGAGAAATACATTTGATAGGATAGATTTGCACACGGAGCAATGCATGAAAATGGGGGTGAGGGGGCTGAGGGTTGGCCAACTTCAGCCCAAATTAGTGGTGTCCATCCGGAGCACCTTAATCATTTTTGGTGCTATATGAAATGTTACTAATAATAATTTTTACATATAAGACATGTGTAATGCTTTGTTCGATACATAAATCACATACTTTCTCATTGTCCCAAAAATGGTAAGTACGATTTTTACATATAAAAGGACGTTTCACGTTGAATAGTACAATGCATATTTTCACGTATTAAATACTAAACATATTTGACAAGAAAAATATAAGAATAAATTATTTTATAGAAGAATGAAATATTTTATTATATTAATCAAGATTTGTCGACCCGCGCGACTCAGCCGATCCGATCTTAGCCTGGGTCGGGTCGGGTCGCTCTCGACTCGGTCCGTCCTAGTCCGTTCTGCCCCATATCTAAATAAAAAAGATTATATATATATATATATATATATATATATATATATAATATTTATAATAATAGAATAAAATAAAAAGGTATATTATATATATATAGTATTATTAAATTAATGGGACGACTCGGTGACGACTCACGATCCGGTCATCCCGCAAACGACCTGAGTCGGGTCGGGTCGTGCGGATCGAGGCGACCCGCATCGGATCGACAAACCATGATATTAATAAAACATTTAATATAGAATTGAAATATTTTGTTAGATTTTCTTCTTATAATAAAATAATTTATTTTTATAGAATTTTATCCTTATAACAAATATTTAGTTCTTGTAAAAAATATTTTATTTTTATAAATATTTTATTAATTTATTTTTATAGTTAAATAAAATATTTCATTCTTATAATAAAATATTATATTTATATAAAAAATAATTCATTTACAAATATTTCATGTATCTTTTTATCTCGTGTGCTTCATATTTAACGTCTGAAAATATACATCATATGATTTTGATGTGGGTGTCATTTTTACTCGAAAAATTGTTATTTTATCTTTTTTTTGGGTCAACGAAAACACAGGTTATAAGTTGACGCGATTTTATGTACTAAATTCAGTGCACGTTGCATTACTCATTCGGTGGCATTACCCTTTACCTAGAATATTAAAGGATCTTAAATCCTCCCGATCACGGTGATGGTGGATCCCAACGTGATGTTGAATTCGAGTTGGATGCATTACGGTATGTATTGCAAAAAGATGTCTTCCCGTTAAGTACTGAAACCCTCCCTTTTAATTGGTGAGGACCATATATATGAAAATATGCCTCCTAACATGATCCTTTTGACGGCCTATTCATGAACATTGGGAACATGGGGTACCCATTAATATAAGTTGATGGATGATGAACATTGAGAAGTTGGGGGCATGGTTTGTCGTCTCGATTGACTTATCCATACTAATTATGACTCGGGATGAGTTGAGTCGATCTCGTCTCGCTCTGTCTCAGTTTATCTCGTAAAATATTAAAATAAAAAAGATTATTTATATATATAATATATATATATAATAATATAACAAAATAAAAAAGACTCTTTGTATAATATATATATATATATAATAAAATATTAAAATATTAAAACGTCCCGGTCACAACTCACGACTCGAGCGTCTCACCCATCACTTAGG
Organism: Amorphophallus konjac; assembly: GCA_022559845.1. Lineage (NCBI taxonomy): Eukaryota > Viridiplantae > Streptophyta > Magnoliopsida > Alismatales > Araceae > Amorphophallus > Amorphophallus konjac. The sequence goes on along the minus strand of CM040119.1, from coordinate 320,960,047 downwards.
TCGGATCGAGACGTGCGGGTCAAGACGTCTTAGACTGGGACATCAAACCTTAGCTGGGGAGAGACACTATTGTCTGATGACCTTTTTCCACTATGCATCATACTTAAATTGACGGATGATGGCTCATCTCATTATATATTGTGATGGAAAAAATATCACACTCACAGCGTGTGTTGGGTGAAGGATCATTTTTAGTAACATCTTGTAAGCATTAATAATAGGGGAAATTATTATTATTATACTCTTCAAATCTTATGAAATCACTCTTAATTATATGATATTTAGCGTAATATCTCTAAAATTCTTTAAAAAAAGAGTCATTGTGTCCTTGTCCTTAAAACTACGTAAAATAAAAATTATCCCTATACCCCAGTGAAAAGGCATAATGACTATTTTCTTATCTAATGAGCCCCCACTGCCACCACACTCCTTCCCTCTTACCATTTTCGAATTTCTAAGTGAGACTTAGAGATTTCTATGGGTACGGCCAGTGATCTTCCTCGGCAACTGCATTTTAAGTTTAGTACTATTTTGTGTAGGGATAGGGTGGGACATCCCTGCTAAAATCCCATTTTGCATTTGGTATCGTAAAAAATCACGAGGATAAATTAAGTTAAGGGGACTGAGGTTGACCCAAAAAATAGAGTTAGAAACGGAGATAACACATTCCTACTTTTTTGTTAGAATGACTTATCTCCAATTTTCTAATGCTATTTCACCCCTCCTCACTTCTCTCTTGATATTTTCATTAGCGCAAATTATTATTCAATAGTCAATTCATTAATATTAATTATTTAAATCAATAAAAAATAAAATAATAGTCTCATTTAATACTAATCATGATTAAGAAGACAAGCATATTAAACATTAGTCTCGTTCATGCTAAATAGTATTAACAAGAAAAAAGCATTAAGCAATACCCTCATTAGTACTAATTACATTATAAATAAAAATATTAAATGCTAATATCATTAGTGTTAATCATGATTATAATAAAAATATGTTAAAAAATAGTCTCATTAGTGCAAAACATTATTACCAAGAAAATATTATAAAATAATACCATCATTAATGTTAATCATCATTATGAACAAAAATATTAAATATTAACTTCATTATTACTGGTCATCTTAAGAAGAAAGAATTATTAACCAAAAGATAAATCATTAGAGCTCAATATAATTAAAAATAAAAATATTAAATAATAATCTCATTAGTGCTAATCATCATTATAAAAAAATGTTACATAATCACCTAGTTAGTGCTAAATATTATTAATGAGAAAAATTATAAATAATACTCTCATTAGTGATAAGTATCATTATGAATAAAAATATTAAACATTAATCTCATTAGTGCTAATTATGATTAAGAATAATATATATTAAAATAGTATCATTAGTGCTAAATAGTATTGATTGAAAAAAATATTCAACAATACTATCATTAGTGCTAATCATCATTATGAATAAAACATATTAAACATTAATTTCATTAGTACTATTCACGATTAATAAGAAAAATTATCAAACAAATGACAAATCATTCAGCTATCTATTATTAAAAGTAAAAACTATCAAAATAATGTCGTTAGTGTTAATCATCGTTATGAATAAAAATATTACATAATAATATCATTAGTATTAAATATTATTAACATAAAAACATTAAATAATACCCTCATTAGTGCTAATCGTCATTATGAATAAAAAATATTAAATATTACCTAACTTAATAAGGGCAAAATGATCTTTTTTCGGTACGTATTCTCGTTCGTATCCTTATTTTTAACCAAATGAGAAATAGAAATAATACTATTATTATCCCCTCGAACATACATGAGAATAAGGGTAAAAATAAATTATCCTATAATGACTGATGCCTATTCTTCTAAATAACATCTTAAAAATTTTATGGGTATTACGCTCGGAGAGGGGAAAGATCTACGACCCAATTTTTACACGTCCCAAAGGCCCACCAAACTATGCGTGGCCCAATAAGTGACAACTTCAATAGGGCCCACTTACTACAGGACCTCAGTTAAAAGAACCTATAAGGTCCATCGAGCCTTGGCTCGGTCGCCCAACCAAAAGACTCCCCAACGGTCGGGAAAAGCCCAACAGGTGACTAAATCGAGCCATCTGAAGTAGATAAACGCACTCTTAAGGACGCCCAAGTCTCAAACTCCCTGCCTAGGCAGAGGATATCCCTAATCTCTCAAGGATCAGCTCGTTGTAAGGACTCCTTGATGAGTCAGGGTGAATTCCTCGAAGCTGAACACCTATCCCTAATAATCCAAGCGGGTGTTAAGCTATCACCTAAGAGTAGGAAGCTCAAGAGGATAAAGGGAGGATAAGAGTTCTTGAACGGTAAGAGTTCCTACCACGGACGTAACTCCCCCCCCCCCCCTGACTGTCACACTTTCCCTACTCAGAAAAGGGAGCTTGTAGCTATATAAACCCAGAGAACCTCTTCGGAAAGGTAAGCTAAATTATAACCACTTTAACTGGTGAAGAGCATTCGCATGCCCTACACCTCTCTTGCCTTATTTTCGCACCTCACTCATACATTTTGCTGACTTTGACATCGAAGAGTTTTCCCCGGGATAATAATCTCGGGCCTCCTGATCGCTTCTTTCCTTTTGCATAACTTTGTTATGAGGTGACTATGACCCATGATTGTCTTAAATCCGACGGTTCGTAACTTTGCACGACATCTCGCATCTTCAACAATAAATATAATAAAAATAAGAATATATAGATAATTTTAAACGATTTAAGAGATATAGAAATAATTTCTCGTAATAAAAAAGACACAAAATAAATTGGATGATCTTTGTCATTGCATGCATTATTTTTGTGAAAATATCATGTTAAGGTCAACTTAGTCATGAACCATTTAAGACATCTTTTATGAACATTGATAAAAAAAATGTGACAAAGAGAGGGCAGAGCATACTTAAGAGACCATCCTCTCTCACTCTCTCACTTTAGGATCAGTTTGGCACACAGTTATTCTCACTTAAAATGAGAAATGAGTTCACTTAATAGTTTTAGTAATCTTTTCAAAAAAAATTCGAAAATGAGGAGACTCATTTCAAAGGGGATAGGAATGAGTTAACGCGGGACCCACACTATATAATATTTTCCACTTCATGGGTCTGAAGTGCAAGTGGGTACTGGGTAGAACTTATTATATATCCGGTGTGCAACAAGTATTGCTCATTTGAATTTAAAAGATATTCATTTAAAAGAACATAATAATATCTAACAATTTACTCATTCTGAAAGGAAGGAACGAAGAATATACATATATATTTTGTAATCTAAAATTTAACTTAGTTGATCTATTACTCAGATTAATCATCTAACGCCTTGAATTCATGCAAACCGGAGGTGCTTAGTCATTATTTGCTAGTGAAAACTATTCACTGTTTATAACAGGGTTTTTTTTTACTGTCGGCCTCGCGTAACGTCACTAGTCCACGTTCAGATAAATTAGCGTGAAGTCCACTCAAAAAAAATTTAAAAAATACTGCATGTGCAACATTTAATGGGAGTGTTGCATAGAGACCTATTCTATTTATTTAGTAGAATGAGACATGAGAAGTAATTTTTAAAGGGACATTTGATTGGGTTTATTTGGAGATTCTAATTATTAGAATCTCTTGTAAAATTTAAATATGAATTTGAGAATATATGTGAGAAGATATGAGTTTTGATAAGATAGATTTACGAGACACATAGATCTCATTCTAATGATTACAATCTAATTTCTTTTTTAAAATCTTACTAAAAATAATTTTTAAATTTAAGAGAAAAGACATCTTATGATGACCAGACACAGTTGTCAGGGATTATTTGAAAAAAAAAATCTCATTTGATTTCTTATGATGACCAGACACAGTTGTCAGGGATTATTTGAAAAAAAAATCTCATTTGGTTTCTCATCCCGCCATCTGAGAATGACCTCTCCCATTTGTACCGCCCTCACTTTACATGTTAGATTTAAGTGATGAGTTTAACTTTAAGTTCCGTTTTGGTAGCGGTTTAACTTTAAGTCGGATTATTTTAAGTGGGGTAAGATAACTCACTTTTTTCCCATTTTGGTTTGATAACAAGTGGACAAATCTGATGTGTTAACCATTCGTTAACTCCCTCCACTTTGGTTGGCTTTGAGTTAACCCACATACATTGGTGATATGTTTACCAGATTTGCCCTTCCCTTGATAACGCCATATAGTTGGACTCACAGTCCGGCCAAATAAACAAATTGGGGAGTAAAATTATCTTCCCTTCTCTGCAACATGTTTCAAAAAGAACCGTGGGCATTTTTTGAGATTTCTTATGTGTCCCTATCTATATACCTAGTTTGATATATAGAGATTTCATATAAAAACTACAGAACATATAGATAGGGACTTTTGTATATAGCCGGCTTGATATTGGTTAGTTTTGAGATAACCCACACAAACTATAGAATCTTCCTGCCACCTTCATTCAAAATAAAAAATGTGCTCATATCAGCCAAGCACTAAATATGAAAAATGTCATAAGATTCAATTTAATAACGTTGTTTACAGATAATGCACATCATACATGACATCTCATAGCCGACTCCAAATTAAGAACATACATGTATTGAAAGAGTACATGTGGAATTTCTAAACACTTGATACAATCTGATACAAGATTTTCTTTAATCAACATTCAACTAAAAGAATACCACAGGCCTTTCATTGTCAACAAATTTTTCACTGGCGTGACTAAAAAATCCCAAGAAAAAACTTCTCCATTGCATCTTCTATGATCATTATGGTCGGCTTGAAATCCGTTGGAACTTAGGAATCAAACTTTGCCATTGTGAACTCTGGGTTACCTGCAAATAGGCTATTTGTTAGTCACAAGAACAATATACTATCACCCACATGTATATTATATCATCGTCAACCTGCAAAAAATTATTTATCTGTCAGTCATTAGAATAGAATATTATGCATTTTAAGCCATCATTACTTACTAAAATAAACTAAATGATACATTGGGCATCCAAGATGAAGACCATACATAATTTGGTAGCGACACTTTCAAATGCGGGTAATGGGAAAGAACCCTTCACAAAATACCTTTTGTAATGGTTAAAAGAAACTTAAATGAGTCCTAAGGACCACAAATACCAGTAACATAAAATGTACACAACTAAAACTACACACTGACCCTAATTCATGCATAGATACACACAATGTACTTCCACCACTCCTGCATGTTAATCGTACGAAGATAGCAAAGTAACAAGATTATGACCGAGCAGTCTTACTTGCTAATAATAATCCCTAATCTCATAGGAAATGTTACAATTAAATAGCCATACTGACATATAGCCACTTAAAACATGCTATCACTCAAAGAGACATATATATGTAATAGTGAATACCTTGATTTCTCTTATTCCAATTTTAATCTTGGCATCCCTCCTACGTTAGAAAGTGAAGATCATAGCTAAAAGTGATTTACCTTACTCCACCAGAAATGCATCCATTGGGTATCCTCACAAGAGGTGTCGACATCCAGTTAGCAGACTTTGATCAAAAAATTACAAGTGATCAAATTTTATGGACAATGTTAATGCCCTTATTAACAGTTGACAATCATGTGTTCCTAAACACTATGCAGACCGGGGTATAAAGACAATGTTAATGCCCTTCATATTCCCATTGCCTTAGTAACAAACGAAGAAGATAGTGACTAACCTTTATATAGACTTCCACATTTAATGCACTTTAAATTCCCTTTGCCCTGAAAACATGCATTCGTCATACTAAATAGTAAAAATATATACGTACAATATGTTATTAATGAGAATATTAACTGGATAATGGCATACCTTCACATAGAGATTGAGATTCAATAGAATTCAAACCCCTCCACGGTTAACATGCAACCGTTGTCATATCTGGAGACTAGAGTAGGAGCGTCCACCATTTAAACATGCCATTTACTAAACATTCTTTGGGTATACGTGGGCTCAGGCGGGATTCCAACAGTATGCAAAGATAATCTTCTATTATGGGGTTGTCACGTGTGGACAGCCAACCATTAATAAAATTCATAAGATCCACTCATCATCGCCCCACCACCTAATAGGTCAGCACACGATGTCACCTCATCCGAATGAATGACCCAAAGTATTTGAGCTGCATGTCTGTGGTGGAGTTGCATTACTATGCCATCTACGACACCCATCCATGCACACAAACGACAATGGGGAATACACCGGGGGCAACAAACATGGAGACCTATATAGGGGTGTATTAGAAGAACACCTGTAAGTATAGCACATACAGCAAAGAAAAGCCAAACGACAAATAAAGTCCGAAATTAACACACCACTATGCATCACGAAACAAATGGACATTACAGCACATATTGAAAGAAGGATTATGCACATAGCAACAATTATCCTAACCCTTCACAGTCTGGCACATAACAAACATACACATTAGAAAAACCAAAATGGGATAAGGGAAGTAAACGTGCTTCTAATTATTCAGTTACGGAGCCATAGTTGTGTAGTAATCGTGTCTCTAAGCACCTCCCCCTCATGGATGTCATGCGATGCGACAGGTACGTTAGATCAACATTGACATCACCTGCATCGTTAACATCATGGGGGGCATTTGAAAAGAAGAAGTACGTCCTCGCCATGCTCCCGACAAATGAAGTTGTGGACGACGCAACATGCAACGACAATCAGTATTTGAGTGCAGAATGGATACATGTTCCCCTCTTTTAGTGTTGCAAATCGCATCTTCACTACCCCAAAAGCTCGCTTCATGGCATTCCTTATCTGAGCATGCCGATGGTTGAACTTATCCCGCATGTTTCGATAACCTCCATTGCCACGCCCTCGGTATTGTGAAATATGGTAACGCTCTCCTCGGTACAGTGCAAGGAAGGTACCGGTGTTCGCATAACCAAGGTCAGTAAGATAATATTTACCTACAATAATACATGCAAGATGTAAGAGCATTCGGGTACATATAGACATCAGCAACATGAATATCATTCCCATGACTTACTTACCCGGAGGCACCCTAAAGCCACCTCGTTCTGGGGCCCATTTCAACACCTTTTGATCACCCGCTGATCCTTCCCAACCGGCAGCCAAATATTGAAATCGAAGGTGTAATGCCTCAGGTTTTTCGGATCCTTCTTCTCGGGTGCCGGATCTACGTTTCTGGTGTATCTGGCTCCGTTGTGTCCGAAATGATGTTTCGGACATCTTTCGTGTTCAAATCGACGCGATCCGGAGTTGTTTCGGAGGCCCGGAAGCGTTCTGCAGCTTTTCCGCGTGTGTTTTTCGATTCCCGGTGTGTGTTTCGGTAATTCCTTCGGAACCTCATTGCGGGTGAATCGGGTCGTTCACCTAGGCGAGTGTGGTACCGTTACAATCGGTGCGTTCCGAGGATCGCGGAAATGTGATTTTCCTATTTTTGGTATTTTTCAGAATTTCTAGATTTTCCCTATATATAACCCTTTTCTCTCTCTCCGCTCTCATTTCTCTCTTCTCTCCCTCTCTCTTCGCACGCTCTCTCCTCTCTCCCTCTCTCTCTCCGGCGGCCGACGGGGTGGAGCGTGGGTGAGGTGGGGACGGCGCCGGCGAGGCGCCGGCGAGGATGGGTGAGGATCGAGGCGATGGAGGCGCGGTGAAGCTCGGTCATGGGTTCGTGGAACGGTGAGGCTTCAACGGCATTTTCTTCGTGGATCGGCGTCCACGGCACGTCGTTTCTTCGGTGGAGGTAGGGAGATGGATCCCCAGCTCGTGCACTTCCTTTCCCACGAGTTTTGTAGGCCGTGGTGAGCCGAGCGAGCTAATCGGGGCGCTTTGGGAAAAATGTATGTTTTTGGGGAGTGGGCCGGATCTCTCGTTTTACGGTATTTTTGGCCGATCCAGGGGTTTACATGCATGCCTAGGGGCTTGAGGATGGATTCCCCTTTGTTTCCCCATCACCCGGGGGTGATCGGGGCGTGGATCGGATTTTTGGGCGTTTTCTCGCCGTTCTCGATTTTCTGAAATGATCGCGGTCTTCCAGTAACCGTGTTCATTGATAGCGGTCCTGGGAGAACCGCGTTTGCCCAAGAGCGTCGGCAGGAGTCGCGGTCTTGCGACAGACCGCTTTGGTGTAGTCGCGGTCATGAGGTGACCGTGACTGCATGGTTGCTGTCCTCCGGTGATCGTTACCATCATTTTGCATATGGCTAGTCGCGGTCATGAGGTGACCGTGACTGCGTAGTCGCGGTCGCCAGGTGACCGTGACTGTGTAGTCGCGGTCCCCAGGTGACTGTGACTGTAGTCACGGGCACCAGGTGACCGTGACTATATTGCATGTTCCGTTCGCGTGGAATTGACTTCCGGTCGACCCGGTTGTGATCCAATGGTCGACCTCCGGCCTCGTGAGTGTCCCAGACATCCCGTGGGTTCCGTGTCGATGTTTCTTGGTTGTCGGGAGGACCGTGTTACCTTGATTAGCTTGCTCGTAGGTGTGGTGGGTCCGGGTGACCCCACGTGTTCCGGGCTTTCATGTTACGCTCGATCGAGTCACCGTGTATCGGTGTGTGTGCGGTGGGGTTCCCCCGCATGTCGTGAGTTTTCCTGAAAGATGATTCCCGAGTGGGCCATGTGTTTGGCCTTGGACTGTGAGTCCAGTTATCGGCGTGGTGGCTTGGGTGTTACCTTGGAATCGTGCTTCTGTGCTTTCCACGTGGGCCGTGTGTGTGGCCTTGGACTGTGAGTCCAGTTGCCCTGCCTGAGGCTGGAAGGCTTCTCAGTTCCCTTCCCGAGGGAATGGTCTCGGCGGCTCGTGAGCTGCCTCGGTATTCATGCTACCGTGGTTTTATACCTAGATATTGGACTAGATTGACGGCATTGTGTTGTTGCGTGCGACGGTCTTGACCTCGAGTCTTCTGACTCAAGGACCGTTGGCTATAGTGCGTCTAGAGGAATGTCCAGAGTCCAGTGGCTTAGTGTCACTTGGGTTTCTTCGACTCTCGTGCAGAGTGCGTGCGTGGTCGTGGGCTGCGAGTCTTGTTCCTTCTCCGACTGTGGTCACCGTGCGACGGTGCCGGTACGCGGGATGGTCCCCGTACGTCGTCAGGTTCGGACGTTGTTTTCCATTGACTTGAGAGTCTACTCTTTGACACTCCACTAGTCGTAGCCCACCAGTACGCGTGTGCTGGTCTCACCTAGGAGTAGGTGTACGGGCTTACCCTGAGGATGGTTTTAGACTAGTTTCCGTCGGGCCCCGCGTCTAGCAGCCAGAGTCCGGCTGAGGGGAAAACCGGTCAGAGGGCCAGACCAGGGACGGACGGTATGTGTGTGCACACGTGGTTGGGGACGGTTGGACCCATGTCGACGGGCGTGACCCCAGCTAGTCACTTGTTTGTGGTTACTTGTACGGTGTCTCAGTTCCCGCTGGATCGGAGGAAGACACATGAGGCACGGACTAATACGTCAGTGGACGCATTCGGCCTTGCTTCTAGTGGGAGGTACTCCTGTTGAGTCGGGAGTGATAGACTGTCAGTTTCCATTACTTTGACCTTCGAGTTTTTGGTCGTGTCAACCGTTGAGTTTTCAGTTGTTTTGCCGTGGCGCGTGTGTTGGTTTTCGCACCGTGAAACTAGTGCTAGTGACTTTACCGAGATTGCATCTTGTCGTGCGGTACCCATGACCAGGTGTCAGGGTTGCACTTTGGACAACGTGTCCAGGTTGACCATGTTCTGGGAGACACGCCTCTATGGCGTGATTGCCATGGGTTTTTACTTCAGTAAGCGGTACTAGTGTAGTTCGGTAGCTCCCGACCGTGAGTTCGGGGTGTGTTTCCAGTACAGTAGGAGTAGTTGTAGTGTCGGGTTTCAACCGGCCACCAGGTTTACTGTTCCTACTGTTGCGGTTGCTCTTGTAGCTTTCCTTTCCGCTACCGACATTATTTTCGGTTGGGCTTCCGCGGGATCCCTGCTGAGTCTCTGTTTTGGAGACTCATTCCCTGCTTTTCATGTGTGGCTGTTCTTCCTCGTGGTTCGAGGGCGCGGTGCGGAGGTTCTCAGTTGCCAGCTCGTCGGGCCGAGTGTTCACTCGGCATGTGGTACGTTTTTACTGTTTTACACTGTACTTTCTGTTGGACTGGACTCTGTTGTAGCTGTAGTTATTTTTTTATTTCTATTAATTGTTACTTTGTCCTGTTTTATTTCCTATTTCTTTGTGCCTCCACACTCCTTTTAGCCCTTCCGAGTCCTCCCAGCTCGTGGGCGGCGGTTCGAGTCTTGGGTTATCGGGTCTCTCCCGGTAATCGGATTCTCGGGTTGTTACAGCTGGTATCAGAGTGAGGTTGTGGACGTACATAGGAATTTGAGATATTGCAGCGATTAGAGTCCATGAGGTTGAGTATAGTCGGCAGCTGGCATAGGGTTTTGTGCTTATTTTTCCGTCTTGTTTCTCGCTTGAGAGCTTGAGTGCGTTGTGTGGCGCTGTGAAGGTGGTTGCTGTCCGCAGCTTTCGTGCCAGTATAGGGTCTGAAGATCGAGGTCGAGAGCCTTCTCCCTCATCGGTGGTGGCCCTGGTTGTGCTGCGTTGGGCAGAGGTTGCTGGCATGCGTGAGCCTGCGGTGCTGCGTTCGAGGTACCTGCAGCGTGGTCAGGTGGCTGGAGAGGATTATCCGTGGTTAAGTGGCCGTGAGCGTGCTTCGAGGGAGCTGCTGTTGGTTTTGGCCACTCCAGCTTGAGCTTTGTCCAGCCCCTGAGGTGTTAAGGTCGTGGTTTGAGGCGTTAGAGTGGGTGCTCTAGTCGAGAAGTGTGCTCGGGTGAGCGGAATATCTTCTCGGTGAGCTGCTATTTCGTCGAGCCTGATGTCCTTATCGTGCTCTGTGGCGTCAGAAATGACGTGTCGGTCTCGATTGTTTTGTAGATTTCGAGGTAGGATTGGGCTGTGGTGTCCCAGTAAGTCTTGCTCTTGCGCTCTTGTGTGCGAATGGATTGTGTTCGCCCTGGAGTTGGCTTGAGATGTGAAGGCTCCACGGTGAGTTCGAGACTAGAGGATGAGTGTCGACGGTTGTCGGTTATGGCTCGTGTTGCGACTCTTGGCGTGGTGTGCTGTAGTTCGAGGAATTGCAGCGGTGGTGCATCGAGAGATGCTGTGATTGTAGTCTGACGTCACACTCGCCGAGTGTGTCGGAGGCGCTGACCTGATGGAAGCGATGGTTTTCCTTGGTGCTGGATGGTGCCGTTTCCAGCGTGCGCGAGGTTCGAGGTCAGGTCGAGCGTGGAGTTCTTCCGTTGGTCGGAAGTGCGTTGGTCTCCCCTTTGGTTGGAGAGATTGTGTTGGGCAAAGGTTCGTCGTCTTGCATTGCGTGTTCGGATTGGTTGGCCTTGTGTGCCATGAAGTCTGTGGGAGACGTGCCCCTTGTTTTGGCAAGGTGGTTGCCTGCGAGAGTTGTGCCCATTCCCTTGTCGTGTAAGGGTGTTGGCGCTTTTCTGAAAGAATGAGTGCCGGTTGGGCAGTGTTTCCGAGAATTTGTGGCTGTGCGCGTGGATCAGAGTGCGCAGCGGAAGCATGATGGGCTTGTGACCCACTGGTTCAGGATCATAGCGTTGGTTGCTACAGGCAGCTTCCTGAGTTTGCGTTGAGCATTGGAGGATTGGTTCCTCTGTGCGAAACATGTTGTTGCCGTGCCGTTGCCCGAGATATCATAATTCTTGGCACTGGCAGGATGGAGTGATTGGGGAATGTGTTGTCTAGTGCGCCGCATGAGTACCCTATTCCTGTGATGGAAGCCGTGTCAAGCGTCGGTGTTAGACCTGGATGGGGTTGTTGAGGATGTCGCCTGATGATGGTCGAGGACGTGTTGGTCAGAGTCGGTGGCTTGGTGCTCGACTTGTGTTCCCAGTCGTGTCCTCGGATGAGATCATTTTTGGAGATGTGATCTCTGGCAGGCTGTGGGTTCCTGTTGGTAGCTGCGAGTGACTGGTAAGGCTAGTCTCGTGGCCGACCACGGTGAGATGTATGTTGCTTAGGGACCCATGAGCATTGTTCAGGTGGTGTCCCGTGGCTCTGTGGTAAGGGCGTAATCGGGGTTGGCCGATGTCCACTTGGATTGATCGAAAGATTTGATGAGACTAGACGGAAGAGTGACGCCTGTGGGCGGAGGCCTTTTTGTGAGATTGGCGTCGAAGGGTGGTCCTTGACGGGACGTTGGTGTCGCAATGGTTATCCCTGGTTTGGCGACCAGCATGGGATGGTTCCCCTGTAAGTCTGAGTCGAGTGAGGTGATGACTGGAGATGCCGGGATCTGTCATTCGGTTTCATCGTGCTCCACTGAGAGGGTCGAGTTGGTGCGATGATCGAGATCAGATGCAGTGTCCGAGAGGAGTTCATCCCGAGGGTGGTAATTGTATGTGTGGGAGTCGACGGATGGCTTGCCAAGGTTTGGAATGTTTCCTTCGGTTCCGGTGGAGGACCAGAAAAGAAGGAAGAACTTGAGCGAGCAGTTGGTGATCGTCGACACGTGGTCTTTCATAGATAGAGGATGCTGGTTGTTGGGGCTCAAGCGTGACGAGAGCCGTGTGCTAGCGAGACCTTTGTGGTCGTTTCTGAGATGTGCCTTTCTGGACGGGATCTGGGCTTTGTCGAAGTTTGTCCTCTGACAGAGTTGGCACAATGTTATGTCTGGTTTTCAGCTTGCCATGTGTTGGGTGTTTCTTGGTGCTGAGCTAATGTTCTGGTGGCGGTCTGTTGAGATGGTTGCCTAAGATGGTGGGAGCTTGGTTTCGGCTGTTCCTTTGTGTCGGGCGTGAGACCAGTCGGCGAGTTTACGAAACTGGCGTCTGGGTTGTCTGTCGACCATGGGTTGCATCGGTAGCTATCTCTCACATGAGGGCGGTGTCTCCTCGGTGAGCGAGTTTGTAGCTGCGGTGCCGTGATTGATTTTCATGGTGTCTGAGGTGACGCTGGACTGTGTCCTCTCGTATATGCCTGCTCTGTTGGCCGGTGTGCTCGGCGCGTGGAGTGAGGTGTTGTTTGTGTTTAAGTCTGACTGTGTCCCTCAGGATCGGTGTTTTCATGAGAATCGAGATTTTCTATGCTAGGGTTCTAACAGCGTTGTCAGTTGGTTCAATATTCTTCTCCTGTGACTTTGTGCTTGGTCCTGAATTTCGAGGACGAAATTCCTTTAAGGGGAGAGGGCTATAATGCCCTGGGTTTTTCATATTCTTCTTCTCGGGTGCCGGATCTACTTTTCCGGTGTATCTGGCTCTGTTGTGTCCGAAATGATGTTTCAGACATCTTTCGTGTTCGGATCGGCGCGATCTGGAGTTATTTCGGAGGCCCGGAAGCGTTCCACGGCTTTTCTGCGTGTGTTTTCTGATTCCTGGTGTGTGTTTCGGTAATTCCTTCGGAACCTCGTTGCAGGTGAACCGGGCCGTTCACCTAGGCGAGTGTGGTACCGTTGCGATCGGTGCGTTCCGAGGATCGCGGAAACGTGATTTTCCCATTTTTGGTATTTTTCAGAATTTTTGGATTTTCCCTATATATAACCATTTTCTCTCTCTCCCCTCTCATTTCTCTCTTCTCTCCCTCTCTCTTCTCACGCTCTCTCCTCTCTCCCTCTCTCTCCGGTGGCCGACGGGGTGGAGCGTGGGCGAGGTGGGGACGGCGTGGGTGAGGTGCGGGCGAGGATGGGTGAGGATCAAGGCGGTGGAGGCACGATGAAGCTCGGCCGTGGGTTCGTGGAACGGTGAGGCTTCAATGGCGTTTTCTTCGTGGATCGACGTCCACGATGCGTCGTTTCTTCGGTGGAGGTAGGGAGATGGATCCCCAGCTCGCGCACTTCCTTTCCCGCTAGTTTTGTAGGTCGTGGTGAGCCGAGCGGGCTAATCAGGGCGATTTGGGAAAAATGCATGTTTTTGGGGGCTGAGCCGGATCTCTCGTTTTACGGCATGTTTGGACGATCTAGGAGTTTAGATGCATGCCTAGGGGCTTGAGGATGGATTCCCCTTTGTTTCCCCATCACCCGGGGGTGATCGGGGCGTGGATCAGATTTTTGGGCGTTTTCCCACCGTTCTCGATTTTATGAAATGATCGCGGTCTTCCAGTAACCGCGTTCATTGATAGCGGTCCTGGGAGAACTGCGTTTGCCCAAGAGCGTTGGCAAGAGTCGCGGTCTTGCGACAGACCTCTTTGGTGTAGTCGCGGTCATGAGGTGACCGTGACTGCATGGTCGCGGTCCTCCGGTGACCGTTACCATCGTTTGGTATCTGGCTAGTCGCGGTCATGAGGTGACCATGACTACGTAGTCGAGGTCGCCAGGTGACCGTGACTATGTAGTCGCGGTCCTCCAGGTGACCGTGACTATGTTGCATGTTCCGTTCGCGTGAAATTGACTTCCGGTCGACCCGGTTGTGATCCAATGGTCGACCTCCGGCCTCGTGAGTGTCCCGGACACCCCGTGGGTTCCGTGTCGATGTTTCTTGGGTGTCGGGAGGACCGTGTTACCTCGATTAGCTTGCTCGTAGGTGTGGTGGGTCCGGGTGACTCCACGTGTTCCGAGCTTTCGTGTTATGCTCGATCGAGTCACCGTGTATCGGTGTGTGTGCGGTGGGGTTCCCCCGCATGTCGTGAGTTTTCCTGGAAGATGATTCCCGAGTGGGCCATGTGTTTGGCCTTGGACTGTGAGTCCAGTTATCGGCGTGGCGGCTTGGGCGCTGTCTTGGGAATCGTGCTTCTGTGCTTTCCACGTGGGCCGTGTGTGTGGCCTTGGACTGTGAGTCTAGTTGCCCTGCCTGAGGCTGGAAGGCTTCTCAGTTCCCTTCCCGAGGGAATGGTCTCGGCGGCTCGTGAGCTGCCTCGGTATTCATGCTACCATGGTTTTAGACCTATAGATTGGACTAGATTGACGGCCTTGTGCTGTTGCATGCGACGGTCTTGACCTCGAGTCTTCTGACTCAAGGACCATTGGCTATAGTGCGTCTAGAGGACTGTCCAGAGTCCAGTGGCTTAGCGTCACTTGGAATTCTTCGACTCTTGCACAGAGTGCGTGCATGGCCATGGGCTGCGAGTCCTGTTCCTTCTCCGACTGTGGTCGCAGTGCGACGGTGCCGATACGCGGGATGGTCCCCGTACGTCGTCTGGTTCGGACGTTGTTTTCCGTTGACTTGAGAGTCTACTCCTTGACACTCCACTAGTCGTAGCTCACCAGTACGCATGTGCTGGTCTCACCTGGGAGTAGGTGTACAGGCTTACCCTGAGGACGGTTTTAGAATGATTTTCGTCGGGCCATGCATCTAGCAGCCAGAGTCCGGCTGAGGGGAAAACCGGTCAGAGGGCCAGACCAGGGACGGACGGTCAGTGTGTGCACACGTGGTTGGGGGCAGTTGGACCCATGTCGACGGGCGTGACCTCAGCTAGTCACTTGTTTGTGGTTACTTGTACGGTGTCTCAGTTCCCGCTGGGCCGGAGGGAGACACCTGAGGCGTAGACTAAGACGTCAGTGGACGCATTCGGCCTTGCTTCTAGTGGGAGGTACTCCTGTCGAGTCGGGAGTGACAAACTATCAGTTTTCGTGACTTTGACCTTCGAGTTTTCGGTCGTGTCGACCGTTGAGTTTTCGGTTGTTTCGCCGTGGCGCGTGTGTTGATTTTCGCGTCGTGAAACTAGTGCTAGTGGCTTTACCAAGGTTGCGTCTTGTCGTGCGATACCCGTGACCAGGTGTCAGGGTTGCACTTTGGACAGCGTGTCCAGGTTGGCCGTGTTCTGGGAGACGGGCCTCTACGGCGTGGTTGCCGTGGGTTTTTACTTCGGTAAGCGGTACTAGTGTAGTTCGGTAGCCCCCGACCGTGAGTTCAGGGTGTGTTTCTGGTACAGTAGGAGTAGTTATAGTGCCGGGTTTTGACCGGCCACCAGGTTTACTATTCCTACTGTTGCGGTTGCTCGTGTAGCCTTCCTTTCCGCTACTGCCATTATTTCCGGTTGGGGTTCCGTGGGATCCCTGCTGAGTCTCTATTTTGGAGACTCATTCCTTGCTTTTCATGTGTGGTTGTTCTTCCTCGTGGTTCGAGGGCGCAGTGCGGAGATTCTCAGTTGCCAGCTCGCCGGGCCGAATGTTCACTCGGCATGTGGTGCGTTTTTACTGCTTTAGACTGTACTTTCTGTTGGACTGGACTCTGTTGTAGCTGTAGTTATTTTTTTATTTCTATTAATTGTTGCTTTGTCCTACTTTATTTCTTATTTCTTTGTGCCTCCACACTCTTTTTAGCCCTTCCGAGTCCTCCCGACTCGTGGGCGGTGGTTCGAGTCTCGGGTTATCGGGTCTCTCCCGATAATCGGATTCTCGGGTCATTACAGAAGGTCAAACGAAACTACAGCCATGACATTCTGAGTAATTTGTTGCTTACGGTTTCGATATCATGGGTGTTTGGATCGAAGAACATTGGCAGGAATATGGGTCTCGTCAATTGCACCAAGAGCATCCTACATTTATGTTTATGTTATAATTTGGAGTAAGAACTAAAACATGAGGTCGGCATAAGTGTCGGTTACCTTAAAGTAGGGGGAAAATTTGTTATTATTTTTAATGAACGGGTGCACATCAGTAGTTGAAACAGGCAGTTGGATGTAGGCATGCCTAAGTTCAACTATGGCATTAATCACTTGGTTCATATGAAAACTTATTGTTTGTGAGGAGTGCTGGAAGTGCTCACACATAGCACCTGTGGCGACACTGTGACCCATGGCATACAAGAACATTGCCAATTACTCATTTGCAGTCACCCATCTGCCATCTTTTATCAAAGCCCTCTCTAGAAGAGCATCTCACAGACGTATGAACGTAGGCGGATTGAGTCTGAATAAATTGTAACAACATCTTCCATGGCCATTCAAAATGTTAAGGACCCACACGTGGCCTATGTATCGAGACGTATGCATGGGCCTTGGCACACGCACACCCTCATCTTCTGCATCATCACCATTGATTTCATCCCATATGAGATTGGCCATAAATCGTAACACTCCAATCTCATCCTCTACAATATCTCTCCTAAGTGCATTTACATCCATATCCCCAACCTACACATGCATGAAACAAAAGAAGTTATTCGATAGGAGCAAACACGTGACCATATATATTGATATAGCAAGGTCTTCATTAACAAGGAACATGAGTGTTTCATAAACGAAATCTACTACCACGTCATGGCTGATACAACAAGGTGTTCGAATACAAGGAACATGAGAAGTCCATAAAGATAACATACTATCGAGTTACAGTTACATTTGAAAGTCATCCACGTACAATAAGGATGAGTATGCCTACCAAGATAAGGAAAAGGAACACCATAACAATTCCAAGTACGACAATGATAGCTAAGTTCTGTAATACAATTGGGGTAAAATTTATCCGTACTTGGACTGGTCGTATATCATCTTCACTCCCTCCCACCATGGATCCTCTTCGATAAATCAAATCCCTTGGATTTGAGGGAGTAATACCTCCAAATGCAGCATGGGCATCTTCAACAGATGCAAACCCCTTGAATCTTGCACCTGCATATCCATTTACCTGTGCATAACATTCCTCCCAAGTGTAGTACACACCTGAACAATGGCCAACCCACACCACGTAGCATGCATACTTCCCCATATTCAATTTACAAACCACCTTGCAATGGACTGATGACTACTGGTAAATGTAGCATGAAAATGAAATAGTAACATGGTATTACCAGTTAACTGCATGAAAGGTACATACTACAAAAGGCCTAACCACATGCACAATGATACATGATAATATCGTGCAAGGGATCATACAAAAGTAACATACATAACATCAACACACGATAAAGACCATGGACAGAATGGTCATAATCAACCTACAATATAAGTGATGGCTAACCATGGACGATCCATCCTAACTTGTCTTCGTCGTCCAAAGCCATGAACACAGATCGAAAGTTAGGGTCTTGGAAGCGGGTTACTGCCGTGTATAAAACATCGGTCGTATAGCCCGGTAGACTCTTCAACTTGCGTATGCACTCTTTGATTGTCACTCCTTGATCTGGGTTGGAAGTACCAGTGGGAATGCTGAGTAATTTATGGAACTCTACTCTGTCATTGTTTAAAGCACATAAATCTTTCAACACTTCGATCCCTTTCTCCAAGTTCTTATTGCGCTTCCGATTGGACCTGTTATATGTAGGCGTGTCAGAGGTCAGTCTCTTATCAAGAGAGGTTGCCTCATCTTCACTTGGCCATTTTCCAGAAGGAGGAGTGTAATCCCCTATACGACTGCATCCAGCCCCTGACAGTGTATTAGATAGCACATAGTTCATTAGCATAGGTGTTTTTCCTCTGCCACCTAATATGTCAAAGGGGTTGAAATCATCTCCCAAGTCCGCCGGTGGTGCATTACAATCAAGGGCAAGACCAGTAAACCGTTGATGGGTTGAACCCTTCGACAGTGTATTCCCCTGGTCAGGGGGTGTCAGAGGATCACCCTGTGAGCGACGTCACGTGGTTCGGGGAGCGGAGAGGACGCGGAGCGCACGGGCTCCTCTTTTTGTTTTGCTGCAACACAGAAATAAGAGAAAAGAGAAGGGGCCACCACGGGAGATTGCTCCGGCGGGGCGAGCGGGACAAATGTGATATAGCAAGATATGGGGGTTAAACGGCCATAGCAGGAAGTGACTCGCCGCGGCCTCGGGGGGACGGGAATGGTGCAGAAATTAAATAGCAAGAATTGAAACGGCCATTGGGGAAGTGACTCGCCGCGGCCTCGAGAATATGAGTAGATAAAAATATAACAGAATATAAGAAGAATATAAAGAGCGGGAATTTAAACGGCCATTGGGGAAGTGACTCGCCGCGGCCTCGAGAACACGAATAGATAAGAATATAACATATAAGAACGGGAATTTAAACGGCCATTGGGGAAGTGACTCGCCGCGGCCTCGAGAACAATATGTGAGCAGAATATAACAGAATATAAAGAGAATGTAAGGACGGGAAATTTAAACGGCCATTGGGGAAGTGACTCGCCGCGGCCTCGAGAACATGAGCAGAATATAACAGAATATAAAGAGAATATAAGAACGGAAAATTTAAACGGCCATTGGGGAAGTGACTCGCCGCGGCCTCGAGAACAATATGTGATCGCCAGGGGCCAAAAGACCCCAAAATAAAGAAGGTGATCGCGCCTACCTCAAGAGCGGGAGATGGCGGGTTGCTTCTTCCTCCCCCTTCGGTCGGTCGACGGAGAGGGCTTTCCTTGGGTACCCTTGCAAAACAACGATAAACAAGTAACAAGTGGATTAGAAAGAGGAAGGTGTAGTATTCAAATCCTTACGATAAAAATAACGAAATGATGGCAAGACACACACCTGGTTGGTGTTATCTTTTAAACCCCTCTCGGATTCGAGTAGGAGGAAAATGAGATGATGGATGCAAGAAGTATGCCAGAGACTGCGCCCTTATGTAGGGAGATAGAGGATGCAGTATGATGAATGTAAAAAACTATGGAGAAAAAGGGGAAGAAAGGACTTATTGGATGAGCCGAGGGTGAAATCCGGCGGAGCTTCGGCAGCGTAGGGACGACGTGGAAGCGCGGTGGATGAAGACGACCTTCCTCTCGCGAGCGTGGGCACCCGAGAAGCCGGCAGAACCTCCACCTACAAAAGACCCCACAGGTTAGAAATGACTCCGGTAGCCTCTGGGCTCCGGCAGCCTATCGGATCTCTTAGAAGCTCTCCCAGAACTGAGGGGGTGGGCCTCTATTTATAGGGCTCCGGAGGGTGGAGGCGTCCAGGACCCTGGACACCTCCATTAGGGCCGAACTAATATTTTATTCTATTTTTATTAATTTTTTTGGAATATTTTTGTGGAGGCGTCCAGGGCCCCGGACGCCTCCAACAGGTCCACCGAAAACCGACGACGGCCGCACGCGGTTTGGCACAACGCGTGGTTTTGTGAGCGGCGCCTCGTGATTCAGAAATGGGCGCGTCCAGGTGGCTGGACGTCTCTATAATTTAGATTTTTTCACACACGACAAACCGTCGTTCGGTGGCCGGCGCCGGTGAGAGAGTTGATGGAGGCGTCCATGGGCCTGGACGCCTCCAAAAATATATTATTTTTATTTTTGTTGTTTTGTCTTTTATGCCAAGGCTGGCATTTTAATGTTTTTTATGTTTGTTTTTATGGAGGCGTCCAGGGGCCTGGACGCCTCCATTAATATGTATATTTTTTATTATTTTTCATCTTTTATGCCAACGGGCACTTTACACATTTTTTATATTTGTTTTTTTTATGGAGGCGTCCAGAGGCCTGGACGCCTGCATTAATATATTTTTTTTATTTATTTTTGGGCTTTGAAAAAATAAAATAAATTTAAAGAATGGGGGCGTCCAGGGGCCTGGACGCCCCCATTAAGACCCACCCGGGTCCTCAGTCGGCTCCCGCCCGGTAGACACCCTTCTTGGTTCCGGAACTCCTGACGCGTCTGACTGGTGTTGATGCCGTCCGAATGCCGTGACGAGACGATTCCGGATGCCGAAAAGGGCGGAAGAAGACTCAAGAAAAGGAAGCACTCAAGTGAGTTAAAACGCGTAAGCCGTCGCGGGGCGTTGTATACTAATATGAGACCTTCTCAGGAGACGTCAAGAATGGCGTGTCTACAGCTGCCCCGCCTTGGCGT
Organism: Amorphophallus konjac; assembly: GCA_022559845.1. Classification (NCBI taxonomy): domain Eukaryota; kingdom Viridiplantae; phylum Streptophyta; class Magnoliopsida; order Alismatales; family Araceae; genus Amorphophallus; species Amorphophallus konjac. The sequence continues at coordinate 320,939,316 of CM040119.1, read as the reverse complement.
CTGCTTTGCAAGGGAGCGACACGTAGTGGAATGGTATCGAAGTGGAGTGAAATGAAGTGGGAGCGGACTGATAAGTTGATGCCAAGGTGTGATGAGACACGCTTTTGACGTTACTGTTTGGAATCTTTCCTGGAGTTTCAATGAGGCAACCTTTGAAGAAGGTCTTTCAAATCTTGAGGATTGCTTGGACGGAGATCAAATAAGGGAGGGTGAGATGTGCGCTCAGGCACGAAAAAGAGACCAACTTCTCGGTGTGGAAGTACCTGGGTCATAAACCGGAGGTTTCACCTTTGGGGAGCGATTACCAGCCAATGTGGAAGTGCTGCGGCCAAGGTGGGTCAAACAAGGTAAAAAGTAAAGGAATATCTGAGGGTCTGTCCAAACAAGGGTCTCCTTTGGAAGAGCAGCGTAGGGCTGTTTCAAGGAAACTCAGTATTTCATTCGGAGTAGAATATCTCATATTTGTAAGAATTGGAGCACAACGGCTTTCGCAATCGAATCACTTGAATGATCTTCCGCAATAAATCAAAGTCCTATATGAATACATGCTGAGTTAAAATAAAAATTTAAAACAAACTAAAATAGAAAATAGTCAAGGATAATATTGTCAACTTGTTAAAAACGGGTCAGGATACCGATCCGGTGAGTCGACACTGAGCTGGGGCCCGTTTATCCGCGCACCAACTCACTGAATGGAACCATCGTCCCCATGCTACCACAAGTTAACGGCCTATCCGTACAACCCAAATTCTTCCGGGATCATCACCGTTTTTGTTGAAGGGGAACTCAAATCCCAGATTCGCTCGGGCCGCAAGGTCCTTGACATGTTCTAGTAGCGTAGGTATCGTATACTATGATGCATGACATGGCGGGACCAACCATTGAAAGGTGGGACAGGAGACAGGACAAAGTCGTCCGTTGGTAAAACCTGCACAAACTAGCAAAGGTTAGCAACATCAGAAAGTAGCAGAATCATAGCAGAATCGCACCACAGTACAAAGGAGATCCAGACAAAATTTTGACAATGACCACTGATGTGACATGTTCCGTCCTGTAGCGATCTTCCCTTCCTATAAGAACTCCCCTTAGGCTAGTTCATTCAAATGCACCAAGGTGGGTTTTGGAAGCTCAGGAGAGGAAAGAGAGGAAAATCTAGAGATTTTCAGGATGGAAGGAGAGTCTTCCCGCGTTATGAAGAGGTGCAGGCCTAGCAGCGAGATCAGGCGACTCTCCGACCTCGAGGGTCATTTGAGTGGGACGATCATGTCGCATATGGTAAGCTGATTCATTTCAAATTTCTCCACGTGAACCTTCTTCTTACTACCTTCCTTTCTTCTTCTTTCTTTTCTCTTCCAGCCTTATCCACTCTTCCCAGGCCCGAGGAAGTTTTCCAAACTGCCATGGCTTTCAAAGCTAACTTCCAACATCTCCATCGGCATGAGGGCCATACTCTCGAAGTGGCATCTGCAGGGGCTCCTTATTCACGCCAAACACTATGAGAAGATTCGTATGGACTGGGCGGCTATGGGCGCACTAGTGGAGATCTGGCATCCCCAGACCCACACTTTTATCTTCCCGACCTTCGAGGTGACCATCCTCCTCGAGGAGGTGGAACTTCTGCTCGGATTGAAGAAATTCAAGAGTGGCGGGAAGGTGAAGGCTATGCGGATGCTGACACGGGGGACTTCCGAAAGCGTCCTTGGAAGCTTCATGCCGCCCGACGCAGCCAGAAAGGTCCGTACTCAAAAGGGGATCGATCTCCAAAAGCTTGCGGAGTGGGTCATGGACGCCCTGAGAGGGTCACCAGACGATGACTATTTGGAGGGAATCATGAAGGGGTTCACCATTTGTCTGGCGGGTGCTCTCTTGTTTCCTTATACCGACAACATGGTGGAGGAAGACCAACTGAGTGCTATCTGCGGGATCTGGCGTGGAAAGAGGGTGGGACCCGCTGTCCTCGCCTACCTGTATAGTGGCCTTACTGCCTCGAGCATGGGTAAGCCTCCTTTTGGTTGCGCACTTGTCCTGAGTTGCTGGCTGGATTTGCATTTCAAGTTTGATCACCGTGAGGGAATGCCAACCGCTTCGAAGCTCTTCCAACAAAGCCCTCTTCATCACATAGCCGACGTGTTAGGGTTCGGTGGTACTGTAGTGAACCGCGTTCCGTGGCTGAAGAAACGTGAAGACTGGCGGTCTCACTTCCGCACCGTGACACAAGGCTTCTTTACTTGCGCACCGGCATGTTTGCTTTCGCTTGATCTCCTTATGAGGCCTTCCCCCGAAGTTGATCTTCAATTGATCGGCGCGACCGAGTTTGTCCTTTATAACGCGCATCGATGCTGCCTCCAGGTCGGCATTCCACGCCATTCATTCCCACTATCCACTGGCATCGTTCCTTTGAAGAAGAGAGAGTTGGGTACTGAAGCGGATGCGAAGGAAGCGAAGGCCGTCAAAGCACCCTGGAAGACAAGTGTCGCGGGAAAGGCCTTAGCGCACGTGGGGGAAGAATGTGAGCTGTGGAGGGCTTATGTAACCGAACTGGGGAAGTTAAGGCCTAAGGCGCTTAAGCCCCTGATGTAGCTCATTCTGCTTTTCTGATGGAATAAAATCTGGCATTTGGCAGTTTTGGACCAGTTCCCTTAATTATTATTATCTTTTTTGTGGTTTTTCTTTTTCTTTGTGTTTTTTTTCTTTTGTTTGGATTATATACATACTCTTATCTTTTTTACTTTTATTATATATATATACTTTTTGTTGAAATTTTTTTATTATGGGGGCGTCCAGGGGCCTGGACGCCCCTAATTTTTTATTTTTGATTTTTTAAGTTTTTTTTATCTTGGGGGCGTCCAGGAGCCTGGACGCCCCTAATTTTTATTTTATTTTATTTGATTTTTTGTTTTGGGGGCGTCCAGGGTCCTGGACGCCCCAACTTTTTATTTATTATTTTTTTTGGTTTTTTTGATTTGGGGGCGTCCAGGCGCCTGGACGCCCCTAAATTTTTGAATTTTGAAAAAAAAATAAAAATAAAAAAGGTGGGGGCGTCCAGGCGCCTGGACGCCCCAATAAAAGTGGATCTTATATATATGGGGGGCCTCACCCCCTGCTCATTTGTACTGTTCATTCTGACGACCCAGTCACCCCAGACGACCCATTCTTAGTCCCAATGGAGCGAGGAGGATCGAGCCAGGGTCCAGAGAAGCGGAAACGACGGGCTCGTCGTCCGAGGAGGCTGAGGGATGATGCCGAGGAGGCCGCAGCAGAGGAGATTGTTGCGGAGGAGGGGATGGAGGTGCCTCTTCCTTTGGCCTTGGAGGCTGCAGTGGATGCCGGCGACGCGGGAGAGGACGAGCACGATCCGGTAAGCCCCTTAGACTTTCATTCTATTGGTTCACTGGGCTAAAAGGGCGGACGAGAGGCTGTGAGAGAAGGCCGGGGAGTGAGAGAAGGAGGCGTCCAGGGGCCTGGACGCCTCCACATTTTCTTTTTTTGTTCTCTCTCTTTTTTTTAATTTATTTATTTTTTTGTAAATAATAAAAAAAGAATTAAAAAAAGGAGGCGTCCAGGGCATGGGACGCCTCCATGATAATATATATATATATTTTATTTATTTTTGTTTTTGTTTTTGGGTTTTTCTAAAATTAAAATAAAGAAAATGTAATGGAGGCGTCCAAGGTGTTGGACGCCTCTAAAAAAACATAAATATTTTTAAAAATAAAAATAAAATAAGATAAATAAGTAGTATATACAGTGTTATTGTTTATTACTATTCATAATGCTGATGTGTTCTTTTGTTGGTTTTGTGGTGTGCAGGGCGTGATGAAGGGCCGGATCAGCTGGTCCTTAGTGGTGGCAGCATACCGTGGGCTGCCAGACTTCCAGAGGGCGCGTGTGGACGCCATGGGCTTTGGAGCTTTCCTTAGGATCGAGCCCTTCCGGCTCGACCTTCCTCTTATCCAGGCATTGAGGGAGCGGTGGCACGCGCCGAGCCGGGCGTTTTTGATGCCCTGGGGGCACATGGTGCCGACACTAGAGGACGTGACTCGGATCACCGGGCTACGGGTTGACGGAGAGGCGGTGAGCGGGGTCACCTACCCCGACTACCGAGAGAGTGCCCTGGACCTGCTGTGGTTAGAGACGAGCGTGACTGACAGGGACAGCAGGGTAGTCGGCCGAGTGGAGATCATGGAGGCGCTCGGATTCGTCGACCCGCGCCAGCGGGTCAGCGAGACTGGAGCGGAGTTTCTGGCACGACTGGAGGGAGATGCCCATGCAACTTTCACCCAGGACCCGAGCGAGCGGGAGCTGGTGGATCTAGACCTTCGGAGGTTTCTTTTCTTCTTCCTGGGCCGCCTTCTGCTGGGGACGAAGGGGGATGGCATCCACTGCCGTTTCCTCGGGATCTTGGCGGATCTGGACAGAGTGGGACACTACGCGTGGGGAGCGGCTCTGCTTGCCCATTTGATTGCCGATCTCTCCCAGACTTCGGAGAAGGAGACGACAGTCAGCGGCTTCGCACCTTTTCTCCAGGTACACAATTTATTCATGTATTTTCATAGTTAAATATGCAATTATTGTACTAATGATGTATGATGGATGCAGGTGTGGAGCTATTACTATTTCCCGATGGGGAGGGCTAGGCATGGGAACAGGAGGGCCGTGCCTCTGGCGCGGCGGTGGAGGCCGGTCGTGGTTGCAGCACCCCACGGCTACCAGCTGGCGTCGCTTCGTCGGGAGCTGAGCGAGTATCCCGAGGCCATGGTATGATGCGTATGATTTTTTTGTGTTTATGCATGTGACTGAATGGTAACTAACATGATGTATGTATGGTGATGCAGGTGGTGTGGAGACCCAACCTGGGCATGGGCAACGCTGGCCAGCCTTGGGTTGTAGCGGGTCTTCCTCGTTTCAGGCGGGACGTGTGGGTCCATTGCCTGAACGAGATCGAGCCGCTTCGGCTGAGGCTGGTTATGAGGACGTTGGGGCTAGCCCAGGAGTGGGTTGATGTAGAAGAGCCGGCCCGCATCGGGCGGAAGACCAAGGGGAAGGCGAAGGTTGTGGACTGGCGTACGCGCTTTCCAGCACAGTACCAGGACTGGCAGCAGGGCGGGGTCCCAGTGGTGTCCCATGTACAGGACAGTACTGATTACCTGCGACGGTACCGGGCTACGTATGGGGACCGCCTCTTCCTTGGTGGTATGGCAGGGGTAAGTGAAATGAGAATGCTTCACTCTTCTATATGTATATGCATGTGGCAATAACTTATGTGCAATGCAGGATGCTCGTGACAACATGATCGCCGACCTGCGGTCCCAGTTGGCGGACGCCAGGCGGCAGTTGGTGGCCATCCGACAGGAGTTGGAGATCCTGGTGAGTTTATGCGATGCATTTTTTGTGACCTGGATTTTTGATACTTGGCCTCTAACTGTCGTTCGCTCTGTGTTTCAGCGGGCCCACCAGACAGCGGCAGCCGGGATGGCTGGTGGAGCGGGTTCCAGTTCGCGGGGCCCTCCTCCGGAGGTTTCTGCCCTCCAGGAGCAACTGGCGTATGCGGTGGCTCGGGCTGAGGAGGTCGAGCGTGACCGCGAGGCTCGAGTGAGCGTTTGCCTGACCTCGACTCTCCTTCTGGCTGCCCTCCTTCTATCACTGTTCTCTTACGGTGCATGCGTGCTTTGACAGGTGGCCGAGATCCGAGAGGCCCTGGCGCGTGCTGTTCGTGCCGAGCAGGAGCGCGACGCTTGGGTGGCGGAGCGTGACGCCCGGATTGCGGAGCGTGACGCCCGGATTGTGGAGCTGGAGGAGGAGCGTCGACGAGAGGCTGAGGAGCTCCCTCGTGACGTGCTGGATCTGCGGATCGCCCTCGAGCTGTCGAGGAGGGAGGCGGTGAGAGAGAGAGAGGAGAGGGAGAGAGAGAGGGAGGAGCGACATCGGGATCAGACCGAGAGGAGGGCTCTGGAGGCTTAGCTACTGGAGCTCCGATTGAGTCTTGGCACGGCGGAGGGGAGGCTTCGCGAGAGCGAGGAGCGGTACCAGAGGGCGAAGGAACGCGGGGCGCGACTTCGTCAGTCTGGTTCTTTTTCCATGGGCAGCTATCTGGTTTCTTCGGTCGAGGAGCGTCATCGCGCCTTCGAGGCTGGAGTGCCACCGCAGGGCGAGGCGAGCACGGCTTCTCAGGGTTCGCAGAGGCCCCCTAGGGATCCCCGGCAGAGGAGGGAGGAGAGAGATGACCAGGAGGGTGATGGTGAGAGTTAGAGAGTTGCTTGTACACGTCACCCTTCTCACTGTATGATGCACTTTCGGCTATTATATGAAATGAAAATGACTTTCTTGTGTTGTGTGTACTTTTCTCTCTCCCACACTTTCTTCTTTGCACTGAGTTGTCCTTCGAGGCACGCTCCACGAGACCTTACCCTGAACAGCGGGGAACTACGCTTTGCACGGGGGATTCTGTTTCTTTTCTCCCCCTTTTGGGCGCGTCCAGGCGCGAGGACGCGTCTTAATCCTTGAATTCAAATTTAAAGCGTCGGGTGGCCTTTCTTCTCCCGTGCCTTACCCGCAAACGAGCCCGCCTTCCGCCGAAACTCGCTTGCCCCTTTTCGTCTTCCTCCTCTTTTGATCGATGGAGTTCGATGGGCCCGACCATAGTGAAGGTGGAGAGGGACGAGGAACTCCTCGCCCGAGGAGGGACACGCAAGAACATGGAACGACGTCCATGGAGGAGGAAGGGCCGCTTCGGGCCCCCGAGGGACCCAAGGGGCCCGATGTCGCGGAGGGAGGTGAACACGGTCTGGTAGGTCCTCCGATCTCTTCCTCTTTTAATTCATTTTGAGTTTTGAAGCGAGCCGCGCGAGGGGGGAAAGGGTTCGACGAGTGTTGCACTCAAATGATGGACGCGTCCTAGACAGGGGACGCGTTCTTTGTTATGATGCGAGGCCCTTCTTTCTTGGTGCAGGACATGGCGAGGACCCTGGGCCTAGCCGATGAGTGGGTGAGTGCGGACGAGCCGAGCCGCGTCAGGAGGGAGAGTCGCGGCAAGGCGAGGCTCGAGGACTGGTACGTACGTCTCCCTGGACAGCAAGGGAGTGTATTGGTGCAGGACAGCGCCGACTTCCTGCGGCGGCAGAGAGAGAGTTATGCGGGGCTTCCCTAAGCTGGGGACACACGTGGCATCGGCGGCTCGCGCGCCCAACTATCAGAGGCTAGGCGACAGCTGGCCGTCGCTCAGCATGAGCTGTCGCTCCTGGTAAGTTACGTGCCGCACTTTTATCTTCAGATTTTGGAGTTTCACTGACGGCCGTTGTTTATTTTGTTCCAGCGTGCCCAGCAGACAGCGGCGGCGGGGATGATTGGTGGCGCATCTTCCAGTTCCTCGGCCCCTTTTCTCGAGATTGCCTCCCTCCGAGAACAACTTGCCGGTGCGGTGGCCCGCGCGACCCGGGCGGAGGAGGAGCGTGACGCCTGGGTGGCGACTGTAGCGGAGCTGTGGTATCGTGGTGAGGAGAGGCCTTCTCCCGACATCCTGGAGTTAAGGGTTCTTCTGCAGATGATGAGGAGAGAGGCAGAGAGGGAGAAAGCCGAGAGAAGGTCCGAGCGACAGCGGGATCAGACCGAGAGGAGGGCTTTAGAGGCCCAAGTGAGGGAGCTCCAACTGGGCCTTCAGGCTGTTGTGCAGAGGCTAGGAGGGATGGAGACGCGCTACGAGAGAGCGCGAGAGTTCGGGGAGCGACTCCGCCAGTCCGGTCGCTTTGCCGCTAGTGGCTTCTTCGCCATGCCAGGGGAGGAGCAGCGAGTCACTGCTGCGGAGCAGGCGCCAAGAGGCGAGGCAGGTGCTACTGCACGGGGATCCCGGAGGCTTCTGAGGGACCCTCACCTTGGGGACGGAGAAAAGAGGGACGCCTAGAGGGACGAGCATGAAAATAATGGCAAGAGCTGGCGAGCTAGTGGACCCGCCACCTCTCTATGATTGTAGTGTTTATGACAGCTTATGTAGAATTATGAATGGAATGATTTGATTTTCTGCTGCTTGTTTGTTCTCTTGTGCGTTCCGTCCTCCCTACACTTCTTCTCCTTTGCACTGTTCCCATGTGATGGGTCTGTCGAGACTCCACCCCGAGCGGAGAATCGCGTCTTGTTGTGACCATTTTTCACAGGAATCTACCGTCGAAGTCAATAATGACAGCCCTAGTCCCTTTTCCCGGATGTTGTGTCAAATTTTGCGGACGTCCTCCAAAATATGATAGGGTATCCCTAGACAACATAGGGTGCTAGTCGTCATATTCTTCGTCCAATCAATCACCCTGTGCGAGCGGTGAAGTGACACACGGGACCGCATGGTAGGTGCCTCATCGCGAGGGCTACCATTAACAGGTGATGGAGGCAATCTTGGCCTGCACTCCTTCCATTTCTATAAATTCTTGTCCCTTTTATCCTCCCAGGTATATCGAGAGCTAACTCGAGGAGCACAAGTTCTCACGGGAGAGGAGGAGTTCAAAATTCCGAGAGTTGGATGGAGGGCGAATCTTCCCACTCCTCGAAGAGAAGCAGATCCAGTGGTAGTAGTTCCAGGAGGCTTTCGGACCTCGAAGGGCACTTCAGTGAAAGGGCCCAATCACAACTCGTAAGCCAAGTTTTCCTGCCCCTCTTCTCATTCTTTCTTCTTTTCTTCTGACCAAACCTCACCTCCATTCCTTGTATGTGTAGGTTGTGATGAAATCACAAATCTTATGGGAGTTGGTAGTAGCAGCGTACAGGGGCCTCCCAGATTTTCAGAAGGCGAGGCTAGACGTGATGGGATTTGGTACCTTTCTTCGGATCGAGCCGATCAAGCCCGACCTGGTTCTGATCCAAGCCTTGTGTGAGAGATGGGACCCAGTGAGTCGGGCATTCCTGATGCCCTGGGGGCACATGGTGCCCAACTTGGAGGATGTGGTCCGGATCACAAGCCTGAAGGTGGAGGGCGAGGCAGTGACTGGGGTCACTTATGCGGATTACCGAGAAGGTGCTCGGAAGCTACTGGGTTTGGACCTAGATGGTCGGAAAAATAGGTCGGTAGCTAGGGCGTCCCTCATGGATGCATTAGGGCTCACCGACACTCGTCGGCGGGACGATGAATCCTCAGAAGAGTTCATGGAAAGGATGGAAATAGGATGCCGTGCCGTGTACTGCACAGATTTCGGCAACTGGGAAAGATGCAACATAGATTTGAGGAGATTTCTCCTCTTCCTTTTGGGGAGATTGGTACTGAGCTCGAAAGGGGACGGTATCCAATGTCGCTTCCTGGAGCTGCTGTCAGACCTTGCAAGAGTAGGGTATTATGCCTGGGGAGCTGCCATGCTGGCACACTTGTTTGCAGGCCTGTTCCAAGAAGCGGATCGTGAGATGACTGTGAGTGGTTTCACACCATTCATCCAGGTATTTTTGGTTTTGCTTGTTTTGTATGTTTTTGTGTTTTTGTTTTTCGTAGGATATTGACGACATGTGCAAAAGCAGTTGTGGAGCTATTATTACCTCCCCATGGGGAGAGCTCGACATTGGCGACCCGCGATGGTGCCGCTAGCCAGGCGGTGGGAACCCATCATGAGTGCGGCACCCCTAACCTACCAACTGATGGTGCTAAGGCGGGAGCTACAGGAGTTCCCTGCAGCGATGGTAAACTGGAGACCCTACTCAGACATGGTCGATGCCGACCAGCCGTGGGTTCTAGCAAGTCGTGCCCGGTTCGGACGGGAATTGTGGATGCACTGCCTGAATGAAATCGAGCCGCTTCGGCTACGATTGGTTATGAGGTCCTTGGGACTGGCTCAAGAATGGGTGGATTCAGCTGCGCCACCTCGCGTTGGGAGAGAGACGCGAGGACCGGCGACCTGCATTGACTGGCGCGTGCGATTCCCCGAACAGTACGAAGACTGGCAACGGGGTGGCACGATTGTAGAATCGCAGGCGCGGGATAGCGAGGACTACTTGCGTCTATATAGGACAAAGTACGCAGAGCGGTTCCAACCCCGGGGACTTGTGGAGGTAGGTTTCCCCTTTTCTCTTTTCTTCTTTTCTTGGTTTTCTGGTGAAAACGCTGACTCGCAAGGCTGTAGGATGTCCGTGATACCATGATAGCGAATTTACGAACTCGCTTGGCAGAGATGGAGCAACAGTTGGGCGATGCCCGCGGAGCTACGAGTGCCTTGGTAGGTGTACAGTGCGTTCCTAATTAAAATCCCAGATTCCAGATGTTGGCTGCTAATTCACACGGTCGTAGCATGCCCAGATTGGCGCGGCTTCCCCAGCGATGGGAGTAGGTGGTGCCTCTTCCAGCTTGTGGATTCCCACCTCAGAACTTGACTTGCTTCATGAGCAACTTGCTCATGCCACGCAGCATGCTGCGGAGGCAGAAGGGATGCTCTGTATACAGGTAAAGTTTCAGTGTTGAGTTCTCTTGTTTACGCCTTATCGCGTATCTGAGATGGTACACTTGGCAGGAAAAGGAGACGGAAGAGCGCTTGCCAAGCTGCGCAGAAGGAGGCTAGGATAGCAGAACTGGAGAGAGAACTGCGGCGTCATCCTGATGACGACTCCTCTAGGGATGCCGTAGAACTGAGGATCACTCTCCAGTTGGAGAGGGAAGATCGTGAGAGAGAACGTGCAGAGAGAGAAAGAGACGCAGAGAGAGAAAGAGCCAACAGATTGACTGAAAGGGAGGAACGAAGGGCCATGGAAGCCCAACTATTCGAACTCCGAATCAGCCTTGGCCTTGCTGAACAGTGGCTGAGAGATGGTGAGGAGCGCTACCGAAGAGCACTAGAGCGTGGCTTTCGTGTTGGTAGCTTCTCTGCTGCTTCCGTAGATCAAAGCCGGGGTGTGGGAATAGGAAGGGGAGTACAGAGCGGTAGGAGTACCGCTTTTCGTAGTTGGGTAGCACCTTTGAGAGCGTTTTGCCCGGAGAGTAGTGGGACGAGTAATGCAGAGAGAGAGGGCGGAACTTGATGTAATTTTTTTGGTTTTTGGAATAAAACACAAGGTTCGGTTTGTTTGTTTTTCACCTATGCTTCTGTTGCCTGAATCCCTGCACACATCACTGAAACAAACAAATCAGAATTTCTGTTCTGACTTGGCCCCTTGCTCAATAAGCAAATGGCCACTGTGACTGTCCTTGATAACTGGTCAAGGGGCCAAGCCTTTATTTAACGAAGGCAAAGGAAAGAAGTGGTGATGATAAATGCGACAGGCAAGCACACAAATGCAAGCGGTATTAAAGTGAGATGCTGCACGCAAATATAATCATGTAAAATTGATTTGTTTTCTTTTTTTGTATTTGACATTTTTTTGTTTTATAAAAAAGATTTTTTTTGTTTGCAAATATGTACATTTTCTCTTTTTCCTTTTTTGTGCTTTTATCATTTCAATTTTTTTGTTGCTAACGCCTGGCAAGCACCCAAATGGCACCTAACCTACGTGAGAACATGGGTTTCTTACTAACCTCCCAAGTATCCTGAGTGCACATCTAGGTTGATTTGGGCCTCTAGACCCCTCGAATGATGATCCCGCCGGCTAAGACTTACCCTGATGACAATACCGTCATGCCATGCTTAGGCTCCCAGTTGCTTCCGACCACAGGGATTCACCCAAAAGATGTTTGAGGTAAAAGATTTACCCGACCCGGGTCTATTTCCTCACAACTCTAGATGGTATATGATGGAACACCCTGGAACTCTAACGACCAACCGCGCGGCGCTGACCCAGAATCAGACGCCGTCGCACCCATAGGTGACGCGCTTGCATTGGCCTAAGCCCAAGGTTAAGCAAGAAGACATCAAGGTGGTAAACAGGGGTCTTGACCAGCCAGAAACGCAGAGACTCCTTCGCAGCGATAGCTTTTGCTTTTCAAAGTAGGCAACCAAATGTGTATATTAAAATAAGGTCGCAGACCCTAGGCAGTTTTCACCTTTCAGAAACTCCATCGAACCTTCATCTTTAGAGGGAGAAGGAAGAGTGTAGGGGATAAACCTCCTGAGAGGACCGGCAAAGCCGTTAACCCGGCGAGCGAATAAGGGCCCATTAACTCTTTCCTTTCAGACAACTTCGGACCAAATCTCGAGCATTTACATTCCACGGCCCCCTTTGTGGATTCAGACTTTTACTTTGAGGGGTTCCGTTTATCGCACCAGGCACGGTCACGACCAGGCTTTTCTCTTGATTTTGATTTTGTATTTCTTTTTGTGAGGGAGATAAAGTCGTTTGACGTTTGTGGGCTCCCTTTTCGTATGCCTGCGGGGACACTGCCCTCTTCTCGTGCTCTGATCGATGCTCGAGGAAATGGATCCTACTCTTGCCTTTGGGGTTTGAGTTTCGGTTTCTCATGCTCAGCGTTTTAAGGGCGCCGACTGTCTCATTTGGTCGAAGAGAAAAGAATAAAGATTACAGCTTCCGGAGATCTTCTGGGTGGGCTCCACCGTAGGTGATGCTACCGACTTTTTTGAATAAAATACATAAGTGAGCACATGTTAGCTTCCTTCGAGCGAGCATAGGCTGACGTGGCCGGACAGGGATCTCCACGGTTCTGGCAAACCAAGACCCGGTGCCTACCAAGCCTTAATGGGCCCTATCCTAACATGAAGGTTAGATGCAGGGACTTAACTACATGGTGACTGCCAGGCATCGGCATTTTGAATTTTCCATATTTTTAGTGGTTTTTGGTATTTCTTTGTTTTTGATGTTTTTTATCTTTTCATCATTTTTTTTTGTTTTGTGCTAAGGGTAGTATTTCTTAAGATAAAGCCCATTCCAAGGGTGGGATAACTCGGTCCCTTCGGCGTTGACTAGCTTGTAGGCGTTGCCAGGGTACACGGCTTGAATTACAAATGGTCCTTCCCAATTGGGTTGGAGCTTAGAACGCGGACCTCCAGGTTTGACAAAAATTCTTTTTACGACCATCTCACCGACTTTGAATTTTCTCTCAACGACTTTCTTTTGGTAAAAGCGAGCGAGTCTATTTTGATACACACGCGCGTGTTCGGCAGCGGCCAGTCGCTTCTCATCCAAGAGTTCCAACTGGGCGAGGAGTGAATTACGACGATCGTCGAGGGGAAATTCCTCGTCCAATTGTACCCTGAGAGAAGGGATCAGAGTCTCATACGGGACTACCGCTTCCATACCATAAGTAAGGGCAAATGGAGTCTGCCCGGTGGGGGTACGGATTGAAGTGCGATAGGCCCATAGGGCTTCGATAAGCTTTTCTGGCCAGTCTGAAAACTTACTAGACTCGCAGGTTTTTTTGATGATTTTGAGCAATGTTTTATTGGTGGCCTCCGCTTGGCCGTTACCTTGTGGGTAATAAGGCGATGAATGATGCAATGCAATTGCGTACCTTTTGCAGAGGTCCTGTAGGTCCTGAGAAATGAACTGTGGCCCATTGTCGGTGACGATTGTGCTTGGGACGCCGAATCTGGCGAGGATGTTCTTCATGATGAACTTGCAGACTGTTGACGCCTTGATTTCCGCGTAAGCTTCGGCTTCGGCCCATTTGGTGAAGTATTCCGTCGCAGTAAGGATGAAAGATTTCTGCTTGGTGAGGGAATTGGGATCACCTAGGGGACCAATGATGTCGAATGCCCACATGGAGAAAGGCCATGGGGAGGATATTGGATGAAGTGAGGAAGATGGTGAATGGATTTTATCGGCGTGAAGTTGACACTTGACACACCTACGGACATAGACAGCACAATCCTCTTCCATAGTGGGCCAATAAAAGCTTTGGCGAATGATCTTCTTGGCGAGCATCTGACTATTCACGTGGCCACTGCACACACCCGAGTGCGTCTCCTCCACACATTTCCAAACCTCATCGTCACCAAGACATCTTAACAGAATACCAGTAAGGCTCCTCCTATAGAGTAGACCTCCAACCAAAGTATATTTCTGAGCCACCCTTCTTATGGCTTTCTTGTCCTCTGTGGTGGCTCCTTCAGGATAAGACTGATCTTGGCAGTATTTGACAATTTCATAGAACCATGATTTCTCTTCATCAGCCAGTTCCTCTTCAACCTCTGCCAACATGATCTCCCTCTTCTCAAGGATATCTTCCTGCAGGATCTTTCTTGCTATCCTGTCTTTGATATTTACGTAGGAAGCATCATCGATTGCAGGGGCGTGAAGTTTGTAGATGGAAATGGACTTAAACCATCTTCCTAGAGGGAATCTTATGGATGATGCCAACGAGGCGAGGGCATCGGCGAGAATATTCTGATGACGAGGGACATGAACAAAGATCAGTTTGGCGAACAGTTTGGCAAAGGCAGCAGTGAGTTCTTGGTATGGCTTGAGTTTGGGATCGCGAGTGCGATATTTAGTGAGCACCTGGCGAAGGATGAGTTGACTATCACCTACGACTCGCAACTCAGTGATACGAAAAGAATGAGCGAGTTCTAGGCCGGCTAGAAGAGCTTCATATTCGGCTATATTGTTGGTGACTGGAAATTTGAGCTGGTATGCCAATGGGAATGTGAGGCCTTCAGGCGACAGGAGGGCGATGCCGATTCCTCTCCCTTGAGAATTCAGAGCTCCATCAAAATATAGTGTCCACATTGGCTCATCTGATTGGTTGACGGACATTAGTTCCTCATCTGGAAACTCTGATTGGACGGGATCGAACTTGGGAAGAGGATGGTGAGCGAGATGCTCGGCTATGGCATAGCCTTTAATCGCCTTTTGCTGGATGTAGGTGATGTCGAACTGAGAGAGAAAACTTTGCCAGCGTGCTAGCCTATCCGTAAGGACGGATTTCTCCAGAAGGAATTTGATAGGATTCATTCGAGCAATCAAGTGGACCTCATGAGCCAAGAAGTAGTGCTTCAATTTCTGCACTACCCAAACGAGGGCAGCACAGGTTTTCTCCATGCCGGTGTACTTCTGCTCACAGGGATTGAGAAGTTTGGACAAGTAATAGGTTGCCCGTTCCTTGCCTTCTTCATCAGCTTGTGCGAGGACGGCTCCTACGGAGTCATCCAAGACTGAGACGTAAAGGATCAGAGGTTTTTCTGGTTTGGGTGGAATGAGAACGGGTGGACTAGCCAGATATTCCTTTAACCCTTCAAAAGCTTTCTGACATTTAGAATTCCAGTGGAATTCTACTCCTGGCTTGGTCAACTCGTAGAGAGGTCTACACCTTTGTGAATGTTGGGACACAAACCGACGAATAAACTGCAACCTCCCGATTAAACCTCGGACTTCCCTCAAATTCTTGGGAGGCGGCATATCCCTGATGGCCTTAGCTTTGTCGGGATCTATCTCGATCCCTCTTTTGCTCACAATGAACCCCAGCAATTTACCCGACGACACACCAAACACACACTTTTTCGGGTTCATTTTCAATTGGAACTCCCTTGACCTCTGTAAGACCTTAGCCAAAACTTCTGGATGTTCCATCCTGGTCCTTGATTTCACCAATAAGTCATCCACATACACTTCCAGGTATATGTGCATCATGTCATGAAATATGGCCATCATCGCTCTTTGGTAAGTAGCTCCAGCATTCTTTAATCCGAATGGCATGACCACGTAACAATATGTTCCCCAAGGGGTAGTGAATGACGTTTTCTCCTGATCCTCTTCTGCCAAACGAATTTGATTGTATCCTGAAAATCCATCCATGAATGAGAGGGTCTCATAACCTGCCGTGTTATCGATCAATACATCAATGTGAGGCAAGGAAAAATCATCCTTTGGACACGCGCGGTTAAGGTCCCGGAAGTCGATGCAAATCCTGACTTTCCCATCTTTCTTCATGACCGGGACAATGTTCGCCACCCATTGAGGATAAAGGACGACTCTAATGAACCTGACTTTGTGGAGCTTATCGACCTCTTCTTTCATTTTCAAAGCCATCTGAGGGTGGAAACGCCTTAACCTTTGTTTTACCGAGACGGACCCTGGTTTTAGGGTTAAACGGTGTTCGACCAAGGTTGAATCCAGACCCGGCATATCCTCGTAGCTCCATGCAAACGTGTCCTTATATTCCTTGAGAACCTCAATTAATGCCTCTTCTTCAGAGGGTGGTAGGTTGTCACTTATGAGGATGATCCTAGGGTCTTCCTCAGTTCCCAAGTTGACTTCTTTGGTGGATTCTTCTACGGCGGTTGACGGCTCGTCGAATCTCCTCATTCCACTAGCGTATGCGCCCGCCGCATCCTCATATTCTTCACCCTCATCTTCAGTGGGGCATTCTTCATCCGTGATCTCGTAGACTCCATACCCTTCATCAAATGCACAGTTGCCCTCACATTCTATTTCCGGTAGCTGGATGGGGTTTTCTAACAACTGGGGGATGGCGAGAAGGGCCTGACACCTGGCGGCTAAATCCAGAAGGAATCGACGAGGGATCTGCCTACCCTTGGATTTCTTCCTAGGTACTACCCTTGGCCTATCATTCCTAAATTGACTGACAATATTTACAGAAGAAGAAGAAGATGAAGAGGATGATGTAGAATGTACAGGAGAAGACCCCTCAGAGGAGGGGTAGAAAAGGTCGCTCATCGGACCTTGGACGGGTGGTCCGCAGGGCGGGACGCACCCGTGGGAGATGTAGGAGGTTTCCTCAACGAAGATGTGTTGTTGGGGAGTTTGAAAATTGACGTTTTTTTTTTCGTTTTCATTTTTAATGACAAAGCAGTGAAAAGAGATTGGAGGAGAGAGAAAAGTGGTTATGGCTAGAGGATTGTGAGGCTCATAGAGCAGATCATGGTTGAAGACCTGCCGTGGGTTGAAAAGCCCGCGCAGGTATGTAAGCAAAGAAGGGGACCTGGGAAGATCATCAGACAATTGTCTGGCCCAGGAAGACGATATCAGCAAAGGCTGAGACGAGTGGACAGAGAAGATGGCGGCTAATGAGCCGTCAATGGCAATGTTGAGGACGGATGAAGATCCGTCGATGACAGGGTCCTTCTGGCGAGGATGAGGATAGTTTGGAAGCTTGGCAAGAATGGTAATATTCTCTGGTATTTCGGAGATCAATGATGGTCCTTCAAGCTGCGGAGACGAGAACATCCTTTCCAGTGCAACGGAAATGTCCCGTATGTCGAACCATTTGTCCCACTCGCATTCTGGATCTTTGATCTTGCCTCTTTTGGTGATCCTCAGATATTTTTCAGCCAAATATACAGCATGTGATCCCCCATGTGCTTCTCGTGGGTAATCTCCCATCTGAACAGCGGGCCCTCTGTTGAAGTGGTTTGATAAAGTCCATGTGAGGGGCTTCCAATCTGCCTTGAACGGTCCCTTGAAGCCTAGGCCAAACCTGCGGTTCGGCCTAATTTCCTTTGGCGGCTTGAGCATACCTTGTAACTGTGCGCCCAGACCTTTTCCTTGTTGATAGCCGATGTTCCCCATAATCTCCCAACCTTTGTAGTGAAAAGGGAGACATGATGTTGCGGTTGTCCCTGACCGGCTCCTTTGGTGCTAGTGGAACGTGAGATGATCACGTACGTCCAGCAGTGACAATATGGGCCGATGAGACGGCCAAACAGAGGGCAGAGAGGTGTTGATAGCATCCACTGTGTGAAGGACAGGTGTACTGACCACTTTAATAATCTCCCATTGTAAGGAAACTTCAGGCACTGATGGTTGGTGGAAGGCACAGCGTCCATGGCTTCGATGTAAGGGCGACCCAGTATAGCCTTGAATGTGGGGTCCATGTCGAGGACATGGAATTCCGTGGGAATTGACATGGGGCCAAGTTCCGCCTTCAGAATAATCATCCCCTACGGCGGCCTTTTGCTATTGTCATAGGTCGTGACCGTGATTGAGGAAGGTCTTATTTGTTCCTCGTCGACCCCACACAACTGAAGAGTGCTCATGGAGATCACATTTATGGACGCACCCGTGTCCACAAGACACGGGTTTATAGATACCCCATTAATTTTTATTGAAATGCACAATGCATATTTCCGAGCCTCCTTGGGAGCGAGCTCGTAGTTGTGGAACATGATGACCGGTTGTGTGTCCGTTGGGGTCAGGACGGTCGAAATCTTCTCCACGGGGAGGTCCTCATTCACCATGACCCTTTGAAGGTACTCCATTAAGGCTGCCTGGTGGGATGTGGATCTTTAAAGAAGCTCCAGGATGGAGATCCGAGCAGGCATCTTGTCCAAGTGTTTCAATAGATCATACTGTGTTCCAGGGATAGCTCTTTCTGGTTGTTCTCCATCATCCTTCTCAGGCTGAGATTGCTCAAGATTCTGACTGTTGTGGGGGAAAACCCTGTGGAAAATCCTTCCACTCCGGAGCACCATTGCCTGCGGCTTTTGTACCTCTGTGGCAGCAGTGGGTTTTAACAGGGATTTGAGGGGTAGTGGTGGAGGAATGGTTGATGAAGCAGGGGTGATGACGGGAGCAGGGATTCTGATGAGGGGTTTGTTAGGTGGAGACATGGTGGAGGTAGAGGGGATATCGCGCGGATTATGAAGGATAAGGGGTCTGGAAGGTGGAGGTATGGTGGAGGTAGAGGGGATATCGCGCGGATTATGAAGGATAAGGGGTCTGGAAGGTGGAGGTGGAGACGAAGTAGAAGTGCGTAGGGCTTGAAGCGGGGAATGATTTTGAGGTGGATGATGGGTAATGAGTGGTTTTTAAGGCATTAGTGGTGATACGGTGGAGAAAGACGGGGTTGTGTATGGTTGACGGATGATAAGGGGTTTGGAAGGCGTAGGGGTAAATGTGGTAGAGGTGGATGGTAAAGTGGGGGAGTGGGAGAAGATGAGAGGGTGTGAAGGCGTAGTGGAGAGTGTCGGTTGATAGGGGATCGGGGTACGGATGAGAGGGCGTAATGGTAGTGGAAATGGTGAAGGTGATACTGACGCGGGTTGATGAGAGAGAGGTGCTACCCGGGCAAGGCAAGGGTGTTGCGTGACGATAGGATTGGCGGTAGAAAGAATGGAGGTACTTTCCTGCTACCACACCTGCTCTCGCCCGACTTCCGGGAAGGAGGAGATGGGGTTAACCTGATGATTGGGCTGTTGGTGCTCCGGTAATGGATTCTGGATTATGCCCATGTCGGACTGTTGTTGTGGGGCCTGCTGAGGCTGTTGTTGTTGTTGTGGTTGCTGCTGCTGCTGCTGTTGTAACTGCTGCTGTGGCCTATGAGGAGGTCTCCTAGCCTTGAGAGCGGCGACGTATCGCCTCATTTCATCCCAATCTATTTGATGTTCATCATTCATATCGTGGATGTAATCTTTGAAATGGAAGCAGTAATCTACTGTGTGTCCTGGCTGCCTGTGGTAGACGCAGTATTTGGAGGTATCAACATTCGGGGGCCACACGGGCCTTTCTCTGGGTAGGGCGAGTTGGTTTGACGCCATGAGGGCATTAAAAATGTCTGCTAAGGTTTCTGACAATGGTGGATAGTAGGCTCTCTTGGGACCGAGCGGCCTCCTTTGTTGCTGTTGGGGACCATAGTTCCCCGGGGGTGGAACTTGGTTGTACTGAAGCGGTGGTTGTTGTTGCTGAGGTTGTGGTTGTTGTTGCTGGGGTTGACGTAATGGAGGCATATTATCCTGGGGTGGATTATTTTGAGGTGGAGGACGAAGAGGGAAAGGACCTGGTTGGGGTGGAAGTCGGGGCATTTGTGGAGGCCTTGGGTTGACTGCATAGTTGGCATTGTTGACCGCACCCACTTGCTCATTTGTCACGACCCCTTCTGTGGCTCCGCCCGGGACACCAGCGCCTGTCTTTCTCACCACTTTGGACTTCGGTGACTCAAACATGTTCATAATGGGGGAGTCCTTTAACTGAGTTTGGATGTACCGGGCCCTTTCATAGAGTTCCTCCATTGTAGTAAGTTTATTCATGGCCAGGACGTGTCTGAACTGTGGGGTTGCATTAGACACAATCATCTTCACTTGTTCGGGCTCGGAGAGGGTATCCCTTATTCTTTCCGCCAGAGACCTCCATCTATCAGCATAGCGGACAAAATCCTCATCGGGTTTCATCTTTTCGGCCACTAGGTCGGTAATGGAGAGTGAGGGACCGACCCTGTCCCTATATTTCTGCAAGAACCTTCTCTGGACTATTTCAAAATTCTCGGCCTCGCGGGGCTCCAAAGAATAGAACCACTCTAGCGCGGGACCATCCAATGATCTCCGAAAGAGGTATGCCAGGGACCTCTGATCGTTTTGCCAATAGGAGGACTCATTCATGAAATCCTTGAGGTGAATGAAGGGGTTGCCGGTACCATTGTATCTGCGGTACGTGGGCATCTCGGAGGGAGGAAGATGAATGACGGGAAGGATTGGCAAAGCAACCTCCGGGGTGGCTTTCACGTCCACCATCCTTCTCAGATTCTGAAACTGCTCGTCCATGCGATTGAACCTATTGAGGAGCGATTGGGCGAGCTCCTCTGGAGGTGAAGGTGGCACTTGCCACTGGGGGAGAAACTGTCTCCCGGAGACTTGAGGGGGGAACCCGGAATGGGAGGGAGCTGTCGGACCGCCGACAGTTGGCCCTGGCTGAAGCGGTGTCTGAGGAACAACGGGAGTTTGAGATTGTGACGGGAACTGGAATGAGGGTGGTTGTTGGCTCGCTTGTCCTTGAAGCGAGGGAGACTGGATGGCTTGCGCCAACGAAGGAGATGGAATGGCCTGCACGGACTCTTGGAGAGGTGCGATGGCCGGAGTTGACTCCTGGGGCGTGGGGGAAACAGATTTCCCTTTCAGAATGGCCTAGAAGGCCCGGAGCTGTTCAGAGGTAAGCTCCGTGTTGGCGAGGACGCCCAGTAAGGAAGAGATATCCTGTGGTGGGGATGTGTCCCCGGTAATAACCTGCACCTCATGCGAGGGCTCATGAGAAGGACCCGAGTCCATAGCATAGACTCGCGGGTCGACTGACAAACCACGACTAGGGTGGTTCTCCTCAAAAAACTCGTGAGCCATGCTCACAGTTTTCCCAGAACGCAAAAACATACACTAGCAAGCAGGTAGCAAAGATTATCAAACAAGTGGATGCTTTTACGCCCTTTTTTTGTGTTTTGATTTTGATGATTTTTTTGTGTTTTTAGTGAGATCCGAAGTTCACACAAAATAGGGACCCTAGTTTATTTTTGTTTCACCGCCGTGTCAGCTAGGGTCTCTCGTCTCACCACGAATGAAATGACTAACTCCGGGAAACTTCAATGGTACAACCAGCCCAGTGAACGAAGAGGAGATTCTTCGATGTCGGGGACTTACGGAGGTCCCAGTGTAGGAGATTCTAGTCCGTTGAGAGGAATTCCCAAACGGAGAGTCCTTCCTTCACCGGGAAAGGGTGATCCTCAAAAAAATGAAAAAAGGATAGAAAAGAGGGATGGATGCATGCAATGAAATGCTGACAGAGATATGGAGTGGGAAAACAACAGAAATAACAGACATATAATAAACAAACAACCAATCACAACTGACAGTGCTGCCGTGAGCACAACGGGGGCGCGCGCGGGCGCCGAGGTGGAGAGGCACGGATGGTGCCAAACTTGCAAGGGTGGCCGAAAGGAAACAGTAGTGGTCCCACCGTGATCGCCAATCTGTGAGCGACGTCACGCGGTTCGGGGAGCGGAGAGGACGCGGAGCGCGCGGGCTTCTCTTTTTATTTTGCTGCAACACAGAAATAAGAGAAAAGAGAAGGGGCCACCACGGGAGATTGCTCCGGCGGGGCGAGCGGGACAAATGTGATATAGCAAGATATGGGGGTTAAACGGCCATAGCAGGAAGTGACTCGCCGCGGCCTCGGGGGGACGGGAATGGTGCAGAAATTAAATAGCAAGAATTGAAACGGCCATTGGGGAAGTGACTCGCCGCGGCCTCGAGAATATGAGCAGATAAAAATATAACAGAATATAAGAAGAATATAAAGAGCAGGAATTTAAACGGCCATTGGGGAAGTGACTCGCCGCGACCTCGAGAACAATATGTGAGCAGAATATAACAGAATATAAAGAGAATGTAAGGACGGGAAATTTAAACGGCCATTGGGGAAGTGACTCGCCGCGGCCTCGAGAACATGAGCAGAATATAACAGAATATAAAGAGAATATAAGAACGGAAAATTTAAACGGCCATTGGGGAAGTGACTCGCCGCGGCCTCGAGAATAATATGTGATCGCCAGGGGCCAAAAGACCCCAAAATAAAGAAGGTGATCGCGCCTACCTCAAGAGCGGGAGATGGCGGGTTGCTTCTTCCTCCCCCTTCGCCCGGCCGACGGAGAGGGCTTTCCTTGGGTACCCTTGCAAAACAACGATAAACAAGTAACAAGTGGATTAGAAAGAGGAAGGTGTAGTATTCAAATCCTTGCGATAAAAATAACGAAATGATGGCAAGACACACACCTGGTTGGTGTTATCTTTTAAACCCCTCTCGGATTCGAGTAGGAGGAAAATGAGATGATGGATGCAAGAAGTATGCTAGAGACGGCTCCCTTATGTAGGGAGATAGAGGATGCAGTATGATGAATGTAAAGAACTATGGAGAAAAAGGGGAAGAAAGGGCTTATTGGATGAGCCGAGGGTGAAATCCGGCGGAGCTTCGGCAGCGTAGGGACGACGTGGAAGCGCGGTGGATGAAGACGATCTTCCTCTCGCGAGCGTGGGCACCCAAGAAGCCGGCAGAACCTCCACCTACAAAAGACCCCACGGGTTAGAAATGACTCCGGTAGCCTCTGGGCTCCGGCAGCCTATCGGATCTCTTAGAAGCTCTCCCAGAACTGAGGGGGTGGGCCTCTATTTATAGGGCTCCGGAGGGTGGAGGCGTCCAGGACCCTGGACACCTCCATCAGGGCCGAACTAATATTTTATTCTATTTTTATTAATTTTTTTGGAATATTTTTGTGGAGGCGTCCAGGGCCCCGGACGCCTCCAACAGGTCCACCGAAAACCGACGACGGCCGCACGCGGTTTGGCACAACGCGTGGTTTTGTGAGCGGCGCCTCGTGATTCAGAAATGGGCGCGTCCAGGTGGCTGGACGTCTCTATAATTTGGATTTTTTCACACACGACAAACTGTCGTTCGGTGGCCGGCGCCCGTGAGATAGTTGATGGAGGCGTCCATGGGCCTGGACGCCTCCAAAAATATATTATTTTTATTTTTGTTGTTTTGTCTTTTATGCCAAGGCTGGCATTTTAATTTTTTTTATGTTTATTTTTATGGAGGCGTCCAGGGGCCTGGACGCCTCCATTAATATGTATATTTTTTATTATTTTTCATCTTTTATGCCAACGGGCACTTTACACATTTTTTATATTTGTTTTTTATGGAGGCGTCCAGAGGCCTGGACGCCTCCATTAATATATATTTTTTTATTTATTTTTGGGCTTTGAAAAAATAAAAATAAAAATAAAATAAATTTAAAGAATGGGGGCGTCCAGGGGCCTGGACGCCCCCATTAAGACCCACCCGGGTCCTCAGTCGGCTCCCGCCCGGTAGACACCATTCTTGGTTCCGGAACTCCTGACGCGTCTGACTGGTGTTGATGCCGTCCGAATGCCGTGACGAGACGATTCCGGATGCCGAAAATGGCGGAAGAAGACTCAAGAAAAGGAAGCACTCAAGTGAGTTAAAACGCGTAAGCCGTCGCGGGGCGTTGTATAGTAATATGAGACCTTCTCAGGAGATGTCAAGAATGGCGTGTCTACACACCCCACGACCTCCGTTGAGATATGTCATTTTTCATACTAGTACCAAATCCCAAAGCTCCTCTTGCCATAGTGTTGCCGCACAAAAGATCTATCTCCTCCTTATACTCAAACGACTTTCCCAATATCTTCTTATACTCAATGTTAGACTGCGGAACTTAATCAATAAAATGTTATATCTCTTTACAATATAATACGCTAACAGTAATGACTATACTACATACCGCAATGGCATCTGCCCACGCTCCCTCATCTGGCGGCACATGCATCTTATTAGTGTCATCCCAACCCCACCCCGTACGGGAGAGCAATTGTTCAATCGTGTGGTAGGTCCTTTTCAAATTCTTCCATCTATTAGTCAAATTGTTTACATCTACATTCTTACGTGTCTCACGATTGAATGGTTCTAAAATATCTCTCCAAACGTAATGCTTGAAAGTTCCTTGGTTGCAATTGTTCTTGTGGTACTCATCAATTAGGAGCTTTAATAAGAACTTGTCTTCCTTGGTAGTCCAATTGGTCACCCGTGCCTTGCCTTTTGGGTCCGCCATATGCGTCTCTGACACAATAAGCATATTTTTCACAATTAAATAATGGTATAAATAGTAACATACAAATACATGAAATCCTATGGAAATACATCATTGGCCTAGGATGTATACATACTATGAAAATGGATCCATAGATAGTGTAATGAAGATTCAAAGATCTTATTTATTGTAGTCCCAGGTTATCTGCCCACGTACCAAACCCTTGTATAATGTCCTTATATAATGGCAACGTCTTTCCCTTAAACCACATGACGAGTAGATTAAATTGCAGAAAAGTATTGCAATCTATTAGCATATATTCCATGGTGTCATTGTCACATCATATGCAAGGTTGTACTGGTCATGTAACAGACCTCGTTATATGCATCCCATGATATGCCATTGCTAACTATCTACTTTGAGTCCTCATTCCACTTGAAACTCCAGTCGCATATAAGCGGTTTGGCTATGGTGTAGAAACACTTATAGAAACCAAGCCTATGCTGCAAGTGGGACGTAGGAAATTTTAGGCCCGACCTCATGTTGAATGATTGTTGCACAAAACCCCATGCGTCTGGTAGGCTGAAATCACCCCTTACTAACTCCTCCCTAATTAACTGTAGTAAGATCTTATCCATTTCATATGTCCACAGGTGACCTATCAATAAGAATTCAAGATCCATTATGGCATCTGGGGCTGGTTTGAGTACATGATGTACAGTGAAATCAATGGCGATGGCATTTACCGGAGGAATACATGTTCATAAGATGTCTGCAGCAGCAAAGATGTCCTGTAATACCAAAGTGATCAGGGATTCCCACTAGCAACCAACCCCTACTAGTAGCCCATGTTTTAAGGTATTGGGCATACCGGCCAGAATTTAGAGGAAGCAAGTTAATGTCTGTAGTTATTTTGTACCAGGTTTCTGGATATTAGCGGTTCTAAGTAATTGAAGACATCCAATGTAATGGTCTACCCTTTGCACATATCTACTGTCACTTTAATGGGGAATGACTCATTGGTGGAACACAGGTAACAAATGCATATGAAACTGCATATGTAAATGATCAGATCAATCATGCATACCTGAAAATCAACGAAACAAATAAATTATTTATACAATGATATATTTATAAGCAAATGCACAAATACACTACAAGATTAATGACCAAATGAACAAAATCTCTATGCAAATAGGAATCTATGAACCCAGAAAATTCCAATTACAGCCATTGGCTCTGCCATTAATAATATTGTAACACCCTCAAATATAGCTAAGTTGTACTCTATATCATCGAGACGTCTTTTCAAGTATCGGCTCAGTTCTTGGAAAGAACTCCGAAGTTAAGCGTGCTTAATGGGGAGTAGTGCTGGGATGGGTGACCTGCCCGGGAAGTCTCTCATTCTGAGCCGATCACCTTAAAAAGGGATAAAACTGTGAGGCCGATAGGCCAAAGCGGACAATACCTCGACGGTATAGAGTACGGTGCCATGCAGGGCAAAGTGCTACGCTATGGGAGCCACCTCTTGAGTCTATAATGGAGCAAAGTGCTACATAGTGGGAGCCACCTCTTGAGCCTGTAGGGGCCACCTCTAGAATCCTACCTGCCTGGGGGGTTGATTGCGTGATTGCGTGCTATATGTGTCTAGCGACGAGGACGTCGCATATATAAGAGGGGTAGATTGTAACACCCTCAAATATAGCTAAGTTATACTCTATATCATCGAGGCGCCTTTTCAAGTATCGACTCAGTTCTTGGAAAGAACTCCGAAGTTAAGCGTGCTTAATGGGGAGTAGTATTGGGATGGGTGACCTGTCCGGGAAGTCTCTCATTCTGGAGCCGATCACCATTAAAAAGGGATAAAACCGTGAGGCCGATAAGCCAAAGCGGACAATACCTCGACGGTATAGAGTACGGGGCGTGACAAATATCCTTAGTATTAAGATATCATCCCACTATAGTACAACTATTTTGCAATTACAAGTACGCATAACAGTGCTATGTGGAAGTCACAAAAGTGCATGATTTATAAGGTCGAACATTCGGAGGGCAATTGTATGATGAACACAGGATTCTCTAAACTCAGAAAAAACCCAGTTACAACAATTAACATAGTTAAATGAAAAAAATAAGTTAACACAAAATAGGAGATCTCCATATATTGCAAAGAAAATGCAATTGATATGCATACCAGAAAATGGAAGATGACATACTCTGAAAAATTTTGAAACTTAACCCACTTGCATACCATAAAAACTATTGAACGAAGGAACCTACACATCCATTGATATATTGCAAATTTTTCAGAGTAAATGAATAGATAGTCTGTATAGAAAGTAAATATATTAAATATTCCAAACAATGGCAACAACATGTTAATTAGTAGGTGTTGTTGAATATATGTGCATGGTATCTTTTGATTCAATGAAGACAGGAAAATCAGATTACAGCCACTGGCAAGGGGAAATTAAAAAGACAACCTCAACAAGAGCAAGGACAATGAAATGGCCAAATAAGTGTGGGGCATCCCACGACAGTCTTAGTGCCAAGAGATGAAGCTATGCACTTGAAAGTCCATGACAATCCGTAACGTAGGAAAATGTGAAAGGCAGATAGATCATCATGGAGATATATTAAGACATGAATGGAAAAAAAATATTTTGGACATGTATTAAGCCATTCTGAAAATGATTTCCATGCATACAAGCATATCAATCGATAAACATCATCATTTCCGTAAATGACAATAAAATCACAGATCTATGAAAATTCGAAGAAACCCACTTCTATTCGTCGTGCTACCTTCACAGAGGCAGGGGTTGCCGATACACGTACCTGGCCACCACCGGGTATATAGAAGGAACAGAATGCCCCCCACCGGATCGTCTGCGTAAGCTCCCTCCACGGTGTGGACAATGGAAGACGAAGATTTAAAGAGGGCTTCGTGCTACTGTAAAGTCACAAGAAAGCTGTGAAGCCTGCGAGCTGGAAGGGATGGAACACTGCAAAATCACCTGCACCCGCCGCACCTTCTTCTATGGAATGCAGCGCCTGACAGAGAGGAGATGGTGAGGAGGCGAACCATTGCAGACGCCGTACGTTTCTGACAGAAAGGAGGGTCATGCAAGCATAGGTTTGACAATTGTTGAAGGCACTGACCGGGGCCGTCATCGTCTTCCTCCAACCCTGCAGAGAACGAGGGTTTTGCAAGAGGATTTTGGAAGATGGTTTCGCGAGATAGACGAAGACGCCGGCCGTGAACGAAGGATGGACAGTTTTGCAAGAGGAGGAAGAAGAATGAGGGACAGACCTGTCGTCGCAGACAAGGGACGAAGTGTTTTGCGAGAAGAAGACGCATAGCTCGAGGATGACGAAGGCGACCTCGAGGATGACGAAGGCTGTCGCCTGCAGCGGATGCGACGGGTGCAGGTGGGTGGGTGGGACGTAAAGGAGGGGCAAATGGGTAAAAGGGCCGTGACGGGATCAAGTATCCCAGCTCGGAAGGTAGGATACAATAAGCCCCCTTAAACCCATTTATCCAACCTTAAGCCGCGTGATTCGATTTCGCCTCCGCCAAATCAAAAGGGTCTAAGTGTATACATATTTTGGCTTAAACGGGTGTTAAACCGCTACCACAGCGGAGCTAAGGGTAGGGCATTAAAATGTTGGTTTAACGGTGGAATGACGTATAAAGTTGGTTTCAAATGGTAAAATGGTAAATAGCCCAACCAAACGCCACCAAATAATGAAGGCCAAATAAACCCTTGGTCTGGTGTCTGCCGGAAACCTTGGACCCTTCAGGGAGGGCCCCCGAGGCGGCCGGCGACAAGCGATGGCGAACAACGCCGGCGGTGCATTGCTGCGTGGGGCGGCTGCGGCCGTGCGAAGGCTGTCCAACTCCGCTGCTAACGCGGCGGCGGGGGCCAACGAGGGCCAGATGAAGTGCCTCTACCGCAGGCTATCGGCCCTCGGGAACGCGCCGAAGGGAAGCGTGGCGAAGACCTTGAACCAGTGGCTCCGCGAGGGGAGGCGCGTCACGGGCGTCGATGCCATCAGATTCGCCACCAAGCTCCGCAAGTACGGGCGCTTCCGGCAAGCCCTCGAGGTGTGCGCCCGCCCCTTCCTTCGCTGGGACCCTTCCCCCTCCGGCACGCTCTCTTTTGTGCAAACAACTTATGGTTGGACTATTGGGTTCTATTTCTTCGCTTATTTTGGTGTTCATAGCCTCCTCGCGGGATGGGAGGGGTTTCCTTTTTTCCTCTTATTTTTGGTGATTACAGATGTGGGTGTGCCTTTTTAGCTCATGAAGTTGCGTAAAGGCATTAATTACTTTCGGGGATGGCAAATCCCTGTTCATTCAAAAAGATTGCTTACCCATGAAAGAATATACCTCATGGACATTTGAGTGAACCTACTTCTACAAATCTCCATTTATCCCATGTTTATCCTATACCATCTGCCTCCCATTTGCATGTAGATGTGGCGTTTAACAGCCAATATTACTTCGAATAGGCTATTAGAAAATGCCTCAAATTTGGATAAGTCTTCTACAATGGGTGAATTTATAGTGATGATTCATTTTATGAAGCATATAAGAGAGTGATTGAACCGAAGTCATTACAGTAATAACTTAAGAGATGTGGGTTTATGAATACATATAGATCATAATTGTTATAGGATAAAGGATATCTGGAGGGTATTGTTTTTAGGGAAGAAAGCACCACCGATTACTATTGAAAAACAGCAGTTGATTCACAGACTTGAGAAATTCTGTCTAATCAAATAGACCACATTCATCCACTTGAAGAACAGTAGCAATTCTATGCATCAAATAATCATATTCTGGATCTCTTTGAAAATGCCACCCAAATCCCAGAGGCTGGACCACACAGAAGAAGTAAGAGAGGGGGGACAGGTTAGGCTGTTAGAGGGATGGAGTCATTGAAGATTGGCAGCTAACCTTTTTATAATTCCAGTTCTTAGATAATTGAGAATTTTAGTCTATCTAAAACTTCATAAATCTTCTCGGATAAGGGAGGGGGATTTAGTAGATGAAGAAGAGCTAGCTTCGCAAGAAAGGGATAAAAATAACATTGAAGAGGTAGCATTCGTGGGTGAGGATAAAAGGAAATCATAGTTGTTGACTAATTATTTACACATATTGGATTAAGCCAGAGAACCACACTATAGAATCAAGGAAAAATGATCAAAACCGGCCTATTGTCAGGCTGGACAAAATATCATCCAGCCCTTTTCACATCAGCTGCCAACCATATAAGCCAGGCTACTGCACATGAATGCCAGCAAAGTCCATGTGTCTACTGTTTCAACATTCAGGAGGAATCTCAGACTAGATGAGATGGACCAGTTGGAGGGACTTCTACTGTTTCGTCTAGATTACACTCTGGTGCCAAGCAAGGCCGACATGTGGTTGTGGAGGTGGGAGAAGGAGGGAGGCTTTTCAGGGAGGTCAACCTACTCTTTCATCTCAGATGATGGAGTGTGCCACTGCCTGCCCCATATATTTGATTTCCCAAGAGCCCCCTTAAGGTCAAGATGCTGATTTAGAGAATATCACATGGCCAGTTGCCCACATATGATAGAATAACTTCTTTTCTTTAGGACATACCCTTTCTTTGCTGCCTATGCGGGGTTGAGGAGGAAAGCATGAATCACCTCTTCATAGGATCCACGCTTACAAGGGAGGTATGGACGAAGATCGCCAATAGGATCCATTACACTAGTCGGTCCAAAGAGAGTGTGCAACAATTGCTGGACAACTGGCATAGGAGATGGAATCTTAAGGGAGACAATAGTATCTAGTGGCTCATCCTTCATGTCACACTATGGGCTCTATGGGGAGAAAAGAACAACATAATCTTTAGGAGTGAGGCAAAGATTGAGGATAGGCTTGTATCTTTTATTTTTGACAGAGTGGGGGAATGGGCAAAAAATCTATGTAAAGTAGAGTCACACAACTCCCTTCTTTTCATTTTGTTTGGGGGATTAGTGAGGACCGCACCACCTTGGTGTGGAATTTTTGTATAGGGACCTTTTGAGAGCACAATGACTATACGTGTAAATCCCTTTCTTTCACTACTTAATACAATTGTGGTACCACCCACATTAAAAAAAGCTGTTATATATATATGGTTGTATGTATGTATGGAGAGAGAGCATAGTTGTCAATGCATAGCCCCAAGGCAAACCCACACCTTATTGGGCCATAAAAAGGCACCCTAATGCTCTGCTTAAGTGGCCAAGGCAGCCTAAATTGAGCGCCTTCCCCGCTTGGGTCCGCTGACCTGCGCAAAGCCCCGAACTGGATCCGGGTTTTCGGATCCGGCTATAAAACGACATGTGTGACCTTTTATCCCCCGATGCCCTTCCCCTTCCCCTTGTTCGATCCCCCCTCCAACCAACTTTCGCCTCTAGGGTTTACGAGCTTCGTCGCTGGCCTTCCCCCCGTCACCACTGTCTGCAGTCGCCATTGCCGCCATTCGTAGTAGTCGTCACCGTCGTACGCAGCCGTCGGCGTGGGCGTCCACAACCACCATCGTCATCCTCAGCTGTAAACCAGTTGCCAACAGTTCGGAGGTTCCTCTCTCCCCCTCTCTTTCTCTCTATGGCCCCCCTGTCTATGTCTGTCTCTTTGTTCTCTCACCCCTGTCCCTTTATATCTCTCTCTCGCTCCCCCCCTCCCCCCACCCCCTTCTATCTCTCTTAGCCTCTCTTTCTCTCTGCCTACCTCACAGTGAGAGAGTCCCCCCATCCCCTTCTCTCTCTCTGTGTGTGTGTGTCTAAGACAGAGAGCCAACCGTGAGATATCAATAGACCCGACTCTCTCTTCTCTCTCCCCCATCCGATTCTCGTCACTCTCTTTGCCCCCTGTCTCTCTCTCTATATCTCTCTCCTGCCCCTCTCTCTTCTCTGCCCCCGCCCCCTTCCCCTTAGTCTCTCTTTCTATCTGAGACAATGAGTCGACTCTTTGTCTCACAGTGAGACAGAGAGCCGACTCTCTCTCTCTCTCATGGCCCCCTCTCTCTTCGCCCCTTCTATCTTTGTAATTTATATGCCCTTTAATTTGATTTTTGTATGTTCTGAATTTATTTTGCGGCAGTCATCATGTAAGATTCTAATTCAACACCTAGTTGTATCATGTATGTGATAGTTGATGGTGCCTTTTTCTTTTGTTATATACTTTATATTATATGTATGTTGTACAAGTATGATTTGAAGATTTTTGGAAGAAATTGGCATACATCAAGTTAATATTTTCTTCGTTCTAAAAGTCTAATTTTTTATTTCAAAATTAATTTGGTTATTTTATTGTAATGTCATTTCTATTAGTTTTTATTTTTATGTCCGTGCTGGTGTTGTTTCCCATTTTTTAATGATCATGTTTAATTTTTATATAAGGAATTATATATATATTAATGATCAAACTTTTTTTTGAACTTGATGCCTAAGCGCCACGTCGCGTAGGCGAGGACCCCAAGCTTGCCTTGGTCACCTTGTCGTCTTGACAACTATGAGAGAGAGAGAGAGAGAGAGAGAGAGAGAGAGACTGTTCTGATTTGTTTGGATCCTTCTTCTGCTAATCAGTGTGTAAAAGTGATGTTAATTCTGCAAGTAGCAAATTTCCCATCTGGTGTCCATCTTTTCTTGCCTCAGGTGGTTTTCTAAAGCCAAATAGACAAGGGAAGGAAAAATACATCTGTCTTACATGTGATCTCTAGTTCATCATGACCATTATCATGACCATGAATTCATGAGCCCAATCCCATCGCAGGTACAAGTAGAGTTGGTTAGGGATCTCAATGCTATGGAGTTGTCTGACTATCTGTCAAAATTCCTACATGACTACTTGCTATACACATTATCTTATCAGTCAGTTCACAGTTGAAACTCATTTGATCTGGGAGCAATCCTCTGAAAGTTCTCATACTTTGAAAAGAATCTACTAAAAGAAGAGGGCAAGTTTTGGATTTGAGGATACATAGTTGTCAAGCGACAAAGCGACCCAAGACGTTCATGGGGAGCTTGAGTGCTTGGGTGATAAGGCATCTATTTAGACGTCGCCTAGGCAACAACTTGACACCTATTCAAAATCCCAAAATATATATATCCCCAATATACAAATTATGAATAAGATACATGAAATAATTATAGATTTTAATATTAAAAATTGAGAGAGATAGAGGGAGAGGGAGAGAGAGAGAGGCACGCACATAGAGCGAAGGGTGTTGGAGTAGTGTGTGGAGTCCGATCAACTTGTGATCCTACCCTGCATCATAGAGCCTCCTAGCCCTTTTTTTGGGGGGGGTTATCATAGGCTATGCTTAGGTTAGGCAGCCCAAGGCACCCATGCAGGGCACCTTGGCATGCCTAGTCACCTAGGTGGGGCACCTTGCTCACCTTTCTAGGGGGTAGAAAGGCAGGCTGACGCCTTGGCCCCATATGGGTGCTTGGTCGCCTAGGTGACCGCTTTGACAACTATTGGATATCTCATATGGTCCATCTCTAGGATACCTTTCTGCCAAATAGTTATTTTTTTTGAAAGTGGGTGGTACCACTATTGTATTAAAAGTAAAAGAGGCATATACAAATGTAGTCAATGTGTTCACAAAAATCCACACCAAGATGGAGTGGTCTACACTAACCTCCCAAAAGACCAAAAATGGAACAATTAAGAGTGTCCACATTACATGGAAGCTTCGCCCATTCTCTCACTCTCACAAATAAATGAAACCACTCTATCCATAGCTCTAGATTTTCCTTTGAAAGATCTATTGTTTCATTCTCCCTATGAGGCCCACAATGTAGCTTGCAGATCAACCACCAAGTTACATTGCCCCTTTTAAGATTCACCTTATGTGCCAATGGCCAATCAAGTGTTTCACATTCCCTTGCCAGCCGATGATGCAAGGGATCCACCATGTGACCTTGTTCCACACCTCTTGTGAGTATGGGCAATGTGCGAAGAGATGGTCCAATGTCTTATCATTTTCTCCATACAAGCATCACATCTTAGGTATATCATGTAAAAAAGGAGTTGGCTTGTCACAGGTTGGCAACATCTTGTGCGAAGTCGTCCAAATGAGAAGCTTCACTTTGAAATGACTTATGGGGTCCCAAATCTGTGAAGCCAGGCGATGGTGCATCCCTCCATCAGATATGGAGATGTAGGCAGATTTGAGAAGCAACCCTTCTTTTCCCTCCTCCACCACTATTTGTCCTCCCTATCTATCTCTGAAGCCAAGTCAAGAAGGAAGGAAAGCAATCTTGTAGCTGGCCCATCTCCTTTGGCGTAAGGTTCCTTCTGAATACCAGTGGCCACATCCCTTTGAGAGTTGAAAGTCAAAAGTCTGTGAGACTAGTGACAAGGGAGTTGCTGTTACCACAAAGAGTCTCGGGAAAGACTCCTCCAGGGCCATCTATATGTCCAAAAATGACACTTATCCCCCTTGCCCATTCGGACCCGAACACTAGTTATCATGATATCCTTGCATGACAAAATACCTCTCCAGATGGGTGATATATCGTGCTGCGATGTCAGAGTCATATCCCAATCTCTTACTCTGTCATAATACCTCCGCTCGATGATTTGAGACCACAAATCACGATCCCATACCCCTATCCTCTACAACCACTTGAACAAGACAACTAGGTTGACATCTCTAATATTTTTTATGCCAACACCTCCATGTCCTTGCTTTTAGAGCCTCTGTCTCAGTTGATATCATGCCAACCTCTGCATCTCCCACCATTGTTATGATAGAAGAATCTCGCTTAAATAAACTCCAACTTCTTGACCACCGTCTTCGAGATCTGGAAAATAGACAGGAAGTAAATGGGAAAACTATTCAACACTAATATGCATAGCACTGATCTCCCCCCATACGAGAGGAGTCTCGCCTTCCATCATACAAGATTGGACTCAAATTTTTGCACTAGGGGCTGCCACTCGTTGCAAAGTAGAGACCTTGGAGAGAGCGGGAGGCCCAAAGAGGACAGAGGGAAAACTCTTATTTGACATCCCACAATGAAAGCTGCTCTCTGAAGCACCCTACCCTCTATGTTTACACCCATCAAGCGACTCTTGCTAAAGTTCACCTTAAGACTACTGACCTCTTTCAGCAACTCTAACATCAATTTGACCGTATAAAGTTGCTGTTCATCCTCTGCTAGGAATAAGATGGTGTCGTCCGCGTACTGCGAATGGGTGATTGAGATGCCACTTGGCTTTGTCTGGACACCTCTAATCAGCCATGCATCCTTTGCTCTTAGTCACATCCTACTCAGTATATGCACTACCAAAACAAAAAGGCGGGGAGACATGGTGATGGGGACACCCGAGCATTGGACTGGGCCGACCGGGTCCAAGTCTACCGCAGACGGAGGCGACGAGCAGTGATGACGACGTCCATTTGGCTGGGCGACTTGCTCCCGTGTCACTAGCATGTTTATTTTATGAGTTTGGGCATTTAATTGATGTAATAAGGCCCATTTGAGGCCCATTAGTACTTTTTTCCATTTTCTGTGTATTTTCGGGTTCGAATTTGGGCTCATTTTAGGCTTGAGGGTATATTAGTCCATGTTTGAGTCAATGAGGGCCATTAGGGTTCTCTCCCTATAAATAAAGTTGTAATATCTTGTTTTAGAATTAATGAAGATTTGAAGTAAGCCTCTAGTAGCGGCCTCTAAGTCTTCTCCTACAGCGGGGTGGAATCCCCAGGGTGGAAGCACAACCCGTTCTTGTTTTCTTCTTCTTCCTCGTATCTCCCTTTCTCCTTCGCTGTGCCGCACCATCTTTCGTATCAGAGCCAGGTTTCGGCTTCTCCTATGTCGCCGAACCATCTTGACTGCCATCTCCTTCCGGCGCGATCCTCCAGCGGCCCAGCCTGCGGCCCCTCCGTTGGCGTCGCCCGCTCCGGTGGGAGCCGCCGCGTGGGTGCTGTCCGCGCCCCACACCACCCGCACCGGCGTCCGATGCGGATCGCGTCGTTCGCTCGCGTGGGTCCCCCTCTACGCGGACCCCTTCCGCGACCGGCGTTCGCAACTTCTCGCGCCTTGCCGCTCACACCTCTCGCGTCCAGAGAACCCCGATCGCCGGCCCGCCGATCACAGACACCCCGTCCAGGCACGGCCGCCTCTGTCGTCCGTGCACGCCCTGCCGGCTCTGCTTGGGACGGCCCTAGCCACCCGTCGAGACGCTGCCGCCCGCAGACCCCCCCGACCGCGGCTTCACCGTTCTCGTCGCAGACCTCCTCCCT
Organism: Amorphophallus konjac; assembly: GCA_022559845.1. Classification (NCBI taxonomy): domain Eukaryota; kingdom Viridiplantae; phylum Streptophyta; class Magnoliopsida; order Alismatales; family Araceae; genus Amorphophallus; species Amorphophallus konjac. The sequence continues at coordinate 320,903,874 of CM040119.1, read as the reverse complement.
GTCCTCGTCGCCGGCCTATTTCCCGTCCTCGTCGCAGGCCTTCTTCACTTCAACCTTCGCTGCGACGCGATTGCTCCACTACCCAACTTCCGCCACTCCTCGCACGCAGCCCATGATTGCTTCATGTAGCACTGCGCAGACCGTCTGCTGCTGCCGCCCCTTCGGCTCGCCGGAGCCTCGTCGTTGCTGCTACGCTCGGGCCGTTTGCACTCCTCGCGGCTGCTGTTTCCCGTCCTCGTCGCTGGGCACATTGCTCGCTGGGGGGGGGGGGGCTCCTCAACCCGCACCATCGCCCGGCACCTCCACCCCCACATCGGACCCCCAGGCAGGCACCCAGCCGGATGAACACCTGGTGTACGTCTACCTGCCGGCGCTCCCACACGAGGTATTCCAGCCTCGCCGACCACGTACGCCCCTACGTCGGCACCCGGAGCAGCTGGCCGCCTCGCCCCCTGGGGAGCGACACGTGGAGTCCGTGCAGCGCGCCCTCGCCGCGTTAACGCTCTCGTCAGCCCAGGACAGTAGCGCGCAGACCAGCAGTAGTAGGCGCCGGTGATTCCGAGCGTGTACACACACTTTCGGTGGACCTCACTCTTCAGCGAGTCGGTTAGCACTTACGGCTCGCTCTCATCTCTTGCTCATCCTGTATTCGATTAAATTTGCCGCCGTGAATGTGTGGTAGGAACATCTAGCCCGTTCAAGTTATTGCTGCGGACTTTGTGAGTAGTTGTGTCCATCTCTTGAATATCAGTCTGTTACATTAACAGTGGAATATCATTAGTAAATGTGGAAAAATCTTTGATTGCTTGGAAAATGTTTTGTACTGCAAAGTTCGACAATACCTGAGTTTTGTAGCATCTATTGGAACGTACTTACCTTCTTGGACTCGTACATGACACAGTACTTGCTGCAACTTGATTAGTTTGCTCTGCTGATCTCACTCGTCGTATGTTTGTTGTGTCGTAGTTGTAGTCACAAGTTAGATAGTTTTTCGAGTTGTCAGCAAGTCGTTTGCATTAAAATTTATGAAAAAAAATCTGTTTTGTCGTCAGTTAGTCGTTGCATGTTAGTCTAGCTTTTCTGTGTCTCATGCCCACACGTAGCGGTGTTGAATTCCACATTTCGGTGCCGATGTCTGGATCCCAACAAGCTATGTCTGGGAACCGCCTTCCCCCTCAAGGCGCTCATGCCAACCCTCCTGGGGACCCGACCTTGACCGAGTTAGTGCTACAGCTCAGAGAGGAAATACGCAGAATGGACCAACGTATGAGAGAAGGTCTTACTGATATAGAGGAGAGGGTCACCGAGTTTGACCGTACTGTGTAGGGGATTATGGGTTGCATTGTGGCCTTGGAAGGGGCTGCTCGTGAACCGAGGAGAAATCAAGCCGTTGAGAGACACCAATCGCAACGCCCCCTTTCCCTTGTAGCCCCTTGGCACCCTCAGCCTAGGGTCGCCTTAGCTGGTGATCGGCGTGGTTGATACAATGACTACGACCGGGACAATTTTGAAGAGGAGGTTGATGAAGCCCCCAGGGTCCCTCTTGCTCGTAGGTATGGGAGGTATGGTAGGAGGCCTGATAGGCAGTTTGATGAGGATGAACGATGGACATGTCTGGATCGAGACCATGACATCCGGAATGCCCGCATAGAGGCACCCAGTTTTGACGGTTCTTTGGAATCTCAAGAATATCTTGACTGGGAGGTTAGGATGAATCGCTTTTTTGATTGGTTGGGGATGTCCGACCCTTGGCGAGCTTTCTTCGCCAGGACCATGTTAAGGGGTCGAGCCTTAACCTTTTGGACCAATCTTGACGAGCGTCTTGCTCAGAGGTATGAAGAGCCAATTGATACGTGTGATGAGATGAAGGCCAGGTTCGTGAGAAGTACGTCCCCGCGACGTACTGTCATCGATTGATTGATAGATGGCAGAATATCTCACAAGGTTCTAAGAAAGTGTCGGAGTACATTGATGAATTTGATGATCTGTTATTGAGGTGTGGAGCCCGTGAGGAGAGTGCATTAACACTTTCTCGTTTCCGGAGAGGCCTACGTCGGGCTTATCAACAAGAGCTTTTCCGGCAGCATGTGGCCACTCTTGATCATGCATATCAGGTTGTGCATGAAATGGAGCAGTTTGAGCAAGAGTGGGAGTCCTGTCGTGTTAAATCCACTTATCAACGTCCTCTGGACTCGCGAACCGCTCCAGGGCCCACTCAGAAGGCCCCTACTCACCGGGTTCCTGAAGGACAGCGTCAAGGGGAGGTCCCACCTGCCTTACCTCCTGCCAGGCGCGATGATAGAGGGAAGGCGCCTATGAGGGAGGCCACGCGTCCGGGTGATAAATCCCGCGATCGTTGTTATCGTTGTCAAGGGCTAGGGCACCTTGTGATTGACTGCCCCCACAAGTGGTGCGGACACCAAAGCGAGCGAGAAGCACGAATCGGCGAGCCGTCGGTACCGTACGCGGAGCACCACTCGAGCTACATCAGCTTCTCTTTGGCTCGGAGATAGTCTGGAGTCTCCGCCATGAGTTTGGACACTTTTTTTTGCATTTATTTGCATTGTATTTGGGCTTGTAATGTGTGTTTTTATTTGGGTTTTCATGTTGGGCTCTTTGTAAGGCTCTTAATAAGCCATTTGGATTAAGCTCTTTAGAATCCATTAAGAAGTGTGGCCATATTGGACCACTAGACTTCATAATGGGTCTTTAAATGATTTAAGGTCCAATTGGGCTTCTCTCTTTCTCATGGGTTTCCTAGATTGGAAGGTCCAATTGGCTGGTCTATGGCCCAACTTGGACCAAGCCTCTCTTGTTGACCAAGGGAGACAAAGTGGGAAGAAAAGCCCACTTTCTCTCCTTAAAATAAGGGGGCTGCCCCCCTCTTTTGGCCTCATTAGGCTAAACTTTTTTAATTAGGCTTGACCACATGGGGGAAATAGCATTTGGCATCTCCTCTACGTAAACCAAGATCCATGGGTTTCATATAAAAGGGTTGTATTTCCTATTTTCAAGAATTAATGAAGAGAAAAATCTGAATTTTGTTGGAGCAAGCAAGGGCTGCCCCCTATCTCTCTCCTCTCTCCCCCTTCTGCAGCTGGGAAGGCTGTGAATCAGAGGTGTGAAGCCTCCCTTATCAGGTGTGAAGATCCTCGTCGCCGCCGCCATCGTGCCGCCATCGCACCACCACCGCCGTCGCCTGAGTTCTGTCCACCCAGGATAGACCCTTCTTCCACGAATTTCTGCTCCCAGCCACGAGATCTTCTTGAGCTCAAACTTTCAGGGTGAGTTCCAGAGGTCTTCCCCACGTCCAAGAAAAATTGGTGGAGCTTCTAGTTTCTCTTTTCTCTTTTTTCATTTTTGTTCTCCACCACCCTTTAGATCTGTCAGCTTTCAGTCCAGATTCACAGTAGCTCTGAGTTTCCCTTCTTCGGATCTCTTTTTGATTTCTTCTTGAACTCCCAATTTTACTGGAGATTCTGTCCACCTTCCCCTACATCCACGAATTTTCGTGAGATTTCTGAAGCCCTCCACATATTTTTAAAAATTCAATCTTTCTCCCAAAATCTGTGCAGTCCCTGCTGTCTAGATCTGACCACCCACCAGTATAAAATACCTTTCCCCATCCAAACCTCAACAAAACTCTTCATAAAAATTATCCCCGTTTTCTCTCTCTCCCCTCTACAACTTTTACGAAGAGCTCAACACTTGAATCGAAGGTTTACCTCACGGTCAACGCTGGTTCTTAGTCAGATCTCAGTCTGCCTGACCAGATCTGAGACTGAGTACAACCCACTTCAAAAATCGGTCATCCGAAATACAGTATAGGTGAATTTTTTTGAGTCACTTATGGTCGAAGGATTTTGAGTCAGTGTTCCAACGGCGCTGGTTTTGTGCCGATCCGACATCGGTGCTGATCACAGCATCGATTCTCGCCGAGTCGCGCGCCCAAAAACAGAAGCTGCAGATCCGCGGTCAGCCCTTCCGTCAAGTGAAGATCGGAGCCGCCCGGCCTCCGACCGACGCTCCCGCCCGGTCGCCGTCTAGGGAGGCGCGCCTCTAGGGGTCTCTATCACAGCGAGACCCACTCCGTCAGATCCGGAGGACAGAGCGATCCGTGGGCCCCACGAACCCGTAGATCGCGCCAGTCGGACAACATTAAACGCGGGTTTCGGCATCGCCAGAGCGACATCAAGATGTTGCCCATCAACCCAATTCCCGTGACTCCCGGGCCCCACATGTGACCTTTTACCTCCCTGCGTGGAGTGGGTCAGATTTTTGTATCACAGTAAAAAATTTTTAACTGGGAGTTCGGAATTGGCCAGGGTTGTCTTCCCCACGCCGGGAGCGTGGAGGTAACGGTCTTAACTCCTTGGCATTACATTTGCTTAGCTAGTATATGATCGTAGGCTGCTGCTTGAGTGCGATAGGACCTAGCTCGTGAGTCCATGTCACCGATGTGAGCGAGAGAGTGACCCGTCCCGTGGCTCGATCCGAGCACGAAAGTGAGTCGACTACTCTTAACTCTGCCGGTTCCTCAATCGTGCACGATCCACGTTTCCCTCGCTTGGGACGACGAGCGAGCTCGCATTTCTGTTAGACATCGAACCCATAAGAGCTCTTAGTGTCGAGCCGAGGTCGCTCTAGTGGTCGTGTAGTTGCTGGTCGAGTCGTTCATGGTCGCGTCTACACTTAGAGTCCGCGATTCGCATCATATAGAGTCGGTCCCTCAGTCCGTCCCGCATCAGTTTGGTATCAGAGCGAGTCGAGTCTAGGGTAGTCGTTGCATAAGTCTTGCACGGTCTAAGTCGAGTCTAGGATCATCATTATTTTCAAAACAAAAAAAGTGTTTTTAAATTACGTTTTCATCCCAATAACCCGGTATATTAAAAGGCGTTGTCCGAACGTTAGGTTATGCCTATCGGGAAGGTAGCGGACTTGTGTGAGTGATCTTCAGATCGATTAACTCCGCCACGTACCGGATATTGGTTAGGTCTAGGTGCATCATTTTTGCACTAGCGTGTGCTTGCATTAGTCGGTGTCTCCTAGCCCGTGTGTCAGTTGCATGCCCACCCGTCGAGGCACCCAATACTCGCCACCACCACCTATGGCGGATTTCTGAGCCCGTAGTTCCGATGAGCCCTTGACGGCCGAGATGTTCCGAGCCCTCATGGATCGTCTCGACACGCGTATGGACGACCTTAGTACGCGTCTAGATGGCGTAGGAACTCGTCTAGAAGGGCGGATGAAATCCCTCGAGGATCGGGCCGAAGCTTCGGACCAGTCCATCCAGGGTCTTGTAGGGAGGATAGCCGTCCTTGAGAGGGCCCCAGTGGCGGCGCAACCCGCGCCGACGAATGGTCAACAAGAGTCAGCTCAGCAACCTGCTGTGCCAAGGGCTCAGGCGGTGGATGTTGGGAGGCAACATGTGCATGTGGTGGATGATTATGCATCTGATAATGAGCAAGGGGGTTACGGTCGTCGGAATCAACGACAGAATCGTGATGACGATGATGACGATCGCATTCTTAGGGGCGTGCGTGCGGACCCTCCCACTTTTAGCGGGTCCTTGGACCCGAAGGTATATTTAGATTGGGAGGCCGGCATGGACCGGTATTTCGAGTGGTTTGAGATGACGGACCACCGGAGAGTTCGATACGCGAAGATGAAGCTGCATGGGCAGGCCCAAACTTATTAGACCAATGTGGAGAGCCTGCTAAATCAGCGACGTCAACCCCCGATCGGCACTTGGGATGACATGAAAATGTAATTGAGGGAGAAGTACCTTCCTGCCTCATATCGCCAACGTCTCATAGACAAATGGCAAAGTCTCTCCCAAGGGAACTGATCCGTGACCGAGTACACCGCCGAGTTTGATGAGTATTATTTGTGGTGTGGAGTTACGGAAGAGAGCACCATGACATATCACGCTTTCGGAGAGGTCTGCGGCCAAACTATCAATATGAACTTTTTCGCCGCAATGTGACCACTTTGGAACAGGTGTATCAGGTTGCTCTCGAATTGGAGCAATTCGAGGCCGAGTTCGAGTCTACCCATCGGTTGGGCTCCTTTCCCCTTCGTAGTGTCGAGCCCCGTGGCTCTTTTGGCACGTACCCGAGGGCCCCCATAGCCCGACCTCAGGAGCCCACTCGCCCCGAGCCGTTCGCTCCTAGGCCTCGCCCTCCACCTCCGAGGGACCTTCCTCGTCCCCAACATCTTACGGCACCCACCGCCCGTCCACCGGTACCCCCACCTCCTGCTCGTCCCTTGTTGCCTACACCCCCTATCCGTCGGGAGGATAAGGGCAAAGGATCATTGATAGGGGAGCCTAGTGGATCACGGCAGCAGTGTTATCGCTGCAATGGGTTTGGCCATTTCGCCAACCAGTGTCCCACTCGCCAATCTCTTGTCATTGAGGACATGCAGGCCGAGGACACCACCCCTACGGATCTCGTGTTAGTCAGCTACGAAGCAGATCCGGAGCTAGCTGATGAGTACTATGCGGCCGAAGGTGATGGCCAGGATGCCCAGCATCCGGACGATACCCACTTGGGGGTCGTCAGGTGTATTCTCACCTAGTCACAGGCCAGTGATGACTGGCGTCGGACCACTATCTTTCATACATTCTGTAGGCTGGGCAAGCAAGTTTGTAAGGTGATCATCGATAGTGGGAGTTGCATCAATGCAATCTCCACGGGCACTGTCTCCAGTCTTGGTCTTACACTCGTGGATCATCCTTGCCCCTATCGAGTATCATGGGTGGATTCCACCTCCATTCCGATCAGGCTGCGGTGTCTGGTCTCACTGCAGTTCCGTGCTTACCGTGACAAGATCTGGTGTGATGTCCTCCCCATGGAGGTGGGCATCATTATTCTTGGTAGGCCGTGGTTATTTGATCGGGATGCCACACTCCATGGCCGGTCGAACACCCGTACTTCGACCATGCTGGCCAACAGATTACTCTCCATCCCTCTCAGCCCAAGAACCCTTCAGTTAGGGGTCCTATTGGCCCAAGTACTCCGGAGCCTTCCCTCCTGGGGCCCAGTACCCCATCCCCATCACGGGCTATGACCGTTACATTTGGACCAGGCGAGCCCGCGACTAGGAGGTTGATGATGATTAACTCCCGGGAAATGGAGCGGGAGGCTAGTCGGGGCAGTCCTGTGTTTGCTATTACGGTCCGAGAGGTAGAGAGAGACTCCGAGGGTGAACTCCCACCCGAGGTTGTTCCCATTCTGCAGGAGTTTGCTAATATTTTTCCCGACTAGCTTCCCGAGGGACTCCCACCTATGCGGGATATTCAACATGCGATCGACCTGATTCGGGCTCTTCCTTGCCCAATCTACCTCATTATCGCATCAGTCCCACGGAACATGCTGAGCTAAAATGGCAGGTCGATGAGTTGATGCAGAGAGGGTCTGTTCGGGACAGCATGAGTCCATGTGCTGTTCCCGCATTACTCGCCCCAAAGAAGGATGGCACGTGGAGAATGTGCATTGATAGTCGTGCCATCAACAAAATCACCGTGAAGTACAGGTTCCCTATTCCCCGCCTGGATGACATGTTAGACATGATGGTTGGTGCCACTATCTTCTCGAAGATTGATATTAAGAGTGGCTATCATCAGTTGAGGATTAGGCTAGGTGATGAGTGGAAGACCGCATTCAAGACCAAGGATGGTCTCTATGAGTGGTTGGTTATGCCCTTTGGGCTGACCAATGCCCCTAGCACTTTCATGCGGCTCATGACTTAGGTCCTTCGACCTTTCATTGGAGTCTTTGTGGTAGTGTACTTCGATGATATCCTTATCTATAGTCGCACCACAGGGGACCACTTAGACCACCTTCGGCAGGTCTGTCTACTCCTGAGGCGAGAGCAGTTGTTTGCCAACACACAGAAGTGTACCTTCATGACTTCTCAGCTTACCTTCTTGGGTTTTATTGTGTCCAGTATCGGGGTCTCCGCTGATCCGGAGAAGATCCGGGCCATTGTTGAGTGGTCGGAACCCCGCACGATCCATGATGTCCGCAGCTTCCATGGCCTCGTGACGTTCTATCGTCGCTTTATCCGCGATTTAGCTCCGTCACTACCTCGATCACGGATTGTATCCGGAAGGGCACGTTTGTGTGGATGAAGGCCGCTGCTGCCGCCTTCAAGGACATTAAGGAGCGCATGACCCAGACACCGATCCTTCAATTGTCAGATTTCTCGAAGGTGTTTGAGGTTTCATGTGATGCATCGGGTGTGGGAATTGGAGGAGTCTTGAGTCAGGAGACCCACCCGGTTGCATATTTTAGTGAGAAACCGAGTGACGCAAAAACTGCGGTATTCCACTTATGATAAGGAATTTTATGCAGTTGTTTATGCTCTTAGGCATTGGAGACATTACTTATTGCACCAAGAGTTTATCTTGTACTCCGATCATGAGACTTTGAAGTTCTTCAATGCCCAAAAGAAGCTGAATGTGCGTCATAGCAGGTGGGTTGAGTATCTCCAGCAGTTCACCTTTGTGCTTAAACATAAGGCTGGAGTGGAGAACAAGGTGGCCGATGCCTTGAGTCGGCGAGCGTGTTTGCTGACTACTATGAGTGCCGAGGTCATAGGGTTAGAGAAGATGAGAGAGGCTTACGTTGACTACCCTGACTTCGGTCAAATTTATGCCACTCTCCAGGCCGGACCCTCGAGAGACCACGATGATTATGTGCTTCAGGAGGGTTACCTCTTTCGAGGAGGCAGGCTTTGCGTTCCTCGAACTTCGGTTCGAGACTTCTTAGTCTGGGAACTACATGCGGGAGGTCTAGTCGGCCACTTTGGTCTGAACAAGACTATCGAGGCTGTTGAGCACAGATTTTATTGGCCGAGCTTGAAGCGTGATGTTGCTCATATTGTGGCCCAGTGCCGTACATGTGCTACGGCCAAAATGAAGAAGCAAAGCTCGGGCCTGTATACACCTCTTCCCGTGCCTGATGCCCCGTGGCAGGATGTTAGCATGGATTTTGTCTTGGGATTGCCACGTACCTCTAGGAAGCATGATTCGGTCTATGTGGTAGTTGACCGGTTCTCGAAGATGGCCCTTTTCATTCTCTGCTCGAAGACTTCGGATGTTTCGAGGGTAGCCCGCCTATTCCTTACTCATGTGGTGTGCAAGTTCGGGTTGCCTCGTACCATAGTGTCTGACCGTGATGTTAGGTTCACCAGTTATTTTTGGAAGACACCGTGGCATATGTTGGGTACTCACCTCAAGTTTTCCACTGCTTATCATCCCCAGACAGATGGTCAGACTGAGGTGGTCAATAGGAGTCTGGGTGACCTTTTGAGGTGTCTTGTCAGGGACCGTGTAGGGGATTGGGATCTCATATTACCACTGGCAGAATTTGCATATAATGATTCAGTTAACAGGTCTATCGGCATGAGTCCATTCGAGATTGTCACAGGTCGTAGGCCTAGGAAGCCAGTGGATCTTGTTCTCATGCCCATTCATGCACGAGCATCTGAGTATGCCGAGTCTTTTGCTAGGCATGTTAGGAGTCTGCATGACGACATTCGTCGTCACATTGAGGCCAGCAATGCACGGTATAAGGAGTTAGCCGATGCCCATCGACACCACCGTGAGTTCCAAGAGGGTGAATATGTCATGATCAGGGTAAGACCTGAACGGTTTTCCTCTGGAACCGTAAAGAAATTACAAGCTCGCGGAGCCGGTCCATTTAGAGTGTTGAAACGCGTTAGATCCAATGCGTATGTTGTGGACCTGCCTGAGGAATATGATATAAGCTCAACTTTCAATGTGTCGGATCTAGTTGCATATAGGATCCAGCGGTGATCCCTAGTGAGCCTTCAGAGCCATCTCCTCCCGTTGAGAGTGATCCCACACCTGAGTGTCCACCACCAGCCACATTTCCTCAGCAGCGAGAGCATATCGATCATATACTGGATGAGCAGGTGACAGTTACCAGGAATGGATCCTACCCGCGCTACATGGTGCGTTGGAGAGGGCGACCCGCCATCGAGGATACTTGGATCACCCGTGGAGAGTTGCAGCGGATAGATCCGGACCTACTGGAGCGCTACCAGAGGGATGCAGACCCTTACTCGACAGGGTCGAGTTTCTCCCACCCGGGGAGAATTAGTGCGGACACCAGAGCGAGCGAGAAGCACGAACCGGCGAGCCGTCGGTACCATACGCAGAGCATCACTCAAGCTACATCAGCTTCTCTTTGGCTCGGAGATAGTCTGGAGTCTCCGCCATGAGTTTGGACACTTTTTTTTGCATTTATTTGCATTATATTTGGGCTTGTAATGTGTGTTTTTATTTGGGTTTTCATGTTGGACTCTTTGTAAGGCTCTTAATAAGCCATTTGGATTAAGCTCTTTAGAGTCCATCAAGAAGTGTGGCCATATTGGACCACCAGACTTCATAATGGGTCTTTAAATGACTTAAGGCCCAATTATGCTTCTCTCTTTCTCATGGGTTTCCTAGATTGGAAGGCCCAATTGGCTGGTCTATGGCCCAACTTGGACCAAGCCTCTCTTGTTGACCAAGGGAGACAAAGTGGGAAGAAAAACCCACTTTCTCTCCTTAAAATAAGGGGGCTATCCCCCTCTTTTGGCCTCATTAGGCTAAACTTTTTTAATTAGGCTTGACCACATGGGGAAAATAGCATTTGGCATCTCCTCTACGTAAACCAAGATCCATGGGTTTCATATAAAAGAGTTGTATTTCCTATTTTCAAGAATTAATGAAGAGAAAAATCTGAATTTTGTTGGAGCAAGCAAGGGCTGCCCCCTATCTCTCTCCTCTCTCTCCCTTTTGCAGTTGGGAAGGCTGTGAATCAGAGGTGTGAAGCCTCCCCTATCAGGTGTGAAGATCCTCGTCGCCGCCGCCATCGTGCCGCAATCGCACCACCACCGCCGTCGCCGGAGTTCTGTCCACCCAGGATAGACCCTTCTTCCACGAATTTTTGCTCCCAGTCACGAGATCTTCTTGAGCTCAAACTTTCAGGGTGAGTTCCAGAGGTCTTCCCCACGTCCAAGAAAAGTTGGTAGAGCTTATAGTTTCTCTTTTCTCTTTTTCCATTTTCGTTCTCCATCACCCTTCAGATCTGTCAGCTTTCAGTCCAGATTCACAGTAGTTCTGAGTTTCCCTTCTTCGGATCTCTTTTTGATTTCTTCTTGAACCCCCAATTTTACTGGAGATTTTGTCCACCTTCTCCTACATCCACGAATTTTCGTGAGATTTCTGAAGCCCTTCACATATTTTTAAAAATTCAATCTTTCTCCCAAAATCTGTTCAGTCCCTGCTGTCCAGATCCGACCACCCACCAGTATAAAATACCTTTCCCCATCCAAACCTCAACAAAACCCTTCATAAAAATTATCCCCGTTTTCCTCTCTCTCCCCTCTACAACTTTTATGAAGAGCTCAACACCTGAATCGAAGGTTTACCTCACGGTCAACGCTGGTTCTCAGTCAGATCTCAGTCTGCCTGACCAGATCTGAGACTGAGTACAGCCCACTTCAAAAATCGGCCATCTGAAATACAGTATAGGTGAATTTTTTTGAGTCACTGATGGTCGAAGGATTTTGAGTCAGCGTTCCAACGGCGCTGGTTTCGTGCCGATCCGACATCGGTGCTGATCACAGCATCGATTCTCGCCGAGTCGCGCGCCCAAAAACAGAAGCTGCAGATCCGTGGCCGCCCCTTCCGTCAAGTGAAGATCGGAGCTGCCCGGCCTCTGACTGACGCTCCCGCCCGGCCGCCGTCTAGGGAGGCACGTCTCCAGGGGTCTCTATCACAGCGGGACCCACCCCATCAGATCAGGAGGACAGAGCGGTCCGTGGGCCCCACGAACCCGTAGATCGCGCCATCTGGACAACACTAAACGCGGGTTTCGGCACCGCCGTAGCGACATCAAGATGCTGCCCGTCAACCCAATTCCCGTGACTCGGGCCCCACATGTGACCTTTTACCTCCCTGCGTGGAGTGGGTCAGATTTTTGTATCACAGTAAAAATTTTTTAACCGGGAGTTCGGAATTGGCCAGGGTTGTCTTCCCCACGCCGGGAGCGTGGAGGTAACGGTCTTAACTCCTTGGCATTACATTTGCTTAGCTAGTATATGATCGTAGGCCGTTGCTTGAGTGCGATAGGACCTAGCTCGTGAGTCCATGTCACCGCTGTGAGCGAGAGAGTGACCCGTCCCGTGGCTCGATCCGAGCACGGAAGTGAGTCGACTACCCTTAACTCTACCGGTTCCTCAATCGTGCACGATCTGCGTTTCCCTCGCTTGGGACGACGAGTGAGCTCGCATTTCTGTTAGACATCGAACCCATAGGAGCTCTTAGTGTCGAGTCGAGGTCGCACAAGTGGTCGTGTAGTTGCTGGTCGAGTCGTTCATGGTCGCGTCTACACTTAGAGTCCGCGGTTCGCATCATATAGAGTCGGTCCCTCAGTCTGTTTCGCATCAACAAGGCCCTAGTCATTGGTAACGGCGAGCCTTAAGAGTAGGAGCAGCCCCTCGTGGATGTTAACCATGAGGGAGATGACCTGGCCGACGAATATGAGGGCGAGTTTGCTAACATCGGCGAGCCCGTCAACTTTGTTGAGGTGCCTGAAGAAAATAGGCTAGGCGTGGTCCGATGTATCCTCGCCCATGCCATGGAAACTGAGGATTGGCGCCGTATGGCCATCTTACAGACCTACTGCCGTTTGGGAGGAAGGGTCTGTCGTGTTATTATTGATAGTGGGAGCTGCATTAACGCTATCTCCACCAACACGGTTGCCCATTTGGCTTGGCGACGGAGGATCATCCTCGCCCCTATCAAGTCTCTTGGGTGGACACCGCTTCAATCCCCGTGCGCCTGAGATGTCTTGTTCCTATTCATCTCCAATCATACGAGGCTCAGATCCGGTGTGATGTCTTGCCTATGGAACTCGGGAGTGTTATCTTGGCCGGCCATGGATCTATGATGTGGATGCGGCTCTCTACGGTCGGTCCAACACTTGTGTCTTCAAGCATGACGGCCACCGCATCACTATCCAACCCTCTCGACCTCGTAACATCTCTCCGGAGAGCCCCGCTCTCAGCACCCCTTCTAATGCTACCGCCCCTCAGCTGGCCCCCCATAGCGACTCGAGTTCTTCTCAGCCGAACGATATTGCCAGCACTTCGGTGCCCCTTGCCGGGAAGCCCCCTCCTGCTTGTACCCCTAAGACGAGTATCCCAGCAACTATGACGTTACAATTGATCACCGCCCGAGAGTTCGAGCGTGAGCTCTTTGATTATGACATCATATATGCTCTGATGGTTAGGGAAGTTGAAGAGGAAGGTTCCGAAGAGGCACCAAGTGCGCAACCTGAGGACGTCGCCTATCTCCTCCATGAATTTGCGGACGTCTTCTCTAACGAGCTACCTGAAGGGTTGCCTCCGATGCGTGACATCTAGCACGCCATCGACTTGATCCCCAGATCTTCTTTGCCCAACCTACCCCATTATCGCATGAATCCCACTGATCACGCTGAGTTGCAAAGGCAGGTTGAGGAGTGCTTGAAGCAAGGCCGCGTGAGAGAGAGTACGAGTCCTTGTGCCGTTCCCACATTGTTGGCTCCTAAGAAGGATGGAACATGGAAGATGTGTGTGGATAGCCGTGCGATCAACCGCATAACGGTGAGGTACGGGTTTCTCATTCCCCCCTTGGATGACATGTTGGATATGATGGCGGAAGTCACTCTGTTCTCGAAAATTGATCTGAGGAGTGGTTGTCACTAGGTGAGGATTCGACTTGGAGACGAATGGAAGACCGCCTTCAAAACGAAGGACGGACTCTATGAGTGGTTAGTCATGCCATTTGGTCTTTCAAACGCCCCGAGCACCTTTATGCGGCTTATGAATCAGGTGCTGCGCCCATTCATCGGGGAGTTCCTCGCTGTGTATTTTGATGACATTCTCATTTATAGCCACACGAGGGTAGACCATCTGGACCACCTAAGGCAAGTTTGTACCACTCTGTGCCGTGAAAGCCTCAATGGTAACCTCAAAAAGTGTGCTTTTGCGACCACTCGAGTTACTTTCTTGGGGTTTATCGTCTCTAGTAAGGGTGTTTCTGCTGACCCAGATAAAGTCAAGGCAATTGTGAATTGGCCGAAACCGCAAAACCTTCATGAAGTTCGTAGTTTCCACGGTTTGGTCACTTTCTACCGTCAATTCATTAGGGTTCAGCACCGAAACTGCTCCCATTATAGACTGCATGCGAAAGGGGACCTTTGTCTGGGCAACGACCGCTATCTCAGCCTTTCGTAATCTTAAGGAGCTTATGACCCAAGAGGGGAGGTCTCACTTGACGGGTATCAATAAAATCTTTTTGATCCTCATCCCAAAGAAATAGAATGCACAATGATTTCAGGATTTCAAGCCCATTAGCCTCTTAAATGGCACGTACAAGATCATCACGAAGGTACTAGCGAGAAGAATGGATAGAGCAATGGACAATCTAGTCAGTGGTTTTCAACGGGCTTCAATAGGGGAAGGCACATTCAAGATAACTTCTTGGTGGCATATGAGTGTCTCTTTGTTTTGGAGACACAGAAGAAGAAAGAAGTGATCCTCAAGAAAGAAGTGATCCTCAAGCTAGATTTTGAAAAAGCATATGACATGGTCAATTGAGAGTGCATGCTTGCTGTGCTGGATAGAATGGATTTTGGTGATAGATGTATTGGTTGAATTTGTGCTTGTATTTCATCTACTACATTTGCAATTTTGGTTAATGGGAAGTCCACCACATTTTTTCATAGTGGTAGAGGGCTCCAAAAGGGAGAACTCATGTGGTGCGGCACAACGAAGGAGAAAGGGAGATACGAGGAAGAAGAAGAAAAGAAGAACGGGTTAGGCTTCCACACTGGGGATTCCACCCCGCTCTAGGAGAAGACTTAGAGGCGACTACTAGAGGCTTACTTCAAATCTTCATTAATTCTAAAACAAGAGATTACAACTCTATTTATAGGGAGGGAACCCTAATGGCCCTCACTGACTCAGATAAGGACTAATATAACCTCGAGCCTAAAATGAGCCTAAATTCGGACCCGAAAATACATAGAAAATGGAAAAAGCACTAATGGGCCTCAAATGGGCCTTATTACATCAATTAAATGCCCAAACTAATAAAATAAACATGTAGTGACACGGGAGCAAGTCGCCCAGCCAAATGGACGCCGTCGTCACTGCCCGTCGCCTCCGTCTGCGGTAAACTTGGACCTGGTCGGCCCGGTCCAACGCTCGAGTATCCCCACCAATCCTCCCTACCTGGGAAGAACTCGACCCTGTCGAGTAAGGGTCCTGACTGCTCTGGTGGCGCTCTAAGAGGTCCAGATCAATCTGCTGTAGCTCCGTGCGAGTGATCCACGCATCATCGGTGGGTGGTCGACCCTTCCAGCGAACCAGGTAACACTGACAGTCTCCGCTCTGAGTGGTGACCACCTGCTCATCAAGTATTTAATCAATTTGCTCACACCGTGCAGGAGTTATGGCTGGAGGTGGACACTCACGGGTGGGGTCACTCTCGATGGGTGGTGAAGGCTCGAATGGATCACTGGGAATCACTGCGGGCTCTCTATAAATTACCAGATCTGAGACATTAAAAGTGGAACTCATGCCATAATCTGGTGGTAAATCAATGACATATGCGTTGGACCCAATACGTTTCAGAACCTTGAAGGGCCCAGCTCTCCGAGATTGTAGCTTCTTAATGGTTCTTTAGGGGAACCGTTCAGGTCTGACCCTGATAATAACGTAGTCACCTTTTTGGAATTCATGGAAGTGACGATTTAAATTTGTTGTTGTCCGATAATTTTCGTTACTGATCTCGTTGTGGTGACGAATACTATCATGCAGACCTCTAATGTGTTCGGCCAACGACTGTGCAACTCGGAGACATGGGACTGATGAGACATAGGGGCCAAGTCTACAGGACTTCTAGGCCTATACCCTGTGACTACCTCAAACGGACTCATGCCAATGGACCTGCTAATCGAGTTGTAAGCGAATTCAGCCAGAGGCAAGACCAAATCCCAGTTTCGAACATTCTCACCCACTAAGCAGCGCAACAAATCACCCAGACATCTATTGACCACTTTAGTTTGACCATCCGTCTGGGTATGGCAGGCGGTGGAGAACTTGAGCTTTGTGCCTAAACGGTGCCACAGGGTCTTCCAGAAATAGTTAACATACCGAACATCCATGTCCGACACAATAGATTTGGGAAGCCCGCGGAGACGCACGATCTCAGCGAGAAAGAGACAGGCCACCATGGAAGCATCAGAGGTCTTGGCACAAGGAATAAAATGGGCCATCTTGGAAAACCTGTCCACCACCACCATGATGGAGTCATGTCGGCGAACTGTGCGTGGCAAACCTAAGACAAAGTCCATACTCACGTCTTGCCACGGACGGTCGGGCACATGTAGGGGAGTATAAAAACCGGTGTTCTACTTTCGTTGTTTTGCCAAAGCACAGGGGCGGCATTAGGCCACAGTTCGGGCCACATCACATTTTACGCTAGGCCAGTAGAACCGGTATTCCACTAACTCGATAGTCTTATTGCGACCAAAATGTCCCGCCAGACCACTAGCATGCACTTCCCACACAAGAAAATCACGCATAGAGGTACGTGGGAGACAAAGCTTATTCTCTCGAAAGAGATACCCGTCCTGAAGGATGTAGTCATTGTATACCGGGGATGGACCTGATTGGAGGGCCGAGAGGATGGGGCCAAAGTCCGGGCAATTGGAGTAGTCATCCCGCAGCTTCTTGAAGCCCGTGACTTCCGTGGAGACGACGACCAACAACGAGGCGCGACGACTCAGGGCGTCGGCCACACGATTCTCTACGCCAGCTTTATGTTTGAGGATAAATGTGTAGGCTTGCAGATACTCCACCCAACCACTGTGTCTTGGGTTAAGCTTCTTTTGGGCGTGGAGGAATTTAAGAGTTTCGTGGTCCGAGTATAGCACGAACTCGTACGGTAGAAGGTAGTCTCTCCATTATCTTAGAGCCTGGACTACCGCGTAGAACTCCTTGTCATAGGTGGAATACTTTAATTTGGCGTCACTTAGCTTCTCACTGAAGAAAGTAGCGGGGTGACTCACTTAGCTCAGTACTCCGCCTATGCCAACGCCAGAGGCATCACAAGCAACCTCAAACACCTTAGAGAAGTCCGACAATCTAAGCACAGGTGCTTGGGTCATAAGCTTCTTAAGATTACGAAAGGTTGAGGCAGCGGCCTTTGTCCAGACAAAGGTCCCCTTTAGCATGCAGTCTGTAATAGGAGCAGTTACGGTGCTAAACCCACTAATGAATCGACGGTAGAAAGTGGCCAAACCGTGGAAACTACGAACTTCATGAAGGTTTTGCGGTTCCGGCCAATTCATAATTGCCTTGACTTTTTCTGGGTCATCAGAAACACCCTTACTAGAGACGATAAACCCCAAGAAAGTAACTCGAGTGGTCGCAAAAGCACACTTCTTGAGGTTACCATAGAGGCTTTCACGGCGTAGGGTGGTACAAACTTGCCTCAGGTGGTCCAGATGGTCTACCCTCGTGTGGCTATAAATGAGAATGCCATCAAAATACACAACGTGGAACTCCCCGATGAATGGGCGCAACACCTGATTCATAAGCCGCATAAAGATGCTCGGGGCGTTTGAAAGACCAAATGGCATGACTAACCACTCATAGAGTCTTTGCTTCGTTTTGAAGGCGGTCTTCCATTCGTCTCCAGGTCGAATCCTCACCTGGTGATAACCACTCCTCAGATTAATTGTTGAGAACAGAGTGGCTCCCACCATCATATCCAACATGTCATCCAAGCGGAGAATGGGAAGCCCGTACCTCACCGTTATGCGGTTGATCGCACGGCTATCCACACACATCTTCCATGTTCCATCCTTCTTAGGAGCCAGCAATGCTGGAACGGCACAAGGACTCATACTCTCTCTCACGCGGCCTTGCTTTAAGCACTCCTCAACTTGCCTTTGCAACTCAGTGTGATCAGTGGGATTCATGCGATAATGGGGCAGGTTGGGCAAAGAAGATCCGGGGA
Source organism: Amorphophallus konjac (assembly GCA_022559845.1). Classification (NCBI taxonomy): domain Eukaryota; kingdom Viridiplantae; phylum Streptophyta; class Magnoliopsida; order Alismatales; family Araceae; genus Amorphophallus; species Amorphophallus konjac. The sequence continues at coordinate 320,885,783 of CM040119.1, read as the reverse complement.
TCAGGTCGATGGTGTGCTGGATGTCACGCATCGGAGGAAACCTCTCAGGTAGATCGTTAGGGAAGACGTCCGCAAATTCATGGAGGAGATAGGCGACGTCCTCGGGCTGCTCACTCGGTGCCTCTTCGGCAACTTCCTCTTCAGCTTCCCTTACCATCAGAGCATATATGACGTCATAATCAAAGAGCTCACGCTCGAACTCTCGGGCGGTGATCAATTGTAACGTCATAGTTGTCGGGGTACTGGTCTTAGGGGTACGAGCAGGAGGGGGCTTCCCGGCAAGGGGCATCGAAGCGCTGGCAGTAGCGTTCGGCTGAGAAGAACTTGGGTCGCTATGGGCGGCCAGCTGAGGGCGACAGCATTAGAAGGGGTGCTGAGAGTGGGGCTCTCCAGAGAGGGGATGGTACGAGGTCGATAGGGTTGGATAGTGATGCGGTGACCGCCATGCTTGAAGACACAAGTGTTGGACCGACCGTAGAGAGCCGCATCCACATCATAGATCCATGGCCGGCCAAGGATAACACTCCCGACTTCATAGGCAAGACATCACACCATATCTGTGCCTTGTATGATTGGAGATGAATAGGAATGAGGCATCTCAGACGCACGGGGATTGAAGTGGTGTCCACCCAAGAGACTTGATAGGGGCGAGGATGATCCTCCGTCGCCAAGCCCAAATAGGCAACCGTGTTGTTGGAGATAGCGTTAATGCAGCTCCCACTATCAATAATAACACGGCAGACCCTTCCGCCCAAACGGCAGTAGGTCTGTAAGATGGCCGTACGGCGCCAATCCTCAGTTTCCTTGGGATGGGCGAGGATACATCGGACCACACCTAGCCTGTTTTCTTCGGGCACCCTAACAAAGTTGACGGGCTCGCCGATGTTAGCAAACTCGCCCTCATATTCGTCGGCCAGGTCATCTCCCTCATGGTTAACATCCACGAGGGGCTGCTCCTGCTCTCAAGGCTCGCCGTTACCAATGACTAGGGCCTTGTGGGGGCAGTCAATCGCATGGTGCCCTAGCCCTTGGCAACGATAACAACGATCGTGGGATTTATCATCCGGACGCGTGGCCTCCTTCATAGGCGCCTTCCCTCTATCATCCCTCCTGGCAGGAGGTAAGGCAGGTGGGACCTCTCCTCGACGCTGTCCTTCAGGAACTCGGTGAGTAGGGGCCTTCTGAGTGGGCCCTGGGGTGGTTCGCGAGTCCAGAGGACGTTGATAAGTGGATTTAACACGAGGACTCCCACTCTTGCTCAAACTGCTCCATTTCACGCACAACTTGATAGGCATGATCAAGAGTGGCCATATGCTGTCGGAAAAGCTCTTGTTGATAAGCCCGACGCAGGCCTCTCCGGAAACGAGAAAGTGTTAATGCACTCTCCTCACGGGCTCCACACCCCAATAACAGATCATCAAATTCATCAATGTACTCCGACACTTTCCTAGAACCTTGTGAGATATTCTGCCATCTATCAATCAATCGATGACAGTACGTCGCGGGGACGTACTTCTCACGAACCTGGCCTTCATCTCATCCCACGTATCAATTGGCTCCTCATACCTTTGAGCAAGACGCTCGTCAAGATTGGTCCAGAAGGTTAAGGCTCGACCCCTTAACATGGTCTTGGCGAAGAAAGCTCGCCAAGGGTCGGACATCCCCAACCAATCAAAATAGTTATTCATCCTAGCCTCCCAGTCAAGATATTCTTGAGGTTCCAAAGAACCGTCAAAACTGGGAGCCTCTATGCGGGCATTCCGGATGCCATGGTCTCGATCCCGACATGTCCATTGTTCATCCTCATCAAACTCCCTATCAGGCCTCCTACTATACCTCCCATACCTACGAGCAAGAGGGACCCTGGGGGCTTCATCAACCTCCTCTTCAAAATTGTCCCGGTCGTTGTCATTGTATCGACCACGCTGATCACTAGCTAAGGTGACTCTAGGTTGAGGGTGCCGATGGGCTACATGGGAAAGGGGGCGTTGCGGTTGGGGTCTCTCAACGGCGTGATCTCTCCTCGGTTCACGAGCAGCCACTTCCAAGGCCACAATGCGAACCACAATCCCTGTGCGCTTGAGATGCCTCGTTCCTATTCATCTCCAATCATACAAGACTCAGATCTGGTGTGATGTCTTGCCTATGGAAGTCAGGAGTGTTATCTTTGGCCGGCCATGGATCTATGATGTGGATGCGGCTCTCTACGGTCAGTCCAACACTTGTGTCTTCAAGCATGGCGGTCACCGCATCACTATCCAACCCTCTCGACCTCGTTCCATCCCCTCTCCAGAGAGCCTCGCTCTCAGCACCCCTTCTAATGCTGTCGCCCCTCAACTGGCCGCCCATAGCGATCCGAGTTCTTCTCAGCCGAATGCTACTGCCAGCACTTCGGTGCCCCTTGTCGGGAAGCCCCCTCTTGCTTGTACCCGTAAGACGAGTACCCCGGCAACTATGACGTTACAATTGATCACCGCCCGAGAGTTCGAGCGTGAGCTCTTTGATTATGACGTCATATATGCTCTGATGGTTAGGGAAGCTGAAGAGGAAGGTGCCGAAGAGGCACCGAGTGAGCAGCCTAAGGACGTCTCCTATCTCCTCCATGAATTTGCAGACGTCTTCCCTAACGAGCTACCTGAGGGGTTGCCTCCGATGCGTGACATCCAGCACGCCATCGACCTGATCCCCGGATCTTTTTTACCCAACTTGCCTCATTATCGCATGAATCTCACTGATCACACTGAGTTGCAAAGGCAGGTTGAGGAGTGCTTAAAGCAAGGCCGCGTGAGAGAGAGTATGAGTCTTTGTGCCGTTCCCGCATTGCTGGCTCCTAAGAAGGATGGAACATGGAGGATGCGTGTGGATAGCCGTGCGATCAACCGCATACCGGTGAGGTATGGGTTTCCCATTCCCCGCTTGAATGACATGTTGGATATGATGGCGGGAGCCACTCTGTTCTCAAAAATTGATTTGAGGAGTGGTTATCACCGCATGAGGATTTGACCTGGACACGAATGGAAGACCGCCTTCAAAACGAAGGACGGACTCTATGAGTGGTTAGTCATGCCATTTGGTCTTTCAAACGTCCCGAGAACCTTTATGTGGCTTATGAATCAGGTGCTGCGCCCATTCATCGGGGAGTTCCTCGTTGTGTATTTTGATGACATTCTCATTTATAGCCACACGAGGGTAGACCATCTGGATCACCTGAGGCAAGTTTGTACCACCCTACGCCGTGAAAGCCTCTATGGTAACCTCAAGAAGTGTGTTTTTGCGACCACTCGAGTTACTTTCTTGGGGTTTATCGTCTCTAGTAAGGGTGTTTCTGCTGACCCGTATAAAGTCAAGGCAATTGTGAATTTGCCAGATCTGCAAAACCTTCATGAAGTTCGTAGTTTCCACGGTTTTGCCACTTTCTACCGTCGATTCCTTAGAGGGTTCAGCACCGTAACTGCTCCCATTACAGACTGCATGCGAAAGGGGACCTTTGTCTGGATAAAGGCCGCTGCCTCAGCCTTTCGTAATCTTAAGAAGCTTATGACCCAAGTACCTATGCTTACATTGCCGGACATCTCTAAGGTGTTTGAGGTTGCTTGTGATGCCTCTGGCGTTGGCATAGGCGGAGTACTGAGTCACGAGAGTCACCCCGTTGTTTTCTTCAGTGGGAAGCTAAGTGACGCCAAATTAAAGTATTCCACCTATGATAAGGAGTTTTACGCGGTAGTCCAGGCTTTGAGGTACTGGAGACACTACCTTCTACCGCACGAGTTTGTGCTATACTCGGACCACGAAGCTCTTAGATTCCTCCACGCCCAAAAGAAGCTTAACCCAAGACAAAGTCGTTGGGTGGAGTATCTCCAAGCCTACACATTTATCTTCGAACATAAGGTTGGCGTAGAGAATCGTGTGGCCGACGCCCTGAGTCGTCGCGCCTCGTTGTTGGTCGTCGTCTCCACAGAAGTCACGGGCTTCGAGAAGTTGCGGGATGACTACTCCAATTGCTCGGACTTTGGCCCCATCCTCTCGACCCTCCAATCAGGTCTATCCCAGGTATACAATGACTACGTCTTTCCGGACGGGTATCTCTTCCGGGAGAATAAGCTTTGTCTCTCACGTACCTCTGTGCGTGATTTTCTTGTGTGGGAAGTGCATGCTGGTGGTCTGGCGGGACATTTTTGTTGCAATGAGACTGTCGAGTTGGTGGAGTACCGGTTCTACTGGCCTAGCGTAAAATGTGATGTGGCCCGAATTGTGGCCCATTGCCGCACCTGTGCTTCGACCAAACAACGAAAGCAGAACACCGGTCTTTATACTCCCCTACCCGTGCCCAATCGTCCGTGGCAAGACGTGAGTATGGACTTCGTCTTGGGTTTGCCACGCACAGTTCGCCAGCATGACTCCATCATGGTGGTGGTGGACTGGTTTTCCAAGATGGCCCATTTTATTCCTTGTGTCAAGATCTCTGATGCTTCCAGAGTGGCCCGTCTCTTTCTCGCTGAGATCGTGCGTCTCTGCGGGCTTCCCAAATCTATTGTGTCGGACATGGATGTTCGGTTTGTTAGCTATTTTTGGAAGACCCTGTGGCACCTTTTAGGCACAAAGCTCAAGTTCTCCACCACCTACCATCCCTTGATGGATGGTTAAGCTGAAGTGGTCAATAGAAGTCTGGGTGATTTGTTGCGCTGCTTAGTGGGTGAGAATGCTCGGAACTAGGATTTGGTTTTGCCTCTAACTTAATCCGCTTACAATAACTCGGTTAGTAGGTCCACTGGCATGAGTCCGTTTGAGGTAGTCACAGGGTATAGGCCTAGAAGTCCTGTAGACCTGGTCCCTATGTCTCATCAGTCCCGTGTCTCCGAGTCTGCACAGTCGTTGGCCGAACACATTAGAGGTCTACATGATAGTATTCGTCACCACAACGAGATCAGTAACGAAAATTATCGGACAACAACAAATTTAAATCGTCGCTTCCATGAATTCCAAGAAGGTGACTACGTTATGATCAGGGTCAGACCTGAACGGTTCCCCTAAAGAACCATTAAGAAGCTACAATCTCGGAGAGTTGGGCCCTTCAAGGTTCTGAAACGTATTGGGTCCAACGCATATGTCATTGATTTACCACCAGATTATGGCATGAGTTCCACTTTTAATGTCTCAGATCTGGTAATTTATAGAGAGCCCGCAGTGATTTCCAGTGATCCATTCGAGCCTTCACCACCCATTGAGAGTGACCCCACCCGTGAGTGTCCACCTCCAGCCATAACTCCTGCACGGTGTGAGTAAATTGATTAAATACTTGATGAGCAGGTGGTCACCACTCAGAGCGGAGACTGTCAGTGTTACCTGGTTCGCTGGAAGGGTCGACCACCCACCGATGATGCGTGGATCACTCGCACGGAGCTACAGCAGATTGATCCGGACCTCTTAGAGCGCCACTAGAGCAGTCAGGACCCTTACTCGACAGGGTCGAGTTCTTCCAGGTAGGGAGGATTGGTGGGGACACTCGAGCGTTGGACCGGGCCGACCAGGTCCAAGTTTATCACAGACGGAGGCGACGAGCAGTGACGACGGCGTCCATTTGGCTGGGCGACTTGCTCCCGTGTCACTAGCATGTTTATTTTATTAGTTTGGGCATTTAATTGATGTAATAAGGCCTATTTGAGGCCCATTAGTGCCTTTTCCATTTTCTGTGTATTTTCGAGTCCGAATTTGGGCTCATTTTAGGCTCGAGGGTATATTAGTCCTTATTTGAGTCAGTGAGGGCCATTAGGGTTCCCTCCCTATAAATAAAGTTGTAATCTCTTGTTTTAGAATTAATGAAGATTTGAAGTAAGCCTCTAGTAGCCGCCTCTAAGTCTTCTCCTACAGCGGGGTGGAATCCCCAGGGTGAAAGCCCAACCCGCTCTTCTTTTCTTCTTCTTCCTCGTATCTCCCTTTCTCCTTCGCTGTGCCGCACCACATGGGGCCTCCCTTTTGGAGCCCTCTACCACTGTGGAAAAATGTGGTGGACTTCCCATTAATCAAAATTGCAAATGTAGTAGATGAAATACAAGCACGAATTCAGTCAATACATCTATCACCAAAATCCATTCTATCCAGCATAGCAAACATGCACTCCCAATTGACCATGTCATATGTTTTTTCAAAATCTAGCTTGAGGATCACTTCTTTCTTCTTCTGTGTCTTCATAACAAAGAGACACTCATATGCCACCAAGAAGTTATCTTGAATGTGTCTTCCCCTGTTGAAAGCCCCTTGAAAACCATTGACTAGATTGTCCATTACTCTATCTATTCTTCTCGCCAGTACCTTGGTGATGATCTTGTATGTGACATTTAAGAGGCTAATGGGCTTGAAATCCTGAAATCATTGTGCATTCTATTTCTTTGGGATGAGGATCAAAAAGGTTTTATTGATACCCGTCAAGTGAGACCTCCCCTCCTAAAATTCCCTTATAGCATTCAACAGATCATTCCCAATAATTTTCAAGCACTTCTAAAAGAAAACAAGTGGAAAATCATCGGGTCCCAACGCTCCGCCACCTACAAGGGAAAAGACTATTGGACGGATCTCCTCCTCTGAGAAAGGCAGGGAAAGGGCTTTCCTATCCTCCGGAGAACGACAAGGAAGGAGATCAAAGGCAATATCCCCAATATGTTGAAATCGTCCTCAGTGAAGAGTTTAGAGTAGAAGGTCTTCATTTTTCCCTTTATGTCCTCATCCCTAGAAAGGAGTTGGTGCCCCACTCTAATACATGCAATGGAATTAACTCTTCTTCTCTTAGAGGCAATGCGGCAATGTGTTGAAAATATGCAGTGTTATTTTCTCCTTCATTGATCCATCTCTCCCTCGATCTCTGCTTCCAATAAATCTCTTCCTTAGCAAGAATCTCCTCGAACCCTCCCCTGAGATTGTCCTTAAGACTTTTGCCTACATCATCCATCAACCCTACCTCCTCTAAGCAATCCTGCCCCTCAATCTATTGCAAGATTTTGTCCTTGGCCTAAGAGTGTTGCCTTCACCCCATTCCATAAGTGTCTGTACCACTTGCCTCATTTTGCCAACCAGCCTAGTCATAGCTTATGTCTCATTCCTCTACACATTCCATGCTCTCCTGATAATGTCCAGAAAGTCAGCCTCCTTGAACCAGCTCAAGTCTAAAGCTCTGTCTCCTCACATGTGATCGGTTGGTCTTCGTAAAAGGGGGTCCAATATTGATCTAGCCAGGGAAGACACTTGAACATGAGGATGTTGATCCTCCCAATCAACTGAAACCAAAAACTTGTCCAACCTAGAGTAGGTGGGATCTACCTTTAGATTGGACCAAATGTACTTACTATTGATTAAGAGTAGGATCCTTAATAAAGTCGGTGAAGGCCTCCATCTTCCCCACCGAATAGTGCACCCCCATCCTCTCTCGTGGAGCTGCGATGGCATTAAAGTCCCCACCCTCACATCAAGGTTGGCCTGAATTGTGATGATACCTAGACAATTCTTCCTATAGCATCCTCTTCCCCTCTCTGCTTTGCAGGCCATACACCCTTAAGAAATCCCTAAAGAAACCATCTTTTACATTACGAAAATGTAAAGAAATGGCTCCTCAGCTCAGTTGTCTGTCTTGCGCCTCCTTTGTCTCAAATTGGTTCTAGAGGATTATGATGTCTCCAGATCTACCCTCTGCCGAGGAGGCTATCCCCTTGGCTACCCTAGCTCCCCCCAATCTCTCTCATAATACTCTCGTCATCCCCTTCACATTTGGTTTCTTACGGGCACAAAATATCAATTTTGCATCTTTTAACCAACTTATTTATGGCCCTCTTCTTCTACCCCCCACGTATCTCCCTCACATTCTATGTGACGATCCTCATGGTGGCTATGTAAATACAAACCCCCCACCTCCTACTGCCCACTCCTCTCCTCTCCTCCGTCACTCCCCCTAGACTCCCTCATTTGAGTCTTTCCAACCTTCGCCTCCCTTGCCAACGCCACAAACCACCTCTTCTTACATCTTTTGACCACCCCCTTTACGTCCTTATCCAGCCCTTCAAAGGATATGCCGACCTTCTTTGCTAACTCCTGCACATGGTCCTCCACTATCTTCTCCACAGTCCCCACCATGTCCTTCATCTCCTCCCTCCCTAGGCTACCTTGCCATCCTTCCCGCATAGCACCCCCTCCGGGTGTCTCCGGGATGACTTCGTCCCCTCTGGAGGCCATCTCCTCACCAACCTCCTGGACATCGTGAACCACTGTGGCGGTTGCCACCTCTCCCCTAGCCACCCCCTGAATATGCTGGCCGGGAGAGGCAGACCTGACTGACTCTCCTCCAGTGTTTGTAGGCGGCAACCTGTCCTTTGTGGGATGGAGCAAAGGGACAACCGTCTGTGCCTCCTGCAAGGCCCTTCCTCCTAGGACAGACTGGCTTTGGGCTGGGTTCGACTCCGGCCGCTCCAACTGCAAGGGATGCCGGACAAGGGGGCTGGACTGGCGGAGGGTCCCATAGCCGGTACCACCGACCATCTTCTCCCTTTGCTGCAATCCTCCGGAGATGCCCGGAGCTACATGTCCGGATAGTGGAGAGATGCGCTGTGACGACACTGTGGCTGGCTCCACGCGCAGTGAGACAGGCCCATTCTCCGTTGGATGCAGGGTGGCATAGGCAGGAAGAATGGGTGGTACCATCGGGGGAGGGGGGGGAAGCGTACCAGTTCTTGGTGAACCGGTATGCAGTCCGGTGCGGGTTCAGGACCTTTAGGTAACTTAAAATACCCGCTAATCACCTCCATGCCGGTGGGCCAAGATGGACCGTCTCCGGTCCACCACTCCAGCTGCTTGAACCACCTGGTCCGCCTGCCACTGGGCCCAGGAAAAGCCCGCCACACAGCCCATGGAAGGGCCTGATATCCAGCCCACCACCTGAAGCTCGCAACCCACCTGGCGGCCCAGTTAGAACCCTTCCCGATTCAAATTTGAATCAGGGATTCTCTGAGCACCACGTACCCCTACATCTTCCTCTGACCTCAGGGTTGGTTGCCCTAGAGGGAAAAGCTGCTACTGCCACCGTTGCTCTTGTGCCACTGGCCAGGCGGTTACCTAGACGATGAACTCCGCACCCCTGCCACCCCCCCCCAATGATGAAGGTGATGACTGGAGGTACTGAACAGATGCCGGACATCTTCACGACAACCTCCACCATATTCAGTGACCCTTCCGAGACAATACGAGTGCTGCCGGGCCCCACTTTCCCAAAGCCCCGCACCTAACCCTGCATTTCGGCATCATCACAGAGGGGGCAGAGGAACCCCTACTAGCCTGACTAGGGCCTTGGCCTTCTCGAGGCTTGGGTGTGCCCCTGTCTCCAATGTCCAGGGTCGTAGTCTGAAGATTGCAGGACCGGCAAGACTCCTGCCTCTGCCACCACCTCTGCCCTTTCTTCACTGCTAATGATCAGCAGAAGGCCATTCTTATGGACCTGGTCTACCATCCAAGGGCCGGCCCAGCTCCACCTCTCGTGCAGTGCAGACCTCACCAGCTTCGCATCTGACGCACCTTGGAGAGGAACTGCCAAAAGGCATCGGCCGATACCTGCTGGCTCCGCCGGCAAGTTCCTTGCATCAAGGCCTTCCTGCCTCCCCTACTGGGTTGGCAGCTCCTTACGCCTCCCTGCATCCACATAGGGCCGATAAACCCCTCCTGTTACAAGCCTCTTTCCTCCCTCCTGCTCCCTGAAAGACCGCTGGATGTGACCCCTTCTCCCACAGCGGTAGCATCCAGCGGTAGCAGATGTGATCCAGAGGTCCCGTGAGCCTTGCTGGAACCTCCATTCTCACTCCTCCACCACCTTCATTTGCAACTCACCCCTTCCCGAAGCCCAATGCTTGGCCGGGAGGAGTCCGACGAAGGCCACTGCCTCTCAGAGCGGCGGTGTTCACCCCGTATGCGAACGACATCCCAGAGCTTCTCTCTCTAGAAACTCCTAGAGAGAGACTTTATTTTTGAAAATGCTTCTCTCAGGATGGGAATGAAGTTTCTGTCTTAAACCTTTCAAGATAAAGAGGATGCAGAGATCTTGGTTTTCAGCTTCTCCAGGGAAATAAAGTGACTTCGGTAATTCAGTGTTTACAGTCATTTTCTTTAAATATGTTTGTCTTCTTGTTTTTAATTTTCTGAAACTAATACTTATCTTCCATTTGGAAACAGGAAGCCCTTTTTTGGTCTATTTTAGGGTTCCATTGAAAGTTCTTGTATCTTTATTCATTGTTCTTGAAATGAGACTGCCTTTTTGCAGTTGCGTCTGTCACTCGTAAACTTTTTCTTTATACACAGGTAATGGATTGGATGGATGCTAGGGGTATAATTATGCACTATGGTGACTATGGATTGCGCCTGCATCTTATATCAAAAGTTGGGGGAATAGCTTCAGCAGAGAAATACTTTTCTAGACTCTCAGTGCCCGCCAGAAACTTGGATACATATGAGGCACTTTTAAGCTGCTACTGTACAGCAAAAATGGAAGACAAAGCAATTGCACTCTATGACAAGATGAAGAAATTAAATTATCTTTCTAGTTTTGTCTACAACAACCTAATGACCCTTCATATGAAGCTAGAACAGCCTGAAAAAGTGCCCCCACTTCTACAACAAATGATGGCTGAGAAAGTTGCACCTAGCACGATTACTTACACTCTTGTGCTGAATAGTTACGCTTCATTAAGAGATATTGAAGCCGTGGAACAACTTGTAAAGGTAACGAAGGAGCAGGATGCGGACATGTTAAAATGGTCCTTTTATGGGAACCTTGCTTCCTTTTATATTTCAAGTGGTCTTGTTGAAAAGGCTGAACCAGCTGTTAAAATGCTTGAAAAGACCATGGACATACATGATCAAACATGTTACCACTTTCTCATTAGTTTATATTCCAGGATAGGCAATTTAGTAGAGGTAAAGAGAGTTTGGAACCATCTTAAAGCCAGTTTTCCAATGGTCACAAATACAAGCTATTTTGTAACGTTATCTGCTCTTGACAAATTGAATGACTTAGATGCTCTAACACATTGCTTCGAGGAGTGGGAATCCAGGTGCTTGGCATATGACATCAAATTGGCAATCTTGATGGTTAAGGCTTATCTCAGAAGGGGCACGATCAGCTATGCTGAATCTGTTCTGAAAGATGCAATTTTGAAGTCCCCAGCACCTGTTCTTTATATATTTCAAGTTTTCATTGATTACTTCCTGGAAAAGCAGAGGACAGGCTTGGCTCTGAAGTATGTGGAGGATGCAGTTGTCAAAGTAAAGGATCAGGTATGGAAACCAAGCAAAGGTCAGGTCAAAGCGTTCTTGAGATTCCTCCAGGATCGAAACGTGGATGGTTCAGAGGCGTTTGTAGATAGTCTGAAGAAGCTTGATTTTCTGGACTTGGATTCCCATGATGTTTTGGGTTCAGCTCCCAGTGCCTCAGAAGGAAAACCATCATTACATCAGCTTTTTCAGTCAGTCTAGGTCAAGATCAAGATGGGAGCTTAAACCAAGTTGAACCACAGTAAGGCATGGTGATTCTTAAAATAGCATGTGATGATCGTCTATGTTGCTCAATCTTCACACTTAGTTACACTCTTCTCTACATTCTTCCTTCCTGTCGTTGAGGCATTCTCTAAAATTATCTGGCATTCAAGTTGACCATTAATAACATTGTTTTCTTGAATGTAGACTAATGGATGGGCAGAAGCTCTCAAATAATGGAGTAACGCAGGTATTTGGATAGAGATGGTGGACCGTATAATTGGTTGGTGGAAGCATGTCAAATTGGCTGATTTAGGGAGAACAATGACTGCCCTTTAGATAAGTTCTATGTAAACTAAGTGGCAAAAAGGCAAAATAACAAGCAATCCTGTGGACGGAGAAGTTGATAGAACTTGTGGTTAGCAAGATGGAAATCTTCACAGCTCTCTAGGCCGCATACAAAGAGATGGAAATCTTCACAGCTCTCTAGGCCGCATACAAAGAGAATTCACGAGGCAAAATTTCTTCGGCTGGCAGGTGCTAGATGTTTGACACTGCTAGTCTTTATTTGCCCTTTATTTTAGATTAGTTTGGCTATTTGGAAGAATGATGGTTCTCCTCTGATACTTGAGAAGTGCCCATCTTTTCATATTTGATGTGTCTCAACTTGTGTGCATCTTCTGTTGGGATCCGATATGGAGCTGATTCCTCAAAAATGATATACTGTCCTCCAGCACTGCTTTGGGAAAAAAACAGCTTTGGTCATGTCAATCACGGGGCCAAGCACTTCAATTTCTAAAGTGATCTTTGAGATGTATGGACATGTGACAAGGATTGATTGGCATGGAGTGACTGATGGGGACATACCTTGAATCAATGTCAAATTTCTTTCTATTCCTGTGCAGGAATGTGAAAGTGATTCACTAGTAGACGTCAACAGCCATCGGTCCAGTGGCTTAGTATAAGCTTCAATTTATTAAGATAGATCAAACAGTGCACCAAGCAGCGTTTCCAATAGAAGGTAGGCTCAGATTTGATAGCATCTGAAGTAGGTGTGAAACTATTTGATCATAAGCTCCGTTCAGCCTACTTCATTACGCATGTTATTCATCTACAGATTGCCCAAGATTAAACATATTCACCACTTCGAAGTTGTCAAAGTGGTGAGGACTCGCACTTGCTTTCTAGCATTCTCATACTTGACCTCTCACGGGAGCACAAAAGGTTCCACTATATTTTGGGGTTTAGGGTATTAAAAGGAATGTTTCATTGAAATTCATATTCAAATATTACCTTGTTCTTGCATATATGGTACCACATTTCAGGAACGATGTGTGCTGGACATATAATTCGATATCTGAGTAGCTCCTGGAGTTTTGAGCAACAACTTACACGAGTTGGGATGAGTAGGCAAGCTGCTTAGGGATCGTTAGGTGTGCCCTAAAATGTTGCAAGACATCGTAAAGGTTTGTAAAAATGGTGTATTTCTTGTGTGTGGAATGCTGTGTATTATTTTGTTGTTCTCCTTTATGTTTGGAGTGTGATAAATTGCTGGGTTTAGAAACCCGCTAGCTTGTGCAGCACCTTTTTTTAACCAATTTTGGCTTTAAGCTCAAAACCGTTGGAAATTGAAATTAGTGAATTTAAAGTCAGAAGTTTTATTTTTATAGATTTTAAAATTGATGGTTTCAAAATTGACATTTTATATTGTTTTAGGACACACCAAATGACAAAGGCTTGATCCACTCAAAAACTCATGCAAGGTAAAACTGAGATATGATCCAATTACCTAGAGACTAGCATGTAAACATCCCAATATTAAAAGCGTAGTGCTATTTTTTTTCCTCTAATGCATGTTTCAGATTCGGTATCTATTTTTAATGTTACCATTAAATTAGTGTCTTTGAACAAAATGGTTCAACTGGAACCACAGTAGATCCAAGTATACAGAGGATGACCATTGCGAAGACAGCTTTAGGCATCGTTTGGGAACACCACCGTAAGAACAAGGAATATTTGAAATCCTCTTTTCGTGCTGGGATGTGTGGTGTCAGATATATTATCAATCATTAAAAATTATGAGAAGCGAGGTTAAAATATCTCATGAGGATTCACGAGTTGGAGGTCTTTTTTTTGTGTCTGACGTCTCTCTCCTCGTAAAATCTGTTGCATACGAAAACCCATGGAAACAGAGTTTCATTTGATATTTTTGTTGTTGTTGTCAGGGATTCAATGATTGGAATTTTCACAACTGTTACCTAACGCAACCTTAGAACTGAGTTGAACGATGTCGAGTTGCTGGCATTGTTGCCCGATGATAATAATAATGTAAAAAAGATTGTCAGAAACCACCATTCGGAGCACATACTCGTGCAGAAACCACCATTTGGAGGACATACTGGTGCAGAAGGGAGATCTTTGGCTGCGACAACCCATTGGAGGACCTTGGATCCTCCGCAGGCCTCATCTTCCAACTTTAGGTTAGATTTTTCTCACAGCGACTATGTTAGAAATGAGGGACGGATTGATCGGAAAATTTGATGTTTTCATTGTGTGAGTTGTGCTCTTTAATTAGTGTGAGACTTTAGTCCCATATTGAAAAAAACCCTAACGTCCCACACTCGCAATCGGTCTCTCCCTTTTCCTCCTCTTTCTATGGCGCATGCAGACATCGGGTTGATGGGTTTCCTTCGACGCGTGTTTTCTTCTATGAGAAGGGGATCGTTACTGTCATTCTATCCTGGGGGAAGGTCATGGACTCCATCACACTAGTATGACGGAGACAATATATTCTCTAAGGACAGTCGAGTTGGGCGGCTCGACTAAATTTTTTAACTCTTCATTTCTCGTTCTTTGTTACATAGTTATACATTTGATATTTGTCCGAATCTTGCCTTTGTCTTCGTGATCACATGATTTTTGCAGATATTATATGGGTTATGCTGGTCTTATGCATTTATTTGCATGCTTCTCGATTCATTTTTCTAACAGACTATTGACGTTAGTGATCCATACTGCAGTTCTTCACCATTCTTGTCTTTATATTCAGATCAAGGTTCGCTATATCGGCCATTATATTGACTTAGTCCGATTTAAAGATGATACGATATGATTTGACTTGTATAAAATTGGGATTGACTTGGACCGTCTCAAAGAGAGTTGATTGTTTTGCAGTCCAAATATAATACGATATAACCAACTTAATGTGAGTCGCAATAATATAACGAACCATGATGTAACGTAGATAGATGTTTAACCATACAAAAGAAAACAGAGAGAAAGGAAGTGAAGAAGGTAATGTTAGAGCAGCTGTGTTTCCTGTTCTTTTCTTCCTTTTTTTTAACTTGAACAGCACACCATCACCCCTTCCTCTTCGTTGCACTTCCCTTGTTAATTCCTATTTTACCGCGCCTTTCCCAATTACCATGTTTTGTGACCTCACACTTGCCGAGCTCACGTTAGTTTTCTCTATTTTTGTTTGAAAGGTTATGTGGGTTGACATGAGATTGATATAACATCGTGAGATTTATATATAGGGCATTCGATAACGGGCGTTTTTCTCTTACGTTTCCTCCTTTAAATTTTATTTTACGAAGAAAATGAGATCAAAAATTTATTTGAACATGTAAAACAACGTTTAGAATGGGGTTAAACCTTTTAATGATCACAACCAATGACAGCCTGGGCACACTGTAACGCTGCACACTATTAATTCTCTTATGTTAGCCAACACGGTCAAGCTTTTGTGTAAGTATTTAAGGACGAGTTTAATAATAGAGTAGATTAGGAGTGGTGACTTATTCTGGGTGGTCCACTTGACCCCTAATTTTAAGAGTTAGATTAATTAATTTTATTTATTTATTAATAATGAGTTAATCCACTTTAATTCTATCCGACTTTGATTAAGAAAAAAAAAATCAAATCAAAGATAGTTCACCCTACCCAGATTAACGGACTTAACCCGTTATCAATCATGGTGAAATTAGCTCTCTTAAACACCATCTATAGATATATGGTAGTGCATCAACAATTAATTAATACTATGATATATATATATATATATATATTTCCTCGCATTTGATGGCCTAACTAAGACTGATTCCGAAAGGGTACGTATCTGTTTTAAATCTAGTCCTGTGCCATAGTCTTTATTTGTTATAGATATCTCAAATTAAAGTTATATCCATTTGTGACTTAAATTTGAGGAAGAAGATATATATATATATATATATATATCAAAATTAAAATAAATTAGACTTATCTTTATTTTAGGGTTAAATCTATAAGATTAATAAATCATTCTCACTATTTCATGGAATAATTAAGTTATCGGCCCATCTCAATCAATTTTATATATCCTCATGCACTTTATTTTTTTAACCACCAAATTAACAACATCTCCGTATATATTTCAACTAAAATTATTACATTATCGAGAGATTATTAGATGTAAATATGGGTAGCTCGGACAATTGGGCTCACTTAGTCACTTATTCAAGAGGAAAAAGAAACAGGAAAATGAGGGGAGCTGATCAGACCAAGCAGTCCTTCGCCTGCATGGCGGGTTCCGTACTGTACTTGGAGCAGATGGTCGTGGCGACCCCGAGGAGGATGGTGACCTCATCGCTTGGGTCCATCTGCAACAGCTGCCCCACCACGTGCGTGCAATCAGTGGGCTCCTTCAGATCACAGGCGGCTGAGACGAGTGCATTCCCGGCGGCTCCGTACTTCCCGCCCCGGATCTGCTGCAGGCCGAACTGCATTTTGTAGGCCGACTCCTCGTAAGCGGACAAGCACGTCGCCAGGTCCTCCTGGAACGGCACGCCGCCGCCGCCGCCGCCGCGGAGCAGCAGCCCGTTCAAGCGGTCCGCGATGTCGCGTGCGTCTTTGAGCGAGACCGACGTGGAGAGGACGGCCAGCTCGGGGAGGGTGGCGTTGCGGCTCTCGGGCGTCCACCGGAGGGCGGTCACGCAGGGCTTGTACCGCGGCGTGTCCTTCCAGGCCATCAGGCAGGCCTCCTCTAGGGCGGCGGCGGCGGCGGCGGCGTCGGTGGCCGGGGCGGCCGGAGAGGAAGTGACGCAGGAGGAGGAGGAGGAGAAGAAGAGAAAGAGGAGGCATGGGAGGGCCGAGAGTGGGAAGAAGAGGGGCCTCATCTTCTCGGTTGTGGGTTCTGGCACAGTCTGATCGATCACACCAGTTTGCCTGCAGAGGGGTTGCTGCGTACGTAGTGATATATATTCCCTGTATATATAGCGGAAGCCGATCGAAGAAGAAATGCGAAGGGAAGAAGGGAAATTATGACAGGTGCACTGCGCGTTTCAAATATGGGGATGATTTGTTTACCATTCACAGGATTTGATTTTTAATTTTGTTTAACACCCACTTCAAGTCACTTAAATTTTATTTTTATTTGACTCTCACATCGCATAATTTACACTGTGCGTTTCAAATATGGGGATAATTTGTTTATCATTCACATGATCTGATTTTTAATTTTGTTTAACTCCCACTTCAAGTCACTTAAATTTTATTTTTATTTGACTCTCACGTCGCATAATTTACACTGTGAGTTTCAAATATGAGGATAATTTATTTACTATTCACAAGATCTAACTTTTAATTTTATTTGACCCTCACTTCAATTCACTTAAATTTTTATTTTTGCTTCGGGTGACCTGAAGTGGGAGTTAAGCAAACTTAAGATAGGAGGCACTAAAAAAATATTTTAAAAAATGATAAGCGTTACACTAATTTTACTCACCGGTGTAATTAGTGCACTGGATGTAACTAGTGCACTAGATTCACTAAGTATTACTATATATAGTTAGCTATCTTATGGGGAAATAAATAAATGTTTCGGATTCTCAAAGATATTCCATAGTCCTACAAAATAATTGATACCCACATTATCTAGCTAGCAGTCATGTAATTAACCACGTAATTAACACATTTATCTTGTTCTATCTAACCAGTAATTAACCACACATAACGCATGCAAATAATAAGGCCCCCTTTGCTAATCGAGCACGGTTAGAGGGTCGAGCATGCTAACAGCCCCCGGTTAGTGGAGACTGTGTGAGGGGAGAGACGGGGCCCACCGGGAGATTCTCTATCTTCCGTTGCGCTATCCGCCCGACCAACCCGATGTCAAAGTCGCCCTAAAAGAATATGCCCCCATTTAGGTCACCATTGGGGTTGAAAGTAAACTAACATCAAGTCCGCGAGTTAACTTGCACGTCATTATATTAACGTCGTCCCTCCTCGTAGTAACCCTGCATACATACATTAATCCACGGATTTCATCGATCTATATATTTATGATCGATCACACAGATTTAATTTATGGCCATCAATTCGTTTCTCTCTTCTTTGTTTCTTGAATCGAATTAATTACGAGTCACCATATAAATGCTCACGTTGTTAAGGCCTCTCCCGGCCCCCTTCCCTCGCGTAACTGATGTCTAGAAATTTAATAAGTATTACTATATATAGTTAGCTATCTTATGGGGAAATAAATAAACGTTTCGGATTCTCAAATATATTTCATGGTCCTACAAAATAATTGATACGAGTTGGGTCGAGTAGGCAAGCTGCTTAGGGATCGTTAGGTGTGTCCTAAAATGTTGCAAGACATCGTAAGATGTTGTAAAAAGGTGTATTTCTGCTGTGTGGAATGCTTCGTACTGTTTTGTTGTTCTCCTTTTGGCCATCTTTGATAATCGGCTGGAATAAGCAGCTTCTACTCATACCGAGAGTAACTCATTTGACCCGGATGGGGTCGAATGAGTTATTCGACCAAAGCATCCCTTGGCCTTCATATGAAACCCGGTTAAGTATGCATTTGTCAAAGCTGATTAATGTAGAAACCGGTGAATAAGGATGGGAATCGGGAGGGCACGGGCAAATACGTCGCCCTACCCGGTTATGAAACTGAGCTCTTATGTTTGGAGTGTCATAAATTTCTGGGTTTAGAAACCCATTGACTTGTGCAGGGCCTTTTTTAAACTAATTTTGGCGTTAAGCTCAAAAACATTGGAAATCAGAAGCTTTAATTTCATTGATTTTAAAATTGATCATTTCAAAATCGATATTTTATATTGTTTTAGGACACACCAAATGACAAAGGCGTGATCCACTCAAACACTCATGCAAGGTAGAACTGAGATATGGTCCAATTATCAAAAGGACATATTTGAAATCGAGTCGATTATAGAGACTAGCATGCAAACATCCCAATCTTAAAAATGCAGTGCTGTTTATTTTCCCTCTAATGCATGTATCAGATTCGATATCTATTTTTAATGGTACCATTAAATTAGTGTCCTGAACAAAATGGTTCGACTGGAGTCACAGTAGATCCAAGTATACAGAGGATGACCATTGCGATTAGAACTGAGTTGAACGACGCTGAGTTGCTGGCATTATTGCCAGATGATAATTAAAAAAAGATTGTCAGAAACCACCGTTCGAAGCACAGACTGGCGCAGAAGGGAGATATTTGGCTGCGGTAACCCATAGGAGGACCTCCATCTCCATGCCCAGATCCTCTGCATACTGCAGGCCTCATCCTCCCAGTTAGGTTAGATTTTTCTCACACAGACTATTGACGATTATTGATCCATACTTCAGTTCTTCACCCTGCTGTCTTTAGATGTAAATCAAGATTTGTTGTATCGGCCATTCGTATCGACTTGACAGATGATATGATATGATTTGACTCGTATAAATTTAAGATTGACTTGGAGATACTGAGATCGTCTCAATCAGAGCAGATTGCCTTAGTCAAGCCCAAATACAATTTGAAATAACTAATTAAATGTGAGTCACAACAACACAACGAACCATGATATAACGTAGATATATGTTTAACCATGCAAAAGAACGCAGAGAGAAAGGAAGTGAAGAAGGTAATGACCTGTTCTTTTCTTTTTTAACTTGAACAGCTCACGATCACTCCCTCCTCTTCGTTGCACTTCCCTTCTTCATTCCTATTTTACTGCGCCTTTCCCAATTACCATGTTTTGTTACCACACACTTGCCGAGCTCACGTCAGTTTTCTCTGTTTTGATTTGAAAGGTTATGTGGGTTGACATGAGATTGATTTAACATACTGAGATTTATACATAGGGCATTCGATAACGGGGGTTTTTCTCCTACGTTTCCTCCTTTAAATTTAATTTTACGAAGAAAATGGGATCAAAAATTTATTTGGTGCCACCTCTTCCAATTGTTACGAAGATGGTTACTCTTTTAAAACTCCCGATCGAACATGTAAAGCAACGTTTAGAATGGGGTTAAACCTTTTAATGATCACAACCAATGACAGCCTGGGCACACTGTAACGCTGCACACTATTAATTCTCTTATGTTAGCCAACACGGTCAAGCCTTTGTGTAGTTATCTAAGGGCGAGTTTAATAACGAGTAGATTAGGGACGGGTGACTTATTCGAGATGGTTCACTTGACCCCTAATTCTAACGGAGTTCGATTAACTCATTTCACCTATTTATTAAGAATGAGTTAATCTATTTTAACTCTATCTAATTTTGATTAAAAAAAATATCAAATCAAAAATAATTCACCCGACCCAGATTAACGGACTTAACCCGTTATCAAACATGGTGAAATTAGCTCTTAAACACCATCTATAGATATATGGTAGTGCACCAACAATTAACTAATTTTACTATATATATAGTCCTAGACATGAATGGCCACCATTTCTTAATTTCCTCGCATTTGATGGCCTAACTGAGACTGATCCCGAAAGGGTACGTATCTGTTTTAAATCTAGTCCTGTGCCATAGTCTTTATTTGTTATAGATATCTCGAATTAAAGTTATACTCATTTGTGACTTAAATTTGAGGAAGAAGATCCGTTTGATGATATATATATATATATGTATATATATAAATTAAAATAAATTAGGCTTATCTTTATTTTAGAGTTAAATTTATAAGATTAATAAATCATTCTCACTATTTCATGGAATAAGTTATCGGCCCATCTAAATCAATTTTATATATCCTCATGCACTTTATTTTTTTAACCACCAAATCAACAACATCTCCATATATATTTCAACTAAAATTATTACATTATCGAGAGATTATTAGATGTAAATATGGGTAGCTCGGACAATTGGGCTCACTACTTCAAGAGAAAAAAGAAACAGAAAAATTGGGGGGGGGGGGGGGAGCTGATCAGAACAAGCAGTCCTCCGCCTGCATGGCGGATTCCGTACTGCACTTGTGGCAGATGGTCGTGGCGACGCCGAGGAGGATGGTGACCTCCTCGGTCTTGGCCGTCACCATCGGCTGGCCCACCACGTGCGTGCAATCAGTGGATTCAGTGCGCTCCTTGGCGGAGTCGAGGGCTAACCCGGCGGCTCTGTACTTCCCGCCCCGGATCTCCTGCAGGCCGAACTGCATGTTGTCGACCATCCTCTCGTAGGGGGACAAGCACGTCGCCAGGTACTCCTGGAACGGCGCGCCGCCGCCGCCGCCGCCGCGGAGCTGCAGCCTCTTCAAGCGGTCCACGATGTCGCGTGCGTCTTTGAGGGAGACCGACGTGGAGAGGACGGCCAGCTCGGGGAAGGTGGCGTCGCGGATCCCGGGCCTCCACCGGAGGGCGGTCACGCAGGGCTCGTACCGCGGCGTGTCCTTCCAGGCCATCAGACAGGCCTCCTCTAGGGCGGCGGCGGCGGCGGCGGCGGCGGTGGCCGGAGAGGAAGTGACGCAGGAGGAGGAGGAGGAGAAGAAGAGAAAGAGGAGGCATGGGAGGGCCGAGAGTGGGAAGAAGAGGGGCCTCATCTTCTCGGTTGTGGGTTCTGGCACAGCCTGATCGATCACACCAGTTTGCCTGCAGAGGGGTTGCTGCGTACGTAGTGATATATATTCCCTGTTTATATAGAGGAAGCCGATCGAAGAAGAAATGCGAAGGGAAGAAGGGAAATTATGACAGGTGCAAATATGGGGAGGTAAATTATGACAGGTGCACTGCGCGTCTCAAATATGGGGATGATTTGTTTGCCATTCACAGGATCTGATTTTTAATTTTGTTTAACTCCCACTTCAGGTCATTTAAATTTTATTTTTATTTGACTCTCACATCGCATAATCTACACTGTGCGTTTCAAATATGAGGATAATTTATTTACTATTCACAAGATCTAACTTTTAATTTTGTTTGACCCTCACTTCAAATCACTTAAAATTTTATTTTTACTTCGGGTGACCTGAAGTGGGGGTTAAGCAAATTTAAGATAGGAGGCGCTAAAAAATAATTTTAAAAATGATAAGCGTTACATTAATTTTACTCACCGGTGTAATCAGTGCACCGGATGTAACTAGTGCACTAGGTGCACTAAATATTACTATATATAGTTAGCTATAGATCATCATTCTATAGCTCGCTCAGTTAAATATGTACATGAACCAATGCAGTTGCAAACATAATTCTATATATTCTTTTGACTATAAAATAGTTTTATTTCATAGCTAGCGTTGTCCAGATTTGTTCGACTGTAAAATAGTGTCAGTAGAATTATGTTGGTCCATATGGCACTAAAAACTTTCCTATTTTTTATGAGTTTACATTACAACAAATCGACAAAATATCTTGTCTTATTTTTTATAGTTATGCAAACAAAATACTTTTGTTTTAAAATGATGAAAAGACACCAGTTTTAAAACTGATGACTTCTAAACTCAAAAATTACATTAATGTTTTACAGTGAAACAACTACACCTAGGTGAGATTACATTTTGGCCCATGTGGTACTAAGATTTTTTTTGTTTGTTTTGATCTACAACTAGAAACCAAAACTGGAGGGAAAGTGAGTTAATTACTACAAACTAACAAAATACCTTAATTGTTTCAATCATACAGAGAGAATATTTTTGATTTTATAACTGGTGATTCTAAATTACAAGAACTTACATCATTTTACAGAGAAATAAACAACACTTGAGAATAATTAGATGACTCTTAATTAATGAATATAGTAAAATGTGTTGTATCTAATTACTTCGTCTCTCTAATTGATTAAGGAGATGACGATGGTATAATGCAATTCAAAACATGTGTGTATCCAAATGAATGGTAAGTATAGAACCATAGAACCATATGTATATATGTATGTGCATATGTCAATTGCCCATGATGTCACAACTATATTTTGGCTGAATTGAAGAGATGATGATCGTACACGTTGCAAGGAAATTTATAGTTAATAACAAAATTCACATCCCAAAATGTCCTAATTATATGTTTAGAAATGAAATGTTAAAACTTAATGAATTCATTTAATTATATAAATTTTCTCCTCGGAGACTGATGGACCTGAAGTCCCGCAATCAATGACACCCAAGAGGGGGGGGGGGGAATTGGGTGATTACAAGTTTTTATAAAACTTTAGTCGATTTGTAACAAGTGTGATGAAATAGCAACTAAGAAGTTTAGATCTATAGCAAAATAAATTACATCTATCAAAACCAATCACCACGATACCTCTTTGGTACTTGGCGGAGTTGTGAATCCGAAGATTCTACTCACGCAAGGTGCTATCGTCCTGACAAGACTAACCTTGTCAATCTGAACCCAACTTTTGATATACCAAAGATCTAATGTGAGAATGATCAATTAAGCTAGATCTGAACGAAGAAATCAGCAGAGAAAATATACAAGAATACTAGCACAGAATGGGGATAGAAGAGAAGGATCAAACCACACAGGAGATATAGATTTTTAGGTGGTTCGGATGTAACGACGGTAACCTACGTCCACCCTCACGATCTGTGAGGATTCACACACTATCTTGTAAAGGGGTTACAAGATCAAAACACACACATACACGTGGAGAGTTTAGAACTCTCACGAAGGTACACAAGCACTAAGCCACACAGAATCTAACAGAAATCTACCACACACACACAGATCTGGGAAGATCCACACACACACGAATGTTTAGAGATTACAAATAGCAAACACTTGAAGCTCAAGAATTTGAAAGAAGAAACACAAAAGAAAAACTTTGATTTAAGCTCCCCCTGAGTAGATGATGCAGATTTTGGATGAAGCTTGAATCTCCACTTGACTTGGGTTGATTGGCTTCAGATTGATCTTCAAAAGCTTTGAGTTGGATGAAGAGTTCCTGGACAAAGCACTGTTCACAAAGCTACAATAGTCTTTTCTCCCCTTGATAGCATTGAGTTGGATGAAGAGTTCTTGGACAAAGCACTCTGATTTAAGTCAACGCATTATAATCGTGCAATATCCCACAAGATTCTTGTACGAGGCGGAGTTTACACTCACGCATAGTGAAGGATTTTAGACTGACTAGCCGGTCTTTCATCCGACACCATTTGATATACATAGAACTAAATTGAGGATGGGCAAAGCCAATAATCCACAAGGCGATCAAACTATATAGTCATTTTGTTAAGCCAAAGCCACACAAGCCATTCAACCATTTTATTTTCCAAATGAGGAGGAAATGAGAGACAAGAACCAATCATGTAATGTCAAATACCAAGTGCATTCTTTTCATCATTTCATTTCAGTTGTTCAATACAAAGTACATTGATGCTTGAGAATGCAAAAACTCTACTAGACACTCATGACAAGACAAATGCAAAGACTGACTAAAACAAAATGCAATAACTCATAAATGAACCTCACAAATGAACATCCACACAAAGCACAAGGACATGCATGCATAAACTATATAAGACCTGCAATAACTATTTACCCCCCTTTGGCATCATCAAAAGAGGTGATAGGATAGAGGAAAAGTAGACCCAAAAGACACAAGACCCAAGGACACAAACTGGAGGCAGCAAGCAAAAGAAAATCCTCAGTGGCCATCTGCAGGAGGCTGATCCTCAGGAGGAGGAGGCTCATATCCAAGGCGGCGTCGAATGTCCGTAAGAGTGTGGTCTTGATACTAAAGGCGGTGGTGAATATTTGTAATGGTGTTGTCACAAGCCTGGTCACGGTGCTGAATGTCAAGAAGAACCCAGTTCATGGTTTGAAAGGCCTGGCTAGATTCTTCATGGCTGGCGGTGAGGGTGGTCATGTGAGTGGACAAGGTGGTCATTTGAGTGGACATAGTATCTAGGACAGTGGAAACGGAATCTATGTGATCAGACATAATGTCAAGCATATTGCCCATGGTGTCTATGTTATTTCCAAAGGTAGAGAGTTGCCCCCCAAAAATATCAACGCGAGTTTCCGGCCTAGTAAGATGCCTATTAAAAGTCTCATAATCTACCCAAGAAGGCTGTCCGGCTCCCTGAGTGGAGGACTCCCCGTGAAAGAGCTGAGGTGGAGGAGGCATTTCTGGATCAACATGTGGAGGAGGCTGGTCCCCCGCCAGAACTGGAGGTGGTGCTTCCCCTTGACCTTGATGCTGCGGCTCTTCATGCTCTTCCTCACTTTCAGATTCTTCCCCATAGACCAGCACATTTTGGCGTAACTCACCATCTGGACCCCAATAGTATCCAAAATCTGTGAAGATCTTATGTTCATTATACATATCATCCTATCATACTCGAACAAATAGTTCCTCGACCAGATTCATCCCGACATAGATGAACACTCCTGTCAATTGTGAAGCTTACGGCAAGGATCTCCTCAGTTGGGTACGGCACAACCCAATCAAATCTGTCATAAGCTGACCCATGTTGACTAATATTCCATTCATAAAATAGTAAAACATGAATTTATAACTTATGTCACTTCATTTCGGCTTCCACTCTTAGGATAGATGCGTGTAGTAAACATGTGGTGCAGGACTTGCTGTAATGGAGGGAAATAATTGGCATTTAGTGCAATCAAATTGCTGACACCATCCACATATTCATAGCCAGTCATAGCAAGAAAGGTGTCCGCAACGAGACCATGACCAAAAGTCATATCTGCACCCCTAGCTAAAACTCCTAAGGCATGTTCAAAAAGGTCCGGAGTAATATGAATCTCAACACCTTGAACAACTATATATAACTCTTCATGTCTCTCAACCAAATTGCCATAAAATTGCTGCACTAGGTTGAGATAGTATCGAGGATATCTAGTGACAAAATCAATCCATCCCTGTTGAATCTCAAAGACTGCACAAAGATCGGGCAGAATTTCATTCACCTCATTGAAATCGACTAGTCGAGGGTTGATAATGGGCCGTGGAGGCAATCGAGGTGCACGAGGAGGTGCAGGAGCCTACCGTTGTGGAGGAGCCGGAGCGTCACGTCTCCGAGCACTAGGTTCCCCTTGGGTAGAACGCCGAGAACTCCTTCTAGGCGACATCTTAGACTTGAAGACCCGTTGTGAAAACCCTTGAAAGGATCGAACTCAACCCTTGGGATGAAGATGGACCAAAAGACACACCAAAGTCAATCTGGAACCTAGGGAGGAGCTTCTAGGTCGCACAAACCGCTACGAAGATTTCATCTCGAAACCGTGACGAACAGATCAGATCTTGTGCGGGTGGAAGAACGAGGAGATTTTTGGACTTGAGAGGTGGAGTTTTGATGTTCTAAGGTTAGGGAGAGATGTTGGAGAGAGAAGGGAGGCAATGAAATGAAGAAATGGGGGTGTGAAGAGCCCTTAAAAAAGCGGTCGATCGATGGTTCATCTGGTCCGGTTAGCTGGAAATTGTCGACCGGACGGGGGCGGCGGTCGGCCGAAGTGCTCGACCTTGCCCTAATGTCCTTTTTTTTATAACAACTCCATCAACCTTCCATCTTGATTGAACCAACACCTTTGGGTAAAGAGAGGGAATGACTTAGAATGAAGAGAGATGGGGTATAGAGAAAATCATCTAACTCTCCCCCTCAAAAAGTGCCTCAGATCCCAAGGTCTCTCGGTCCATGCTTATTTAATCAAGGAATATTCGGCCTTAGAAAAACTTCAAGAAGGGCTTTATTTATAATTACATTCAAGCATTCAGGGGTATATTGATAAGTGTCCATTTTCTATGATAATTCATTACATATGCATCATTTTATGAGTATATAATTAGGTAATTATGCATGCCCCATCGTTAATCTCAACTTCGCATGTAAATTGGACATTTCATGTAAATTGATTAATTCAGTGATATTATTTAGTAAAGTAAAGTTGAGAGCTATGAGCATTAATTCTCCATTGCATAATCATGAGCATTTGTGCACATTGTGATAATTTTGATGGATTAAATTATAACTATGTGTGTGCAAGACACTGAAGGTAATTATAAGAGAAGCCGGGGGTAAAACTGTCATCACCACTTTGACCAAGTCAAATACAGAAGCACATATTTTGCTTGGAGGGAAATTAAAATTCAAAGTTCGTATTTTGGTTGGAGGGAAAAGAGAATTCAAAGTTTGAAATAAATGAGAGAAATGATGAGTCTTGGGAAGGGGGTTGCCCAAAGCCCAAGGAGGGGGTGCCCACATACTTTTCCTTTCCCCCATTCATCGTATTTTGACTAAATCTCAGCCATTCATCTCCTTTTGATACAATCTCCACCCTCCATTGTCCTAATTTTCCCTATAAATAGCACATGTCAAGGAGGAGAAGGGGAGTGCTTCCTTTAAGCAAATTTTCACCCTCTCTCTCTCCCTCTCACATCTTAGGACGTCAATTTCTCCCCCTTCCGTCCCTATTCTCCTCTTACTATTTTCATGAAAGTTCTTTATTTTTAAGTGTTCTACAACTTCTTATTCTGCATCATCTTCTAATTTGTTATGATTTTGAAGTTATTTCTCATTTTTAACTTACTATCATGTAATTTTACTGTTAATTCGAGGCACTAGCTTTTGTTATTCCTCCGTTTTGAAGCCCTTAGGCTCTTCTTTTCTCTCTGAGTTTTTCATGAAAGTTATTCACATCTTGTAGATATAGATTTTATTCTTCTACCACTTCCTCTAATTCCATCCCATTTTGAAGTTATTTTTGATTCTTCTCAGTTCCGATTTTTTACATAGTTACTGTTCATCCGCGCAGACCACTTCTCTTCTTCATCTGGTTTCACCCTCTTCCTCACATTTTCTCTCTCTGTTCCCTTCATCAAAGTTCTTCCTCTCTTCCTCATCTTCAACTTTTTTCTCTTTGGCATCCCCTAATTCATCTTGATTTCAAAGTTATTCACCCTCCAATGGCCGCTTCAATGACGAATGTGACTTCCACCCGGTGTAGACGACATCTTCCGCAAGGTGGTTCGTGATCCAAGGCCAAGAGAGGACGACACCGTCATCACCATTATTGCTACCATCTTCACATCTCAGGCTCCTTTTATTTTTATTACTTTAGTTTTATTTTACTTCATTGTAATCTCATCACATCTTTGTTGTAAGTTTATCTTGCACTTCATGTACTATTTCTTTTAAGTTAATGAAATGAGTTGTTCTTTTGATTTTGTTCTTGATCTTCTACCCTCTCTACCTCCTTCTTCGATCTCTTCTTTTCACTTCATGTAATTATTTTCTATAGCATAGGCGCATAGTCATAGGTGTCTTTAATTAAGTGTTTGGTTTATTCATCATTTCACTATTTTCTTTAAGCAAAGTAAAATCACAAGTGTTTTCCAAAGGACTTCAATATTTTTAACTCTAAAAATCTCTTCTTACCTATGGATTCGACACTTCTCGACACCTTATTATGTATTACTTTCATCTAGTGCGAGTTAGAATTTTTAAGATTGATACGCATGTTTTAAATGACGAACTTTCATATTATTAATTTTTGGCGCCGTTGTCGGGGAAGAATGATGATTTTTGACTTAAGAACTTTGTTTCCCTTGTGTTTATAGTGTACTTATAAAACTCTCTTTTCTTTTTTGTTTCTTTTACAGAAAAAAAAGAAAAAAATTAAAAAAACCAGAGGTAAGTTTACCTTTCTTTCTTTCATCTTTATGATTTAGTCATTCATTTCAAAAAAAGAAGAAGAAAAAGAACGGGAGAATACTTTTCAAGTAAGTATCTAAACTTTTTCTCCTTCATTTTAATTTCATTTCTCTACATTTCATATCTTGTGGTTAGATAGGTTTACTAAAAAAATAAAAAAAATCATCACTTGAACTTCATTAAAAATCTTCATTGCAAGAGTAGAACTCACACTTCCATGTTTTGGGTCATACATCATTTAGGATAGGATTCTTCTTATTATTTAATATTTTGTTAATTTCATTGTTGAAGATCGTGGGAGGCAAGGTGAGTACTCTAACTTTTCCAAAAGCATGCTCACGCATTTCCCTGCTTGTATAGAACCCCTTGTTTGAATTTCATTTGTTGCATATCATTTCTAAAAATATTGTAAAATAGTGTATTTCTTGTGTTTGAAATGCTGCGTACTGTTTTGTTGTTCTCCTTGGCCATCTTTGATAATCGGCTGGAATAAGTAGCCCCTACCTATACCGAGAATAACTCATTTGACCCAAATGGGTCGAATGAGTTATTCCACCAAAGCGCCCCTTGGCCTTGATATGAAATCGGCTTAAGTATGCACTTGTCAAAGTTGATTAATATAGAAATTGACAAACAAGGATGGGAACCGGGAGAGCATCGGCGAGTACGCCGTCTTACCCGGTTATGAAACTGGGCCGTTCTGTTTGGAGTGTCATAAATTGTCGGGTTTAGAAACCCATTCACTTGTGCAGGACCTTTTTAAACTAATTTTGGCTTTAAGCTCAAAACCGTTGGAAATTGAAATTAGTGAACTTAAAATCAGAAGTTTTATTTTTATAGATTTTAAAATTGATGGTTTCAAAATTGACATTTTATATTATTTTAGGACACACCAAATGACAAAGGCATGATCCACTCAAAAACTCGTGCAAGGTAAAACTGAGATATGGTCCAACTACCAAAAGGACATATTTGAAATCGAGTCGATTATAGAGACTAGCATGTAAACATCCCAATCTTAAAAATGTAGTGCTATTTTTTTCCCCTCTAATGCATGTATCAGATTCGGTATCTATTTTTAATGTTACCATTAAATTAGTGTCCTGAACAAAATGGTTCGAATGGAGCCACAGTAGATCCAAGTATACAGAGGATGACCATTGCGAAGACAGTTTTAGACGTCGTTTGGGAACACCACCGTAGGAACAGGAATTTTTGAAATCCTCTTTGCGTACTCGGATGTGTGGTGTCAGATATTATCAATCATTAAAAATTCTGAGAAACTAGGTTAAAATATCTTATGCGGATTCAAGAGTTAGGGGTCTTCTTGTGCCCAACGCATCTGCTCATAAAATCTATTGCACACGAAAACCCATGGAAATAAAGTTTCATTTGATAAATTTTTTTGTTGTTGTCGCAGATTCTAACGATTGGAATACATTCTCACAACAACTGTTATCAAACACAGTCTTAGAATTGAGTTGAACAATGCCGAGTTGCTGGCATTATTGTCGGATTATAATAATAATGAAAAAAAGATTATTAAAAACCACCGTTCGGAGAACAGACTGGTGCAGAAGGGAGATCTTTGGCTGCGACAACCCATAGGAGGACCCCGGATCCTCTACAGGCCACATCTTCCCAATTTAGGTTAGATTTTTCTCACACAGACTGTTAGAAATGAGGGAAGGATTGATAGAAAAATTTCATATTTTCATTGTGTGAGTTATATTCTTTAGTTAGTGTGGGACTTTAGTCTCATATTGGAAAAACCCTAATTTCTCACACTCTCCAATCAGTCTCTCTTTTCCTCCTCTTTCTATAGTGCACACAAACATCGGGTTGACGGTTCTTGAGATCATCTTTGACGTGCATTTTCTTCTACGAGAAGTAGTTTGCTACTGTCGTTCTATGATGAGAGAAAATCGTAGACTCCATCACACTGACATGATAGGGGTGATGTCTTTTTTAAGGACAGTCTTGTTAGGTGACTCGACTAAATTTTCTCGTTCTTTGTTGCATAATCATGTATGTAATTTTCTTTTGATATTTATACGGATCTTGCCTTGGCTACGTGACGACATGATTTTTGTGGATATTGTATGGGACGTGCTGGTCCGATGCATTTATTTGCATGCTTCCCGGTCCATTTTTCTGACAGACTATTGACGTTAGTGATCCATACCACAGTTCTTCACCCCGCCGTCTTTATATGTAGATCAAGATTCGCTATATCGGCCATTCGTATCGACTTGGTCCGATTTAGAGATGATACGACGTGACTTGACTCGTATAGATTTGGGATTGACTTGAAGTTACTTAGACCGTCTTAAACAGAGTCGATTGTCTTAGTGAAGCCCAAATATAATACGATATAACCAAATTAATGTGAGTCGCACCAACATAGCGAATCATGATGTAACGTAGATAGATGTTTAACCATACAAAAGAAAACAGAGAGAGAAGAACTGAAGAAGGTAATGATATATATACAGCTGTGTTTCCTGTTCTTTTCCTTTTTAACTTGAACAGCTCACGATCACTCCTTCCTCTTCGTTGCACTTCCCTTCTTAATTGCTATTTTACTGCGCCTTTCCCAATTACCATGTTTTGTTACCTCACACTTGCCGAGCTCACGTCAGTTTTCTCTGTTTTTCTTTGAAAGGTTATGTGGGTTGACATGAGATTGATACAACATACTGAGATTTATACATAGGGCATTCGATAACGGGGGTTTTTCTCCTACGTTTCCTACTTTAAATTTAATTTTACGAAGAAAATGGGATCAAAAATTTATTTGGTGCCACCTCTTCCAATTGTTACGAAGATGGTTACTCTTTTAAAACTCCCGATCGAACATGTAAAGCAACGTTTAGAATGGGGTTAAACCTTTTAATGATCACAACCAATGACAGCCTGAGCACACTGTAACGCTCCACACTATTAATTCTCTTATGTTAGCCAACACGGTCAAACCTTTGTGTAGGTATTTAAGGGCGAGTTTAATAACGGAGTAGATTAGGGATCGGTGATTATTCGGGGTGACTCACCTGACCCTTAATTCTAAGGGGGTTCGATTAACTCATTCCACCTATTTATTAGGAACGAGTTAATTCACTTTGACTCTATCCAATCTCGATTAAGAAAAAAATATCAAATCAAAAATAGTTCACCCAACCCGGATTAACGAACTTAACCCGTTATCAAACATGGTGAAATTAGCTCTTAAACACCATCTATAGATGTATGGTAGTGCACCAACAATTAATTAATTTTACTAGACTTATCTTTGTTTTAGGGTTAAATCTATATGATTAATAAATCATCCTCACTATTTCATGG
Organism: Amorphophallus konjac; assembly: GCA_022559845.1. Lineage (NCBI taxonomy): Eukaryota > Viridiplantae > Streptophyta > Magnoliopsida > Alismatales > Araceae > Amorphophallus > Amorphophallus konjac. The sequence goes on along the minus strand of CM040119.1, from coordinate 320,854,058 downwards.
AATAAGTTATCGGCCCATCTCAAGCAATTTTATGTATCCTCATGCACTTTATTTTTTTAACCACCAAATTAACAACATGAGATTAAAGATGGACAATTGGACTGATTTCTATTATACGTTTTAAATCAAAATTTCTCCATATATATTTCAACTAAAATTATTACATTATCGAGAGATTATTAGATGTAAATATGGGTAGCTCGGACAATTGGGCTCACTTATCAAGAGAAAAAAAGAAACAGGAAAATGAGGGGGGAGCTGATCAGAACAAGCAGTCCTTCGCCTGCATGGCGGATTCCGTACAGTACTTGTAGCAGATGGTCTTGGCGACGCCGACGAGGATGGTGACCTCCTCGCTCTCGTCCGTCACCCTCTCCTCGCCCACCACGTCCGCGCAGTCAGTGCGCTCCTTGGCAGAGGCGACTAAGGCGAGGGCGTACCCGGCGGCTCTGTACTTCCCGCCCCGGATCTCCTTCAGGCCGAACTGCATTTTGTCGACCGACGTCCGGTAGGTGGACAAGCACCTCGCCAGGTCCTTCTGGAACGGCGCGCCGCCGCCGCCGAGGAGCTGCAGCCTCTTCATGCGGCCCACGATGTCGCGGGCGTCACTGATGGAGACCGACGTGGAGAGGACGGCCAGCTCGGGGAGGGTGGCGTCGCGGCTGCCGGGCGTCGACCGGAGGGCGGTCACGCAGGGCTCGTACTGCGGCGTGTCCTTCCAGGCCATCAGGCAGGCCTCCTCTAGGGTGTCGACTAGCTGCGGGGTGCAGACAGGGGCGGCGGCGTCGGTGGCCGGGGCGGCCGGAGAGGAAGTGACGCGGGAGGAGGAGGAGAAGAAGAGAAAGAGGACGCATGGGAGGGCCGAGAGTGGGAAGAAGAGGGGCCTCATCTTCTCAGTCGTGGGTTCTGGCACAGCCTGATCGATCACACCAGTTAGCCTGCAGAGGGGTTGCTGCGTACGTAGTGTGATATGCATACATTAATCCACGGCCTTCATCGATCTATATATATGATCCCACAGATTTTATTTATTTATGGCCATCAATTCGCTTCTCTCTTCTTAATTTGTTTCTTGACTCGAATTAATTATAAGTCACCATAAATGCACACGTTGTTAATTAACGCCTTCCCGGCCCCCTTCCCTCGCATAACTGATGCCTAGAAATTTAATTAATGCTCGCTCAGTTAAATATGTACACGAACCAATGCAGTTGCAAACTTGCAATGGAACGCGTCTTCTTCTTGGAGAAGCGCTCTCTCTCTCTCACACACACACACGCACACACACACACACACACAATTTTTAATTAATTCTGAAATCACGATTCACAACACGTTAAAAGATAATTGGATGAGACATTCCCCATAATACCCTTCAGATATATAGAAGCTTACCTGCTCACATTTAATTACCCCTCTCCCCCTCCCCCCCTAAAAAAAAAAAAGAGAAATCCCACAGCTTCCAACTTTCTCTTTGACATTGCATGAACCATATATATATAAGATGGAATACATCAACAACTCAAAATCATACTTTTACTGTTAAACTGCATTCCTTTGCAATTTATTTATCAGATTAATATCCAAGTTGATATATGGTACTGGATGAATGGGGGAGAAATTAAGATGGTGGGGAGAGTTAATTAGGCATGGTAAAGAGCGAGCAAGAGTCTTAAGACTTTCAAAGATTAAACTCTTGATATTTTTAAGATGAGTAATACTTTGTGCATCGCATGCGGTGCATAAAAGTCACCTCATTATGTAACCTCTCATCTCATTGGCTCAAAAAAAGGTGAAAAGATCATTTTTTATGTAAAAAGGACACCCCACGTCAGTCCCGTGTCAGACCATCAGCCCTGCGTCAGACCCGATCGGTTATCCGGTCGACCCGCTTTTTTGCTCGGCGGGAAATACAGGAGTGAAATATTTTATTACAGAGTGGAATATTTTGTTATATGAGTGAAATATTTTGTTATATGAATGAAATATTTTGTTTGACTACAGATATAAACGAATAGAAATGAAATATTTTGTCAAAAAGTGAAATATTTTGTTATAGGAATGAAATATTTTATTATAGGAATGAAACATTTTATTTGACTACAGAGATGAACGAATAGAAGTGAGATATTTTGTTACATGAATGAAATATTTTGTTACAGGAATGAAACATGAAGGTTGGTTCACCTTCTGCCTTGTGTATGAAGGTCAGTGCATGTCCTCCTAAGGTCGGTACATACTTATAGCATTTGGATACGCAAGTCGATGCATGTTCCTGTAGCTTGTTCATCGAAGATCTGTGCACATCCTCCGCTAGGCAGAACATGGGTGAAATATTTTACACTGGAGTTTCTGCCTTGTGTATGAAGGTCAGTGCATGTCTTCATAAGGTCGGTGCATACTTATAGCATTTGGATACGCAAGTCGATGCATGTTCCTGTAGCTTGTTCATGAAGTTCTGTGCACATCCTCCGCTAGGCATAGCATGGGTGAAATATTTTGCACATGGGTGAAATATTTTGTACTGGAGTGAAATATTCTGCTCTATAATGACTCAGGCAGCCTCATTTATATTTCTTTTACCTTCTTAATATGGGTGAAATATTTTGCATACAACTGAAATATTTTACACAGAGGTGAAATAATTTGCACTTGAGTGAAATATTCAGGAGTGAAATATTTTGTTATAAGAATGAAACATTTTATTTGACTGTAAAATTGAACGAATAGAAATGAAACCTTTTGCTACAGGAATGAAATATTTTATTACAGGAATGAAACGTTTTATTATAAGAATGCATTTCTATTCGTTCATATCCGTAGTCAAACAATATGTTTCATTCCTATAACAAAACGTTTCATTTATGTAACAAAATATTTCACTTCTATTCGTTCATATATGTAGTCAAATAAAATGTTTCACTCCTATAATAAAATATTTCACTTTGTAACAAAATATTTCACTCTCGTATTTTCCGCCGAATAAAAAGCGAGTCGACCGGGTGACCGACCGGATCTGACACGGGGCTGACGGTCTGACACGAGACTGACGCAGAGTGTCCTTTTTACATTAAAAATGATCTTTTCACATTTTTTTGAGCCAATAGGATGAGAGGTTTCATAATGAGGTGACTTTTGTACACCGCAAGCGGTGCACGGAGCATTACTCTTTTAAGATATGTTCACACTTGGTAATTTAAGAACTAGTTTTACGTACACGCTTCACACATGTTTATTTTGGGAATAATAAAAAATAACAACTATGAATAAATGAAAGACATATTATACTATATATATCATCTTTAAATTTTTACAAAATTATCATGTTTGGCTTCACCTTATTTTTAATAACCCCCTTAAACTAAAATATATACCCTATATATGGTTATACAATTGCATGCTATCTTTTCAATAGGGGCTTGTTAATTTTATCGTCAATGCCCTAAAATTAATTTTATAATTGTTTCACTTTACATTGTCTTCTATATATTCTTTTGACTATAAAATAGTAAAATGGCTTGTTTGTTTCATTGTAAAACACTAAAAAAGCTTTGTAATCGTTTTATTTCATAGTGTTTTCCTGTTATTTGTTTGACTGTAAAATGGTGCAAGTAGAATTATGTTGGTCTATGTGGCACTAAAATTTTTCCTATTTTTTATGAGTTGACATTACAACCAATGAACAAAATATCTTGTCTTATTTTATAGTTATGCAAACGAAATACTTTTTGTTTTAAAATCATGAAAATACACCAGTTTTAAAACTGATGGATTCTAAACTCAAAAAATTACATTAATGTTTTACAGTGAAACAACCTACACCTAGGTGAGATTACATTTTGGCCCATGTGGTACTAAGATTTTTTTTTGTTTTGATCTACAACTAGAAACCAAAACTGGAGGGAAAGTGAGTTAATTACTACGAACTAACAAAATACCTTAATTGTTTCAATCATACAGAGAGAATATTTTTGATTTTATAACTGGTGATTCTAAATTACAAGAACTTACATCATTTTACAGAGAAATAAACAACACTTGAGAATAATTAAATGACTCTTAATTAATGAATATAGTAAAATGTGTTGTATCTAATTACTTCGTCTCTCTAATTAATTAAGGAGATGACGATGGTATAATGCAATTCAAAACATGTGTGTATCCAAATGAATGGTAAGTATAGAACCATAGAACCATATGTATATATGTACGTGCATATGTCAATTGCCCATGATGTCACAACTATATTTTTGGCTGAATTGAAGAGATGATGATCATACACGTTGCAATCAAATTTATAGTTAATAACAAAATTCACATCACAAAATGGCCTAACTATATGTTTAGAAATGAAATGTTTAAACTTAATGAATTCATTTAATTATATAAATTTTTTCCTCGGAGACCGATGGACCTGAAGTCCCGCAATCAATGACACCCAATAGGGGGGGGGGGTGAATTGGGTGATTACAAGTTTTTATAAAACTTTAGTCGATTTGAAACAAGTGTGATGAAATAGTAACTAAGAAGTTTAGATTTATAGCAAAACAAATTACATCTATCAAAACCAATCACCACGATAGCTCTTTTGTACTTGGCGGAGTTGTGAATCCGAAGATTCTACTCACGCAAGGTGCTATCGTACTGACAAGACTAACCTTGTCAATCTGAACCCAGCTTTTGATATACCAAAGATCTAATGTGAGAATGATCAATTAAGCTAGATCTGAACGAAGAAATCAGCAGAGAAAATATACAAGAATATTAGCACAGAATGGGGATAGAAGAGAAGGATCAAACCACACAGGAGACAGAGATTTTTAAGTGGTTCGGATGTAACGACGGCAACCTACGTCCACCCTCACGATCTGTGAGGATTCATACATTATCTTGTAAAGGGGTTACAAGATCAAAACACACACATACACGTGGATAGTTTAGAACTCTCACGAAGGTACACAAGCACTAAGCCACACAGAATCTAACAGAAATCAACCACACACACACACGGATCTGGGAAGATCCACACACACACGAATGTTTAGAGATTACAAATAGCAAACACTTGAAGCTCAAGAATTTGAAAGAAGAAACACAAAAGAAAAACTTTGATTTAAGCTCCCCCTGAGTAGATGATGCAGATTTTGGATGAAACTTGAATCTCCACTTGACTTGGGTTGATTGGCTTCAGATTGATCTTCAAAAACTTTGAGTTGGATGAAGAGTTCCTGGACAAAGCACTGTTCACGAAGTTACAGTAGTCTTTTCTCCCCTTGATAGCATTGAGTTGGATGAAGAGTTCTTGGACAAAGCACTCTGATTTAAGTCAACTCACTATAATCGTGCAATATCCCACTAGATTCTTGTACGAGGCGGAGTTTACACTCACGCATAGTAAAGGATTTTAGACTGACTAGCCGATCTTTCATCCGACACCATTTGATATACATAGAACTAAATTGAGGATGGGCAAAGCCAATAATCCACAAGGCGATCAAACTATATAGTCATTTTGTTAAGCCAAAGCCACACAAGCCATTCAACCATTTTATTTTCCAAATGAGGAGGAAATGAGAGACAAGAACCAATCATGTAATGTCAAATACCAAGTGCATTCTTTTCATCATTTCATTTCATTTGTTCAATATAAAGTACATTGATGCTTGAGAATGCAAAAACTCTACTAGACACTCATGACAAGACAAATGCAAAGACTGACTAAAACAAAATGTAATAACTCATAAACGAACCTCACAAATGAACATCCACACAAAGCACAAGGACATGCATGCATAAACGATATAAGACCTGCACTAACTATTTACCCCCCTTTGGCATCATCAAAAGAGGGGATATGATCGATAGAGAAAAAGTAGACCCAAAAGACACAAGACCCAAGGACACAAACTGGAGGCAGCAAGCAAAAGAAAATACTCAATGGCCATCTGCAGGAGGCTGATCCTCAGGAGCAGGAGGCTCATATCCAAGGCGGCGTCGAATGTCCGTAAGAGTGTGGTCTTGATACTAAAGGCGGTGGTGAATATTTGTAATGGTGTTGTCACGAGCCTGGTCACGGTGATGAATGTCAAGAAGAACCCAGTTCATGGTTTGAAAGGCCTGGCTAGATTCTTCATGGCTGGCGGTGAGGGTGGTCATGTGAGTGGACAAGGTGGTCATTTGAGTGGACATAGTATCCAGGACAGTGGAAAAGTAATCTATGTGATCAGACATAGTGTCAAGCATATTACCCATGGTGTCTATGTTGTTTCCAAAGGTAGAGAGTTGCCCCCCAAAAATATCCACGTGAGTTTCCGGCCCAGTAAGATGCCTATTAAAAGTCTCATAATATACCCAAGAAGGATGTCCGGCTCCCTGAGTGGAGGAATCCCCGTGAAAGAGTTGAGGTGGAGGAGGCATTTTCGGATCAACATGTGGAGAAGGCTGATCCCCCGCCAGAACTGGAGGTGGTGCTTCCCCTTGACCTTGCTGTTGCGGCTCTTCATGCTCTTCCTCACTTTCAGATTCTTCCCCATAGACCAGCACATTTTGGCGTAACTCACCATCTGGACCCCAATAGTATCCAAAATCTGTGAAGATCTTATGTTCATTATACATATCATCGTATCATACTCAAACAAATAGTTCCTCGACCAGATTAATCCCGGCATAGATGAACACTCCTGTCAATTGTGAAGCTTACGGCAAGAATCTCCTCAGTTGGTAACGGCACAACCCAATCAAATCTGTCATAAGTTGACCCATGTTGACTAATATTCCATTCATAAAATAGTAAAACTTGAATTTATAACTTATGTCACTTCATTTCGGCTTCCACTCTTAGGTTAGATGCGTGTAGTAAACATGTGGTGCATGACTTGCTATAATGGAGGGAAATAATTGGCATTTAATGCAATCAAATTGCTGACACCATCCACATATTCATAGCCAGTCATAGCAAGAAAGGTGTCCACAATGAGACCATGACCAAAAGTCATATCTGCACCCCTAGCTAAAACTCCTAAGGCATGTTCAAAAAGGTCCATAGTAATATGAATCTCAACACCTTGAACAACTATATATAACTCTTCATGTCTCTCAACCAAATTGCCATAAAATTGCTGCACTAGGTTGAGATAGTATCGAGGATATCTAGTGACAAAATCAATCCATCCCTGTTGAATCTCAAAGACTGCACAAAGATCGGGCAGAATTTCATTCACCTTATTGAAATCGACTAGTCGAGGGTTGATAATGGGCCGTGGAGGCAATCGAGGTGCACGAGGAGGTGCAAGTGCCTACCGTTGTGGAGGTGCCGGAGCCTCACGTCTCCGAGCACTAGGTTCCCCTTGGGTAGAACGCCGAGAACTCCTTCTAGGCGACATCTTAGACTTGATTACCCGTTGTGAAAACCCTTGAAAGGATCGAACTCAACCTTGGGGATGAAGATGGACCAAAAGACACACCAAAGTCAATCTGAAACCTAGGGAGGAGCTTCTGGGTCGCACAAACCGCTGTGAAGATTTCATCCCGACACTGTGACGAACAGATCAGATCTTGTGCGGGTGGAAGAATGAGGAGATTTTTGGACTTGAGAGGTGGAGTTTTGATGTTCTAAGGTTAGGGAGAGGTGCTGGAGAGAGAAGGGAGGCAATGAAATGAAGAAATGGGGGTGTGAAGAACCCTTAAAAAAGTGGTCGATCGATGGTTCATCTGGTTCGGTTAGTTGGAAATGGTCGATCGGACGGGGGCGACGGTCGGCCGAAGTGGTCGACCTTGCCCTAATGTGCTTTTTTTTTCATAACAACTCCATCAACCTTCCATCTTGATTGAACCAACACCTTTGGGTAAAGAGAGGGAATGACTTAGAATGAAGAGAGATGAGGTATAGAGAAAATCCTTTAACTCTCCCCCTCAAAAAGTGCCTCAGATCCCAAGGTCTCTCGATCCATGCTTATTTAATCAAGGAATATTCGGCCTTAGAAAAACTTCAAGGAGGGCTTTCTTTATAATTACATTCAAGCATGCAGGGGTATATTGATAAGTGTCTATTTTCTATGATAATTCATTACATATGCATCATTTTATGAGTATATAATTAGGTAATTATGCATGTCCCATCGTTAATCTGAACTTCGCATGTAAATTGGACATTTCATGTAAATTGATTAATTCAGTGATATTATTTAGTAAAGTAAAGTTGAGAGCCATGAGCATTAATTCTTCATTGCATAATCATGAGCATTTGTGCACATTGTGATACTTTTGATGGATTAAATTATAACTATGTGTGTGCAGGACATTGAAGATAATTGTAAGAGACGCTGGGGGTAAAACTGTCATCACCACTTTGACCAAGTCAAACACAGAAGCACATATTTTACTTGGAGGGAAATTAAAATTCAAAGTTTGTATTTTGGTTGGAGGGAAAAGAGAATTCAAGTTTGAAATAAAGGAGAGAAATGATGAGTCTTGGGAGGGGGGTTGCCCAAAGTCCAAGGAGGGGGTGCCCACCTACTTTTACTTTCCCCCATACATCGTATTTTGAATAAATCTCAACCATCCATCTCCTTTTGATACAATCTTCACCCTCCATCGACCTAATTTTCCCTATAAATAGCCCATGTCAAGGATGAGAATGATGTGAAACAACCAAGGGGTATGCAGCAAACAAACGGGAGACCTAGGACCTATTCCGCAATCACAATCACATAGCAATCAAGTCCTAGATTGGGGCCAATTCGCCGCCGCACACACACGAGCCCGGGGTGACCAAATGATGCTAAGGGGAGGTGATGGACCAAGACCCTTGCTGGTAGAGTGCCAGCAAGGCTAGGGTTGCCCTCCCAAGGGTACGTAGCCCACACTTAAGGGGCTGACCGGTGCCAATTGGGGCACTAGGTCCCACTCTCTCACTGCCCACGGTGACCGCTCGTAAGTGGAGCACGTGGGGTCGGGCGCTCTCTCTCTTGCTCAACGGAGCGATTTCTACGGATATTAAATGAACAAGCACCAGAAAGGAATGGAGCAAAGGTCAGAGCTCACCTGGTTGGTTTGAAGAAACCAACCCCGTTCGGAGACGAGGGCGAGCGGGGAAGTGTGGATTCCCCCGCACACTGCGCCGATGAAGCTTGACTTGTTTAAACGGTTACAATCACTACGCCTCACACAGGAGGGTGAACTTGGGGTGGGGATTTTGCTGCTACAATCAAACACTACCTCCACACAGGGAGGGGCGTTAAGCCAGCCAGGCGGGGAGGGGAGATTTGCTGAGAAACCCGAGAGAAGGAGCCGCTGTCGAATAGCCTTGCTTGCTGTGAAAGGTGACAGTCAGTTGGTGTAGCGGCCGTAGATCCCGATCAGGAATTTTTCCGATGACAAAACTAGGGGGAATCTCTTCGTACAATGAACCTGAACGCCCCAGAATTATGTTGATTTCTTCTGATGTCGTCGCTGGCCGTGGCGGAGGTTCGAACAGGACGACAGGATCTGGGACTGGCAGATACTAATCTGATGCAGCAGGTTGCAGAGAGTGCTCCGGCCGTCTCTGGACTCCGAATCATGAACCGCCAGAACTTCTGGAACCGTGGACAAGCCCTCTTTGCAGCAAAACTGGTAGGGAAGCCTTCTGATGTCGGAGAAGACCGGGGGTTTCAGAAGAGTGGAGGCAGGTCGCTGTGGACTGTGGGAGGCAGACTCGCGTAGCAGAGGGAGAAAAATGGTAACTTTGGCCTCCGGATGCCGAACGCAGTTCTGCTTCTTGATTCTGATAGAGGACTGGAGGAGGAAGATCTTTGTAGAAGGGATCTTGGCCTGAATCTTCCTCCGTTGGTCGTGGTGCAGCTTCTAACCGGGTTCAGGCACTCTGCAGAGGGAACCCAGCGCAGTCGGGGGAGAATGGTTCTCCCGGACAGCCCCGAACTCAGAATGAGACGGGATTGCATCGTCTGCAAAGCTAACTGGACGACCTTTCCAGAATGGTATGATACGCCTTCAGACGACGCCGTATGATTCCGTGGATGCTCCTGCAAGTTGACCCTTTCTCTGCCACCTGCAGACTTGGGCAAAGTGAAAGAGATGGTGGTGGAACTAGGCTAATGGAAGTGGTAGTTAGCAATAGCAGGAGTGGTGGGGTGATGGTTGATGGGGGAGGGATGTTTAGGAATGGTGAGAGGGGTGGAGCAGGGAATGAGGAGGTCCAAGAGGGTGGAGGGGTGAGAGGGCCGCAGCTAGGAGAGGGGTGATGGAGGGGGTCAGCCAAGGTAAGGGGGATGGGTAGATGGGGAGGGGGGTGCGCAACTTGTGGTGGGAGTGGGGTTTGATTCCCTTAGGGATATGAATGGGGGTGTGGGGGAGTGTAATGGTTGCTTGGGGAAGAGGGAAGGGTGCCTTGGAGGTGGGGAAGGTGTATGGGGAATGGGAAGGGTTGCTTGGGGAAGTGGAGGTATTGATGGGAGTTATTGCTCTTGGGGAGGTGAAAGGGTGGAAGGGTGAGTTGGCTGATGATGTGGCAAGGGGGGGGGAAGGGGCAGGTTCGCCCAAGGGAGAGAGAGAGAAGGGGGAAGAGAGAGAGAGGGGTTCGCCCCCTTAAGTGAGAGAGAGAAGAAGAGAGAGAAAGCTAGAGAGAGGGAGAGGTGCACTAATACTCAAATTCTTCAAACTTTCATTAACCATCTCAAGTGGAGTTGGGGTCCTATTTATAGGGATCCTAACAATTACATAGAAGTCCCTGAGATAAGTGCTAAAAGCAAATAAGCAAGGGGGTGGGGAAGGAAGAGGGCGCCCCTGGGCCAGGCCCATCTAATTGGGCCCATACGACACTCTAGCCTAACATGTAGATAAAACATAGGTAAATAACATGATGACCTAGGGACGTGACTCAAAATAAAGGCAAATACATCAAAATGACTCAAGAAAAGGGGAAAATATATCAATATGATCCAAGTAGTAAGCCCCAGTGTCACCGTGAACCCATCAAGTCGTGAAGCCGCATCCTAACCTGTCTCCGGGAGGGAGAGAGGTGTCGAGCCAGAGGGAACCCTGGGTGATGTCCCCATCAACTCCCCCGGGCTGTGAAGAGCTCGACTCTGTCGAGAAAGGGTCCACTCGACTGCGATAATGCTCCAGGAGGTCGGGGTCTAGCTGCTGAAGATCCTCCCTGCTCACCCATGAATCATCTGAAGGGGGCCGGCCCTTCCACCTGACCAAGTATCGCTCGTATGCTTTGCTCCGGGTGACAGTGACCTGTTCATCCAATATCCGCTCTATTTGCTCCCGTTGGCCCCTCTGGACTGGTGGAGCTCTCTCATGGGTGGTGGCTCTCTCAAGAGGTGGAACATGCTCAATTTCCTCACTAGGTGTCACCGTGGGACCCCTGTATGGCACCAAGTCAGCCACATTGAATGTGGGACTTACTCCGTACTCCTCGGGGAGGTCCAACATGTAAGCATTTGTGCCAATCCTCCTCAGAATCTGGAAGGGGCCTGATCCACGCGACCTCAGTTTGGAGACATTCCCAGGGAATAGTCTCTCGGTTCTCACCATCACATAGTCACCCACGCGAAACTCCTGGTGGCGTCGGTGGGAATCGGCCGATTTCTTATACACCTCATTACTTTTGTTAATGTGTTTGCGGATTTCCTCATGCAATTCTTTCATGTGTTGGGCAAAAGACTCAGCACTAATAGACACTCTAGCATGTGGAGGCAAAGGAATGAGATCTGTAGGCTTTCTAGGCTTGTACCCATGCACAGCTTCAAATGGGCTCATCCCTATTGACCTATTCATTGAGTTGTTGTATGCAAACTCTGCCTGGGGTAAAATGAGATCCCAATTCCCTGGGCGATCCTCAACAAGACACCGAAGGAGATTCCCAAGACTCTTATTAACGACTTCGGTCTGGCCATCGGTTTGAGGGTGATAGGCCTTGAAAAATTTGAGAAGGGTCCCCATTAGGTGCCAGAGGGTTTTCCAGAAATAGCTGGTGAATTTGACATCCCTATCAGAAATGATGGTCTTGGGTGGGCCATGGAGGCGAACTACTTCATCGAAGAATAGGCAGGCCACATGGGAGGCATCGGAGGTTTTAGAACATGGGATGAAATGGGCCATCTTTGAAAACCTATCCACTACGACAAAGATTGAATCATGCTTCTTCTGAGTTCTAGGTAGGCCTAAGACAAAGTCCATGCTTAGATCCTGCCATGGACGATCAGGGACAGGGAGGGGGGTGTATAGGCCAGTGTTCTGTCTCGTCTGTTTGGCTGAGGCACAAATGCGGCACTGTCCCATAATTTTGGCTACATCCTTTTTGAGACTTGGCCAGTAGAATTGACCCTCAACCATAGCAATGGTCTTGTGCAACCCAAAATGTCCAGCCAGGCCTCCTACGTGCAACTCCCAAACTAGGAAATCCCGTAGGGAGGTTCTAGGTATGCAAAGTCTATGGCCTTTGAAGATGAACCCGTCCTCTAAGATGAAACCTTGGTGTTCCCTAGGTGAGTGGGTGGACAGGGTGGTATGGATAGGCCCAAAGTCCGGGCAATCAGAGTACTCTTCCCTGGGTCTTTCAAACCCTATGACTTCTATCTGAATGGTGGTCAACAAAGAGACCCTCCTGCTGAGTGCATCTGCGGCACGATTCTCACTCCCAGCCTTATGCTTGATTACAAAAGTGAAGGACTGGATGTATTCGACCCAGCGGGCATGTCGGGCGTTTAGCTTCTGTTGGGAGTTGAGATATTTCAGGGCCTCGTGGTCAGAAAAGATGACAAACTCTTTGGGCAAGAGATAATGTCTCCAATGCCGGAGGGACTGAACCGCGGCATAAAATTCTTTGTCATAGGTGGAGTATTTCATCCTGGCATCACATAATTTCTCACTAAAGTAGGCCACTGGGTGTCCCTCTTGGCTGAGGATCCCGTCAATGCCTACCCCGGAGGCATCACAAGTCACCTCAAAGACTTTGGAGAAGTCGGGGAGGCATAACACCGGGGCTTGTATCATCCTTTCCTTGAGCTCTTGGAAGGCCCTAGAGGCAGACTTGGTCCACACAAAGGTCTCCTTTTTAAGGCAATATGTGATGGGGGCTGTGACCATGCTGAACCCACGGATAAATCTCCGATAGAAGGTGGCCAACCCATGGAAACTCCGGACCTCATGGAGAGTGCGGGGCTCTGGCCAGTCAAGGATAGCCTGGACCTTTTCGGGGTCCATGGACACTCCCTCAGTCATGAAATGACATTTTCCCAAGTTGGCAAAAAGGCTCTCTCTCCTAAGGGTAGTGCAGATTTGCCTAAGATGGTTGAGATGGTCTTCCTTGGACTGGCTGTAGATAAGGATATCGTCAAAATAGACCACTAGGAAGACTCCAATGTAGGGCCTAAGGACCTCCGTCATGAGACGCATAAAGGTGCTTGGGGCATTTGATAGCCCAAAAGGCATCACTAGCCATTCATGGAGTCCATCTTTGGTTTTAAAGGCCGTTTTCCATTCATCTCCTGGCCTTATCCTAACCTGATGGTAGCCACTCTTAAGATCTATTTTGGAAAAGATGGTGGCTCCGGCAAGCATGTCAAGCATATCGTCAAGCCTATGTATGGGGAACCTGTATTTGACGGTAATTTTGTTGATGGCCCTGCTATCGATACACATTCGCCATGTCCCATCCTTCTTGGGTGTGAGAAGGGCCAGGACAGCACACGGACTTTTGCTAAGGCGGAGAAAGCCTTTCCTGATGAGTTCCTCCACCTGCCTCCTTAATTCAGCATGCTCTGTGGGGTTGAGGCGATAGTGGGGAAGGTTTGGGAGGGTGACTCCTGGGACGAGGTCAATAGCATGTTGAACGTCCCTCATAGGTGGTAGTTGATCAGGGAGCTCATCGGGGAACACATCCTTAAATTCTTCCAAGAGAGGGTGTACTTCCACGGGGTGGGGGTTGGAGGGGGTTGGCTCTCCAAGGCATAAGACTACCGCACACAGGGGTGTCCCTTGAGCTACCTCTTCTTCCAGCTCTTTCCTTGTGATGATATGCAAGCTTATGGCTTTTCCAGCTGGCTCTTTATGGGTAGGTTCTTGGAGTGCTGATTGGGTTGGTGGGACTGGGACCCCTGGATTTTGAGGTGGTTTAGGTTGCGGTGAAGGGAGAATCCCTTTGGAGGGGGTTTCCTTCCGTGGTGGTGATGGGTGGAGGCGGATGGTTTTCCCCTCATGTTCAAAGGTGCATGTGTTCGTCTTCCCAAAGATGGTTGCATTGACATCATAAATCCAAGGCCCCCCTAGCAGGATGCTCCCTACCTCCATGAGGATAATGTCGCACCAAACTTGGCCTTGATAGGATGAGAAGGTGATGGGTACAAGGCAACAAGTGTTGACCGGGATGGAGTGATTGTTAATCCAAGAGACCCGATATGGTTTGGGGTGGGGTGTGGTAATAAGCCCAAGAAGCTTGATAGTGTCAGGAGACACGGCGTTGACGCAACTCCTGTTGTCCAGGATTACTTTCCTAACATGGCTCCCCATCTTGAGGTAGGTGTGAAAAATGGAAGTCCTTCGCCAGTCTTCTTCTTGTGATTTTGTGAGGGTGCACCTAATTACACCTAGGTGGGAGTTGGTGGGAGGAAGGTCATGGTCCAAGCTTGTTTCATAGAGGTGTTCCTCATACTCCTCTTCCCATCCTAGGGCAGCCTCATACTCCTCTACCGTACTCTCATGCTCCTCTTGGGGTGGGGTAGGCCCTCCTTCAATGATAAGACTGGACAGTCCTTTGGATGGACATTGGGAAGCGATGTGGCCATAACCATGACACTGAAAGCATTTCACTGTGCTACTCCCTGGGGTTGTTCTTTTGGGGGTTTTGTAACGACTCGAGAATCCGATTACCGGGAAGGCCCGATAACCCGAGACTCGCACCGCCGCCCACGAGCCGGTAGGGCTCGGAAGGGCTAAAAGGAGTGTGGAGACACAAAGAAATAGGAAATAAAGCAGGATAATTCAATAATTAATAGAAATAAATAAACAACTACAACAGAGTCCAGTCCAACAGAAAGTACAGTCTAAAGCAGTAAAACGTACCACATGCCAAGTGAACACTCGGCCCGGCAAGCTGGCAACTGAGAACTTCCGCCCCGCACCCTCGAACCTCGAGGAAGAACCGCCACACCTGAAAAGCAGGGAATGAGTCTCCAAAACAGAGACTCAGCAGGGATCCCGCGGAACCCCAACCAGAAACAACGGCGGTAGCGGAAAGGAAGCTACAACTACAGCAGGAACAGCAAACCGGTGGCCGGTCAAAAACTCGGCACTACAGCTACTCCTACTGCCAGAAGGCAGACCTCGATCACACAGTCGAAGCTACCGAACCACGCTAGTACCACCTACCGAAGTAAGAACACACGGCAACCACGCCGTAGAGGCCTGTCCCCCGGACAGTCAACCTGGACACGCTGTCCAAGGTGCAACCCCGACCATCCGATCGCGGGTACCGCACAACAAGACCCAACCTCGGTAAAGCCACTAGCACTAATCTCACGGCGCAAGAACCGACACACGCGCCAAGGTGAAACAACCGAACTCACCGGTCAACACGACCAAAAACCCGAAGGTCAAAGACACAGAGACTGACAGTCTGTCACTCCGTACTCGACAGGAGTACCACCCACTAGAAGCACAGCCGGTAGCGTCCCCTGACGTCTTACACCGCACCGCAGGTGAACCGCCTGACGTGGTAGGCCCTACCCGAGGCGCGAACACCGTACAAGTAACCACAAACAAGTGACTAGCTGGGGTCATGCCCGTCGACGTGCGTCCACTGTCCCCAACCACGTGTGCACACACAGACCACGCGTCCTAGGTCTGGCCCTCTGACTGGTTTTCCCCCGCAGCCGGACTCTGGCTACGACGAGGGGCCCGACGGAAACCAGTCTAACCGTCCTCAGGGTAAGCCCGTACACCACTCCCTGGTGCGACCAGCATACGCGTACTGGTAGGCTACGACTAGTGGAGGGTCACTGAAGGAGTAGACTCTCAACTCAACGGAAAACAATGTCCGAATCCGACGACGTACGGGGACCACCCCACGTACCGGCCCCGTCGCACGGTGACCACAGTCGGAGAAGAAACGAGACTCACAGTCCACGGCCACGCACGCACCGTACGCTAGAGTCGAGAAAACTCAAGTGGCACTAAGCCACTAGACTCTGGACAGTCCTCTAAACGCACTACAGCCAACGGTCCTTGAGTCACAAGACTGGGGTCAAGACCGTTGCACGCAACAGCACAAGGCCATCAATCTAGTCCAATCTCTAGGTCTAAAACCACGATAGCACGAGTACCGAGACAACACACGAGTCGCCAAGACCACTCCCTCGGGAAGGGAACGCAAGGGACTAAGGCCACTCACACGGGCCACACGAAAAAAACACAGAAGCACGATTCCCAAGGCAGCACGCAAGCCGCCACGACGATTTCCCATCTTGAAACAAGCGGGGAACCTCCAGCCCCAGGCCGGACAACTGGACTCGCAGTCCAAGGCCAAACACATGGCCCACACGGGAATCACCTTCCAAAGGAACCCACGATATGCGGGGGAGACCCCACCGCACACACACCGACACACGGTGACTCGATCAAGCGTAACACGAAAGCCCGTAATACATGGGGTCACCCGGACCCCACACCGACGGGCACGTGAATTGAGGTAACACGGTCCCTCCCGACATCCCAAAAATAAGGACACGGAACCCATGGGGTGTCCAGGATACTCACAAGGCCGGAGGTCGACCACTGGGTCCCAACCGGGTCGACCGGAGACCAACACAATGCGAACGGACGCTAAAAGGTCACCCGGACCCTTAAGCGCACGGGCACGTAAAACGAGGTAAACGGAACCTCCAGACACCCCAAAACACGGTCACGGAACTCCACTGGGTGTCCAAGGCACACACGGCCCAAGGGGAGCACGATCAGCCGCAGACCGCCCGCCCCGGGCAGCCCGGCTGGTCCCTCCAAGAACGCGCTACACGTGCATAGCGCGTTCAGCCAGAACGCGCTATACGCGCCTAGCGCGTTCAACACGAACGCGCTACATGACCATAGCGCGACCAGGCCAAGTCGCGCTATGATCCTATAGCGCGACAACCAGAACACGCTGGGGCCGTAAGGCGCCACCCAAAACCGCCTTACTGTTCATCTTCTCCGATGAACGCGCCCTGTCGGGGCAGCGCGACCTTCAAGAACGCGCTACCCAAGGCTAGCGCGTTCTCAGTCCGTGCCCGAAAATGGTGGAAACCGCGGGAAAAACCATTCCACGTCCCGTTCACCCCCAGGTGAAGGGGAAACAAAAGGGGAAACCTTCCCGAAGCCCCTAGACATGCATCTAAACCCCTGAATCGCCCAAAAACACCATAAAACGGGAGATCCGGCTCACACCCCAAAAACATGCATTTTACCCAAAACGCCCCGTTTAACCCGCTCGGCTCACCACGGCCTACGAAACTTGCGGGAAAGGAAGTACACGGGCTGAGGGTCCATCTCCCTACCTCCACCGAAGAAACGACGCGTCATGGATGCCGATCCACGAAGAAAACGCCGCGAAACCCTCGCCGGCTCGCGATCGCGCCACCAAGCTTGCACGCACCTCCTCCGCCTCGATCCTCACCTGTCCTCTCCCGCATCCTCGCCCGTGCCACCTCTACCTCGCCCCCGCCTCCCTCCGTCGGCCGCCGGAGAAGAGAGGGGAGAAAGAGGGCGCGAGAGAAGAGAGCGGGAGGGAAGAGAGAAATGAGAGGGGGAGAGAGAAAAGGGTTAGTATATAGAGGAAAACCCGAAAATTTGATAAATTCAGAAAATTACGAAAAATTACCTCCGCGATCCTCGGAAGGAACACAACGCAGTGGTAACGTCCCGGAGTCGGAGAACGTCACGGTTTGCCCTGCAAAGAGTTCCGAAGGCACATCAGGGAAAAACACGTGTAAAGTATAAAATACACTCCGAGACCCACTAAAATGATCCGAAAAATATCCGAAAAAATCCGGGGCATTACAGGTTTCCTCTCTTCGGAGAGGAGGGTTGGGTGGAGTAGCCCTTGTAGGGGTGGGGTTGGCGGGTTGTTGATAAGGCCGAGAAGGAGTTCCCCCACTGGGGATAGAGGTCTTCAATAGAGGAGGAAGGTTGGGCCGGGGACCCATATTTTTGGACTCAGTTGGGCGGGGAGAGGCAAATTTAGGATTCCTAGAAAATCTCTCCGTATCACGGGCTATTTGATAAGCCATCTCAAGGGAATCCACCTCCCTCATAATTAGTTCTCTCTTGATGTGTGGGTGGAGACCATTCCTAAAACGTGATAGAGTGACAGCCAAGTCTTTATGTACTCCACACTTTAAAAGGTAGGAGTCAAACAACGCAATGTATTCTACCACGGTCTTTCCCTCTTGGGTGAGGCATTGCCATTCATCTAAGAGAGTTTGGGTGTAGGAGTTGGGGAGGTATTTGAACCTAAGTTGGGTCTTCATGTCTTCCCAGGTATGGATTGGTTCTTCTCTCCTAATCCTCTTCCTAGTTTCTACACTCATCCAATAGGTCTTGACAAGTTTGGTAAGGTGCATTTTCGCAAGCCTAACTCTCCTATCTTCCGTCATGGGGTACCAATCAAAGTATTGGTCCATAGCACTCTCCCATTCTAGGTAGACATGTGGGTTATGTGACCCATCAAAGTTAGGAGCCTCAACCTTAATCATCCTCAAGAGGTAGTCATCCGGGTCCTCCCGTGGTCGCCTTTCAAAATGTCTAGGTTGGCGGGGCCTCTCATACTCACGGTGGAAGTCATCCTCAAGGTCCTCCCTATCAAGTTCAACTCGTGGAGGGTGTGCCCTTTGGGCATGGTTCCTAGGTGGGGCTCTAGCTTCTTCGAGCCTCTCTAGGCGGGTGGAAAAACCATTTATTTGCTCCGTGAGGGCTTGAATGGCAGTCTCAAGTCGATCCATTGGAGCTTGGGGAGCCTCCCTAGGGATGTTTGGGTCACCTTGGGGAATGGGATTCATGGGGGGAACCGAGGTTGAAGGGTCGGCTCGATACAAGGTACCACTACGGGTGGACATGCACACGGATGATGAAAATGCAAAGACCCTAGGACCTAGGCTTGTAGAGACAAGTCTAAAACCTGGCTCTGATACCAACTGATGTGAAACAACCAAGGGGTATGCAGCAAACAAACGGGAGACCTAGGACCTATTCCGCAATCACAATCACATAGCAATCAAGTCCTAGATTGGGGCCAATTCGCCGCCGCACACACACGAGCCCGGGGTGACCAAATGATGCTAAGGGGAGGTGATGGATCAAGACCCTTACTGGTAGAGTGCCAGCAAGGCTAGGGTTGCCCTCCCAAGGGTACGTAGCCCACACTTAAGGGGCTGGCCGGTGCCAATTGGGGCACTAGGTCCCACTCTCTCACTGCCCACGGTGACCGCTCGTAAGTGGAGCACGTGGGGTCGGGCGCTCTCTCTCTTGCTCAACGGAGCGATTTCTACGGATATTAAATGAACAAGCACCAGAAAGGAATGGAGCAAAGGTCAGAGCTCACCTGGTTGGTTTGAAGAAACCAACCCCGTTCGGAGACGAGGGCGAGCGGGGAAGTGTGGATTCCCCCGCACACTGCGCCGATGAAGCTTGACCTGTTTTAAACGGTTACAATCACTACGCCTCACACAGGAGGGTGGACTTGGGGTGGGGATTTTACTGCTACAATCAAACACTACCTCCACACAGGGAGGGGCGTTAAGCCAGCCAGGCGGGGAGGGGAGATTTGCTGAGAAACCCGAGAGAAGGAGCCGCTGTCGAATAGCCTTGCTTTATGTGAAAGGTGACAGTCAGTTGGTGTAGCGGCCGTAGATCCCGATCAAGAATTTTTCCGATGAGGAAACTAGGGGGAATCTCTTCGTACAATGAACCTGAATGCCCCAGAATTATGTTGATTTCTTCTGATGTCGTCGCTGGCCGTGGCGGAGGTTCGAACAGGACGACAGGATCTGGGACTGGCAGATACTAATCTGATGTAGCAGGTTGCAGAGAGTGCTCCAGCCGCTTCTGGACTCCGAATCATGAACCGCCAGAACTTCTGGAACCGTTGACGATCCCTCTTTGCAGCAAAACTGGTGGGGAAGCCGTCTGATGTCGGAGAAGACCGGGGGGTTCAGAAGAGTGGAGGCAGGTCGCTGTGGACTGTGGGAGGCAGACTCGCGCAGTCGAGGAAGCAAAATGGTAACTTTGGCCTCCGGATGCCGAACGTGGTTCTGCTTCTTGATTATGACAGAGGACTGGAGGAGGAAGATCTTTGTAGAAGGGCTCTTGACCTGAATCTTCCGCCGTTGGTCGTGGTGCAGCTTCTAACTGGGTTTAGGCACTCTGCAGAGGGAACCCAGCGCAGTCGGGGGAGAATGGTTCTCTCGGACAGCCCCGAACTTAGAATTGGACGGGATCACCTCGCCTGCAAAGCTAACTGGATGACCTTTCCAGAATGGTATGATACGTCTTCAGACGACGCAGTATGATTCCGTGGATGCTCCTGCAAGTCGACCCTTTCTCTGCCACCTGTAGACTTGGGCAAAGTGAAAGAGATGGTGGTGGAACTAGGCTAATGGAAGTGGTAGTTAGCAATAGTAGGAGTGGTGGGGTGATGGTTGATGGGGGAGGGATGTTTAGGAATGGTGAGAGGGGTGGAGCAGGGAATGAGGAGGTCCAAGAGGGTGGAGGGGTGAGAGGGCCGCAGCTAGGAGAGGGGTGATGGAGGGGGTCGGCCAAGGTAAGGGGGATGGGTAGATGGGGAGGGGGGGTGCGCAACTTGTGGTGGGAGTGGGGTTTGATTCCCCTAGGGATATGAATGGGGGAGTGGAATGGTTGCTTGGGGAAGAGGGAAGGGTGCCTTGGAGGTGGGGAAGGTGTATGGGGGGAAGGGGAAGGGGCAGGTTCGCCCAAGGGAGAGAGAGAGAAGGGGGAAGAGAGAGAGAGAGGGGTTCGCCCCCTTAAGTGAGAGAGAGAAGAAGAGAGAGAAAGCTAGAGAGAGAGGGAGAGGTGCACTAATGCTCAAATTCTTCAAACTTTCATTAACCATCTCAAGTGGAGTTGGGGTCCTATTTATAGGGATCCCAACAATTACATAGAAGTCCCTGAGATAAGTGCTAAAAGCAAATAAGCAAGGGGGTGGGGAAGGAAGAGGGCGCCCCTGGGCCAGGCCCATCTAATTGGGCCCATACGACACTCTAGCCTAACATGTAGATAAAACATAGGTAAATAACATGATGACCTAGGGACGTGACTCAAAATAAAGGCAAATACATCAAAATGACTCAAGAAAAGGGGAAAATATATCAATATGATCCAAGTAGTAAGCCCCAGTGTCGCCGTGGACCCATCAAGTCGTGAAGCCGCATCCTACCCTGTCTCCGGGAGGGAGAGAGGTGTCGAGCCAGAGGGAACCCTGGGTGATGTCCCCATCAGAGAAGGGGAGTGCTTCCTTTTAGCAAAATTTCACCCTCTCTCTCTCTCTCCCTCTTACATCTTAGGACGTCAATTTCTCCCCCTTTTGTCCCTCTTCTCCTCTTACTATTTTCATGAAAGTTCTTTATTTTTAAGTGTTCTACAACTTCGTATTCTGCATCATCTTCTAATTCGTTATGGTTTTAAAGTTATTTCTCATTTTTCAACTTACTATCCTGTAATTTTATTGTTCATCCGAGGCACTAGCTTCTGTTATTCCTCCGTTTTGAAGCCCTTATGCTCTTCTTTTCTCTCTGAGTTCTTCATGAAAGTTCTTCGCATCTTGTAGATATAGATTTTATTCTTCTACCACTTTCTCTAATTCCATTCCATTTTGAAGTTATTTTTGATTCTTCTCAGTTCTGATTTTTTGCACAGTTACTATTCATCCGCGCAGACCACTTCCCTTCTTCCTCTGATTTCACCCTCTTCCTCACATTTTCTCTCTCTGTTCCCTTCATCAAAGTTCTTCATGTCTTCCTCATCTTCAATTTTTTACTCTTTGGCATCCCCTAATTCATCTTGATTTCAAAGTTATTCACCCTCCAATGTCCGCTTCAATGACGAAAGTGACTTTCACCCGGCGTAGACGACATCTTCTGCAAGGTGATTCGTGATCCAAGACTAAGAGAGGACGACGCCGTCATCACCATTGTTGCGACCATCTTCACATATCAGGCTCCTTTTATTTTTATTACTTTAGTTTTATTTTACTTCATTGTAATCTCGTCACATCTTTGTTGTAAGCTTGTCTTGCACTTCATGTACTCTTTCTTTTAAGTTAATGAAATGAGTTGTTCTTTTGATTTTGTTCTTGATCTTCTACCATCTCTACCTCCTTCTTCGATCTCTTCTTTTCACTTCATGCAATTATTTTCTATAGCATAGGCGCATAGTCATAGGTGTCTTTAATTAAGTGTTTGGTTTATTCATCATTTCACTATTTTCTTTAAGCAAAGTAAAATCACAAGTGTTTTCCAAAGGACTCCAAGGTTTTTAACTCTAAAAATCTCTTCTTACCTGTGGATTCGACCCTTCTCGACACCTTATTATGTATTACTTTCATCTAGTGCGAGTTAGAATTTTTAAGATTGATACGCGTGTTTTAAACGACGAACTTTCGTATTATCAATTTTTGGCGCCGTTGTCGGGGAAGAATGATGATTTTTGACTTAAGAACTTTGTTTCCCTTGTGTTTATAGTGTACTTATAAAACTCTCTTTTCTTTTTTATTTCTTTTACAGAAAAAAAAGAAAAAAATTAAAAAAATCAGAGGTAAGTTTACCTTTCTTTCTTTCATCTTTATGATTTAGTCATTCATTTCAAAAAAAGAAGAAGAAAAAGAACGGGAGAATACTTTTCAAGTAAGTATCCAAACTTTTTCTCCTTCATTTTAATTTCATTTCTCTACATTTCATATCTTGTGGTTAGATAGGTTTACTAAAAAAATAAAAAAAAGCATCACTTGAACTTCAATAAAAATCTTCATTGCAAGAGTAGAACTCACACTTCCATGTTTTGGGTCATACATCATTTAGGGTATGATTCTTCTTATTATTTAATATTTTGTTAATTTCATTGTTGAAGATCGCGGGAGGCAATGTGAGTACTCTAACTTTTCCAAAAGCATGCTCACGCATTTCCCTGCTTGTATAGAACCCCTTGTTTGAATTTCATTTGTTGCATATCATTTCTAAAAATATTGTAAAATAGTGTATTTCTTGTGTTTGAAATGCTGCGTACTGTTTTGTTGTTCTCCTTGGCCATCTTTGATAATCGGCTGGAATAAGTAGCCCCTACCTATACCGAGAATAACTCATTTGACCCAAATGGGTCGAATGAGTTATTCCACCAAAGCGCCCCTTGGCCTTGATATGAAATCGGCTTAAGTATGCACTTGTCAAAGTTGATTAATATAGAAATTGACAAACAAGGATGGGAACCGGGAGAGCATCGGCGAGTACGCCGTCTTACCCGATTATGAAACTGGGCCGTTATGTTTGGAGTGTCATAAATTGCCCATTTGACCCAAATGGGTCGAATGAGTTATTCCACCAAAGCGCCCCTTGGCCTTGATATGAAATCGGCTTAAGTATGCACTTGTCAAAGTTGATTAATATAGAAATTGACAAACAAGGATGGGAACCGGGAGAGCATCGGCGAGTACGCCGTCTTACCCGGTTATGAAACTGGGCCGTTCTGTTTGGAGTGTCATAAATTGTTGGGTTTAGAAACCCATTCACTTGTGCAGGACCTTTTTAAACTAATTTTGGCTTTAAGCTCAAAACCGTTGGAAATTGAAATTAGTGAACTTAAAATCAGAAGTTTTATTTTTATAGATTTTAAAATTGATGGTTTCAAAATTGACATTTTATATTATTTTAGGACACACCAAATGACAAAGGCATGATCCACTCAAAAACTCGTGCAAGGTAAAACTGAGATATGGTCCAACTACCAAAAGGACATATTTGAAATCGAGTCGATTATAGAGACTAGCATGTAAACATCCCAATCTTAAAAATGTAGTGCTATTTTTTTTCCCCTCTAATGCATGTATCAGATTCGGTATCTATTTTTAATGTTACCATTAAATTAGTGTCCTGAACAAAATGGTTCGAATGGAGCCACAGTAGATCCAAGTATACAGAGGATGACCATTGCGAAGACAGTTTTAGACGTCGTTTGGGAACACCACCGTAGGAACAGGAATTTTTGAAATCCTCTTTGCGTACTCGGATGTGTGGTGTCAGATATTATCAATCATTAAAAATTCTGAGAAACTAGGTTAAAATATCTTATGCGGATTCAAGAGTTAGGGGTCTTCTTGTGCCCAACGCATCTGCTCATAAAATCTATTGCACACGAAAACCCATGGAAATAAAGTTTCATTTGATAAATTTTTTTGTTGTTGTCGCAGATTCTAACGATTGGAATACATTCTCACAACAACTGTTATCAAACACAGTCTTAGAATTGAGTTGAACAATGCCGAGTTGCTGGCATTATTGCCGGATTATAATAATAATGAAAAAAAGATTATTAAAAACCACCGTTCGGAGCACAGACTGGTGCAGAGGGGAGATCTTTAGCTGCGACAACCCATAGGAGGACCCCGGATCCTCTACAGGCCACATCTTCCCAATTTAGGTTAGATTTTTCTCACACAGACTGTTAGAAATGAGGGAAGGATTGATAGAAAAATTTCATATTTTCATTGTGTGAGTTATATTCTTTAGTTAGTGTGAGACTTTAGTCTCATATTGGAAAAACCCTAATTTCTCACACTCTCCAATCAGTCTCTCTTTTCCTCCTCTTTCTATAGTGCACACAAACATCGGGTTGACGGTTCTTGAGATCATCTTTGACGTGCATTTTCTTCTACGAGAAGTAGTTTGCTACTGTCGTTCTATGATGAGAGAAAATCGTAGACTCCATCACACTGACATGATAGGGGTGATGTCTTTTTTAAGGACAGTCTTGTTGGGTGACTCGACTAAATTTTCTAACTAAATTTTCTCGTTCTTTGTTGCATAATCATGTATGTAATTTTCTTTTGATATTTATACGGATCTTGCCTTTGTCTACGTGACGACATGATTTTTGTGGATATTGTATGGGACGTGCTGGTCCGATGCATTTATTTGCATGCTTCCCGGTCCATTTTTCTGACAGACTATTGACGTTAGTGATCCATACCACAGTTCTTCACCCCGCCGTCTTTATATGTAGATCAAGATTCGCTATATCGGCCATTCGTATCGACTTGGTCCGATTTAGAGATGATACGACGTGACTTGACTCGTATAGATTTGGGATTGACTTGAAGTTACTTAGACCGTCTTAAACAGAGTCGATTGTCTTAGTGAAGCCCAAATATAATACGATATAACCAAATTAATGTGAGTCGCACCAACATAGCGAATCATGATGTAACGTAGATAGATGTTTAACCATACAAAAGAAAACAGAGAGAGAAGAACTGAAGAAGGTAATGATATATATACAGCTGTGTTTCCTGTTCTTTTCCTTTTTAACTTGAACAGCTCACGATCACTCCTTCCTCTTCGTTGCACTTCCCTTCTTAATTGCTATTTTACTGCGCCTTTCCCAATTACCATGTTTTGTTACCTCACACTTGCCGAGCTCACGTCAGTTTTCTCTGTTTTTCTTTGAAAGGTTATGTGGGTTGACATGAGATTGATACAACATACTGAGATTTATACATAGGGCATTCGATAACGGGGGTTTTTCTCCTACGTTTCCTCCTTTAAATTTAATTTTATGAAGAAAATGGGATCAAAAATTTATTTGGTGCCACCTCTTCCAATTGTTACGAAGATGGTTACTCTTTTAAAACTCCCGATCGAACATGTAAAGCAACGTTTAGAATGGGGTTAAACCTTTTAATGATCACAACCAATGACAGCCTGGGCACACTGTAACGCTGCACACTATTAATTCTCTTATGTTAGCCAACACGGTCAAACCTTTGTGTAGGTATTTAAGGGCGAGTTTAATAACGGAGTAGATTAGGGATCGGTGATTATTCGGGGTGATCCACCTGACCCTTAATGCTTACGGGGTTCGATTAACTCATTCCACCTATTTATTAGGAACGAGTTAATTCACTTTAACTCTATCCAATCTCGATTAAGAAAAAAATATCAAATCAAAAATAGTTCACCCAACCCGGATTAACGAACTTAACCCGTTATCAAACATGGTGAAATTAGCTCTTAAACACCATCTATAGATGTATGGTAGTGCACCAACAATTAATTAATTTTACTAGACTTATCTTTGTTTTAGGGTTAAATCTATATGATTAATAAATCATCCTCACTATTTCATGGAATAAGTTATCGGCCCATCTCAAGCAATTTTATGTATCCTCATGCACTTTATTTTTTTAACCACCAAATTAACAACATGAGATTAAAGATGGACAATTGGACTGATTTCTATTATACGTTTTAAATCAAAATTTCTCCATATATATTTCAACTAAAATTATTACATTATCGAGAGATTATTAGATGTAAATATGGGTAGCTCGGACAATTGGGCTCACTTATCAAGAGAAAAAAAGAAACAGGAAAATGAGGGGGGAGCTGATCAGAACAAGCAGTCCTTCGCCTGCATGGCGGATTCCGTACAGTACTTGTAGCAGATGGTCTTGGCGACGCCGACGAGGATGGTGACCTCCTCGCTCTCGTCCGTCACCCTCTCCTCGCCCACCACGTCCGCGCAGTCAGTGCGCTCCTTGGCAGAGGCGACTAAGGCGAGGGCGTACCCGGCGGCTCTGTACTTCCCGCCCCGGATCTCCTTCAGGCCGAACTGCATTTTGTCGACCGACGTCCGGTAGGTGGACAAGCACCTCGCCAGGTCCTTCTGGAACGGCGCGCCGCCGCCGCCGAGGAGCTGCAGCCTCTTCATGCGGCCCACGATGTCGCGGGCGTCACTGATGGAGACCGACGTGGAGAGGACGGCCAGCTCGGGGAGGGTGGCGTCGCGGCTGCCGGGCGTCGACCGGAGGGCGGCCACGCAGGGCTCGTACTGCGGCGTGTCCTTCCAGGCCATCAGGCAGGCCTCCTCTAGGGTGTCGACTAGCTCCGGGGTGCAGACAGGGGCGGCGGCGTCGGTGGCCGGGGCGGCCGGAGAGGAAGTGACGCGGGAGGAGGAGGAGAAGAAGAGAAAGAGGAGGCATGGGAGGGCCGAGAGTGGGAAGAAGAGGGGCCTCATCTTCTCGGTTGTGGGTTCTGGCACAGTCTGATCGATCACACCAGTTAGCCTGCAGAGGTGTTGCTGCGTACGTAGTGTGATATGCATACATTAATCCACGGCCTTCATCGATCTATATATATGATCACACAGATTTTATTTATTTATGGCCATCAATTCGTTTCTCTCTTCTTAATTTGTTTCTTGACTCGAATTAATTATAAGTCACCATAAATGCACACGTTGTTAATTAACGCCTTCCCGGCCCCCTTCCCTCACATATATAACTGATGCCTAGAAATTTAATTAATGCTCGTTCAGTTAAATATGTACACGAACCAATGCAGTTGCAAACTTGCAATGGAACGCGTCTTCTTCTTGGAGAAGCGCTCTCTCTCTCTCACACACACACACGCACACACACACACACACACAATTTTTAATTAATTCTGAAATCACGATTCACAACACGTTAAAAGATAATTGGATGAGACATTCCCCATAATACCCTTCAGATATATAGAAGCTTACCTGCTCACATTTAATTACCCCTCTCCCCCTCCCCCCCTAAAAAAAAAAAAGAGAAATCCCACAGCTTCCAACTTTCTCTTTGACATTGCATGAACCATATATATATAAGATGGAATACATCAACAACTCAAAATCATACTTTTACTGTTAAACTGCATTCCTTTGCAATTTATTTATCAGATTAATATCCAAGTTGATATATGGTACTGGATGAATGGGGGAGAAATTAAGATGGTGGAAGGGGAAAGGGAGAGTTAATTAGGCATGGTAAAGAGCGAACAAGAGTCTTAAGACTTTCAAAGATTAAACTTTGATATTTTTAAGATGAGTAATACTTTGTGCATCGCATGCGGTGCATAAAAGTCACCTCATTATGTAACCTCTCATCTCATTGGCTCAAAAAAAGGTGAAAAGATCATTTTTTATGTAAAAAGGACACCCCACGTCAGTCCCGTGTCAGACCATCAGCCCTGCGTCAGACCCGATCGGTTATCCGGTCGACCCGCTTTTTTGCTCGGCGGGAAATACAGGAGTGAAATATTTTATTACAGAGTGGAATATTTTGTTATATGAGTGAAATATTTTGTTATATGAATGAAATATTTTGTTTGACTACAGATATAAACGAATAGAAATGAAATATTTTGTCAAAAAGTGAAATATTTTGTTATAGGAATGAAATATTTTATTATAGGAATGAAACATTTTATTTGACTACAGAGATGAACGAATAGAAGTGAGATATTTTGTTACATGAATGAAATATTTTGTTACAGGAATGAAACATGAAGGTTGGTTCACCTTCTGCCTTGTGTATGAAGGTCAGTGCATGTCCTCCTAAGGTCGGTACATACTTATAGCATTTGGATACGCAAGTCGATGCATGTTCCTGTAGCTTGTTCATCGAAGATCTGTGCACATCCTCCGCTAGGCAGAACATGGGTGAAATATTTTACACTGGAGTTTCTGCCTTGTGTATGAAGGTCAGTGCATGTCTTCATAAGGTCGGTGCATACTTATAGCATTTGGATACGCAAGTCGATGCATGTTCCTGTAGCTTGTTCATGAAGTTCTGTGCACATCCTCCGCTAGGCATAGCATGGGTGAAATATTTTGCACATGGGTGAAATATTTTGTACTGGAGTGAAATATTCTGCTCTATAATGACTCAGGCAGCCTCATTTATATTTCTTTTACCTTCTTAATATGGGTGAAATATTTTGCATACAACTGAAATATTTTACACAGAGGTGAAATAATTTGCACTTGAGTGAAATATTCAGGAGTGAAATATTTTGTTATAAGAATGAAACATTTTATTTGACTGTAAAATTGAACGAATAGAAATGAAACCTTTTGCTACAGGAATGAAATATTTTATTACAGGAATGAAACGTTTTATTATAAGAATGCATTTCTATTCGTTCATATCCGTAGTCAAACAATATGTTTCATTCCTATAACAAAACGTTTCATTTATGTAACAAAATATTTCACTTCTATTCGTTCATATATGTAGTCAAATAAAATGTTTCACTCCTATAATAAAATATTTCACTTTGTAACAAAATATTTCACTCTCGTATTTTCCGCCGAATAAAAAGCGAGTCGACCGGGTGACCGACCGGATCTGACACGGGGCTGACGGTCTGACACGAGACTGACGCAGAGTGTCCTTTTTACATTAAAAATGATCTTTTCACATTTTTTTGAGCCAATAGGATGAGAGGTTTCATAATGAGGTGACTTTTGTACACCGCAAGCGGTGCACGGAGCATTACTCTTTTAAGATATGTTCACACTTGGTAATTTAAGAACTAGTTTTACGTACACGCTTCACACATGTTTATTTTGGGAATAATAAAAAATAACAACTATGAATAAATGAAAGACATATTATTTTATGTAAAAAGGACACCTCACGTCAGTCCCGTGTCAGACCGTCAGCCCCGCGTCAGACCTGGTCGGCTATCCGATCGACCCGCTTTTTTACTCGGCGAGAAATACAGGAGTGAAATATTTTGTTATAGAGTGGAATATTTTGTTATATGAGTGAAATATTTTGTTATAGGAATAAAATATTTTGTTTGATTACAGATATAAACGAATAGAAGTGAAATATTTTGTTATAGGAATGAAACATTTTGTTATATATAGGAATGAAACATTTTATTTGACTACAGAGATGAATGAATAGAAGTGAGATATTTTGTTACATGAATGAAATATTTTGTTACAGAAATGAAACATGAAGGTTGGTTCACCTTCTGTCTTGTGTATGAAGGTCAGTGCATGTCTTCCTAAGGTCGGTACATACTTATAGCATTTGGATACGCAAGTCGGTGCATGTTCCTGTAGCTTGTTCATAGAAGATCTGTGCACATCCTCCGCTAGGCAGAACATGGGTGAAATATTTTACACAGGAGTTTCTGCCTTGTGTATGAAGGTCAGTGCATGTCTTCATAAGGTCGGTGCATACTTATAGCATGTGGATACGCAAGTTGATGCATGTTCTTGTAGCTTGTTCATGAAGGTCTGTGCACATCCTCCGCTAGGCAGTACATGGGTGAAATATTTTGCACATGGGTGAAATATTTTGTACTGGAGTGAAATATTCTGCTCTGTAATGAGTTAGGCAGTCTCAGTTATATTTCTTTTGCCTTCTTAACATGGGTGGAATATTTTACGTACAACTGTAATATTTTACACAGAGGTGAAATAATTTGCACTTGAGTGAAATATTCAGGAATGAAATGTTTTGTTATAAGAATGAAATATTTTATTTGACTGCAAAACTGAACGAATAGAAATGAAACCTTTTGTTACAGGAATGAAATATTTTATTACAGGAATGAAACGTTTTATTATAATAATGTATTTCTATTCGTTCATATTCGTAGTCAAATAATATATTTCATTCCTATAACAAAACGTTTCATTCCTGTAACAAAATATTTCACTTCTATTCGTTCATATCTGTAGTCAAATAAAATGTTTCATTCATATAACAAAACGTTTCACTCTTATAACAAAATATTTCACTTTGTAACAAAATATTTCACTCTCGTATTTTTCGCCAAGTAAAAAAGCGAGTCGACCGGGTGGCCGACCAGGTCTGACACGGGGCTGACGGTCTGACACGGGACTGACGCAGAGTGTCCTTTTTACACTAAAAATGGTCTTTTCACCTTTTTTTTGAACCAATAGGATGAGAGGTTACATAAGGAGGTGACTTTTGTACACCGCAAGCGGTGCACAGAGCATTACTCTTTTAAGATATGTTCACACTTGGTAATTTAAGAACTAGTTTTACGCACATGCTTCACACATGTTTGTTTTGGGAATAATAAAAAAAAACAACTATGAATAAATGAAAGATACTATATATATCCTCTTTAATTTTTTACAAAATTATCATGTTTGGCTTCACCTTATTTTTAATAACCCCCTTAAACTAAAATATATACCCTATATATGGTTATACAATTGCATGCTATCTTTTCAATAGGGGCTTGTTAATTTTATCGTCAATGCCCTAAAATTAATTTTATAATTGTTTCACTTTACATTGTCTTCTATATATTCTTTTGACTGTAAAATAGTAAAATGGCTTGTTTGTTTCATTGTAAAACACTAAAAAAGCTTTGTAATCGTTTTATTTCATAGTGTTTTCCTGTTATTTGTTTGACTGTAAAATGGTGCAAGTAGAATTATGTTGGTCTATGTGGCACTAAAATTTTTCCTATTTTTTATGAGTTGACATTACAACAAATCAACAAAATATCTTGTCTTATTTTATAGTTATGCAAACGAAATACTTTTTGTTTTAAAATCATGAAAATACACCAGTCTTAAAACTGATGGATTCTAAACTCAAAAATTACATTAATGTTTTACAGTGAAACAACCTACACCTAGGTGAGATTACATTTTGGCCCATGTGGTACTAAGATTTTTTTTTGTTTTGATCTACAACTAGAAACCAAAACTGGAGGGAAAGTGAGTTAATTACTACAAACTAACAAAATACCTTAATTGTTTCAATCATACAGAGAGAATATTTTTGATTTTATAACCGGTGATTCTAAATTACAAGAACTTACATAATTTTACAGAGAAATAAACAACACTTGAGAATAATTAGATGACTCTTAATGAATATAGTAAAATGTGTGTTGTATCTTACGTCGCCTCTCTAATTAATTAAGGAGATGATGATGGCATAATGCAATTCAAAACATGGGTGTATCCAAATGAATGGTAAGTATAGAACTATAGAACTATATGTACATATATATGTATGTGCAGATGTCAAGTGCCCATTCTGTCACAACTATATTTTCGGCTGAATTGAAGAGATGATGATCATACACGTTGCAAGCAAACTTATAGTTAATAACAAAATTCACATCCCAAAATGTCCAAATTATATGTTTAGAAATGAAATGTTTAGGCTTAATGAATTCAATAATATAAATTTTCTCCTCGGAGATCAATTATTTTCCTAACTAACATACAATATATATTATAATGGGAAGATGGCAATATAGTTTTTTATATATGGCAATTATAAGAAAGTGTTTGCAACACTTTAGGAATAATTTTTTGATGACCACATATATGTCTATTAACTTCTCATTAGAATATGTAAATATGTTCTTGATTCTTTGGTGGGTGCTCTCTTTTGTGAAAGCTGAAAGCAAGCAACTGAACAGAAGCTTGTTTAAAACACAAATGATATTCTACAGTAAAAAACTAAACAGCGAGACAAAGCCTATCAAGCCCGCCATGCACTAAAACTAAACCCATGCATTAAAACCAGAGGCAAACATTAAACTGGCGACGAAAAAAATCCATAACATACTTATATATATATGCGATTATACATTTGTCCCCAACTTAGCAGAGTATAACCAAACGCCCAATACTGTTAGTAGTAATATCAAAACTGACCACGAAATTAAGAGCTAGGCATCGAATGATACTACAACCAAACGTACATCTCATTAGTTGGGAGAAAGTAATTAAGAATTAATGCGATGATGAAAACCTATCTGTAAATCAATAATGATGCAAGCGTTGGAATCAGATCCACTCCGAAGACTAATTTCAATAGGAAATTCTCATTGATAGATAATTTAATGTGTATTTGGCAGAATTTTCGGCTGAAAACGATTTTGGATTTCCACCGAGAAGAACATTCGACCATGCAAGTCGTCCGTGATTTTAACTAGAAATTCCAAACTAGGGTTTTCTGTATGAAAGAATAACTGAATGGGATTTTTACAAATAAATTATTATTAGAAGTAAATTTATAAAAAAATACTTTTAGAAATATATTAGTAGGTACGTAAAATTAAATAGTGTAAATATACTTTTTTATTTACAGATATGTCATTTCTTTTCGTAAAAATTTATAAAAAAAATCACACTTACACGATATTACATGGCATTTATAGACTATTTGATTTTAAACAGTGGTATACATGTTAATAAGTTTGTAAGAATTCTTTTTTTTACAAATTTATTTTTAATAATAATTTATTTTGTAAAAAAATTATAATTAAATTACTCAGATGAGTCGATGAGTCTACCTATTCTTGGTGCACTTGAAGGTGAAAGCTCGAAGTAATTAACTTGTAATGTGAATATTTTTGCAAAAGATATCCTTAATACTGGTTACGATCCAGCTAGTAGCCATACGAGCGAGAAATATGCAAGGATGAATCTAAACTAATTTTTTTTACACGATTTCAATTTTAAGAACAGTGAGATAAAGGCCATATATTTTATTGCACTACAAGAAAAAAAAAAATAGCGACGGGTTTTTGAGATGGATTATTTTCATCTAAAAATTCATCGTAAATAGTGACAAAATTTTGACTGTGTAAATATCCATCACAATTAGAGATGAAATATAAATCCGTCACAATGTTGTCCCTATTTACGACGGATTTTAGAACGAAACGTAATTCTTTCTTAAAATTTATTAACGATATTTATTTTAAAAATGTTAAAAATAATTATGACATAGCATATTTTCATCTCAAGTCTGTCACAATTTTTGACAAATTTTGAGATTTTAGGACGGAATATAATTTCGGCCCAAAATTTATTAATGACATTTATTTAAAAACTACTAAAAAATAATTGAGACGGAATTCTATTCTGAGTCAAATCCGTCACAATTTTCGACAGATTTTGGGAACGAATATAATTTCATCTCAAACTATTTACTTTAAAAAATGATAAAAATAATTATGACAAGATCTATTTCTATCTCAAATCCGTCACAATTTCTGACCGATTTTAGGACGGAGTAGAATTCTGTCTCAAGATTTATTAATTATATTTATTTAACAAATACTAAAAATAATTGTGACGGAATAAAAAATAACGGGTCATGTACGTAGGTGAGCGGGATAAATCCAAAGCCCGAGTCTAACCCGTGGGTCTAATCGGGCCATGCTTTTCGGCCCGACCAAGGGTCCGCGAGCCGAAAAATTAAAGCCTTCAAGTCCAGCCCGAAATCGGGCCAAGATCACGAGCCCATCGGGTTGACCAAACCTATTGACAACCCTAATTTGTACTAGTTATAAATTGGTCACAAAATCTTTTTTCAGTGTTTTATATTTATATATTTAAATAGTGCAAACTTGAATTTGCCAGCTTTGGTATGCGATACCCAACATAGCATTACGAAGATTCAATCATTGAATTTGCTCCCAAGTATCATCCAATCGTACATTTTAACTTTGATCAAGATCTGACTGTTGGATTAATTCTCGAACGAAAATATAACTATTGGATTTAAGTTTGACGAAGATGTGATTGTTGAATTTGCTCCTGATCTAAATCTAACGGTTAAATTTAAGATGTTTGATGAAAATTCAACTATTAGATTTACTCCCGACCTAAATCAATATGGTCCCAATCGAAATCTGATCAAGATCCAACAGTTAGATTTATCCATGATCTAAATTTGACTATTGGATTTAAATTTTGATAAAAGTTTGACCGTTAAATTTGCTCCGAATATAGGCCAAGGAGATTTTGAATTCTTTTCCATTGCAAAGTCGTCGATATATTGAGACAGATTACATTTCTGACAAAAATGCATCCCAGATTAGTAACGGTATGTCGCTAATTTGGGACGGATTTGTGATGAAAATTTATTCCATCTTAAAATAGCGATAACTTTGCGATGATTTTACGACAGAAAAGTAGCCTAGGCCTATATTAGGAGCAAATTTAACGGTTGAATCTTTATCAAAATTTAAATCAAACGGTCAGATTTAGATCATGAGTAAATTTAACTGTCAGATCTTGGTTAGATTTTAATCAAGATGAAATTGCTTTAAATATGGAGCAAATCTAACAGTTGGATCTTCATTAAACGGTTTAAATCTAACGGTCAAACTTAGATCGGGAACAAATTTAACAATCGCATCTTCGTCAAACTTAAATTCAACGGTCAAATTTTTATTTAGATGTTAATCTAACGGTCAGATTTTGATCAAAGTGAAAATGTACGGTCAAATGTTAGTACTCGACAACAAATCTAACAGTTGGATCTTCATAATACTAAGTTTGGTATCATTTCCCAATGTTGGCAAATACAAATTTACACTATGTAAATGTATAAATGTAAAATATTAGAAAATGATCTAACGACGGATTTATGACTAGTATAAATTAAGGCTATCTATGGGCTGGGCCGGCTGGACAGGCCCGCGAGCGTAGCCTGATTTTAGGCTGGGCTGCATAGCCTTTTTCCCCTCACAAACCCTTAGTCGAGCCTAAAAACTCAGCCTGGCCTTAGTCGAGCTTTACATTTTTTTAAAAGTGACAGGCTCGGCCTGACATAGCTCTAGCCCCGGTCAGACTTGGACTTTAATATTGATGAGTCGAGCTAGGGCCGAATCGACTTAAGCCGGGGGTCAACCTTGTATATTATTATAATTATTATTTTATTAATTTTTAATATATATTTAATTTTAGAAAGAAGTTTAAAAAAGTAATATGTGTTATATTTTAAAATATATTTATATTAATTATTATAGTAATTAAAAGAAATAGAGACGGATTTTAGGACGACTTTATGGCGTAATGATTTTCATTGCAAATAATTTTTCATTTGGCACCAAAATTAGATACTGAGATGGATTTTATGACGAACTTCTGACGGAAATCAATCTGTCGCTAAATTGCAATTTCCCTCAATCGAAACCCCCAAATCCTCACTCATACTCATCTCTCTCTCTCTCTCTCTCTCTCTCTCTTGTCGTCCACCGTCGTGCAACGCCATCGTCCACTGCTGGGGGTTGTAGGGCCGCCGTCCACTTCCTAGACATCCTTCGTCACCGATAATCCTCCCAACCCTCTCTTTGGATTTTTTTCCTCTTTGGTGCATTGTCGGAGGGGGTTTCTGGGCCGGTGACGAGGGTTGAAGGGGTCAGTAGGGGAGGGAAGGGGGTCCGGTGGGGGGTTGTAGGGCCGACGGCAAGGGGGTCCAGTGGGGGGAGGTACAGTGGGGGATGGGAGTGGTCTCTTCTTTTTTTTTCTTAATTTGTGGGTTGCAGGGGGGTCTAGTGGGGGAGAGGAGGGGGTCTGTGTAAAGATTCCCCTTGCCTGGTTTCAGATAGCACAGCAGTAAACAAAAATTAAATAAAAAACTCGGGTCCTTGAGAATCTAAGAACCGTGCCCTGATCGATGAAATCAAAAATAATCTAACCCCTCAAAGGTTGAAGATCCATATCTTGCGTGGAACGATGTTATTTATAGTGCCCGATATAGATATCCTCGAATACAGAGTCGCACAGATGTCTGGCCTCTAGAGTACATCTA
Organism: Amorphophallus konjac; assembly: GCA_022559845.1. NCBI lineage: Eukaryota > Viridiplantae > Streptophyta > Magnoliopsida > Alismatales > Araceae > Amorphophallus > Amorphophallus konjac. The sequence continues at coordinate 320,817,427 of CM040119.1, read as the reverse complement.
CATTGATCCTCGCTGATGCGGGACGGACCAGCGAATCTGGGACACTAGCTCGCGGACGTCCCTATGCGAGGGAAATGCGTGGATCTGTGCAGTTGAGAAACCGGTAATGAGTCAGGTAGTCGGCTCTTCCGCGTGTACTCGGATTGAGTCACGGGACGGGTCACTCACTCACTCTCGCAGCGGTGATAAAAAATATATATATCGGGCTAATAATCCTATTACATGCAGCGGCATACACAAATAAATACGAGTAAAGCAAATGCCTACGAGGAGGGTGGCGAGTACACCTCCACGCTCCGGGCTTGGGGAAGACGATCCCGGCCAAGTATGGTAACTCTCGGTAAAAATATTACAATAATTACAGAAGTTAATTTGCTGTCCACTCCACGTAGGGAGGTAAAAGGCTACAATGTGGGCCCGGGAGGACCGATCTTGGCTTGACGGGTAGCAACTTGGACAGCTCCGTCGGTGCCGTCCAGATGACACGTGCTGTAGGTTGTGGGGCCCACGTGCTGGCTGGTGTGCCGAGTGGGCCCGGAATGGTACTGCTGTGACGGTGGTTCCTGGAGAGACGTTCCCTGGGAAGGCGATGTATTGGTTCGTCTTGTGGAAGGCGAGTCGGCCGGCCGGGCGGTCGGTGCGGCTTGCTGTCCACGGGCTGGTACTTTTGTTCTGCAGTGTGTGACCCGACGAGAACGGCTGCTGGGATCAATCCCGACCTTTAATTGATGCGAGACTGGCGCCGTTAGAAAGCTATCTCAGAGGGATACGACCTATGGCCAGAGAAAGAATTTCTTCTATCCCTATAGTGGCCTTGGTCGAATTTACAACCTGCTGGTTCACAGGACCAGATCTGACAAGACAGATTTGGATATGCCTTAGAATGATAGTTGCCCAAAGTGAAAACTTCGGATCTGGAAGTTGGGCCCTTGATGAAAGTTGGAGAGGGAAAAGTAAGGAAGACATGGATATTTTTGTTGTAATTTATGGTGGAGGTTTGGTTGGAGAAATGGATTTTCTAACACTGGTGGGTCGGATCTGGACTGCATAGGATAGAATAGATTTTTGACTGAGTTTTAATTTTTCAGAGGGGAAAAAGAACTCCTAAAATCGAGGGAAAGTTTGTGGAGGTGGGATTTGGTGGGCAGAACACCTAGTCCAAATTTGGACTCAATCAAAAATTGGGAAGGAGGTTAAACAAAGGAAGAACTAGCTTGCTGTAACAAGATCTGCACAGAAGGCAGACTGCTAGGGGTGGAAAGATGGAAATGGTAAAAATAGCAAACATGGGTTTTATGGCCAGAATTTTTTTGTGGAGGATTGAGGGAATGTGGGGGACTCACCCCCCCAATTTTGGGCATGACATGAGCTCCTGATGGAGAGCTAAAAATCACGCAATATGGTTCTATCCAGTGTGGACAGTGATGCATTCCCTAGTTGATGTTCGGTGTTTGGTTTTAATGATAAAAAAATGATTGTGCTTGTGTGTGTTTCATTGAGCAACATGTTTATATCTTGACTGATGAGTTGAAAGATGGTTTTATATTGAATGAGCTTGAATGAGATTTTCATGGTGTCTAAATGCATGGCTCATGAAAATGTTTTGGGTTGATGTAATTGGGTTGCATGTATAGCTCATTAGATCTCACAAGATATGGTCTTCATTTGGATTGTTTGAAAATGAGCTACTTCGTTGATATGGGCTATTTAATCTTGATGATGGAGTGTAAAATTAATAAGCTTGCATATTTTCATCTTGTATGTTCATGGATGTGTTCATAGGACCCTCGAGTTAGAGTCCTACTCTTTTCATGTGAATTTGGTTATTATGCTCACTCTAAGTGCAAAGTGCTTTTATGCACATTGACCATGGATTTTAATGTATGTACTTTCTGCACCTTCTTCATGGTTACAAGTTGCTCACACCTTATTCACACTTATGCCTTGTGATCATAATCCTATGGTGTGATTATTGAATGTTCAAAATGCTTTGATGCAACTTGATCATGTGTTTTTCATATACACATCATATGATTTTAACTTCATTTATCTTGTTATGTAGGTTTGGAAAACAATGTCAATCCCATATACAAAGGCATCAGGATCATGGTGAGAACTTGGTACTTTGCATGTGTATGTTTTTGGGAGAAAATGGTAAGTTTCCTTTTGAAATTTTTTTGATCTTGATGGAAGTAGTTGGTATATGTTTTTACATTATTTAATACCAAGGAACACTTGGTTGTTAGTCATTTATCATCTAACCTTTTCAGTCATTCGTTGGGTTTTTAAATATCGGGTTTTTATATATCAGACTGAACTTCTCAAAATCTAGAACACTGTTCATTACTTTTCATTCTGGTCGACCGACATTATTCATTTTGGTCGACCGAAATTTCCAGAACCAAAAGGTTCAGGGTCTGTGAATTTCTGGTCGACCGCCCCTAATTTCCGATCGACCGCCAACGTCCAAAACTCAAAAATGTGTTTCCGAAACTCATCTAAACCAAGTCAAAAAGTGCCTAACCTTATGTCCCCTTGTCCCTGGGTTGGTGGTAGACTTATTAGGGGTCTTTTGGAGGATTCTAGAAGGGTTATGTTGGTCGTTTGGTGTTCTCTATATTGGCTTAAGTGAGAGCTACGAATTTAACAACTCTCAACCCTAATGTGTTGATGTTTTCCTTCTTGCAGGTGGAGAAAGAGGAGATAGCAAGGAAGAGCTCAAGCCAAGGGGATTTGATCAACATCCAGAAGGATTTGGAGATCATGCATGAAGAGAAAGTGAAGCGGATTGAAGAGAGGAACGCATTGACATTCAAATCGACGGCATCCGGCTTACCTCCGAATCGAGCATCAAAGAACATCATCATTCAGCCTGGAAATCGAAGGGGGAATAACTTCCACATCTCACTCCTATCCATTTGTGATTGTTCTTAAGGGTTTCATTTGTGTCTGAGCATATCTTGAGTATGTGTTTTCATTTCCTCAACTCATAAAGATTTTCGTGTGTGTGTGACCGTCTGTGTACGGTCGTGTGATTTTGGTGCTGTGAGTGTTGCAGCTCGTGTTTGTGTATGTCGTTTGCTACATTTGTTGCGGCAAGTCTGTGTGCATTGTGATCCGGTGTTGGATTGTGTTGGAGACTCCGTCTCCGTGTTTGTGTGTGTGTTGGGGCGTGTCCCCTTGTGTGTGTGCAGGCGTATTCCTGCGTGTGTGTGTTGGAGCGTTGCTCCGTGTTGGGGATTTATCCCCGTGTGTGTTCGAGCCTTGCTCCGTGTTGGGGAGTTTTCCCCGTGCTGGTTTGTCCAGCGAGTGGAGCCTTACCAGTTGGTAAGGGGTGGACGTAGGGAGCCCGTAGTGGTCCCGAACCACCTTAAAAATCTCCGTGTCCTGTGGTTTGTCTTGTGTGGTTGCCTCCTTATCATCTACCTCATTCACAAGAGATTGTGTTTCAAATTATACATTGTTCACACACATTGCTTGATTGTCTAAATTCCACTGTATGTCATACTTATTTGTCAATTGTGTTTACTTGCCCGAGTGAGTCGGAAGAGATTGAGTGAACTTAGCTTACACTGTCTAGGTTAATCCCTTCAATCTCGTCAAAATTGTTTATTCCGCATAATTAGTTTTTAATTTACCATTTTAAGTGGGGGATAATTCAACCCTCCCTTCTTGTCCGCTCGCCTACCCGGGACCAACAATTGGTATCAGAGAAAAACAAAATTTTCATTTAGAGTGATCTCTCGGTGAGTTTCATTGAGCATCATGTCTTATGCTTGTTTGTCTTCCCTTCCTCCTTGCTTTGATGGTCACGACTATATTTCTTAGAAAAACAAAATGTCTTTCTATCTTGGTATGAATGAGCGTGAAATCTGGGAAGTTATATGTAATGGTCCACATAAACTTCCATCAAATGAAAGAGAATGGAATGCAAAGCATGAAAAGAAAAATAAAATCAATCTTCGAGCTTTGAACTTTATAACGAATTGTATAGAATCTAATGTTCTTTCCCAAATCTACTCTTGCAGGTCAGCCAGAGATCTATGGGATAAACTGGCTATATTTGAAGGAAACCCAGAAGATTTCCAAGTGGGTACATGCCTGATGGTTAATGGTGAGGAAAGCTCAAGTCAGGTAAATTCTGATTCTGAAGAACCCTCAATTGAAGAATGGCAATTAGCATGTGCCGATTTGCATGCCAGATATAAAAAATACAAATCTGAAATCAAGAGATTGAAAAAGAGAAATGATGAGAATGGGCATACTAATTGCTCCTGTGAGAACTACAAAATCTTGGAGTCAAAAATTGGACATTTGTAATAACAAAATGAATCTCTTGAATCAAGAGTTGAAATATTTTCAGAAGAGATTTCCTGTTTGAATGAAGATGTTGAAATGGTTAGAAAACATAACACATCTTTTCAAATTGAAAATGAGTGTGATGAGCTGCGTGAGCAAAATAAATTCCTCATGTCTAAAAACTCCATGCTTGAGAAAAATGATGAATATCTTAAGAACAAGATAGCTTCTTTGTCTGATAATGATATAATATTTGAAAAATTACTTGATTCTGAAATTGATAGCAAGAGCATCATTGATGAAAATGAAGATCTTAAAAAGAAAAATGGTGCCATGTTAATTCAGAACTCCTTGCTTGAGGGAAGATTGAAATACTTTGATAAGCTTGAAAAAGAAAATTCCTTGTTGAAATTTGAAAATGAACAATTGCTTGTTAAGATTTCAAAGTTTGTTGAAACTGAGAAAGTTCTTGAAAACTTAACTAAAAAACTCCATGCCATGAATGATGAAAACGAGAAAATCTTGAAAGAGAATGAAAAATTTAGAATCTGTGAATTGCTTGCTTAGTGAGAAAATCCTTGCATGTGAAAAAGAGATAAATGATTTGAAAAATGACTTGTCTAGATTTGTCAAAGGGAAGAAGAACTTAGACAAAATACTAGGTGTTAAGGTGAATTTTTAAAAAGAGGGTCTTGGATACACCCCAATCAATAAAAAATCTTTTGAACATAAAATGACAACCTCTTTTGTTCATGCATCCGATATTCCTAGTACCTCCAAAGCTCCTCCTCTTTTTAAAAGAAAATCTTTGAAAATGATTTTGAGAAAAATAAAAATCTCAACACAAAACCTACCATGCAAAAAGGGTTTCAAAAAGTTCAAAATGGGCAAACAATGAAGTTGAATGTTGAATGCTTTTATTGTGGCATGCATGGCCATGAAATGAATGACTATGTTGTCATGAAAGAGGATGACAAGTTTGCATGCAAAGAGAAAAATATTTTTAAATCACAAAGATATGTTTCTTGCCTTCATTGTGGTAAGCTAGGCCACACGATGAAATTTTTTTTTTCAAAGCAGAAAGTTGAACAAGATGCCTTCAAGAGAAAAAGGAATGTTTCATGCTTCTATTGTCACAAACTTGGCTATGCCATGGACAATTGCTTTGTGAAGCAAAAAGTTGAACTTCATGCTAAGAATGCTAAGTTCAATTTTTAAAGAAAATTCAATGGAAAACATGCCTCCCATGATCAAAGGTTTTCATCTTATAATGGAAACTTGTTTCTAAAAACTCATGCAAACAATGAAAAATCATTCCGTAGACCAATAACCTCCTGTTGCTTTCATTGTGAGAAATACGGTCATGTCATGAATGAATGTTGATTTTTGAAAACTGAGAATTTCTATGTTTCTAGAATGGATGCTAGGTTTGATTTTGTTAGACCTAGAAATTTTGAAAATAGAAGAAGGAATGTTTTTGAAAACTCTCTTGATCATATTAAAAGAAAATCTTTTGCCAAAGTTGTCAACCCTTAATGCTTTTATTGTGGCAACCATGGACATGTCATTGAGGATTGCAGGATCATGGAAAGTGATGACAAGGTGGCAATGAAAATATCAAAGAAAACTTTTGGAAGAAATACTTCTAACATCCAAGGACCCAAGAAGGCTTAGGTGCCAAAATCCGACAAATGAGTCGGTTGTGGTGAAGGTGTGTCTTGAGGTAAATAAAGAATGAAAGGGGTTCCAGTAAAATGGAACAAGGCACACTCATATGGTAAAATCTCAACTTTGCTCCTTCATTGTCAAACTTGATGGTTTTGATGTTCTGGTATGAGTTTTTGGTGTGTTCTCATGTTGTGCTTTCAATTCTTCACAAGCCATACATGCTCTTACTGAATGAATATTTGGTATATCAAATGGTGATGTGTGAAATGACATGTTAAACATGTTAGGAAGCCATCACTATGCGTGTGTTGGATCCTCGGATCAAAGTTCTCCGCCTTGTACCAAATTCAGAAATTGAATTGCTTGGCTTATGAGGAATCGTGTGCTTTGAATGAATTGAATTTACCTTTGAACTACAATATCTTCTAAATTGAATCTGAAAAATTCTCTTATTTCAAAAAGGTAAAACTTCTGAATTGTGGACTTTCTTGATCAAATGCATCAATATATCAACAATTGATATTGAATGTTGACCTTGGCTCAGTTTAAAGCTCAATGACTTTGTGTGTTTTTCTTGAATTGGTGATAAACTGTTTAACATGTTCAAAAATCTTCATCTTGATAATAGATGTTCAAACATTAATCCTGCTTGATTATCAAACTCTTGTTGAATGTTGTTGGAAACTTGATCATGCGCATCCAAATTGCACCTTGCATGCTCAAACACATAAGTCATATCATGTTCAAATTGAAGCTCATATCCAATCTAAAGTTGTCTTGAATGAACATGGTTGAATGTTTGGACTCTAAGGAAAATGGTTCATCATGAAGAAATCTGAAATGAATTACTCATGGTTCTGTGCTAAATTCATTGAAAACTCATCTCATGCATTCAGTAATTTCATGCTTGCTTGAATATTCAAGAATGCACAAAAACTAGAAAAATGTATAAGAAATCTGAAATGAATTGCTCATGGTTTTGTGCTAAATTCATTGAAAACTCATCTCATGCATTCAATAATTTCATGCTTGCTTGAATATTCAAGAATGCACAAAAACTAGAAAACAACATAAAAAAATGCATTGACACATTTGCATATCATTCATAGATCATACATTGTGAATTTGAGTCGCATGCATACTTTGACTTATTTATCCTTGAATGTCATGATTTATGAACTAACAAAATCACAAAAAGATGCATATTGCATATTCATGCATATAGAGCATATGCATATATTTCATGATAATCGCATATCATGACTCATGAATGCCTGCATGAATGTTTCGTGAATCCTTGCATGCGTGTATGTATTTGGCTTATAAATCATTTCTTGACCTTCCTAAGGCCTTACCCCCTTGCTAAATAACAATGTAATAATTTGGTTCATATGTGATACATGTCATTTACTAAGGGGGAAGATTTATTTCTGACCGTACATACATTTAGGGAGAGTCATAGCTATGTCTTGACAAATTCATTTTATACATGCAAAATAAAAATTCACCCCCACACTCTTACACATAATAAATCTAATGATCATTGATAAGGATTTAAGAAATTACTTCCAACACTTTAAAGGGAACTTGAATCTCTACATGGACATGAAAGAGTAATCGTGAGGAAAAAGTTACCTATCCTACAAAAATTCAATAAGTGGAACATAGATCCGAGTAACCGGGAATCCCTCCTGAAACAAAGGAGGAAACTCGTGTCGAAAGGAGAAATAAATCTACATGTGTGATGAATCCTAGTAGCCGGGAAACCCCATTGAGACACATGAGGTGACTCGCGTCGAAAGGTGAAGTCTATTACAAGAAATAAAATAGGGGTTGTGCGAAGCTACCGAAAGTCGAGAATCTAAAATGAAAGTGTAGAGAGTAGATTACCTTCTAGTATTTTTTAGAAAATCTGAAAATCCATATATTTCAAAACTCATTATTCATTGAATCACATTTCACATGGGTATTTTTGTGATGTATGTATTCTATGAATTAGCTCATATTCATGGTTTATGTAGTACTTCTAGTTGTGTATGCACAATTCTCTTAGTTATGCTTCATGTCTTACATTCTTGAATTTGAATCACCTGCTCTTTTCTTAACCCATGCCTCATTTAGGGGGAGTTACTATATGTGATATTTGTGTACATGACGAGTGTGTTTGTATGCTTGTATGTTTATGCATTCCCCTTGAGTCTAATTCTGAGCATAAACCTTACATTTGAAGGATATAAGTCATCATGTGCATAGCTTCATATCTTGCATGATTAGCATTCAAAAAGTGCATATTCATTGCATTTGAAAGGTGAAGCTCATGATGTGCATATTTACATATATAGCATTTTCAACATGCATATAGTTCATGCATGATATCTAAGAATCAAAGAAATTCATGTCATGTGTCATCTTTTGTATGCATTTCAAAAGAAAAACTTGAAAATCTAAAAATCAAAAATCTGAAACTCCAAAAATAAAGGCATTAAATGTCTCCACTATTGTTCTCTCTTGACAAACTATTGTCGTTGCCTTGCTCTTGCCTCTTGTGAAACTATGCAATGGGCTTTGGATTTTGAGTGCTATCATCTTGTAATGGTATCTGAAATACTGCACAAATCTGCCAACAATTGAGTGCTATCATCTTCCAACAATGGTATCTTATCCTTGGGGCCAAAAATCAACAACCATTGGTATCAAAATTGGTATCACTTCTTCAGGCCTCACATGTTTAAGTTTATCATGCATAATTATGTGATAGTTGGTATGATAATGGTTCTATTACCTAGACACATGATGATTTCAACTTTGTCTTAATTGTGGAATTTGTGAGGAATAGTCATGTTCAATGCGTGATTGAACCTAGTTCATGGGATTTCATACATGAACTTCATGCATTTACCATATGGATTATTGAGCTATTTGTAAGGAATGGTCATGATAAAATGAGCATCAAGTTATCATCTCAATACTAACATGGCTCCATTGTGTTACTTGCAGGAAAGAAATGGTTGGATTACACTCACACATCACATGTATACATGGTAATATCTTCTCACTTTCTCTGTCCCATGGGGGTTGTGGAGATTGGTAGAAATTTGGCCTTTTGATTCTCTCACCATGTTCACATTCAGGGAGGAATCTTAACTGATGTGCACATGCTTTAGGTTCTAAATCAAACACTGGTTGTGTTTTGGACATCACATCGGACTTGTGGTTGATTGATAATACATTTTGGTTGGCAAATATGAAGGGTTGAATGATATTCTATATGTTCATATACTCCTTGTCACTTGGGCTTTCAAATTAATATTCCAACAATTTGCATACTTTCATGTAGCAGGACACCCATGTTCATCTCATGTCATATGACCCCCCAGTCTTTTTGTAGATGACAAAAAGGGGGAGAATGTTTGTGTGGCTTGCTATGTTTCATAAAGATGCTTGCAATGTTGGTGTGTGTTGCTTTCATAAAGATGCTTGCAACTACTCTATCACACACATCGTTTTGTCATCATCAAAAAGGGGGAGATTGATGCATTCCCTAGTTGATGTTCGGTGTTTGGTTTTAATGATAACAAAACGATTGTGCTTGTGTGTGTTTCATTGAGCAACATGTTTATATCTTGACTGATGAGTTAAAAGATGGTTTTATATTGAATGAGCTTGAATGAGATTTTCATGGTGTCTAAATGCATGGCTCATGAAACTATTTTGGGTTGATGTAATTGGGTTGCATGTATAGCTCATTAGATCTCACAAGATATGGTCTTCATTTGGATTGTTTGCAAATGAGCTACTTGGGTTGATATGGGCTATTTAATCTTGATGATGGAGTGTAAACTTAATAAGCTTGCATATTTTCATCTTGTATGTTCATGGATGTGTTCATAGGACCCTCGAGCTAGAGTCCTACTCTTTTCATGTGAATTTGGTTATCATGCTCACTCTAAGTGCAAAGTGCTTTTATGCACATTGACCATGGATTTTAATGTATGTGCTTTCTGCACCTTCTTCATGGTTACAAGTTGCTCACACCGTGTTCACACTTATGCCTTATGATCATAATCCCATGGTGTGATTATTGAATGTTCAAAATGCTTTGATGCAACTTGATCATGTGTTTTTCATATACACATCATATGATTTTAACTTCATTTATCTTGTTATGTAGGTTTGGAAAACAATGCCAATCCCATATACAAATGTATCAAGGATCATGTTGAGAACTTGGTACTTTGCATGTGTATGTTTTTGGGAGAAAATGGTAAGTTTCCTTTTGGAGTTTTTTTGATCTTGATGGAAGTTGTTGGTATATGTTTTTACATTGTTTAATACCAAGGAACACTTGGTTGTTAGTCATTTATCATCTAACCTTTTCAATCTTTCATTGGGTTTTTAAATATCAAGTTTTTATGTATCAGACTGAACTTCTCAAAATCTGGAACACTGTTCATTACTGTTCATTCTGTTCATTCCAGTCGACTGACACAATTCATTTCGGTCGACCGAAATTTTCAAAATCAAAAGGTTCGGGGTCTGTGAATTTTTGGTCGACCGCCCCTAATTTCTGGTCGACCGCCAACGTCGAAAACTCAAAAACGTGTTTCCGAAACTCATCTAAACCAAGTCAAAAAGTGCCTAACCTTATGTCCCCTTGTCCCTGGGTTGGTGGTAGACTTATTAGGGGTCTTTTGGAGGATTCTAGATGGGTTATGTTGGTCTTTTGGTGTTCTCTATATTGGCTTAAGTGAGAGCTACGAATTTAACAACTCTCAACCCTAATGTGTTGATGTTTTCCTTCTTGCAGGTGGAGAAAGAGGAGATAGCAAGGAAGAGCTCAAGCCAAGGGGATTTGATCAACATCCAGAAGGATTTGGAGATCGTGCATGAAGAGAAAGTGAAGTGGATTGAAGAGAGGAACGCATTGACGTTCAAATCGACGGCATCCGACTTACCTCCGAATCGAGCATCAAAGAACATCATCATTCAGCCTGGAAATCGAAGGGGGAACAACTTCCACATCTCACTCCTATCCATTTGTGATTGTTCTTAAGGGTTTCATTTATGTCTGAGCATATCTTGAGTATGTGTTTTCATTTCCTCAACTCATAAAGATTTTCATGTGTGTGTGACCGTCTGTGTACGGTCGTGTCATTTCGGTGCTGCGAGTGTTGCAGCTTGTGTTTGTGTATGTCGTTTGCTACATTTGTTGCGGCAAGTCTGTGTGCATTGTGATCTGGTGTTGGATCGTGTTGGAGACTCTATTTCCGTATTTGTGTGTGTGTTGGGGCACGTCTCCGTGTGTGTGTGTAGGCGTATTCCTGCGTGTGTGTGTGTTGGAGCGTTGCTCCGTGTTGGGGATTTATCCCCGTGTGTGTTGGAGCCTTGCTCCGTGGTGGGGAGTTTTCCCCGTGCTGGTTTATCCAGCGAGTGGAGCCTTACCAGTTGGTAAGGGGTGGTCGTAGAGAGCTCGTCGTGGTCCCGAACCACCTTAAAAATCTTCGTGTCCTATGTTTTGTCTTGTGTGGTTGCCTCCTTATCATCTACCTCATTCACAAGAGATTGTGTTTCAAATCATACATTGTTCACACACATTGCTTGATTGTCTAAATTCCACTGTATGTCATACTTATTTGTCAATTGTGTTTACTTGCCCGAGTGAGTCGGAAGAGATTGAGTGAACTTAGCTTACACTGTCTAGGTTAATCCCTTCAATCTTGTCAAAATTATTTATTCCACATAATTAGTTTTTAATTTACCATTTTAAGTGGGGGACAAAATCAACCCCCCCTTCTTGTCCGCTCGTCTACCCGGGACCAACAGACAGAATATCGAAGAAGCGGCGATGGTGGTGCGATGGTTGCGGCGACGGCGGTGCTGAGCTTCACACTCAGGAAGGGGGATAGGAGGGAGACATCATACCTCAGAAGAAGGGCAGAAATCCATCTGCAAGGGGGAGAGGGGAGAGAGACAAGGGGCGCACCCTTCTTGCTTTAAGCAAATTCACTTAATTTTCTTTATTAATTCTTCTAAAATGGGAAATACAAGCTATTTATATGAAATACAAAATGACCCTAACTATCCTCAGATCTAGATTAGGGGAGGGGTATACAAGGGATAACATATTAATCCCCATGTGGTCAAAAAAACTAAATTAAAATATGCTTAGTGGAAGGGGCGCCCCCTTGACTTAAGGGTGACCAATTTTGACATTTTTTCCCCTTTGTCCCCTTGAATGGTCAAGCCACGTAGAAGCCCACCTTGGACATTTGACCAGCCCCACATGGGCCCTAAGGCTTAGGTGGACCAATGGGGATGAAGGTGGGGGCCCCTTGGTGGTCCTACTAGACTTTTACACATAAATCCACTAAAACATAAAGACTCACATTTTGGCTTATAAAGCCTTACAATTACAAACATATTTTCCTAAGGATATAATTGTAAATAAAAGGACACAAATATAAACTAAAAGTTAGTGCCCGGTGTTGATTCCCATCAATTCTCCCCAGGTGGGAAGAACTCGACCCCGTCGAGTAAGGGGTGCGGCTGCTCGTGTGATTCCGGCGCATCCGTCATTGACCAAGAAGTGCAGAGTACGCTCCACTCCAAGTATTCGACACCCGCTCATCCCATATATATTTGATATGCACACGCTGCTGTGGGAATGAGGCTAGAGGTGGACACTCCGGGGTGGGGTCACTCTCAAAGGGGAGAAGGCGGCTCGAAGACTCACTAGGAATCACCGCTGGGTCCCTGTATATGACTAGATCTGAGATAGAGAATGGTCGAGCCGATCCCCAATTCTGACAAGTCTACAACGTACGCATTAGATCTGACTTGCCTCACACTCGAAAGGGACTACCAACGCGAGCGTACAAAGACCGACTCGACGCAATGCATGCAGACTCACTATGCACTCGACAGACAAACTGTACGAAACAAAGACTCACACATGACCCTAAATAAACCTACTGTTAGTCTGACCCATTCATATGTAATGGCGGACCAGGACATCTGAATGTGTGCCATGCATACACTAGGTGCAACCAAAGGTCGGTAGAATCATGGACTCCTAGACATCCCGAAATGCACCACTCATGCATGGACGGCCCTTTGGATTTGGGAGGTTTGGGTAGGCCAAGAGAGTTGAATGCATCATTCGCATCACCCCTATGTGTATCTCACCAGTGAATGGGCTTGGTGGGTGTAGATGATTCGGCCCGTGAGGGAGGGGTGTGATAGTGGACTCCTTGGATGAAGTGGAGTGAGAATGATAGCTCGGGAGGTTCACTAGTGAAGGGGTCAAAAGGGTCAAAGAAGGTATGACCCCATGTGATGGACCTCCCCATGTCATGGTCCCATGTGTAGGGTTCTTAAAGGTGTAGGTGGTCACCTTCATTCCTTATGGTAAGAGGGACAGTGAGCTCATGTAAGAGGTAAGGTTCCTCCCTTGGGATGGCAATACCGTAAGAGGGGGTAAAATCCATTTCATCGGGAACAAGGAAGAACAATAGGACCTCGGTGGTGATAGGACCCAAGGTGTACACCGAGGTAACAAACCCCAAAGCTGGGAGCATGAAGCTATGAGTATAGGGTTGGTCAGACCCTAAGGCCAATGTATATGTCAGCTCCCACTAACATTCTAGACTCCTTAGTAGATCCTTTACACTGTCTACGAAGCAAAAGGATTTGAACGTGGTGTGAAAGGAGTTAATGGGGACTATTGGGAGGGCTGGGTCCACGAAGGGGTAGCAAGATGATCTAGGGACCAAGCCTATCTTGAGCCAACTAAGAAGCGGCTCGGCTATGTGTAGCTTCCTCGTTAGAGGCACGAGTAGCTCTGGCTGAGGTGGGTGAGGCCGTGAGGCAAGAGCGTCCTGTCTCGTAGGTCCATGTGCTTGGCTGACCGGCTCAGCGCTCTGCTGATGCGTAGATGCGCGCCGTAGGGCAGCATCAAACTGTAACTCAAATGGCTCGACCTCTAGAGCGACCTGATAGGAGTGCCCCAAAGTTTTCATGTGGTGGAAAAATAATTCAAATTGGAAGTGAAGCCGCAAACCTTTCTAGAACTGAGTTCCGGCTTCGATGCTCTCCTTCCCGACTCCACATCTTGTCCGGTACACTTCAAAGTCCCTAATGTACTCGGACATGGACTGATTGCCTTGGTCGGGTCTGATGTATGGTTTGGCCATAGTTGCAAAGATGGGGTTGGATCCCCTAAAAATGGGCATGCAATGGCATTTTTTTTGGTTTTTGTTGTTATATGCAAAAGCTTATGCAAACTAAAACACCTCAACTCAACCCATAGACGGTATGTGGAGGAGTTACGGGATCTGAAGATCCTCTCTCACAAGTGTGCGGCCTTCCCGATAGGCGTCACCTAACGTTCAGGCAACACCTTTTAATATACCAAATAATGGTATGCAAATGCAACGACCGACGTAGACTTATACTCCTAGACTTAAATGACTCCATTTTTTGTATTTTTGTTAAGCAATGACTAATGACTACCCTAGACTCAACCTTCCGCTCTGATACCAATTTGATGCGGGACGGACACACGAACCTGGGACTCTAACTCGCAACTCATCCTTAAGCGAGGGAAATGCAGGATCGTGCGCGGTTGAGGAACCAGCAGTGAGTCAAGGGTATTCGGGTCTTCCGCGTGTACTCAGATTGAGTCACGGGACGGGTCACACTCACTCTCTCGCAGCGGTGATAATAATATATCGGGCTAATAATTCTATCACTCGCAGCGGCATATACAAATAAATACGAGTAAAGCAAATGTCGAGATGGGGAGCGGACACGATACCTCCACACTTCGGGCGTGGGGAAGATGATCCCAGCCAAGATCGGTCCTCCCGGGCCCACATTGTAGCCCTTTACCTCCCTACGTGGAGTAGGCAGCAAATTAACTTCTATAATTATTGTAATATTTTTACTGGGAGTTACTGTACTTGGCAGGGATCGTCTTCCCCACGCCCGGAGCGTGGAGGTATCGTGTCCGCTCCCCATCTCGGCATTTACTTTACTCGTATTTATTTGTATATGCTGCTGCGAGTGATAGGATTATTAGCCTGATATATTGTTATCACCGCTGCAAGAGAGTGAGTGTGACCCGTCCCGTGACTCAATTTGAGTACACGCGGAAGACCCAAATACCCTTGACTCACTGTCGATTCCTCAACCGTGCACGATCCCGCGTTTCCCTCGCTTAGGGACGAGTTGCGAGCTAGAGTCCCAGGTTTGTGTGTCCGTCCCGCATCAAGTTCTGTTTGCGTTCCCTCCTTTGTATGCACTCTACATGTCTGATGGGTGGTTCCTTCCAAGCATGAGATATTCTTAGTCTACCATTGCTTGTTCAATATCATTCAGCTTAGTTTGCATTTGCACTAAATATTTTTAGACAGACATATTCATCCCCCACCCTTCTATATCTGTCTTTCAAACTATCAATTGGTATCAGAGTAGGTTTTCTATCATGTGGTCCAACGATCAGGAAAGACCTGAAACTAGCAATCCACGTTGCTACATAGCTGAAGGGCACTCAATAAACATGCCTCCTTTCTTCAATGGTACTAACTACTTATATTGGAAGAGCATGATGGATATATTTTTACGCGCTCAGTGCCATGAACTATGGAGGGTCATCACCACTGGACCATTCGAGCTTCCTGAAGATGAAAGCACTTGGAGCAGGGAGCAGATCCGCGTATCAATGATAAATTAGATAGCAATGAACATCATGTAGTGTGATGTGCATCTAGAGGAATATTCCAGAATCTCAGCATGCAAAACAACCAAGAAAATGTGGGATGAGCTTCAACTGATCTATAAAGGTACATCACAAGTGCGAGCCACGAAGGTAAACATGCTTACCTCTGATTATGAATTGTTTAAAATGAAATCCGAAGAGACCATATCAGAGATTTATGCTAGGCTTTCACAGATCACCAATAGCCTGAAGTCTCTAGGTGAGCAGATCCAGGAAAGTGAGCTTGTTAGGAAAATCCTAAGATCTTTAACCCCTGTGTGGCACACCAAGGCCATTGTTCTAGAAGAGTCTAGGGACCTATCCACCATGACTGTCTCTTAAGGTGTCTAGAAGTAGTAGTGAAAGCAGTGAAGAGTATGAGAACTTCTCGTACCTAGTGATGCGGAGCAAGCTATGTTCACTCGTCAGTTTCAAAAATTTCTGAGGTCCAGAGGTCAAAACTTCAGGAGAAGGAGACCTCAACAAGCTGGCAAGAGTAACAATTTTAAATTTGATAAAATAAAAATGCTGACAAGATTACTTATTTTCATTATAAAAAACCAGGGCATATGAAGAATGAATGCCCGGAGCTTGTAAGGAAGAATGGGAAGTGCAGAAGAAGAAACCTCAACCTTTGGTATGCACATGGAGTGATGAGGAAGAAGACTTTGAAGAAGATTTATCAGATGAAGAAGAGCAAGGGATATGTCTAACGGCCGACAGTGATAATGAGGTATGTAACCCTTTTGAGAATTATTCAATTGATGACTGGGAGGATGCTTATGCTGATCTGTTGGATAAATTTAATTATCTAACAAAGGATCACAAAATGTTGAAAGAGAAATTGAATAATGTCGTTCAGGAACAAACCAATGTGGTAAACGAAAATGAAAACCTGAAGAAACAACTTGAAGAGTTAGGTTCATTAAGCAATAACAATAAAGATCTCCAGGCTGAGAATGAGGAAGTAAAGAAGAATTTGGACGATTTTAAAGTAAAATTTTAGGAAATCCAAAAAGAAAATGATCTCAACTCTAAAAAATATGAAGCCATCAGAAATGCTAATTCTGAAATTCAAAAACATGGTGAAAAGCTTCATCAGGAACTAAATGATAAACAAAAAATGCTGGAGAATTTTGTGCAAGGAAAAACTTACCTTGACAGCATGCTAGGGGTAAGGGTCAATTTGAATAGAGAGGGTCTAGGCTATAACCCAACAAACAAGAGACCCCTTGAGTTTAAAACCATCACATTCTGCCCAGGAAAAGGGAAAGAGAAACTGGTTACACCATCTAGCTCCAATAGTAATCAGAATGTCCAGCAATCAAGAACAATGAATTCGATAAAAGCTAAATCAATAAACCATGCTGGACAACAAATTAAAATTCAAGGGAACTCAGCTGGGCAAGCTGCCATGCTTCGACCTAATGTCATTGATGCATCGAAGCACTCTGTCTCAGACAGAGTTAACATTGGTATTCAGGATGCAATGCCTCGACGCAACATCCCCATACCTCAGAGAAAAATATCAAAGCTAATGAAATGTTCCATTGAACATGTAAAATAAAAGGGTTTAAAGAGATATACATGGAAATATGAAAGATTATAGGGGTATAAAAGTTATTATTTTAATTATGTGAGAAGATTAAACAAAGATAAAATAATCTTTTTCTTTCATTTTAATATACCTAAAATTAAATTAAACAAATTGCAGGACATGGCAGGTGAATATATGATGAAAAATAATTATTAAGGGGGTTTACACACTAATATGCAGAATATAGAGGTATAGAGTAGAATATGAAAATTCTAAAGGTATACATGTAACTATCCCTACAATAATTTAGGTATTTATATGCAAAACCACTAAATTTTAGTCTAAGAGTTTAATTATGCATGGGACAATCTGTGGATCTGGTACTTATGTTTCAATTAAGTTTTTTTTGTGTGCACGGAAACAATAACCAGTTTTAACACGTGTGATTCTAAAACATAATCATTACTTCAAGCATTGAATACCAGCTTGATCTAGGGATTTCAAGTAGTTGCATACATCCAACTTTGCAATGTTAAAAACCTGGGTAATTGATAGTGATCATCAACTAGCAACCTTCATGTGACAAATTCCTATGTTTATTCCATTTATATGCTCGCCGAAGGTCGCGTCTAGCATTCCCCCTCCGCCCAAAGTAGCATCAACGCATGGTAAATTCTATCAATACAGCTTACAAGCAATGGGAATCATCCCAAAAAAAAGGTCCAACCATGGCCCATTAACGGCTTATTGCTATTTGGTTCATTAAGGAAATGCTAGCTTCTTCCAATGGCCTTCCAAGTAGAAGCTATGCTAAAGTCGATCGGGTAGCCAGTTCTTCGTACTTATGGCCGTCTAAGGTCACTATGGCTCTATCATCCCCAAGTACATCTACGGATTCCATCGTCTCCACCCGATACTCGTAGAACTTAGAGACGATGAGAAAGAAGACAAAATTTAGAACATTCAGAATGACAAAAAAGATGACGTAGTAGTCCAGATGAGAAGCGTTGAGATTGTTCAATATCCAGCCCTTATGGTCGTTCCTCCCGGTGATGCGAATCGCATTGGATAGAATAATACTACTGAGAAAGTTCCCCACCCCATTGGACGTCGAGGAAAAGGAGTTGCCCAAGCTCTTCATACTCTCCGGGGCCTGGTCGTAGAAGAACTCGATCTTTCCCACCTCTAGGAAGGCATCGGCAATGCCCACAAGTGCAAACTGGGGCAGCAGCATAAAGATGGAGAGAGGTAACTGGCCCCCGTTCTGCACCACCCCGCTATCCCTTGCAACGTGTAGCCTCCTGCGCACGATAAGGGAGGCTATCACCATGATTAGGATTTGGAGGGCGCAGCCGATGCCCATCCTCTGGAGGATGGTAATGCCCCTAGGGTTCTTTGTCCAGTGCCTCACGGTCCTGACAAAGACGTGGTCGTAGAAGATGATGGAGATGAGCAAGGTGAGGGTGGTGAAGGCGGTGAGGCTGGCAGGAGGAATCTTGAAGTGGGTCCCCATCTGCCTGTCCAAGGTGGTGGCCTGCTTCACGAAGAGCGTGTTGATGTGGGCTAGCATGGTGTTGGGCACGAAGGTGGTGAACTGGATGGGGATCATCTGCAGCATCTGCTTCATCTCCTCCACTTAGGTCATTGTGCACAGCATCCATGGTGACGTCGAGCCACTCCTCACCGCAGCCTTGTTGAGCAACCTACAGTGGTGGTGTAAAGTTTATACCCATCATAATCATGTACATATGACAACAAGCTAGCTACTCGGTAAGAGGTTACTGACCTCAGTGACGGCGTAGAGTTGATATGAAATTTCCCCTTCTTCCCATACACCTCCACATCCAACTCATGGAGCTCCTTGGGGTCACTAGGGAGAGGTACCCTCCACTTCCTTACGGCAGCCACGAGGACCCTCGCCATCCTCGTGAAGGGGCTCTCCATAGGAAGCTTATGCCGGTAGAAAGGGTTACCGATGACGAAGATGGCAATGGAGACCGCAAGCCCCATCGTCGGCAACATGTACCCCACCATCCAGCCCACATTGTCCTCTATGTAGATGAGGACGATCTTGGCAAAGAGGCTGCCGATGACGATGCTGAACATCCACCAGTTGAAGAAGGAGAGCTTGTGGGACTTCTCCTTGGGGTCGAACTCATGGAACTAGTTAGCGCCAATGGTGGAGATGTTGGGTTTGGTCCCACCGGTGTCCAGGGCTAGGACGTAGAGTGCGAAGAAGAAGACGCCGAGCTGTAAGGGGTAGGCCTTCTCGCAGTTGGCGAGGAGACTGCGGTCCTTGCAGGCTGGTGGCTTCAGAGAGAGGAGGGAGATTGCTAGGGTTAGAAGGCACAATCCCTGTAGTAGCAAACCAACATTAGACTTGGTTAATCATCAAGTCAATCATCACTTTGCCAGCTTAAAACATCAATGATTGACAAGAAACATAAACTATGGTTGCTTTTTTAAGCTCATAGACAACAACCGTGGGTGACCCAATATACCCATTTGTGTGCACTTAAATTAGTCAATGTCTAGCTCCACTGGAATTGTTAACTTGGAGAATCTCTCTCTCTCTCTGTCACGCCCCGAGCCTTTATTTACAGCGGAAGACTCGCTCGGGGAGCGCGAACAGCCGGCATGGTAAGCCTCTTGCAAGCAAGAACAATTCAGAGTGCGAGACAATCACATAAATAGATGCAATTGCACAAGATGTAATCAAACATCAACTTTATTCCATAATCAAGTAATATTCAAAAAATACATATTTTGACTTCTTCACTAATTGACTCAAGAAATAAGAAAAATTACATTGACTCCATCTAAACACTTGAAACTGCCTAAGTCTTCTCTCTTATCAGGACAACTCTTAATCACTCTCGGACCCGCTGCTCGAATCACCCGAATCCAAATGCGAACTATACTCATCTCCTGAAAATCATTAAACAATAGGTCATGAGCACACTTGCCCAGTAGGTATCTTCGCATCAACATGAAGGTACTATTAAAGTAATTATCATTTTAGCTCTAAAGAATTAGGTAAAATCATGCCATGCGAATCAATCATGCGATAGAACCAAAGTAACAAGATAATCATGTGAGATAGAATGTTCAAGAATGAGCTAGCAAGAAGGTAACATGATATCTGGCCTTTTCAATCAAGCATGTAACAAGAATGTACGATCAGTGCCACATATTCATCACGCTAGTCTCTTTTGAGTACATAGTTCGTGAATTTCTGTGGAATAACAATCAAGAATGTCAAGTCATGTCACTGGTATCGTGGATCTTCACTTATTTATAAAATAAGTACTCCCAGCGCAATGCGACGCCAGTAGCATCATACCCCATGGTCTATAAAAAAGTATGTTTTCGACAATCAGCCGAGGGGACTAGCATAGAGCCCTTGAACACAATCAGTGCTCGATCGCATCTTCGGGTATAAATTAAGCTACTTCCACGCATATAACAGTAAAGTATGGCCAAGAATATAGCAATTCCAATAATCTCATGATAATCATTAACAAATGAATGAAAATACCTATATAATATTTGGGGCTTTACACCCTCCCCTACTTAGAAGAATTTGGTCCCCAAATTCAATATATGGATTTGTGGAGAGTGGACTTACAGTTGAATAATTCCAGAAATCTTTTCGTCATAGCTGATTCGGTTTCCCATGTTGCTTCATAAGGCCAAGCTTCCTTCCATTGAATCTTAACCATTGGAATGACCTTATTTCTGAGTTGACGCTCTTCCCGTTCCAGAATTCTTATTGGTGTTTGTTCATAAGTTAGATCCTTCTGAATCTCCAGATTATCATAAGTAATAATATGATCTGGATCATACACGTACTTCTTTAACATAGAGACGTGAAATACGTCATGAACTCCTGCTAATTGTGGCGGTAAGGCCAATCTATAAGCCACTTCACCGACCCTTTCAAGAATTTTAAATAGGCCAATAAACCTTGGAGTTAGTTTTCCCTTAATGCCAAATCTTCGAATACTACGACCCGGAGAAACCTTTAGATATACATGTTATCCTTCTTGAAATTCCAAGTCGCGCCTTCGATTGTCAGCATAAGATTTCTGCCGGTCTTGTGCCATCTTCATTCTTTCTTGAATGAGTTTAATCTTTTCTGTAGAATCCCTGATAAGATCGGGGCCTAGAAATTATCTTTCCCCTATTTCATTCCAACATATTGGTGATCGACAACTTTTCCCATATAAAGCTTCGAAAGGTGCCATTTGTATGCTAACTTGATAGCTGTTGTTATAAGCAAATTCTACTAGAGGCAAGTGATCATGCCAACTTCCTCCAAAATCAATGACACAAGCCCTGAGCATATCTTCTACTACTTGATTCGTCCTTTCCGTTTGACCATCAGTTTGTGGATGAAAGGTTGTGCTAAAATTCAATCTAGTCCCAAGTGAATGTTGTAATCCTTTCCAGAATTGTGATGTGAATCGAGGATCTCTATCTGAGATAATAGTGACAGGGACACCATGTAACTTGACAATTTCCTTTACGTATAAGGCTGCTAAAATGTCTACATACCATCGACTCTTAGTTGGTATAAAATGTGCAGATTTAGTCAATCGGTCTATGATTACCCATATGCCATCATGTCATCCTCTTGTTTTAGGTAATCCCATGATGAAATCCATTCCTATGCTCTCCCATTTCCATTCCGGAATACTTAAGGGATGCAATTTTCCTGCAGGTCTGAAATGTTCCGCCTTAACCTGTTGGCATGTAAGACAACGAGATACGAAGTCTGCTACTTCTCTCTTCATATTGGGCCACCAGAAGTTCCTTTTGAGATCTTGATACATTTTTATACCTCCTAGATGAATGGCATATTTTAATTTGTGTGCTTCTTCTAAGATCAACTTCTTTGTATCTTCATGATCAGGTATACACATTCGGCCCTTGAATAATAATCTTCCATCTTCGGAAATAGAAAAATCCGGTCTTTGTTCGATATTGGCCTTGATTTCTAGTAAAACTGGGTCATTCTCTTGTAACTTAGCCAAGTCTTCAATCAATATAGGCTGAGCTCGTATATTTGATATGAAGCAATCCTTCTTTAATGTCAACATCTAGATTCAATTGGGCAAGTTGAGGAACGATGTTAGTCATACTAATCATAAGACTTGATAACATACCCATTGGTTTCCTGCTGAGTGCATCTGCTACAGCATTTACCTTGCCAGGATGATATTGAATAGCAAAATGAAAGTCTTTAAGGTATTCCAACCATCTCCTCTACCTCATGTTAAGCTCTTTTTTGGGAAAATAGATACTTCAAGCTCTTGTGATCTGAATAGACAGTGAATTTTTCTCCATAAAGATAATGACGCCAAATCTTCAAGGCAAAGATAACGGCTGCCAATTCTAAATCATGCACTGGATAATTTTCTTCGTGACGCTTCAATTGTCTTGAAGAATAGCAAATCACCTTTCCATCTTGCATAAGGACACACCCTAAGCCAATTCCCGACGCATCTGTATACACTTCGAATCCAGCACCCTCTATTGGTAATGACAAGACATGGGCTGTTGTAAGATGATTCTTAAGACTTTGGAAACTCTTTTCACAGTCCTTTGTCCAGACGAAAGGATTCTCTTTTCTGGTAAGTCTAGTTAAAGGAACCGCGATCTTTGAGAAGTCCTTTATGAATTTTCTATAATAACCTGCTAGACCCAAAAAGCTTCTGACTTCTGATACAGTCGTTGGCCGATTCCAATTCTTGACAGCTTCTACCTTAGAAGGATCCACAGCGATACCTTCCTTTGAAATAATGTGGCCTAAGAATGAGACTTCCTTGAGCCAGAATTCACACTTATTTAGTTTGGCATAAAGCTTGTGTTCTCTAAGCGTCTGCAAAGCTATCTTTAAATGTTCTTCATGTTCTTCTTTTGTCTTGGAGTATATCAGAATATCATCGATGAAGACGACAATGAATTGGTCTAAATACGACTGGAAAATATTGTTCATCAGTTGCATAAATGTTGCTGGGGCATTTGTTAACCCGAACGGCATCATCACAAATTCATAGTGGCCATAACGACTTCGAAAAGCCGATTTATAAATGTCTTCTTCTTTGATTCTAAGTTGATGATAACCAGATCTAAGGTCGATCTTAGAGAAATATTCTGCTCCAGAAAGCTGATCAAATAACTCGTCAATACGCGGCAGTGGATATTTATTCTTGATGGTGAGTTGATTCAACCGCCGGTAGTTAATACACAATCTGAGAGAACCATCTTTCTTTTTGACAAATAAAACAGGCGCACCCCAAGGGGATGTGCTAGGTCTGATAAAATCCTTGTCCAATAATTCCTGCAACTGTTTCTTCAATTCTTTGAGTTCCGTGGGGGACATCCTGTAAGGAGCTATAGAGACAGGTGCTGCACCCGGAATGAGTTCAATGGTAAAGTTTACTTCCCTTTCGGGTGGTAAACTAGGTAATTCGGATGGGAACACGTCTGGGAATTCATTTGTAATTGGAATGTTTGCTAGGACAATCTCCTTAGATTCTGTAACAATGACTGAGGCAAGAAAAGCTTCACATCCTTGCGAGATAAGTTTGCAAGCGTGAAGAGAAGATATTATGGTAGGATGCTTCTTGTATTTGATGCCAAGAAAAGAAAATCTTGGAAGTCTAGGCTTGCGAAAGGATATAATCCTAGTTCGGCAATTGATATAAGCATCATGATCAACAAGCCAATCAACCCCTAGAATGGCATCATAACCCTTCATATCGAGGCATATTAAGTTCGCGGGAAGATTATGTCCTTCTACCACTACTTCACAATCAGGATAATGTTTAGTAAGCTTAGTCCCAGGCCCTAAAGGGGTAGTTATAGCAAGATCCGAAGGTAGAGGAACCAAAGTAATTGGCAAGGTTTTTGCAAAGGTAGTAGAGACAAAGGAATGAGAAGCACCAGTATCAAATAGCACGAACGCAGGACGTGAACAGATTTGAAGAGTACCTTCCATAAGCCCACCATCCCTGGGTGCTTCCTCTTCTTCTATGACAGCGTTAAGGCGAGCCTGCCTCCTACGTCCTCCATCATTTGATTGTTCCTTGATGAGGGGGCAATTTGGTACGCGATGCTCCCTACTTCCGCAACGTAAACAAGCTCCTAGGCGCTTCCAGCATTCTTCAGCCGAGTGGCCGAATTTTTCGCAAAATGTGCATGCCGAGGCAACTTGCTCTTCTTTAACCTTCTTATTATTCTTGTGAGAACTGCTACCATTCCCATTTCTTGATCTTTTCTTGCTATCACGGCTTTTGTGAGATTCCGTGATACTAAACTTTTCTTTCTTGTAATGCCGATCAGGTTGTCGGCCCGATCCTTCTCCCTTTCCCTTCAGCTTCTCGACCTTCTCCAAGGTCCTCTCGCATAGATAGGCCCGCTGGACCATCTCCACATAAGTGCGGATATTTTGAGTCCCCAGTTGTTGGATAAAACCGGGACGTAACCCGTCCATGAATCGGTTTGCCTTTAACAACTCTGTGCTAATAAGATGTGAGGCATATGGAGCTAATCTTGAAAACTGCAATTCATATTCTGCCACGGACATCATCCCCTGATGAAGGGAGGCGAATTCCATGGCCTTCCTTTCCTTTACGTGCTCAGAGAAATACTTAGCACGGAACAGTGTGAGAAAACCATTCCAAGTGTGTGGTGCATCGGCGGGTGGTGTCGGAATCGTCTTCCACCACGTACGGGCATCTTTATTTAATTGGAATATTACCAGGCGAACCTTCTACTGATCCGTACACTGAATAACATCAAAGATTCTGTTCATCTCATCTATCCAATTTTCTGCTTCATCCGGATTTGAGGATCCATAGAAACGCAGAGGGTTTAGACTCCGGAAGTTGCGATGAAGGTCTCCAGCCCTAGCCCCCGCACCACCTTGTGCTATTGTCTGCAGTGCCTAGGTGAGGCCGGCAACGGTTTGTTGCAAACCGTCCCAATCTACGCGATGAGCCATGTGTTAAATATGGTACCTGAGAGAAAATAACCACTTGTTATTTCTCATGAAATTTGAAATAAGTATAATAAACATTAAAGCAAGTTAGTTTATCTTAAACCAGGCTCTACCCAATCCTCACATGGGTATGAATTTTCTCTCTCAGTTCATCGGTATGGGCCCTTAAACCTTGGACTTATCCTATGACTCTTTTACCCTAAGTCCTGAGACTTAGGCTCTGATACCAACTTAACTGTCACGCCCCAAGCCTTTATTTACAGCAGAAGACTCACTCGGGGAGCGTGAACAACCGGCATGGTAAGCCTCTTGCAAGCAAGAATAATTCAGAGCGCGAGACAATCACATAAATAGATGCAATTGCACAAGATGTAATCAAACCTCAACTTTATTCCATAATCAAGTAATATTCAAAAATACATATTTTGACTTCTTCACTAATTGACTCAAGAAATAAGAAAAATTACATTGACTCCATCTAAACACTTGAAACTGCCTAAGTCTTCTCTCTTATTAGGATAACTCTTAATCACTCTCGGACCCGCTGCTCGAATCACCCGAATCCAAATGCGAACTATACTCATCTCCTGAAAATCATTAAACAATAGGTCATGAGCACACTTGCCTAGTAGGTATCTTCGCATCAACATGAAGGCACTATTAAAGTAATTATCATTTTAGCTCTAAAGAATTAGGTAAAATCATGCCATGCGAATCAATCATGCGATAGAACCAAAGTAACAAGATAATCATGTGAGATAGAATGTTCAAGAATGAGCTAGCAAGAAGGTAACATGATATCTGGCCTTTTCAATCAAGCATGTAACAAGAATGTACGATCAGTGCCACATATTCATCACGCTAGTCTCTTTTGAGTACATAGTTCGTGAATTTCTGTGGAATAACAATCAAGAATGTCAAGTCATGTCACTTGTATCGTGGATCTTCACTTATTTATAAAACAAGTACTCCCAGCGCAATGCGACGCCAGTAGCATCATACCCCATGATTTATAAAATAGTATGTTTCCGACAATCAGTCGAGAGGACTAGCATAGAGCCCTTGAACATAATCAGTGCTCGATCGCTTCTTCAGGTATAAATTAAGCTACTTCCACGCATATAACAGTAAAGTATGGCCAAGAATATAGCAATTCCAATAATCTCATGATAATCAATAACAAATGAATGAATGCTTCAACGTATGAACATAGGAGTCAAGAATGATTTAAATAAAGCTATGCTTTTTGGAAATAAATTGATAGCATAACGGTATATTTCTTAACTTTCATTCATTAAATTAAGTCATTTTAACAATATGATAAGTTCTAGATCATCAAGGTATGTCTAGAATCATTGGAATATCAACCCTTGGTTAAACCTTGGGTTAATAGATGCAAGCTATGTAACGGTCATGGTTTGGGCCGTTACATCATGTAACGCGTCCATACTGGGCCGTTACAATGACCAGAGTCCAGGGATAACGAAGTAGACTCAGAAGAATGTAACGGTCTGATTCTGGGCCGTTATTTGGGCCTCACGGTCCAGTCCAAGTCCGTTACTTTACAAGAATCAGAAATCACGATAGTGTATTCCACTAATGGGCTTTCATTAGTACAACCAACTCGGCGTCCTAGTGGGAATCCCAGGCTCGCGGAGAATTACGGAGGCCTTGAAACAATGATTTCCTAGTCCATTGGAAGGAATATCCAATAGAGAGGTCCTCATGTCCAAGATAGTTTTCCTATAGTGCAATGTGTAAACTAATGACATCATACCGGAGTAAGTGCCATGTACTTATAGAATTTGACTCTATTGACAGAGAGAGATATACAATCCATTATTAAATCATGATGAAACTCCGTCCATATAACGTTTAAAGGTCATGCTTTATAGTACAAAACTATACATTTAGGCTTTATGAAATTAGCACAACTCAAAATAGAGTGAGATATCAAACATGCAATACCTAATACGAACGATCTGATAACCTTAAAACATGAAATCAGGTTGCTACTTAGATATCTAGGCATAAACATAAGTAATAATGGCATGATATATTCTGCCTAGGGTTGCCAGTACACAGATTGTAACGGTCTAGGGTCAGGGCGTCACAGTGAAAATGACGGCCTGTCGAGGAGCCGTTACTTGAATGTAACGCGTAGATATTGACGCGTTAGAATCAACAGAGGAAAATAAGATCTACAGAGACTGTGACGGATCATGGTAGGCGTGTTACATGCAAGTGACGGTCCTACTGGGATGCGTTACAGTTTCCGCTAACAGAAAACAATAAGAGACCTAAGAGGTCAATTCACATCATGTCTATTATCAAAATATCAGGAGTTTCTAGACATGACAACGAAGTAAAAGGTCTTCTACATGCATAGGTAATTATGAATAGATGAACAACATGTTATAATACTCTCTTATTAGGGCTAAGGGATGCATGATATGCATGGAACTATCAAAACATGGAATCAATGATCTATCATGCATGAAAATCCATTAAACCAGAGGCTCTTTGTCCTATCAAGTTCTTTTTGCCGTTCATGAGATAACCTACCTCTTATTTAGGTTGAAGTTTCTGAATTTGGTTGAGAAACTTGCCCTAGTTCTTCACCTTCCTTTGTGACTTTTTCAGCTACTTCCTTGGGCTCTAACTCCACGTCCTTTTGACCTAAAGATGTGAAATTTAGAGGGGAGTTAGTCTTAAGCATAATGAACAAAAACTTCTAAACAACTTACCCGTAATAATGACTCCTTACCTTACTTCTTTACGTCCAAAAAGTAAGGGTCGCACAGTTCAAAACTATGCCCTATTTATAGAGTTTAGGTTAGGGTTTGAGGATTAGATTGATTCTTAAGTCCTTATTCCACTAAATCCTTATCCCTAAGAGTCCTTAGAGTTATTATGAGTCTTCTCAATCGATTCACTGTGGATATGAACATCAAGTTACAATCTTTTCACGAGTTCCTTTCTTTACGGAGCTAACAGGCATGTAACGGTCGAGTGACCCTGCGTCACTTGGCTGTGACGGTCTCGCGATAGACCGTTACAGTCTTCGTAGTTAGGACTTTTAACATATTAAAACTCTTTTGGTAATTATCTTTATAATTATCTTTATATAATTTGTATTTATCTTTAAACTCATGGATAAGCTTAATTACCTTCTAGAATATGGGCCAAACTTAATGGTCTTGGCTTAAAAACCTTTTGGCTTTTATTTAAGTGGTTTGGGTCAGTTTTGTTAACCCATTTGAGCCTTATAATGACTTATCACTTAATTAAATCCTTGTAAATTCCTTTAGCCCCTTTTCATAAATTCTAGAAAATTATTATTATTAAATAATTTAGAAAATACCTATATAAATTTTGGGGCTTTACACTCTCTCTCTCCCCCGCACCCACCCCACGGACACGTACATGACATGCACATGATTACCTTGATGCCTTGCAATCAGACATGGAAATCCATCTAATTAATAGCATAAAGATGCACACACAAGAGGTTTATCATTGACTTGTTTCCACTTGAGTTATTGATTGTAGTCGGGATGGACCTAATGACATTTGATAAGGTTCGAGTAGTCAACCACACTCATTGGCGAACAAGCGGAATCGAATTAGCTACTCGAGGACCAAGTGCTTTATCGATTCCATGTAATCTACTGAAAGAATCTCAAATGGATCGAGAAACTAGCAATATCAGTTTTAAAAGTCTTATATCTAATGTCGTAGGATCATATGAACCCGTGCTAGAGGAGTCTTTTTCCACGACCTTGTAGACTATTCGTTGAACCAAAGCAAAAAGAATATGGGTCCTAAAGAGCTCCATAAACTAAACATCAAACTTCTATTTTTTTCGTTTGAGCGTTCTCCATGAGATATATCCACATATACGTCTCCAGCAAATGAAGAGTAACATACACTACATGGATCAGATCGATCATGAGGAGATGAGAGAAGGGGTTATGAAGAGGTAGATGATAGAGCCGATGATGAAGGTCCAGTACCGACCAAGGTAGGTGTCGGCGATGTAGGCGCCGAGGATTGGAGTCATCCACACGGTGCCAACCTAGTTGGTGACATTGTTGGAGGAGGTGACGGTGCCCATGTGGATCTTGTTGGTCAAATAGAAGACTAAGTTGACTGATATGCCGAAGTAGGCCATCCTCTCAAACACCTCATACACTGCACGACATAGAAGGCAAAACATACGAGGTCATTTATAAACTCATGGATACAAGTAAATATAAATTAACCATGCTTGTAAATGGAGCGTTTTGGTCATCCAGTTAATGTGAGTAATGGGGAAGGCCACTGTTTAATTTAGTGGAATTAATGGCAAACTGAGGCAACTAGCTAGCGAATTAAGGGGTTCACGTAGAATAGACGAGAAGCGCTTGGCTGCTCAAGAGAGAGATATACTGCGTTGTTAATGGAACGCTCGTGTGTGATAGATTTCATATCAATCTCTCCACAGATAACAAGAGCTCCACTCTAAAAAAGGTATAGTCAAAAGAGATCACCTAATGTTGATATCCTGACCCTCGGATAGAAGCTCGCTAAAAGGGTTTATTGGTATGCATATATAATAGTTTGAAGAAAAGATAAAAAAAGGGATGATAGTCATGGACGGCTATAGTGGACAACTGAACAAGGTAAAATTTCTACCAACAAGGCTGAATTGGAAACATATAATTCAAAAACTTGATGTTGAAAGAGGTTGTTGATTCCTTACTTATTTAAAAGAAATTTTAATTATAAAATAACAAGCAAAATGAGACATAACCTCAACCTCTGCACTCAACGTATCTTATCATTTTCATTTCATAATACTAGAAACAAGATATGCAAAATATGAACAGTAAGAAGCTTCTTGAAAACAATAAAAATAAAAGGAAAGAACCTAGCTTCAAAACATTATCCCTAGTTCCAAACCTCTCTATTACGATGAGATGCCATGTATCAACAGTAGGAAGATAAGAAACTTTCAGAAAGATCCCCTGTAGGTTGAAGGGAGAGAGTTTTATCCTTTGTGGATTAATTTGGTCCCCCAACAATCCCCCAGAAGACATTGTGGCAAACCTTGTCTCATGTAGAAGAAACTCTACTGCTCATAAAAGCTAGATTAGGGATGCTTGGATCATAAGATTCTCTAGCTAGTAAAAGAAGTTGCTGACAGAAAAAATTGCATGCTCATAAAATTAACCAAGGAAGGGAAGTATAATTTTATGTGGTTTAAGTAGTCAGTTAAGCAGTAACATACCTACGATGAAAGAGCAGGCAGTCCATCCCCCGCTCTTGGATCTGCGGACGGGGTTTCCCTTGAGGTCCACAGATCCATCCTTCGTGTAATCCTCCCTTCCCGTCTCATGAGCCAAACCCTCTGCCATGGCTAGCTTCTTCCTATGTTGTGCTATGATCGCTTGGCAAGAAGAAGGGATATTGTCTTTGTAGTTTTGTCAATTTCTTCTAATGAAATATGTCCCTTTGCCGGAAAGGGAGAATGTGTCACAGACAACAGAAAGCAAATCTTGTCCTCATTTCTGACCCCAAGTTTGGAGACCTGCATTGCACAAGTGATGTCAGTTGATGATGGAAGAGTCTGTGGCTGTATGAGTGCCTCGAGACAATTATAGGCTTTGTTGAAAAGGCCACTGCAAGAAAAACCGCGAGTAGCGACCGACATCTTTGCGACCGAACATGTCGCGACCGAACAGACACCTATTAGCGACCGAACATGTCGGTCGCTATATAATAGTCGCTAAATGGCGACCGATATAAATCAGTCGCAGAATAGGTCGCCGTTAGCGACCGATAATTATCGGTCGCAGAATCGGTCGCAGATAGCGACCGATAATTATCGGTCGCAATATCAGTCGCGGATAGCGACCGATATAAATCGGTCGCATTATCCGTCGCTAATATATACAGTCGCTATTCGGTCGCTATTCGGTCGCTAATTTTAATACTTTAATAAAATAAATAATGAAGACAGTCGCTATTCGGTCGCTATTCGGTCGCTAATTTTGCAGTATTTTTTTTTTATAAATTTATATAATCGACTATAAATCACCTGATAAGTAACAATTTAATAAAATAAATAACCTGATAAATAACAATTTCATAAAAACATATAAATCAACTACACAAATCACAATCTCCACGAACTTCAAATTCATCACATACAAACACACAAATTAATCATACATCCATAATAAAATGACAACATGCAAATAACTAAAATGAAATCACAAATCCTCCGCATATGTGTCATCCTGGTCGTCGTCTCGTCTAACATCTCGCGACGGATGATCCTGTATATCATTTAAAAAAATTAAAATCAAATCCTTAATAAAGAAATCAATTTTTCTTGAAAATTAAAAGCAAGATCTTTTTCATTTAAGTGAAATTGACGAATGACAATTTTAAACGTTTTGCTCAAATCGGTAGTCCAATTTGGACTCCGTCAGTTTCTACAAGTCACTCTCACCTTCCCGGTCGTGTTGGAGTCATTGACAAATTAATTGGACATATATTTCTTTATTTTTGACCCTCTTACACTCGATTAACTTGGTTCTATTTAGGAAATGTAAATTTGAGCATCGAGCTCAAATTTGGAGTCCAATTTGAACTCCGTCAGTTTCTACAGGTTACTTTCACCCCCCATGTCGTGTTGGAACAATCGATAGATTGATTGGACCTCTCTTTTCAATTTTGGACCCTCAAACCCAAGTTCATAGAGTTAAGAAAATGATATTTTCCCCTCCTCAATCTAAATTCTTATATTTTGTAAGATGATATTTAGAGTTAACAAATAGAAAATCAATCAAATAAAATACTTACCGGAGGCTGCTGTGCACGAGGTGCAGGAGGTGCTCTATTACTAGCAAGTCCCAATTCTGTGAGCATCTGGGAGACGGTCTGAGAGACGATGGTTGAGATATTCTGAGAGACGGTCTCGTTGACGATCGCCCTAAACATATCTGGAGTCATGGTCGGGGCGGCACTGGAAGAACCATCTGGGGCTGCTGGTGTGGTATCTGGGGCTGCTGGTGTGGTAAATGGAGAGGTCGCATGTGAGACCGAACTCGAGCATGATGATAACACCCTAGTCGTGCCCAAGCTATGTCCAAAACCATAAACATGGCCTTTCTTGGGTGCCCCAGATGCTGCAACCCAAATGTCAGGATCCAACTCTGGACGCTGACTGTCATCCCCGTACCTCTCATCCATTCCTCTACTATATGAGTCCTGCAAAAAACAAAAAAACAAAACAAAATTATTCTACAGTTTAATCTTAAATGAAAACTATTAATGTATACACTTACCGCTACCTCCCGAGGTTTCTCACTAATGTAAGCATTTGTCCCTTTCTTCTTATGAGTATGATCAAAAAGTTCTTGAAATTGAGGTGGCCGCTTTAACTGTACTTCCTGTTATTCAAATAAATCACAGTTTATTATTAGATTAAAAAAAATACAAATGTAGAAGTGTACTTACCAATCTCGCTTTATGCGTTGCAAAGGAGACAGAGCCACCCGTGTGTACATTCGCTTCAGGATGCGCTGCTCTGTTTTGCTTTGCTTTGTTTGAATTGTCATTCCATTTCTCCGTTCCCCAAATGTTGCACAGCTCCGTCCAATACTCCTTTCTCATCCACACAGGCCCATGCTCCTTCCATTGGTTCTTATCTGTACTTGTACATGCTCTTTCTGCATTTTTTCGGATATTGTGCATAAGATGTTTGAAATTTGCTCTTGCAGTAGTTGTCCATGCAGATCTAGCACGTAACTCATCTGAATGCTCTGTGAATCGATGATTCCTCTACATATTAACAAAAAATAAATTATATGTTACATAACAATAAGTGTGTTAAAATATAGCAGGAAAATGACTTAATATGATAAAATAAGATAAATACCAAGAACATAGTGAACAATAAATCCCGAACATCCATCGAAAATCAGAAAAGCGACGGATGGGGCCTGGAAAATGTGCTTCAATTGACTTTGTAATAAATTGTGATGCTTGGGCTGGCTCTATTTTATTCCTGAAATTGAAAATATTAATACCACAATGATGAATAGATAACAAAAATAATGCATTACATACCCTTCATTTATCCACACTGCCCGCATCGTCTCATTATAACTGCCCTCCCCCTCGTGATGACTCGTCTCGTCATCAGCACGTACTATACGAAATGGACAAAAATAAATAAAACAAACTATCAAAAAAATATAGAAATGTAAATGAACATACCTGACTCAGCTGGAGGAGGTGTAGATCCACTCGCCATGTGTGATGGCGGTGCAGAGGCCGTCAATCTACCTGTTGTCAGTGGTAACGGTGCAGAGGTCGTGGGTCCTGTAAGGATAAGAATCAGATAGCACAAAAACATAAAGAATTATTTTAAACAAATACTACAATGCATTATACATGAAAGTATACATACCTACTACCGGTGGTAGCGGTGCAGAGGTCGGTGGTAACGGTGCAGAGGTCGTGGGTCCTGTAAGGATAAGAATCAGATAGCACAAAAACATAAAGAATTATTTTAAACAAATACTACAATGCATTATACATGAAAGTATACATACCTACTACCGGTGGTAGCGGTGCAGAGGTCGGTGGTAACGGTGCAGAGGTCGTGGGTCCTGTGAAAATAAGAATAAGATACCACAAAAATATAAAGAATTATTTTAAACAAATACTACAATGCATTATACATGAAAGTATACATACCTACTACCGGTGGTAGCGGTGCAGAGGTCGGTGGTAACGGTGCAGAGGTCGTGGGTCCTGTGAAAATAAGAATAAGATACCACAAAAACATAAAGAATTATTTTAAACAAATACTACAATGCATTATACATGAAAGTATACATACCTACTACCGGTGGTAGCGGTGCAGAGGTCGGTGGTAACGGTGCAGAAGTCGTGGGTCCTGTAAGGATAAGAATCAGATACCACAAAAACATAAAGAATTATTTTAAACAAATACTACAATGCATTATACATGAAAGTATACATACCTACTACCGGTGTAGAAATGGAAGTAAATCTCCTCCCGCTACCCTCTCCCCTCCCACCTGAAGAAGTCCCACGCCGTCCTCGAACCATATCTTCAACTGGTAATAAAATACATGCATATTCATCAAATAGTGAAAGAAAGAAAGTTACAGAGTATTAAAATTTTAGGTAAAATTGTATACCATTAATCAAACATTCTCCATTTCATCTTCAGATGTTGGAGATATATCAAATTCAACATTCACATCTTCATTATCAGATTCATTTTGATCACTAATATATTCCTCCTCTTCGGAGTCCCCCAACTGTATTTCAGGTTGTTCTGGATCGACTTCTTCCACTTCATTCTCTTTAGATAAAGACAGTGCCTCCACAGATTCATCACTAGAAGCAGGCAACTCTACATCATCACCCAAGTCTGATTGAAAGAATTCGGCATTCACATCCAACTCTACTGTTTCAGTCAAATCCAACTCATAATCCGGGAAAAGCCTTGTCTTAACCTTGCAAACTGCCCACCAATCATTTCTTTCTTTATTTCTAGACGATGGATACTTTGTATAATAGACATGCTGGGCTTGTGCGGCCAAAATGAATGGATCATAAGTATTCAATTTAGACTTATGTCTGATATCGACAATCCCATATGTTGTGTCATTTCGAACAGAATTGGGATCAAACCAATGACACTTGAACAGAAATATATGGTTGTCATCTCCGAGATATTGCAATTCTAAGATCTCCTCAATAATACCATAATAATCACGTTCGTTTTCATTATATGTACTTCCTTTCACACATACCCCGCTGTTCATTGTTGACTTATTCTGCCCATATTGTCTAGTGTGAAATCTATACCCATTCACAATAAATGCTGGATATGTACGTGCAACTTTCGATGGGCCATAACTACTCTCTCGAATTCTTTGATCAGTAATAAAACCATTTTCAACCTACATATGGAGAGCACACTAGTCAGAATTTGTCATTGGCCTAACAAGGAGAAAGAGTAGTAATAATACTTACACGATATTTCAGCCAAGAAGCAAATGATTTTTCTCGTTCTTTTTCAACCTCCATGTCAGTGAGATATGGACATCTTTGGATTAATTCTGAGTCAAATTGTCTGTATTACGACCATTGGAGCATTATAGATGGAATGAAAAATAATAAGTTATAGACACAATGTAATGTGAGTAGAGAACTTACGCAACATAAGGTTCAACCTCCATACAATTTAAAAGGATGTACATTTCTGCACAGTGCAATTCTCTATCATTTAGCATCCGACTCGAAGAACGTCCATACGCACGTCCAGGATACTTAAATATAGACAGCCGCTCAGAGTGAACGGAGTCTCCCCCATCATCATTACGTGGTGGCCGAGTACGACGAGTTTGTACCTCAGGTTCAAAGTACATTGAACAGAAATTTGATATTTCTTCCATAATGTACGCCTCCGCAATGGAACCCTCTACTTTTGCCTTGTTGCGAACTTTCATTTTCAATTCATGCATGCACCTACCAGAATGTTCATAAGATAATGAAAAACACATCAACATCTAATTGAATTATGAGGAGAAAATATATATATATTACCTCTCAAATGGATACATCCATCTAAATTGTACTGGCCCTCCTACTTTAGCCTCATATGGTAAGTGTATAAGCAGGTGCTCCATTGAATCAAAGAATGAGGGTGGAAATATCTTTTCCAATCTACAAACTGTCGTGATCACATTCTGTTCAATAGTTTCCACATCTTCATACCTGAGCTCTGATGCACATAAAATTTTGAAAAACTGACTTAACTCAGTCACTGCTCCCCATATCGGCTTCGGCATCATATCACGAAATACAATAGGTAACAACCTCTGCATGAACACATGACAGTCATGACTTTTCATTCCATATATTTTCCCCTCATTTGTATTCACGCAACGAGCAATGTTAGACACATAACCATCTGGAAATCTCAATTGTTTTAGCCAAAAGCATACTTCTTTAATCTGTGCAGCTCCAAGGGCGTAAATTGCTTTCGGTTTAACTGTTTTACCATTTCTATCAATAAGTTCCAGTTCTGGACGTTTACAATGTATTTTCACGTCTAAACGAGCATTCACATTATCCTTTGTTTTGCCTTTTATGTCCATAATAGTGTTGAACACATTATCAAAGACATTCTTCTCAACATGCATGACGTCGAGGTTATGTCGTATAAGAAGAGTTGACCAATAAGGCAATTCCCAGAAGATACTTTTTTTGACCCAGTTGTGATCCTTCCCAAATCCAGGGAGCTGTCTTGTGCTGCTCGACAATTGTGCTATATCTGGTAAGTTCTGTACACTTGCTGCTAAATGTGGACCAGACAACCGTTCAAAATCAGCTTCTTCCAATT
Organism: Amorphophallus konjac; assembly: GCA_022559845.1. Classification (NCBI taxonomy): domain Eukaryota; kingdom Viridiplantae; phylum Streptophyta; class Magnoliopsida; order Alismatales; family Araceae; genus Amorphophallus; species Amorphophallus konjac. The sequence continues at coordinate 320,780,718 of CM040119.1, read as the reverse complement.
CAATTCTGTTCTTTAAGAATGCATCTTTTTGCCTTCTAAACGGATGGTCCCTTGGTAGAAATCGTCGATGACAATCAAACCAGCATGACTTGCCACCATGCTTAAGTACAAATGATTTGGAACTGTCCATACAGTAAGGACATGCTAGTTTTCCATGAGTGCTCCAGCTAGATAACATTCCATATGCAGGAAAGTCGCTTATTGTCCACATCAATGCAGCCTTCATAGTGAAATTTTGTTTTCTGGATGCATCATAGGTAGTAACCCCATCAGTCCATAACAATTTCAACTCATCAATCAACGGCCTGAGATATATGTCTAGTTTTTTCCCAGGATTTTTTGGACCAGGGATCAATAATGATAGAAATAAATGCTCTCGTTTCATGCACATATTTGGCGGAAGATTATATGGTGTCACGAAAACTGGCCAGCAAGAGTAGGAAGTCATTGAACCTCCAAATGGATTGAATCCATCAGTACATAAACCCAGCCTTACATTACGCGACTCTTTTGAGAAAGTAGGGTGAGCACGGTTAAAGTGACTCCAAGCTTCGGCATCTGCAGGATGACTGATTACATTATGTTGTCGACGTACTCTTTCCGCATGCCATCTCATATGTTGAGCTATCTTTGGTGACATATACATTCTCTGCAATCTCGGTGCAATAGGAAAATACCGCAATGACATATATGGTATATCTTTTTGCTTTGAATTGTCCCCTTTCTTAGGCTTGAATCTATCATGACCACATATGGAACATGATACCTTACTTTTATCCTCATTATAATATAGCATGCAATGATTAGGACATGCATCTATTTTCTCATATCCAAGCCCTAAGTCAGTGACCATCTTCTTTGCACGATAAAAATTTTCAGGTAATTTCTCATCTTGTGGCAACATACTTTTGATAATCAGTAACAAACGATCAAAACAAATCTCACTGATGTGAAATTCAGATTTCAAGTTCAATAATTGTGACACCGCAGACAGTCGAGAGTGATTTTGACATCCATTCCACAATGGCTCATCAGCATCTTTGAGTAGCTGATAAAATCTTTCAGCTGTCTTGTTTGGCGGTTCTTCATTGTGTACATGCTCCTCATGAACATTGAATTCTAGACCAGCAGCATCTATGACCATATCAACATATGAACTTCCACTTCCTCTATTGGCAGGCTCGTAGGACCACAATGTTTCACCATGACATATCCAGTTTGTATAATCTTTAACAAACCCCTTTCTGTATAAATGACGTTGTACATCCCATGTTGTCAGCCACTTCAAATTCTTACAGACTACACAAGGACATCGGATACGACCCTCACAATCTACAGCTTCAATAGGATTTCTCAAAGCAAACTGAATGAATCTCTCAACTCCATTTTTAAATTCCATAGACACCACCTGATCAACTAGTCTACGGTACATCCATGAACGATCTTCAGACATTTTCCCTATGCGAATGAAATGTAAACACATAAAACTTTAACATGTTTAACAAAATAAAAAGTCCAACCCTTTCCTCACATCCTCCATCTCTGCCATTTTAAATAGGACGGAAATATCATTTAGATTTTCACTTTTTAACCCATCTGTGAAGGTTTGATCGCACGATTAATTACTATATGTGTTGTGTTATTTGCTAAAAATTTCGGCAGCATCTCCCAACACCTCTCCGATATACCACAAAATATTTATTGATTAAGAAATTTTCTTAAACACTTACTAATAAGTGGTTATGAAATTAATCAAAATCAATAAAGGTATATCAGAGAGGAGTGAGAAGACGCATCCAGCCAAAATTTTTAACAAACAACACAAACACATATAGTAATTAACCACCTAAGTGCGATCAAACATTCACAGACTGTCCAAACGGGACAATTCAAGACTTTGAGTTAGATATACACATTCTCATCATTCAAAATGAGAACGTGCACATCAATCCCAAAGTCTTGAACGGGTAGATTGATTGACACGGGTTTAACACGCTCTCCTAAGATGCGTGCAATGTTAGGTTGCACCCACGCATCTCAGCTCACATACAACACCTAACTAATTAAATATTGACAAGATAATAACACATTCTAAAAACATAGCAGTAACATGTTAAAATAAAATTCATGCTCTTATGAATGTGCTGGAAATGCTGCAAGTAACACCCAACTATCTCTAGCTTCATATATAATTACTATTTTAGAAATGCTACAAGTCTAAATAACAAAAAAGAAAAAATAAACAACGGAACAGTGGTCTTCAGACACAATATTCTGATTAGACAGAGCATGGATATATTGCAAGATACGTGATCAAACTGCGCAGCATCTAAATAAGGTTACGTGATCAAACTGCCCAGCATCAAACCGCCCAGTATCAACATAATGTAGCCAATTAAGGCTCAGAAGAAGGCTAAAAAATGGTTAAAATTGGGAGCATGTACACAAATGGAAATTAAGGAACCCCAATGTGACTAGCTTGTCTAATTGTGAAAGCAAGTACATGATCAGCATCCCCTGAGCCCCAAACCACATGCACATGCAATCCCTACTCTCATGACCCACCACCATGTGTGCTTGGAACTCAAAAGGTGCAAAAGAAAACAAACAAGAAGAAGGGAAAGAAAAAGTCATCAACAGCACCTAATCCTCATTCCTTCTTTCCCACTCTACCAAACCCCACAAGAAGTAGAAAAAGAAAAAAAATATCACATGAGAGGAATGATTCTACCAAACAGTGGATCCATCATGGTAACGGGCGGAGGGGGGCTCGGGCGGGAGGGGGCCGCAGGGGGGAGGGGGGGGACGCGGGGGGGAGGGGGGGAGCTGGTGGCGGGGGGGGGGGGGGGGGGGAGATGAGTGATCAGCGACCGCTTCGCGACCTAAATAAATTCGGTCGCAAGATCAGCGACCGATTAGAGACCGAAATAATTTCGGTCGCAGAATGGGTCTCAGACGTGCGACCGATTATATCGGTCGCTATATGGTCGCTATTTGGGACCGATTAGCGACCGATTTATTAGGTCTCTAATTCGGTCGCTATTGCCACTTTTTCTTGTAGTGGCCGACGGTGCCAATTATTGATGCAACCTTTTTTTCTTCATTTTCCCTTTTAAGTAGGTGTTGTCCAATTTGCTGTAAATAGTATGCAAAACAAGATAAAAACTTAGGTTTTAAAAAATGATGTTATAAAAATATATTAAAAAGAATATTGTTCTTACTTTGATTAACTATTTTCTCATTTTCTAATCAAGCATCTCCTTAACCAAATCAAGTGGGAGTTAAGACACAACAACGGTCACGATGTCGTAATTACCCCGTATCTCAATTACCCCATGGTGCAAGTCATATGTTTTACATCCACCTAATATAGTGCTAATTTTTGTCCATTAGTACTATTATTCTTATGTAACTAAGTGAGTTTAAGGTACGCATTCAATCAACCGTTCAAATCAATATTATAAATTATTTATATTAAAAATATGATAAATCTTATCACACATAAATGTAATTGTGCATGTAATGCCTTTTAAGAATACACATGCATGCAATCCTTTTAAAAATATTAAATGATGAATAAAACAATCTAATATGCACAATTCTCTTTAGGGCGCAGCTTCATCGCAAAGGAAATGCAAGCAACATATGTTTCAGGAAATATATACCTTGCACTACACTTTGAAATTCACGTAGCCATAAAAAGTAGCACATGAGAGAGCTATAGAGAGAGAGAGAGAGAGAGAGAGAGAGAGAGAGAGAGAGAGAGAGAGAGAGAGAGAGAGAGAGAGAGAGAGAGAGAGAGAGAGATCACTTTAGCAAGTATGAGGTGAGAATTCACATGTTGATTCATACTCACATAGAATTATATTTCTTTTCAATGCTAAGATGAATGCTTCGTAGAAATTTTTAGTTAAAAAATATTTATTATTTTCTTTTGATAGTCTTGTTGGGATATAGATTCTGGTTGATTCACAGAGGATCGTACATGACATTGGAAAGAAAAGAAGAGAACACATAGAAATTAACATACCGGCCTGAGAGGACATTAAAGGGAGTACAGATCTTGATGTAATTAGCATAGGACAAGATGCTCATCAAAATCATCAAAATAAAATAAAAGATCGAAGTAGGATATAGGAGAAACTCGCCCTTACTTTGATGTCAAGGATGGTGCCACCCAACTTTAGTGCTCCTCAATCTTTTTAGTTCCTCGCCCTTACTCTATACTCAGTGCAATCTGAAGAAAAAAGACTGCAGCTGTGCGGGGGCTGAGGAAAAGAAATTGCACTTTTTTCTTCTCTCGTTGGAAAGGAGAAGGATGTTAGTTTAATATGGGGTTTGCATATATTATAAATGCATGGATTGGGCTTCTACAACCCGTCGAGGAAGCTTTATAGGTGACCCCGTGATGGGGCAGCTAGAGTGGGAAAGGGGAAAAAAGAGAGAGGAGTGATGTGAGGAGAATTTTCGTCGGAAGGCCTTGCTGGCAGGCAACGGGGATCTGCATGCGCACCTTCTCTATCTCTCCTTAGCTAACCCACCTTCGGGGAAGCCAACCCAGCTCCTTCATTCTCTCTCCTTGATCGGACCGTTCGAGGGTGAGGGGGATCTCCTTAATTAACCGAGGGGGGGTGAGGGGGATGCAAGCCAGCACACCTCTCTCTTCCTCCTTCCACGTCCGTCCGTGGAGGGGTACTACGCAGCCTGCATAACCGATAGTGTTGAGAGAAGCCATCATCATCCCCTTTCCGAAGGAGTTCCAACATCACCTGCAGTAAATCCCTACCCGCTGTCTCGTCGGCCTCCGCATCCGCCGCCCGATGCCCTGCAGGTCGAGTCATGCATGTGCCGAGAAGAAATCTGATATGTTGCACATGCCCAGCATTAATGGTTCCATGTCGGCCTCCCGAAACTCCATCAGCAGGGGGTCACCCTCCCCCGCCACGGTGTCTCCACACAGCATCAACGTCATTACCTTCATTGCTGCGGCGGAGACCAGCTCCTGCACCTTCACCGGCTCCCCGGCCCTCCAGCCGACCTCCTCCAGCATCCACGCCACCTCACTCTGGCGCAGGGCATAGAGGCCCCTGATCGTGGCGGGGGGGGGGGGGGGGGGCTGAGCAGTGAGCAGCTCCCGCATGCACACCTTCCGGAGAGTGCGATACTGAGGACCATCCGGTGCCCACTGCAGGTCGTTGCGTTCGAACACGGAGGCGAACACCACGGCGGGCAAGTCATGGTCGGGGAAGATGACGTCGTGGTCCTTGAGGGCCTCCTACACAGCGGCGGCAAGCTGAGCACGACACAGAGCCTGGCACCGAGGCGGAGCCACATAATGGGGCCATGCGTGCGCGCGAGCTCGTCGAAGCAATGGTGGAGACTGGGTCCGAGGAAGGGGAGGTAGCCGAGAAGCGATAGCCTGCGGGGTCCCGGAGGAAGGCTGGCCTCTCCTTCATCCTTCCTGTACCTCCATAACAGGTAGAAAGCCATTCCCCAATCACCTCCTCATCAGTCTTCCCCTGTGAGAATAAAGCTTCAGAGAAACATAATAGAACATAGTTTTTTTTTCTTCAAAAGAAGGTATTGCTCAGCTTCCTCGTGTGGGAGCTCTTTATTGATATTTATACACAATGTACATAGCTATGAAATAAAGGGAAAATGGTACTCGTAACACCCATGTTAATTACATGCATCAGTGTTGTAAATATAATACATTTTATTGAGTGAGTCTCACGTCAAATTATGCGGGCATAGATGCCACGTCACCAAGTGACATGAAGTGGGGGACACTTAAAAAAAAATTAGAACCCCATGTGAATGATGATCATAATTTCACCTGGAGTTTCTTTTTTGTGTGCAGCTGTCACACACTATTCAAAGGTGGTCTAATTTTTCTACGTGACCCTCACGTCACATCAAGTGATGATGTGGCATCCACATTCAGATAACTTAGTATGAGGGCTACTCAAATTTTTTTTAAATAAAATATGTTGCACTTGTAACACGCTGACGTGTAATTAGCAAGGGTGTTGCACAAAATGTCACTCTAAATAACGAGGGTTTTGAAACAGTTGGGAGAATACATTAAATTTTTTAAATATATATCCCTCCGATGCTTAAGTCAGAGACGCGTACAAATGAAAGCAAAAGAGCAGAGGGAGAGAGAGATGAGAGCTTAGGTGAGGGAGAGAGCGCTCGGAAGAGTGTCGAGTGCTCGGAGAAGTGGCCTGGAGTCGGGAGACAGTAATGATCTCTCTGTATCTCTGCTCTTTCCTACAGATGGCGCAAAAGTATAGAGGCACAAAAATGGTTCATAGTCCTCGTACCACACGTTTAAGATTTGTTTGTTGGAGAAGAGCGACCGACCACTCGTCACTACAAGAAAAAGTGGCTATAGCGACCGAATTAGCGACCGATTAAATCGGTCGCTAGTCGGTCCCAAATAGAGACCAATTCGGAGACCGAAATAATCGGTCGCATAACCGAGACCGTTTCAGCGACCGCATGTATATCGGTCGCTAATCGGTCGCTATTATTGCGACCGAATTAACTTCGGTCTCCAGTCGGTCGCTGATGCCGTTATACTTCCTACTACGACCCCCGCCCGCCCGAGCCCTCCCGCCCGAGCCCCCCCCCTCCCGCCCGAGCCCCCCCTCCCGAGCCCCCTTCCCCTGCGGCCCCCTCTCCGCCCTAGCCCCCCTCCCCGCTCCCGCCCGAGCCCCCTCCGCCGGAGCCCCCCCTCCGCCCGAGCCCTCCCGCCCGAGCCCCCCTCCTCCGCCGGAGCCCCCCTCCCCGTGCTGCCTCCCGCCCGAGCCCCCCTCCGCCGGAGCCCGTCGCCGCGCCGCTCGCGTCGAGTCGCCGTCGCCGCTCGCCCTGCCGTCGTCGCCCTCCGCAGGTACCTCTCTCTCTCTCTCTCTCTCTCTCTCTCTCTCTCTCCCTTCCCCCGCCGTCACCGGCCTGCTCCCCTCCCCCGCCGGCCTACTCCCCTCCCCCCTGCGGCCCCGTCGCCGGCTTGCTCCCCTCCCCTCCCCCCTGCGGCCTGCGCCCCCGTCCCCCTCAGATCTCCTTCCCATCCCCATGCCCCTCCCCCTCAGATACACAGAACTAATAAGATTGCAGAGAGGAAAGTGAGAATTAACATTGGTGAAGGAAGGGTCATCAGGGGAGCTAATCAAATTTCACATGAGAAAAGCTAACTAACAGATGAAACAGACTTGTGTCAAAATGCAGCAACCTGCCTGGCATACGTACTGAATGGTAGACATTTCAGTTTGCAACATCTGATTTGGGGCAGGTTTCAGATGGAACCTTTCTCAGAAAAAAAAAACAGATCATTACCTAATGTCTCAGTATGGCGTGCATCATCGATCAACAGAACTCTGAAGCTGTCACCACTGCCAAGACCTTTCTTATCAGTAAGCTTTCCAATATCTCCTCCTGTGAATATGACCGGGCGAAGGAAGGGGGGAAAGGTCAAACCTTGATGATACCAGAAACAGATGGAGATCGTATCAAATGCCCGTTGATAAGCTATTGTCAGCATTTTTCATGTCATGCAAATACAGCTTCAGAAATGGCGTAGAAGGACAAACAAGATAAGTAGGTGAAGAAAGGCCGCGGAGAACCAAGAACTGAAAATAATGCAATTGTTGGTTTATTTTAGTATTGATTCTAATTATGATCATAGTGCATTAGTGGTATATTTTTAGCATTGATTCTAATATATCTTATATTCTTCTCTGCATCCCCAATTGGATTTCACACGTAGGAGTTAGCCAAAATGGGGACGTCTAATAGAACTTTTCAAGTGGCCTTGCATCCTTGCCAGCCTAATTTTTAGGTTCTGCAAGTCTGAACAAATTCCAGCATAGTGAACATTCTTGGCCAGTTTAGTTCTTGTAACCAAAGTCATTAAGGCCATTGGAACTTTAATGTCTGCCATTTATTCCGTGTCCGCTTTTGCTATTTCAGTCTTACCAGACCACGTGCATTGGGTATGCCCTTTTTTATCTATGTATACGCCCATCTGTGTATGTATAATTTGTTTTGAGGATGGCACATCGAGCCCCTTGACAATCTTCATTCTCCCACAACTGTGGTGTTTTTTTAATATATAAAATTGTGGTCAATGGTGTGAAGCATCAACATTTCAGCACCTGTTCCAAAATTTGTTTATTTTTGTTCCATGGGATTTACATTGTTGGTAACGTGCACATTTTTTTGTATTGTGAATATCTTATTTTCAGCATCTTGTCCTCTGCCCATTCCTATTGTCCAGTGCAATCTGACATATTATTTGGGTTGATTCTGTGATTTTGCTACCACAATTCTAGCTGTTGATGGTTGACGCAAGTCACTAATTGAACGGCTCTATGGTTATGCTTGACTTGATATTGCTTACATGTTTATGCCAGGTTGAATGTCCAAAGTATCCAGGATTTAAACTTCATCATAGTTGTGCACTGCTGGGACATGGGTTGGGTGGGGGGGGGGAGAGAGAGACTGGAGAGACAATGTATGGAGCATATTGGAGGTGAAAATATGATAGTTTTTGGGTCAGTCTATGCAGAAAAAGATTTGCCAACAGGTCAAATGGATTGCTTCAGGTTTGTTCATCCTACAAAACAGACTCTTATTGACATGGTGGGTGGGGTGTTGACCTTGTTTGGTTCTAGTGTATTCATCAGCCTCTTTGAACCTTGCTGGTTCAACATTTTATGATGAGATCCCACAAATTACAAAGCTAACAAGAACGTCACAGTTGATGAGATCTTCAGTGGGGAGAATTAAGTTTAAAAAGATGTAAGCAGCAAACACCGAGTGACTGTTCTTGAGCGTCCGGTGTTTGCAATTGGTAGAAGGTGACAGGCTGCATGGATATAACAGAGGTGGAATTTGTAGTGGATGCTGGTGCAGGTTTCGAGTGGCGATGCTGTCTGGCAAACATACAGCTCAGTTGTTATTGTTTGGCAGCGAGGAGGAACCTGTGAAGTATTTTTCTCATTTTCTGTGCCTTCCCTAGGGAGATATGGACTCTTTGTTGGACAATTGGGGGTAAGCCCTGTATCAGCTAGGTAGTATCGGATTATTACTGAAGCATTGGGAGAAAGCTTGCATTCTGAAGGCTGATGGCAAGACCTTGTGGTTAATCTTTGACGCACTCTTTTGACTACATAGAGGGATACAAGGCTATTTAGAAGATTGTCAAGAGACAAAGCGGAGGTCTGTAAGCATGTCTGGGATGTGACTAAAAGGTGGGCATCCTCTCTTAGATGTATCAAAGAGGAAATATAGTGCCCTGAGGCAAATATTGTCATTTTGTGAGTTGCTGGTAGTTGGATGTTCGTCTGGGGTATTGTGGGGGGTGTTCTTTTTGTGGGTTTATGTATATGGGATTTTAATAGTATTCAAGTGTATGCCACACTTTTAGAATGTCACTGGCTGATGTTATGCAGTACCATCCATTTCTGCTGGGTTGGGGAGGGGGATCTCTCTCTCTCTCTCTCTATGTGTGTGTGTGTGTGTGGCTTCTGCTGCAGTGGCAGAGATAAAACACAGGCCACCCAGGTTTGAGCCTGGGTGGTTCCCTTCTTAACCCTCTACTGATACCAACTTTGGCCACACCCGTCAACGGAACTTAATATTTTTTAATAATTTTTTCACATACAAGTTCCTATTAATTAAATCTATATCTTATGAGGCTTTTGGTAGTTTTGTATGCCTCCGCATATGATTTGGATGGATATGGTATCAGACCATCTGGATCCTCATGGTGAGCTGAGATTGCCTCCATCAATCTATATACATGCCTATCTTCTGTGGATTTTGGAAGTGGATTAGTTTAGGACCTCGGGTTCTGGTAAAGTTAAATGATGGTTCGTGTGCAATTTGTGACATATGTTTGAGAATGATGTGCCAATGAAGTTTGTCTGTTTATGAAGCGAGAATTGTTCCTGTTGTTGCTGATTCCATAACAAGCCATGGCGATTCTTCGGTTCACCAGTCTGGTTTTGAATTCTGAACAATACGACCGGGGGTCTAAAATCTGAAATACCGGTAACATCTAACATCCATATCCATGTGTGCGCTCAGCATAACATACTCTTTGCCTTACAATTGACCCATCCTCTCTCTCAAGTAAAGCCCCTTATTTGCATCTCTTTTCTCAATTCATTCTCATAAATCTTCTATGACTATAAGTTGTCAAATATTATTACAATTCCAGTCACCTTGACATCAAGAAGTTTCTAGCTGGCCACAGGCTGTCAGGTACCTATGAGGATTAGTTACAATGTTTTTCTAAAAGTTTTTCTTCCTCCATCTGTTTGTTTAAAGACCTATCATACTATCTTATCCATCCTCAGTAATAAAATGGGGTTTAAGATTGCACCATATTTACTAATGTTCAAAAAGTAACATTGTATGTTTTGATGAGTGAAAAAGTGTCATTTAATGGTTATAAATGTTTCTGTCCTGCATCAGATTTGGTATCAGAGCATAAGGGAATCAACTTATTTTTATAAGTTGAGGTCCTACATTTTGTAATCAGTATGCTTCCTCTTCCGATTATTTTTACTGCATATTTACCTAATGGACAACGAGCAGAAATTGATGTACATGAGTCGGAAGATAAGAATTGGATTTCACCTGACATTGTTAAGTCACTTGCTAAGACCGGAGAAATTGTTATTGAGGGTGACCGTGTATTTGTGGAGTTCTCTAAGAAGTTCAAAACAGTCACGTATGATGATGGAGCTTGGTGTGACATTGGGTCAATGGCTGCCCCATTCATTATTTTAGGAAGAAAGTGGTTAGAAGAAAGAAGTGCGGTTATTGATTCAGAAAGAAAAACATGCACTTTGAGTTTAGTGTTATTTTCTTGTATTTTCGTAATTAAATTAAGGTTTATTTTTAGTTTAGTGTTATTTAGTCGGTTATGTGTTTTGTTAATTTTAATAGTTAGGGTATTGTTGGATGAAAAGTAAAGTGTGTTTTATTATTGTCTTATTCAGTAATGATACCATCAATTTCTTTACTTGATTTCTGCATAGCTAGTGACAGTGTTGTCTTTAAGCTAAAAAGTATCATGCTATATTTTATTTCTGCTAAATAGCTAGTGAAAGTGTTGTCTTTATGTTGGATGTTAAAATAAAATTCCTGTTTTCATTGTGTACATGTATTGCCAATTTCACATGTTACTGCTATGTTTTTAGATTGTGTTATTATCTTGTCAATATTTAATTAGTTGGGTGTTGTATGTGAGCTGAGATGCGTGGGTGCAACCTAACATTGCACGCATCTTAGGAGAGCGTGTTAAGCCCGTGCCAATCAACCTACCCGTTCAAGACTTTGGGATTGATATGCACGTTCTCATTTTGAATGATGAGAATGTGTATATCTAACTCAAAGTCTTGAATTGTCCCGTTTGGACAGTCTGTGAATGTTTGATCGCACTTAGGTGGTTAATTACTATATGTGTTTGTGTTGTTTGTTAAAAATTTTGGCTGCGTCTTCTCACTCCTCTCTGATATACCTTTATTGATTTTGATTATTTTCTTAACCACTTATTAGTAAGTGTTTAAGAAAATTTCTTAATCAATAAATATTTTGTGGTATATCGGAGAGGTGTGGGGAGATGCTGCCGAAATTTTTAGCAAACAACACAACACATATAGTAATTAATCGTGCGATCAAACCTTCACAGATGGGTTAAAAAGTGAAGATCTAAATGATATTTCCGTCCTATTTAAAATGGCAGACATGGACGATGTGAGGTAAGGGTTGTACTTTTTATTTTGTTAAACATGTTAAAGTTTTGTGTGTTTACATTTCATTCGCATAGGGAAAATGTCTGAAGATCGTTCATGGATGTACTGTAGAGTAGTTGATCAGGTGGTGTCTATAGAATTTAAAAATGGAGTTGAGAGATTCATTCAGTTTGCTTTGAGAAATTCTATTGAAGCTGTAGATTGTGAGGGTCGTATCCGATGTCCTTGTGTAGTCTGTAAGAATTTGAAGTGGCTGACAACATGGGATGTACAACGTCATTTATACAGAAAGGGGTTTGTTAAAGATTATACAAACTGGATATGTCATGGTGAAACATTGTGGTCGACCTACGAGCCTGCCAATGTTGGAAGTGGAAGTTCATATGTTGATATGGTCATAGATGCTGCTGGTCCAGGATTCAATGTTCACGAGGAGCATGTACATAATGAAGAACCGCCAAACAAGACAGCTGAAAGATTTTATCAGCTACTCAAAGATGCTGATGAGCCATTGTGGACTGGATGTCAAAATCACTCTCGACTGTCTGCGGTGTCACAATTATTGAACTTGAAATCTGAATTTCACATCAGTGAGATTTGTTTTGATCGTTTGTTACTGATTATCAAAAGTATGTTGCCACAAGATGAGAAATTACCTGAAAATTTTTATCGTGCAAAGAAGATGGTCACTGACTTAGGGCTTGGATATGAGAAAATAGATGCATGTCCTAATCATTGCATGCTATATTATAATGAGGCTAAAAGTAAGGTATCATGTTCCATATGTGGTCATGATAGATTCAAGCCTAAGAAAGGGGACAATTCAAAGCAAAAAGATATACCATATATGTCATTGCGGTATTTTCCTATTGCACCGAGATTGCAGAGAATGTATATGGCACCAAAGATAGCTCAACATATGAGATGGCATGCGGAAAGAGTACGTCGACAACATAATGTAATCAGTCATCCTGCAGATGCCGAAGCTTGGAGTCACTTTAACCGTGCTCACCCTACTTTCTCAAAAGAGTCGCGTAATGTAAGGCTGGGTTTATGTACTGATGGATTCAATCCATTTGGAGGTTCAGTGACTTCCTACTCTTGCTGGCCAGTTTTCGTGACACCATATAATATTCCGCCAAATATGTGCATGAAACGAGAGCATTTATTTCTATCATTATTGATCCCTGGTCCAAAAAGTCCTGGGAAAAAATTAGACATATATCTCAGGCCGTTGATTGATGAGTTGAAGTTGTTATGGACTGATGGGGTTACTACCTATGATGCATGCAGAAAACAAAATTTCACTATGAAGGCTGCATTGATGTGGACAATAAGCGACTTTCCTGCATATGGAATGTTATCTAGCTGGAGCACTCATGGAAAACTAGCATGTCCTTACTGTATGGACAGTTCCAAATCATTTGTACTTAAGCATGGTGGCAAGTCATGCTGGTTTGATTGTCATCGACGATTTCTACCAAGGGACCATCCGTTTAGAAGGCAAAAAGATGCATTCTTAAAGAACAGAATTGAATTGGAAGAAGCTGATTTTGAACGGTTGTCTGGTCCACATTTAGCAGCACGTGTACAGAACTTACCAGATATAGCACAATTGTCGAGCAGCACAAGACAACTCCCTGGATTTGGGAAGGATCACAATTGGGTCAAAAAAAGTATCTTCTGGGAATTGCCTTATTGGTCAACTCTTCTTATACGACATAACATCGACGTCATGCATGTTGAGAAGAATGTCTTTGATAATGTGTTCAACACTGTTATGGACATAACAGGCAAAACAAAGGATAATGTGAATGCCCGTTTAGACTTGAAAATACATTGTAAACGTCCAGAACTGTACCTTATTGATAGAAATGGTAAAACAGTTAAACCGAAAGCAAGTTACGCCCTTGGAGCTGCACAGATTAAAGAAGTATGCTCTTGGCTAAAACAGTTGAGATTTCCAGATGGTTATGTGTCTAACATTGCTCGTTGCGTGAATACAAATGAGGGGAAAATATATGGAATGAAAAGTCATGACTGTCATGTGTTCATGCAGAGGTTGTTACCTATTGTATTTCGTGATATGATGCCGAAGGCGATATGGGGAGCAGTGACTGAGTTAAGTCAGTTTTTCAAAATTTTATGTGCATCAGAGCTCAGGTATGAAGATGTGGAAACTATTGAACAGAATGTGATCACGACAGTTTGTAGATTGGAAAAGATATTTCCACCATCATTCTTTGATTCAATGGAGCACCTGCTTATACACTTACCATATGAGGCTAAAGTAGGAGGGCCAGTACAATTTAGATGGATGTATCCATTTGAGAGGTAATATATATATATTTTCTCCTCATAATTCAATTACATGGTGATGTGTTTTTCATTATCTTATGAACATTCTGGTAGGTGTATGCATGAATTGAAAATGAAAGTTCGCAACAAGGCAAAAGTAGAGGGTTCCATTGCCGAGGCGTACATTATGGAAGAAATATCAAATTTCTGTTCAATGTACTTTGAACCTGAGGTACAAACTCGTCGAACTCGGCCACCACGTAATGATGATGGGGGAGACTCCGTTCACTCTGAGCGACTGTCGATATTTAAGTATCCTGGACGTGCGTATGGACGTTCCTCGAGTCGGATGCTAAATGATAGAGAATTGCACTGTGCAGAAATTTACATCCTTTTAAATTGTATGGAGGTTGAACCTTATGTTGCGTAAGTTCTCTGCTCAAATTACATTGTGTCTATAACTTATTATTTTTCATTCCATCTATAATGCTCCAATGGTCGTAATACAGACAATTTGACTCAGAATTAATCCAAAGATGTCCATATCTCACTGACATGGAGGTTGAAAAAGAACGAGAAAAATCATTCGCTTCTTGGCTGAAATATCGTGTAAGTATTATTACTACTCTTTCTCCTTGTTGGGTCAATGACAAATTCTGACTAGTGTGCTGTCCATATGTAGGTTGAAAATGATTTTATTACTGATCAAAGAATTCGAGTGATCAGTTATGGCCCATCGAAAGTTGCACGTACATATCCAGCATTTATTGTGAATGGGTATAGATTTCACACTAGACAATATGGGCAGAATAAGTCAACAATGAACAGCGGGGTATGTGTGAAAGGAAGTACATATAATGAAAACGAATGTGATTATTATGGTATTATTGAGGAGATCTTAGAATTGCAATATCTCGGAGATGACAACCATATATTTCTGTTAAAGTGTCATTGGTTTGATCCTAATTCTGTTCGAAATGACACAACATATGGGATTGTCGATATCAGACATAAGTCTAAATTGAATACTTATGATCCATTCATTTTGGCCGCACAAGCCCAGCAGGTCTATTATACAAAGTATCCATCGTCTAGAAATAAAGAAAGAAATGATTGGTGGGCAGTTTGCAAGGTTAAGACAAGGCTTTTCCCGGATTATGAGTTGGATTTGACTGAAACAGAGCAGTTGGATGTGAATGCCGAATTCTTTCAATCAGACTTGGGTGATGATGTAGACTTGCCTGCTTCTAGTGATGAATCTGTGGAGGCACCGTCTTTATCTAAAGAGAATGAAGTGGAGGAAGTCGATCCAGAACAACCAGAAATACAGTTGGGGGACTCCGAAGAGGAGGAATATATTAGTGATCAAAATGAATCTGATAATGAAGATGTGAATGCTGAATTTGTTATATCTCCAACATCTGAAGAAGAAATGGAGAATGTTTGATTAATGGTATACAATTTTATCTGGGAATTTTAATACTCTGTAACTTTCTTTCTTTCACTATTTGATGAATATGCATGTATTTTATTACCAGTTGAAGATATGGTTCGAGGACGGCGTGGGACTCCCAGAGGTGGGAGGGGAGAGGGTAGCGGGAGGAGATTTACTTCCGTTTCACCACCGGTAGTAGGTATGTATACTTTCCCTTCATAATGCATTGTAGTATTTGTTGAAAATAATTCATTATGTATTTGTGTTATCTGATTATTATTTTCACAGGACCCACGACCTCTACACCGTTACGACCGACCTCTGCACCGCTACCACCGGTAGTAGGTATGTATACTTTCATGTATAATGCATTGTAGTATTTGTTGAAAATAATTCTTTATGTTTTTGTGTTATCTGATTCTTATTTTCACAGGACCCACGACCTCTGCACCGTTACCACCGAGGGATGCACCGCTACCACCGGTAGTAGGTATGTATACTTTCATGTATAATTCATTTGAGTATTTGTTTAAAATAATTCTTTATGTTTTTGTGTTATCTGATTCTTATTTTCACAGGACCCACGACCTCTGCACCGTTACCACCGAGGGATGCACCGCTACCACCGGTAGTAGGTATGTATACTTTCATGTATAATTCATTTGAGTATTTGTTTAAAATAATTCTTTATGTTTTTGTGTTATCTGATTCTTATCCTTACAGGACCCACGGCCTCTGCACCGTTACCACTGACAACGGGTACATTGACGGCCTATGCACCGCCATCACACATGGCGAGTGGATCTACACCTCCCCCAGCTGAGTCAGGTATGTTCATTTGCATATTTATGTTTTTTTGATAGTTTGTTTTATTTATACTATTTAATTCGTATAGTACGTGCTGATGACGAGGCGAGTCATCATGAGGGGGAGGGCTGTTGTAATGAGACGATGCGGGCAGTGTGGATAAATGAAGGGTACGTAATGCATTATTTTTGTTATTTATTCGTCATTGTGGTATTAATATTTTTAATTTCAGGAATAAAATAGAGCCAGCCCAAGCATCACAATTTATTACAAAGACAATTCAAGCACATTTTCCAGGCCCCATCCATCGCTTTGCTGATTTTCCGATGGGTGTTCAGGATTTATTGTTCTCTATGTTCTTGGTATTTATCTTATTTTATCATATGAAGTCATTTTCAATTATTATTTTAACCCACTTTGTTATGTAACATATAAATTTTTGTTGTTGTTAATATATAGAGGAATCATCGATTCACAGAACATTCAGATGAGTTACGTGCTAGATTTGCATGGACAGCTACTGCAAGAGATAATTTCAAACATCTTATGTACAATGCCCGAAGATATGCAAAAAAAGCATGTGCAAGTACTGATAAGAACATATGGAAGGAGCATGGGCCTGTGTGGATGAGAAAGGAGTATTGGACAGAGCTGTGCAACATTTGGGAAGCGGAGAAATGGAATGCCAATTCAAACAAAGCAAAGCAAAACAGAGCAGCGCATCCTGAAGCGAATTTACACACGGGTGGCTCTGTCTCCTTTGCAACACATAAAGCGAGATTAGTAAGTACACTTCTACATATATAAATTTTTTGTTTCTATTATGAAACTGTGATTTATTTGAATAACAGGAAGCACAGTTAAAGCGGCCAGCTCAATTTCATGAACTTTTTGATCGAACTCATAAGAAGAAAGGGACAAATGCTTACATTAGTGAGAAAGCTCGGGAGGTAGCGGTAAGTGTATACATTAATAGTTTTCATTTAAGATTAAATTGTAGAATAATTTGGTTTTGTTTTTTTTTGGTTTTTGCAGGACTCATATAGTAGACGAATGGATGAGAGGTACGGGGATGACAGTCAGCGTCCAGAGTTGGATCCTGCCATTTGGGTTGCAGCATCTGGGGCACCCAAGAAAGGACATGTTTATGGTTTTGGACATAGCTTGGGCACGACTAGGGTGTTATCATCATGCTCGAGTTCGGTCTCACATGCGACCTCTCCATTTACCACACCAGCAGCCCCAGATGGTTCTTCCAGTGCCGCCCCGACCATGACTCCAGATATGTTTAGGCAGATCGTCAACGAGACCGTCTCTCAGAATATCTCAGAATATCTCAACCATCGTCGCTCAGACCGTCTCCCAGATGCTCACATCCTTGGGAATTGATAGTAGTAGAGCACCTCCTGCACCTCCTGCACAGCAGCCTCCGGTAAGTATTTTATTTGATTGATTTTCTATTTGTTAACTCTAAATATCATCTTACAAAATATAAGAATTTAGATTGAGGAGGGGAAAATATCATTTTCTTAACTCTAAATATCATCTTACACCTATCCTCTGGATATTAGAATCAACAGGCAGACTGTTCTGCAGGATTTTCCATAGGTGTATAGAGATTTTGGTTAGAACTGAAAGTGAAAAGATATGTATAAATTCTATTCACTTGAGTGGGGGAGGATACAGATCTATAAATATTCATAAAGCTAGAATAATATAAGGAAAGTAACATGTAGACATGAATAAAATATGCCAATTTAGGTGAAAAGATCTCCCCAAAGTCTGGTAACTGTCATGGCAGGAAGCCAGGAACAGCACCTCTAAGCAAAGGAAGGGCAGTTCATACAAAGGAGCATAGGTCATAAGTTACAAGAAGTGAAGGATATTATATATAGTCGGCGGCGGCCGCCATTGGGGCGTATCCCTGCAAGGGAAAGGCGGAGAAGATACCATACAGAAATGGCTATGGAAGTTACCCAAGTTCTTTTGAATGCACAGTCAATAGATTCAGCGGTTCGCAAGCATGCTGAGGAAAGTTTAAAACAATTTCAGGATCAAAATGTTACTGGGTTCTTGCTATCTCTTTCGAGTGAATTAGCAAATAATGACAAGCCTGTTGTTAGCCGTAAATTGGCAGGCTTGATTCTCAAAAATGCCCTGGATGCAAAGGAGCAACACAGAAAATTTGAGCATGTGCAGAGATGGTTATCATTGGATGTAGCTGTTAGGGCCCAGGTCAAAGGATGTTTACTACAGACTCTCTCTTCACCGGTGATTGATGCAAGATCTACTGCATCTCAAGTTGTTGCAAAGATTGCTGGTATTGAGTTGCCTCAAAATCAATGGCCTGAACTTATCAGTTCTCTCTTGTCAAATATTCACCAACTTCAGCCAGATGTTAAGCAAGCAACTTTGGACACCCTAGGTTACATGTGTGAAGAAGTCTCCCCTGATGAAGTTGATCAAGAGCAAGTCAATAAGATATTGACAGCGGTTGTTCAAGGCATGAGTGCTTCTGAGGGAAACATTGATGTTAGGCTGGCTGCAACTCGAGCTCTGCATAATTCTTTGGGATTTGCTCAGGCAAACTTCGGGAATGATATGGAGAGGGATTATATCATGAGAGTCATTTGTGAAGCTACTCTGTCCCCTGAGGTGAAGATACGGCAGGCTGCATTCGAATGCTTGGTCTCCATATCCTCCATGTATTATGAGAAGCTTGCATCGTATATGCAGGACATATTTAACATCACTGCAAAAGCTGTGAGGGAAGATGAGGAACCTGTTGCTCTACAAGCTATTGAATTCTGGAGCTCAATATGCGATGAAGAGATTGACATCTTAGATGAATATGGAGGGGATTTTTCTGCTGATTCTGACACCCCTTGCTTTTATTTTATCAAGCAGGCACTACCTGCGCTTGTCCCTATGCTGTTGGAGACACTCCTTAAGCAAGAAGACGACCAAGATCAGGATGAAGGAGTTTGGAATCTTGCAATGGCTGGAGGAACATGCTTGGGTTTGGTTGCACGGACCGTGGGAGATGACATTGTGCCTCTTGTTATGCCATTCATAGAAGAAAACATTAACAAACCTGAATGGAGGCAGCGAGAAGCAGCAACTTATGCATTTGGTTCTAAAATCTGAAATACCGGTCGGATGGCCGTGCCGGTCATTCCAATACGACCGGGGAGATGAAAGTGACTTGTCAGAACTGACGGAATCCAAATCGGATGCCCGGTTTGAGCTCGGCGCTCAAACTTCATTTTTAAAATACACTTATTTCAAATGAACTGTTAGGACGGGTCCGGGGGTCTAAAATCTGAAATACCGGTCGGATGGCCGTGCCGGTCATTCCAATACGACCGGGGAGATGAAAGTGACTTGTCAGAACTGACGGAATCCAAATCGGATGCCCGGTTTGAGCTCGGCGCTCAAACTTCATTTTTAAAATACACTTAGTTCAAATGAACTGTTAGGACGGGGCATTTGGTTCTAAAATCTGAAATACCGGTCGGATGGCCGTGCCGATCATTCCAATACGACCGGGGAGATGAAAGTGACTTGTCAGAACTGACGGAATCCAAATTGGATGCCCGGTTTGAGCTCGGCGCTCAAACTTCATTTTTAAAATACACTTAGTTCAAATGAACTGTTAGGACGGGGCATTTGGTTCTAAAATCTGAAATACCGGTCGGATGGCCGTGCCGATCATTCCAATACGACCGGGGAGATGAAAGTGACTTATCAGAACTGACGGAATCCAAATCGGATGCCCGGTTTGAGCTCGGCGCTCAAACTTCATTTTTAAAATACACTTAGTTCAAATGAACTGTTAGGACGGGTCCGGGGGTCTAAAATTCGAAATACCAGTCGGATGGCCGTGCCGATCATTCCAATACGACCGGGGAGATGAAAGTGACTTGTCAGAACTGACGGAATCCAAATCGGATGCCCGGTTTGAGCTCGGCGCTCAAACTTCATTTTTAAAATACACTTATTTCAAATGAACTGTTAGGACGGGTCCGGGGGTCTAAAATCTGAAATACCGGTCGGATGGCCGTGCCGGTCATTCCAATACGACCGGGGAGATGAAAGTGACTTGTCAGAACTGACGGAATCCAAATCGGATGCCCGGTTTGAGCTCGGCGCTCAAACTTCATTTTTAAAATACACTTAGTTCAAATGAACTGTTAGGACGGGTCCGGGGGTCTAAAATCTGAAATACCGATCGGATGGCCGTGCCGGTCATTCCAATACGACCGGGGTGATGAAAGTGACTTGTCAGAACTGACGGAATCCAAATCGGATGCCCGGTTTGAGCTCGGCGCTCAAACTTCATTTTTAAAATACACTTAGTTCAAATGAACTGTTAGGACGGGGCATTTGGTTCTAAAATCTGAAATACCGGTCGGATGGCCGTGCCGATCATTCCAATACGACCGGGGAGATGAAAGTGACTTGTCAGAACTGACGGAATCCAAATCGGATGCCCGGTTTGAGCTCGGCGCTCAAACTTCATTTTTAAAATACACTTAGTTCAAATGAACTGTTAGGACGGGGCATTTGGTTCTAAAATCTGAAATACCGGTCGGATGGCCGTGCCGATCATTCCAATACGACCGGGGAGATGAAAGTGACTTGTCAGAACTGACGGAATCCAAATCGGATGCCCGGTTTGAGCTCGGCGCTCAAACTTCATTTTTAAAATACACTTAGTTCAAATGAACTGTTAGGACGGGTCCGGGGGTCTAAAATTCGAAATACCGGTCGGATGGCCGTGCCGATCATTCCAATACGACCGGGGAGATGAAAGTGACTTGTCAGAACTGACGGAATCCAAATCGGATGCCCGGTTTGAGCTCGGCGCTCAAACTTCATTTTTAAAATACACTTATTTCAAATGAACTGTTAGGACGGGTCCGGGGGTCTAAAATCTGAAATACCGGTCGGATGGCCGTGCCGGTCATTCCAATACGACCGGGGAGATGAAAGTGACTTGTCAGAACTGACGGAATCCAAATCGGATGCCCGGTTTGAGCTCGGCGCTCAAACTTCATTTTTAAAATACACTTAGTTCAAATGAACTGTTAGGACGGGGCATTTGGTTCTAAAATCTGAAATACCGGTCGGATGGCCGTGCCGATCATTCCAATACGACCGGGGAGATGAAAGTGACTTGTCAGAACTGACGGAATCCAAATCGGATGCCCGGTTTGAGCTCGGCGCTCAAACTTCATTTTTAAAATACACTTAGTTCAAATGAACTGTTAGGACGGGTCCGGGGGTCTAAAATTCGAAATACCGGTCGGATGGCCGTGCCGATCATTCCAATACGACCGGGGAGATGAAAGTGACTTGTCAGAACTGACGGAATCCAAATCGGATGCCCGGTTTGAGCTCGGCGCTCAAACTTCATTTTTAAAATACACTTATTTCAAATGAACTGTTAGGACGGGTCCGGGGGTCTAAAATCTGAAATACCGGTCGGATGGCCGTGCCGGTCATTCCAATACGACCGGGGAGATGAAAGTGACTTGTCAGAACTGACGGAATCCAAATCGGATGCCCGGTTTGAGCTCGGCGCTCAAACTTCATTTTTAAAATACACTTAGTTCAAATGAACTGTTAGGACGGGGCATTTGGTTCTAAAATCTGAAATACCGGTCGGATGGCCGTGCCGATCATTCCAATACGACCGGGGAGATGAAAGTGACTTGTCAGAACTGACGGAATCCAAATCGGATGCCCGGTTTGAGCTCGGCGCTCAAACTTCATTTTTAAAATACACTTAGTTCAAATGAACTGTTAGGACGGGTCCGGGGGTCTAAAATTCGAAATACCGGTCGGATGGCCGTGCCGATCATTCCAATACGACCGGGGAGATGAAAGTGACTTGTCAGAACTGACGGAATCCAAATCGGATGCCCGGTTTGAGCTCGGCGCTCAAACTTCATTTTTAAAATACACTTATTTCAAATGAACTGTTAGGACGGGTCCGGGGGTCTAAAATCTGAAATACCGGTCGGATGGCCGTGCCGGTCATTCCAATACGACCGGGGAGATGAAAGTGACTTGTCAGAACTGACGGAATCCAAATCGGATGCCCGGTTTGAGCTCGGCGCTCAAACTTCATTTTTAAAATACACTTAGTTCAAATGAACTGTTAGGACGGGGCATTTGGTTCTAAAATCTGAAATACCGGTCGGATGGCCGTGCCGATCATTCCAATACGACCGGGGAGATGAAAGTGACTTGTCAGAACTGACGGAATCTAAATCGGATGCCCGGTTTGAGCTCGGCGCTCAAACTTCATTTTTAAAATACACTTAGTTCAAATGAACTGTTAGGACGGGTCCGGGGGTCTAAAATTCGAAATACCGGTCGGATGGCCGTGCCGATCATTCCAATACGACCGGGGAGATGAAAGTGACTTGTCAGAACTGACGGAATCCAAATCGGATGCCCGGTTTGAGCTCGGCGCTCAAACTTCATTTTTAAAATACACTTATTTCAAATGAACTGTTAGGACGGGTCCGGGGGTCTAAAATCTGAAATACCGGTCGGATGGCCGTGCCGGTCATTCCAATACGACCGGGGAGATGAAAGTGACTTGTCAGAACTGACGGAATCCAAATCGGATGCCCGGTTTGAGCTCGGCGCTCAAACTTCATTTTTAAAATACACTTAGTTCAAATGAACTGTTAGGACGGGGCATTTGGTTCTAAAATCTGAAATACCGGTCGGATGGCCGTGCCGATCATTCCAATACGACCGGGGAGATGAAAGTGACTTGTCAGAACTGACGGAATCCAAATCGGATGCCCGGTTTGAGCTCGGCGCTCAAACTTCATTTTTAAAATACACTTAGTTCAAATGAACTGTTAGGACGGGTCCGGGGGTCTAAAATTCGAAATACCGGTCGGATGGCCGTGCCGATCATTCCAATACGACCGGGGAGATGAAAGTGACTTGTCAGAACTGACGGAATCCAAATCGGATGCCCGGTTTGAGCTCGGCGCTCAAACTTCATTTTTAAAATACAAGATGAAATTTGAACTTATATTGTGTGTGTGTATTTATATATATGAAAATGAGCTGGCTTAAACTATTGGCATACTCTTGTTAATGTTTGATTTCTTTATTAAGTCTTGTTAATGCTTGATTTCTTTATTAAGGATTTGATTATAATTTTTTTAAATGATATACAGGATCATCCGTCGCGAGATGTTGGACGAGACGACGACCAGGATGAGACATATGTGGAGGATTTGTGATTTTATTTTAGTTGTGTATGTTGTCATTTTATTATTATGGATGTATGATTAATTTGTGATTTTATTTTAATTGTGTGTAATTTGAGGTTCGTGGAGATTGTGATCCGTGTAGTTGATTTATTATTGTTTTATGAAATTGTTATTTATCAGGTGTTTGTATGTGATGAATTTGAGATTTGTCGATATTGTTGTCTGTGTAGTTGATTTTATATTTATGTTATGAATTTGTTATTTATCAGGTAATTTATTTATCAGTTTAAATAAATTTTTTAAAAAAAAAATAATACAAAATTAGCGACCGCATGGAGACTGAATTGCGACCGAATAGCGACTATACGTTATATTTCTTTTATTAAATAATTATACTTGGCGACCGACTGGCGACCGACTAGCCACCGAATCAATCCAATAGGTTAATTTTATTTTTAAAAATACAACAAATTTAGCGACCTACTTGCGACCGAATTGAGACCGAATAAATCCGATAGGTTAATTTTATTTTTAAAAATACAACATAATTCGAGACCGAATAGCGACCGAATTGAGACCGACTTAATCCGATAGGTTAATTTTATTTTTTAAAATACAACAAATGTAGCGACCGAATAGAGACTGAATAGCGACCGAATTATTAGCGACCGGTCAGGCGACCGATTATAATCGGTCTCTGGTAACGACTGATACTGCGACCGAATTATGTCGGTCGCCATATAGCGACTATTATATAGCGACCGAATATGTCGGTCGCTATATCGTATCTGTTCGGTCGCAATGCATATTTGCGACCGATCTACGACTGAATAGCGACCGCTAGGTCGGTCGCTATCCGCGATTTTTCTTGTAGTGCGTGAAAGCTTGCGAACACTAGAGAATGGCGTCAGATGGAGCCCTGAGCGTGATCCCAAGGGACATCCCTCCGATGCTTAAATCAGAGACGTACTTCAGAGAGAACTATAGGAGGGAGAGAGGTAGGAGAGCTTAAGAGTGGAGTGGACAAGCCTGTGTGTCTAAATGAATGGTCCTGGAGTGCTCGAAGAGCCTGGGGAGTGCTTGGAGAAGGTAGATAATGCTTGTAACAATGGGTGAAGGACTCTTCTCTCTCTGCATGTCTCTGTCTCTATATGTGTGTCTATCTCCATATACGGATCCGTCCTAGGTGCGACGGGAGATCTATTTGTAAGGGTTGTCATGGTGGTGGCCGTCCATTCCTCAATGGGGAAATGGCGTGGGTCATAGAGTAACGTCTTCTTGATCGTGGGAAGAGTTGCCCGTTGTGCAGCTATCTATTTCGGAAGAGGGGCCTCATCGCGGGAATCTTGACGTTGTGGAGGTGACCCAATCCTTTTCAAAGAGAGTCCATAATGGTAGCGGCATCTTTCTTGTTGGGCGAATATTACAACGCTCATACTACGCGCGATGATTTCTCGATGGGCTGACGAAGCTTTACTGGGCCTTAGTTGGGCCATGCCACGTGGGCCAAGGTTCAGCCTGCCTTATCTTGTCCTCATCGGATTGTATCGGGTCAATGCTAGGCCTGGTGACATTGGGTTGTACTGGACTAACAAAGTTGGGCCCTTCTGGGCCTAGCGAGCATTCCCCTCCTCAGATATCATTATGACATCCTCTGACCATTCTTCCTCAAATTCTAAGAAAACATGTTGAACCAACAACTCAAATTATAGGTTTGGGTAATTCGGATCCCCTTCCCCTGTCGATTTCTAATTTTTTGTCATAGAATCTAAAGACATAGAAGGAACCAAGAAAACTAGTTTGAGAACCATATTGTCAACACAGTCCCTTGCCAGTTAGCATGATTCGGACTCCTTTGTTTATATCCATTTGTTGTATGTATACTTTGGAGTCCAAGTGTAAAGGAGTCCTGCTGTACCAAATCAATTGTAATGTATCATTCGAAATATGTAGAGGCCGCCTCACAACCCATAGGGGCCAAGGCGTGCATTTGTTCTCAGACTTGTTTATGGGTGTGAACACTAGCCTTTACAATGTGCATGGTCGTCCACGTTTGGCTTTTTTTGCTTGTAATTGCCTAATTAAGGCAAAGTGCTTGTGAAAAACTCTCTATTTAATGAATTATTGGAGTATCTTTCTAAGGATTTTAAAATAAAATATTAACCGTGAGTATTTGAGTGTCATCATATTTAAGTGTGTAACACAACTATCTAATACAAGTGGAAATGCCCACCAAGTCAAAGCAAGATATGACTGTGTGATAAACGTAAAGATATGACTCATCTCATGGGGGTTAAGAAAGGAAATAGCTCCCCTGCCGTGCTTTTAGGGTTTATCTCTGTAGTTGTATTGGTGAACAACATCACCAATATGATGTGGTTACCGGGAAACTAGAGACCTCGCAATTCTAGTATTCATTTGTAATCTCTCACGGTTTCTTTCATTATATAGGTTATAGGTGCCAAAACATTTAAAAGATAGAATATTAATATATATATATATATATACATATCTATTAGGTATGGACTTAAATATGATATCTCTTACCTCGTATTATGTTTTGATGATTTCTTGAATGGGAGAGAGAACAACCTCCCCTAAGAAACATTATACAATTGAACGTACACGTCATAAGGAGTTTTAGGTGAGATCTTAGTTAACAACTCTCTGATATTTGAGTCAACAAGATGCTTAGGTAAAGGAGAAAGAGTTGGAGATTGTGGAGGGGAGTGCTCGGGTGAGAGGAGGAGAGCTCGGAAGAGAATAAGCATTCTGAAGTATGGGGTTTCTCTGTGGGCAAATTGTGTACCTCTAGTCATCAGTCTAGGGTCTTTTTTATAGGATTTACCTTGAATGTGTCTGTTTCCTGACTAAGCGAAGTCATGATTAGTGGAGTAATGGGTTGTCCGATCATGGATCGTTAGTTACCCACTTGTCTGCTCTCTGGGAGTTGGAAAGGCGGTGTCATGGCAAGTGTCTCACCTACTTGGGTGGAGATTCGACGCTTGTTGGAGTAACCTCTGTGATCGTGGCGATAATGACCACTCGATTGAGGATATCAATTGGTGTGTAGAGTGCAGACGTACGTGGAATACGTGCCTTGGGGCTAGGCTACTCTTAAGTGAACTTTAGTTGGCGACGTTCCTAAACTATGGGCCAGTTGACAATGGGTCACTATGGGTCTGATAAATTTTACCCTCCTCACTAGTCTCTCACTCCCGAGCAGCGAGATTGCTCAGTACTCGGGAGAAATTGGCTGAGGTTAGCTAAGGAGTTGTGGTCGACCGATATTGCTTCCCAAACCTTAGTGTGCCTTAGAGCCTAGGGTGCCATGCTACCTATCGCCTTCATCGGAGAACAAGGCACCTTCCACCCATGCGGACCGGTTCTCCTTTTGTTAATTAAAAACCTCATCTATCCCTTCTCTCCTTCGTTAATTATACACCCAAAGTACCAGACAAGACACAAGGGGCAGCTTAATTAATTGTAGGCCATTGTCATTAATTGATAACAGAATCCTTGACCGATCGGGGAGGACAAGTAGCTACGCAGACATGATGAAGCCTATTATCCCAAGGGTTGTTTTGAAGGCCATGGATTTTATTGTTTATTTGATGAAAGTGGATTCTTCTTCATAAGTAAGTTTCCTCTTCTTAGTTGTGTGTAGAGTTCTCATCAGTTTTTTTGAAAATACTGTTGTAGTCATGCATGGGAAGTTGAATTTTCAGGGACTCCCCTTGTGACATTGTTAGTCAATTGCAGCAACTCTTGGGCATGCCCTGCTGTTGGCACTCAAAATATCACTCACGGCGATCAAGCCTCAAATATGAATGACATGGCCTACTAAGGCACAGAAGCCAATAGATATCAACATATCGAAGCCCTCTCGAGCTGCCAGAGCTTCAGGTCACCCTGTATGAACACCGAGGACTTCAACTTAGGAGAGTCGAGATGAACTCACAACCAACCGGCAGTGTGACCAAGCCTGCCCAATGAACTGGCATCGATCCCGTCGTGCCGCATACGCTACACCCGTTGCCCGACCAAGGACAACGATCTACCCGGTGGCCCGCCACCTCATGAAAGACTCTCCTGGGATTGAAGGACTCCCTTGGCTCTTCAGAATAGAGGACCGACGGCTCTATCGGCGGAGGATCCTGGCTACCCGGCACGGGTACAACTTCTCGCCAAGTTGGGCTCGGTAGCGGCCGAATGATCACCCGACCTGGGCGGAACTATCCCGGGTGTCACCCCACCCTTCAAGAAGCTTTGAGCATAAGACTGACCGAGCCGGCGACACATATCATAGTGCCGGGAGCCGTGTCAGTGGAAAACCCACGTGTGCAAACCAAATACTTTTGAAGTTCCGAGAGTGGCCATACGTCGCCCTGAGAGCTTTGACAAGGCATCCCGTCGAGGTTTCGAAGAACGGTGACAAGATGAATGTTCACAACGATCCCCGAAACCATCCCCGGACTCGTCGGCTGACCCGCGACGTGCGGGAGACGCTAATACAGCGTGCAGTAAACCGGCGTACCCTCTTATCCGGCGCCCCTATATTCCGGTGCACAGAAAGGCTTCAGAAGGCCACTCCCGGCACGCCATTCCCATGCCGGATTAAGCCTCGAATGGTTCCTGTATAAAAGGGCATTCGGAGAGAGATACGAAAGGGAGAGAAAAAAGGGGCTTGAAAAATAGGAAGAAAATTGAAAGAAAAAAAGGGAGGAAAGGGTCTGAGAGCCAATCGCCGGGGAGAGATAGAGGGTTTCTTGCGAGCGAAGCAGGGTTCCCCTGAGCACCCCTTTGCCGCTGTCTTCCCCCTTCTGCCTGGAGCCCTCCGGAGCTGGAGAAGAAGGAGGTGTCCCGATACTATGTTCTTGGAACAGGTGGGCGTCTGTGTTTCTTGTCTCCCCTCTGCCTTATCTCCTCTCCATCGAATGTAAGCGAGAAGGGTGAGGGATGGCGATGATATGAGCCAACCCCTCCCCCCTTATTCGCCATCCTTCTTTCTTTTTCTATTGCTCTTCTGTGAGCTCCCCTGTAAATAGAACGGTGGCCGTGCTGCGATGCCGGCATTGAACCAGTGACACATGTGTAGCTTCCTTTGACGATGGGATGGTGGCATGCGTATATGAATACATTGGTGGGTCGAATGCTCAACTCCTTGTTCTCTTCTCCCACTACTATCTCATTCGGTAGATATATATCAGTGTCTTCTTGTGCATAGCTTTCCGATTCTGGTTTCCCCGATTCGGAGTACGCCCTGGGATGTCATGGGTGTTGATTGTTTGTTTACCTATCTCTTCTTATCTTCTTTCTTTTTTTGTTTATTGTGAGGGTTTTGAAAAAATGATATGGCGAGATGATAAATAAACTACCAAAGATCAGCTCAACCTATGCACATGTGATCATGAACCTAGGCAATCAAATCTAACTCTAGCATGGGCATGCTATCTCAATCAAATTACGCTAAGGGAAAAACAAAAAAACACACGTCGGGGCGTGGAGCAAAGATAAATAAAAACACACCGCTAGGGGTGGAACAATCAAGGGGAATAAAGAGATTTGATGAAAAAGACAGCTAGTGCCCAACACTAAGGAAAGTCGTGATCGCCACCAAAGTAAACACAAGTCAAAGACTCGAATATACCTTGGAAATAGGTGGATGAAACACCCGCCCACGGGAGAGAAAACCAAGGAAAGCCTGCAGATCAACTTGCAAATAACGGTCCAAACCCTGTGCGTCGCTTGGAAGTAACGGTCGTGCGATAGACCGCCAGAAATAAATAACGCTCCTGCACCTGACCGTCAGATAACCTACAGTGAAAAGATGTGAACTCTTTGAACTCCAACCCTTCCAGCCGGCTAGAAGGCTTGGGCCTCGTGCTAGTGATCCTGTAAAACCTGCCAAGGATGTAGGAAGCAAAACAACACAACCTCAATTAGCCCTCAACATAAGTATAGCATCAATCCCTAAAAAGCTTGAGAACATCAAAAGGAGAGGGGATTACCGGGGAGTTGTTGGTTTTTTAACCCCTATGGGCGTTTTTTAAGTTTAGGAGGATATGTGTATGCTTAGCAACAGTGAAAACGTGGAGGAAGAGGAGGGACAATGCTTTTGATTGATAAAACCAAGGGAAACTTGAGCATGCAATGATGATGATCTTGACAAACTAAAACCCAAAATTACTCCCTTGACTTGGAAGATGGACGTGGGAAGCAGCTCCTCCTGGATGTAGATGACTTCTGAATTTGGCAGCACTTCGTCGTGAATCAAACCTTCCTCCTTTGGGTTATGAAATCAAGAGTTCTATTTATAGACTCCCTCAAACTCTCAGGTCGAGTTGAAGATAAATCAGCCAAGAAAGGAGGATAATCCTTAGCAAATCCTTGAGGATAAAATCAACAAGAGTCCAAAGAAATAAACGAGAAGTCCTGAGGATTAGAATTGAAGGAGATAATGCCAATCCAAAACCCTATCTCGTCCACGGAGTAGCAGAGAAAAGGCCTGAACTGTCAGGACTCTCTGAAGGAAGTAACGGCCTTACGATAGACCGCCACTTGGAAATAACGCTCCAAGGCATTACCGTCATACTCAATCTTATCCAAAGGATAAGATCGAGGGGAAGAAGATCTAAACAATAGGACTCTGCAAGTAAGTAACGGCCAGGGCATAGGGCGTCATAAGTAAACAACGGCCAGAGAGTAGACCGTTATTATCAAAGGACAACGAGGCCCTAAGTCTTAGGACTCTTCAAAGAGTAACGGCCTAGGATTCATGCGTTATTATGAAATGACGCGCCTAGTCCGGACCGTTATTATTATTGATTTTCAAGAAAATAGAATGGAGGGATTGCCAAGCTTTTGAACGAAGTGCCACCAGGAACCAGGTCTAATCCAGGAATTGAGACCCAGAAAACAGGCTTCAACTGATTAAAAGAAATTCAATGAAGAGTGAACAACTCGGAGCATCATATTGAATAAATAAGGAGATGACCCGACTTATTGGGTATAAAACGGGTGTCAACAGATGCCCCTCCTTAACGTCCTCTTTGCAGGGGAACGTTCGGAAGTGAAGCGAAAGTGAAATGGAACATGGAGATGAAGCGGAAATGAAGCGGAGTTGATTAAAAAGAGGGCGTTAAGGTAAACAACACCCGTTCTTCACCAACAAGCGATAAGAATTTTCTGGAAAAACTTCAAAACTGATCACAAGGAAATAGCTAACCAAAGGATGCAAGTCTGGAGGATTTAATTAACTAAGGAAAGGAAACACGGCTGGCCGCCGGAGGCAACGGAAAGGAAAGAGACTAAACTCCAGACAGGAATCTTCAGTCGACCAGATCAAGCGAGCAAATCGAAGGAAATCTTCAAATTCAGAGTGGAATAATTCTCCTTATCCAGGATCAAGAACACAGCTGTTCACCGTCAATGAGACCTCTTGAACAAATGAAGCTCATGAATGCTCAAAGAATGCGTATGATGCATGCTGGGCTAAAAAAAAAACAAATCTTCAAAGCAAATGCAAAGAAAGATAAAATATCAAATACTCGAGAATAATATTGCTAGATTGGAATAATCAGAGTCAAGACACCATCTGCAACCACGACGTGCAAGATAGAACCATCATCCCCAAATTTTCCAACCTAACGGCCTATCCAACGATTATTCATGTGAACTTAGATCATCATCATTTTTGTTTAAGGGGAACATCAGATCCCAGGACACCTGAATGACCAGCCGGTTCTCGAGGTAATATATCATAGATAACATATAGTAATGCATTAAGGGATAGGGGAACGAGATACAATACCTGACTTACCTGCTTGACGGACGGCGAAGCGTGCCTTCTGTTCATAGTTCCAACAATAATCCATCAAAATAAGAGTTCTAGGCATAACCATTGTCTGTGCAAAAAGTACCCATAAGGAACAACATGATAGACAATAGGAATATTCAAGCATTAATTGGACCATTCATTCATCAAGAAACTTGCAAGCATATAACGGCCTGACTCAGGAGCGTCACATGAAAATGACGGATTACTCCTAGTCCGTCAACATTAAGTCGGTTCAAATTCTTCAATAAAACAGTCAGTCACAAGTGACGGCCTTAGAGGGGAGCGTCAGGATGATGTGACGGTCTAACGATAGACCGTCGCTTCTCCTGAGTTTTCAAAAAAAACAAACCGAACGGCCGTTCGGTCTCATTCCATGTTCAAACACCCAAAACACCAAACCAGAAAAAACCCACCGGCGATCTCCACCTCCACCTTCCAATGGCCGGCGACGAGGCACCGCAGCCACCACCTCAGAAGAGAGGGAGAGGAAAGAAGATGGCTATAAGGCGGTTCCACCGCCGGCTCGAACGAGAGACCACCCCGCCGTCCGTGGAGGAAGAACCGAGGGGAAGGGAGCCAAGGGAAGAAGAGGAGGTCCCCACGGTCGTGGAAGAACCAACCGAAGCTTCCTTGGGTGCAGAGGAGCCCAAGGAACCAGAGAAGAAGAAGAGGAAGGTCCTTGACCATGAGGTAGGCCCTCCGCCCTAATTTTTAAATTTTTGATTTTTATGTTTTTATTTATGAATGCATGTGGGGGATAAGGGTAGAAATGGGTCTATGAAGCCACTAGGAACACTTGTAGGCCATTTGGCCAAAGTGGGAAATCATGGGGATGCAGGGGAGAAATTCCCCACTAACAGACTAAGTGACGGTCCCGCCAGCGACCGTCACTCTTCTGACGCTCCAGGATAAGGCCGTCAGAGACAAGTAACGCCCCATCCCAGGGCCGTTACTTCTGCCAGGGTTCCAAACTCTTTTTAGGGTTTTCAATTTTCAAATTTTTGTTTTTCTTTTCGATATTTAATGTTTATGCAATGTCTATATGATGCAAATGGACTAATTAGTGCTCTAATGTGCAATGCAGGGAAAGAGGAGATCGAGGATCTCATGGCTGCAGATTCGGGCGGTGTACCAGGCACTGCCCGACTACCAGAGGGAAAGACTCGCAGAGATGGGTTTCGCCGAGATGCTCAGCATCGAGGTGATCCGGATGGATACGCCATTGCTGTACGCATTGCACGAGAGGTGGGACCCGGTTAGCAGGGCGTTCATCTTCCCGTGGGGCCACATGATCCCCACATTGGAAGACATGGCGAGGATTACAGGATTGAGAGTCCACGGCGCCGCAGTGACCGGGTGGACGTACGGCGACTATCGGGAGATAGCGCAGCAGCTACTGGGGTTGG
The DNA here is from genome assembly GCA_022559845.1 of Amorphophallus konjac. Taxonomy (NCBI): domain Eukaryota; kingdom Viridiplantae; phylum Streptophyta; class Magnoliopsida; order Alismatales; family Araceae; genus Amorphophallus; species Amorphophallus konjac. Next base: position 320,747,917 of record CM040119.1, on the reverse strand, counting down.
ACCTGATCCGGCCGGGCCAGTCCTCATCCCAGCTCTCGAGATCGGTGCTGCAGGAGAGTTTGGGGCTGAGAGGGGCAGCGATTACCGTGGGAGAACTGCCCGAGGAGCATCTAAGCAGAGTGATAGACCGGGTGCGCCCTTGCGTGGCGGCAGAGGCAGGAGAGGAGGGGGATCGAGTGATGAGGCGCTTCTTGATGCTACTATTCGGGAAGCTCCTATTCGCGACCAGAGCGGATGTCATCAGCTGCAGACTGCTGCCGCTGATAGAGGATTTAAGCAGAGTGAGGAAATACGCCTGGGGAGCAGCGGTCTTGGCCTTCCTGATCAACTCGTTGAGTACCACGGACCGACTGACGATGCTGGGAGGCTTCTCGCCCTTCCTACAGGTAAAAATGCGCTTAAGTGCTTTCTGCTATGCCATGATGTATGCTATAATTGATGATTTATGCAACTGACTTGATTCCAAAATGCAGATCTGGAGCTATATGTACCTCCCAGACATTGGGAGAGGCGCATTACTCCATCCGGGCCTGATACCGATCGCGAGGCGATGGTCGGTGGCGAGGGATACGGGGTCGGTCTTGAGACAGACCCGGATGATCCAGGAGGGCCTGGACTCCTACCCACACACATCGGTGAGCCCAGAATTTAAATGCTTTAAATGTTTTATATGCCTATATGTGCTCATGCTAATGGATCTAAATGCCTGCAGGTGAGGTGGACCCCTTACCGCGGTGAGGGCTACACAGGACAGCCATGGGTGGAGGCGTCTCTATCGTATCGGGGACGAGACGTCTGGCTGCACTGCCTCCACATCATCGAGCCTCTGCACTACCGGTTGATTTTGCGGACTCGGGGACTTCACCAGCCCAAGGTGGTCTTTCCACATCGCAACGATGACCGCCCAGGCAAGTCGGCGAGGGGCATCAGTGGGAGTGTGGATTGGCGCGCCCGGAAGGCAAAGTACGTCCTCGACTGGAGGCAGCGAGGCAGGGCCGTGAAAGAGCGGGACGAGAGCGACGAGGCCTACCTGAAGGCCTTCGCTCGACACTACGGCGACCGGGTATACCGAGGTACCCGACGACCGGTATGCAATTCTAAACTAAGAAACTCTTTCAATATGATGAAATGCGGATGTGACATGCTGGCTCATGCTTTTTACATGCAGCTCGATCCTGAGGGGCGGATAGCTGAGCTAGAGGGACTACTCCACTCTACCATCCTGCAGCGGGATGAGTACCGGACTGCTCTGGAGCTCCTGGTGAGATTCTAAATGCTTATGATATGACTATGATTACGCATGATGCTAATGCTTTGGCTACGACAATGCAGCGGGCAGAAGGAGCTCAACGAGCCGGACCGGATGCCCCATCGTCGTCCTCGCAGCCTGCGGGAGACAGGGCTGGGCGAGATGCTGATTTTGCTCGGGCGGTTGCCCGGGCCGAGGAGGCGGAGGCCACCCTCGCGGAGCGGGTAAGATACTTACATGCTTTTTGATTATGCTTATGCTAATTAAATTTATACGACTAACCTATATACAATGTAATGCAATCTACAGGCGATAGAGCTGGCAGCGGCAGTGGCGGAGGCCACTCAGGCGAGGGCAGAGGTAGAGAGGAGCCGGGCCGAGACTGATCGAGCTCGAGCAGAGACGGAGCTCGTGCGGGCAGAGATAGCCCGACTGAGAGCGGAGACCCCTCGTCATGCGGACGACGTGGAGATGGAGCGACTTCGGGCAGATTTAGCACGGGCGCAGGCCGAGGTGAAGGACCTTCACCTTGGGACCGCGGATCTTGATCGCTATCGGACCGAGGCACGGGAGACGCGACGCCAGATCTTCATACTGAAGATCAGGCTGCAGACCATGGAGCAGACGGTCCGGATGCTAGGCCGGGCGCCAGAGCGGAGTTCTTCCCGGAGCGGGGCTCATAGGAGTGCTGCCCCTAGTGGCTCGGTTGGGGATTTCCTAGTTAGTTCCGCTGGCCAACAGAGAAATGAGAGGGCGGAGAGAGGACAGCAGGAGGAGAGTGCTTCCATAGCACCGCCACCCAGGAAACCCGAGGGTGGAGAGGATGAGGGCGGCCCGACGGATAAGCCGGCCGAATGATGTATTTTTATGCTTTCTTTTTTATTTGTATAGAATCTTTGGTTAAAAATGGAATGAAATTATCTTTTTCATTTTTCTGTTTTAATGCGAGCGTGAATGGATGAATGAGATGTACAGGATGGATGAAATGTGGATGAATGAATGAGATGTATGCCGGAATGCATGTATGAAAATGGGAAGAAGATGAGGTGTATAAATGTGAAAGACCGCCAGGTCTAGTCAAGGATTAAAGGAATAGCTTGAACCCAGCAGCAGAGAAAGTGACGGTCCAAGATCTACCGTCATAATCAAGCGACGCTCTGGTGAGAGACCGTTAATCGTCAGAGGCCCACACGGGCTGTGGGGCTTCAGGATAAACGACGGCCAATGGATGGTGCGTCAGAGACAGATAACGGCCAAGGGTCAGACCGTTGA